>OX637359.1:9358723-10558723 GCA_951799405.1 Agapetus fuscipes
ATCCTAAGAGGTTTGTAAACACCTCTTTCAATTTATTCATATCCATCCCTTTTTCATGCATTTTCTTCTTTTACGCTCACTTTGTATATCCCATTCTTTCACAATATCCTCAATCTGATCACTCCATACTTTTCTCCGTCGTCCCTTACCTCTTTTTCCTTTTACGTTAATTCTCCAATAAGGCTTCATCTTATATCTGAAAAGTTTAATTACCCAACTATAAAGTTATTATAATTGTAAACGTGTCACTCAACCGAAATTTCAACTTGGACCTTAAAATTCAAATAACATTATTATTAATATTATTATGAGAATAAATTGACCGAAAGCCCTGAAAGGTTAAAAATAAATTGATTGCGTTTGTAAAGGTTGTAGCAAAGTTTTGGGCCGACGTTAATTTTCATGTTTCAGAACGCTCTGCCCCGTAGCCAACATAGTTCATTATCAAATTTTGCACTTTCGACTGAAATTCAACTTTTAAAAAGTCAATTTATTTTCAATTTACCGGCGCTTAAAGCTTCGCAGAGAAGCTCTTTCCACGCATTGTTTACTATTCAACAGTGAAAGGCTTTTACGCAAGGCCTTAAAGTTCGAAAATAAAAAATGATATATTTATGTATATAATGTAGTTGTTGCTCTTGATCGATGATTGTCGGAACATGAGGTGACCTTTGGTGATTCATCAGCAAATAATAAAATAAAATCAATTTTATGATTGATTGCTTTGTACCTATTGTACTTCATAGAGCTTTGTCATCATTAGTTTTTAGATTGGTGATATAATTTACAAACTTCTTATACGACCCGTTCGGGGACACGTTACACAATATGCGTTTTTTTTTTTCAGTAAAATAATGTATTGAGAGTGTTTTCTTTGATGCACCGAGTTACGACTCAATACTAATCTAATCTAATCTAATCTAAGCTGCAAAGATATATATCATTTAAGATTTAAATTAAATGCATTCCTACAAGCAGATATGTATAATTTCGCGCTAACACATGCCGCATGTGGACCTACAATATAAAAACCCAATCTCAAATGAACATAAGCCTTGCAACTCTTGCCGTCCTTCCCTGAAACAGGGGTGACATTGGCAAAGTAAACCATTTTCTACAGCATGGGTGGTCAGCCGCATAGCAACCTATAAGTCAAGGAACATACATGACAAATTACATTTTTAAAATCAATAAATAACAATATATACATGGACATAAAAAAACTAAATCATAAAAACCAATTTCACTTTAACAAACCCTAGCCGCCAACATCACAGATCAACCGCCATTTCTTTCTATCCTTGCATACTTCTTTCATTTCCTCCAGAGTCATAACCTTCTTCATACAAGCTCTTCTTTTATTATGACTCTGGATATTCCATTCATTCGCAAATAATACTGTTAAATAAAAATAAAAATCCCTGATTATCTGGGATTTAATTCCTTGACTTATAGGGTGGCATGAGGCTGACCATCCATACTGTAAAAAATGGTTCACTTTGCCAATGTCACCTCTGTGCCAGGGAAGGTTGGCAAAAATTGTAGGGTTAATGTTCATTTGAGGTTTGGATTTTATTTGTATGTACACATTCAGCATTTGTAAGCGCAAACTACACATGTTTGTTTGTGAGCATGCATTTGATATGAGCTTTAAATGTTAATATATCTTTGCAACTAAGATTATAGATCAGGAATTTTAATTACTTATATACTATTTGTGACGTTGCATAGCCGATGCATTTTTTAATGTGCCAAGTCGATGATGAGAAGTATAATTTTGATAACAAGTATAACTTGACACTCTGTTTAAGTGACACAGTATATATCCCCTATAATATAAAATTCAACGGCCTCCCCATACAAAATAATTGTGCGTTAATGGCATTCAAACTGAAGAACTCCCGAACAGATGCACGTCATATTCACAACAAATATTGTTCAGGACTTGGGATGTGCTTCCTCATCATTAGTAGATTTTAAATTGTTGTTTTTTAAATAAATAAACATGATCAATCACAACACCTTTTTATGTAAAACCTATGCGAGAAACAAAACTCATTTTGACATTCGAATTTCAAATAAATTGCCAGCACTTCAACATAGGCTTCAAAGTTGCCATCGTTGCCATTGCCAAGTCGATTCTTTTTCGGTTGAATTCCGTTGAGTACCTACCTACCTATATTTTTTCTTCATTTCAAAATTATACTTCAACCAGTTATAACATGTATTTTTTAGAAATAATGACGATCGATTAGGTCAACTTTTTATATGAAACCATACTTATTGCGGCATTTAATTTTTTTTAAGTATTATTACAATATACAATCTAAGTTGCATAGACGCATTAACATTTATAATTCATATTCAATGCACTCCTGCACGGAGACACGAGTGAGTTTGCGCTTACAAATGCTGCATGTGTATTTACAAATAAAAATTTCAGCCTCTCATGACCATAAGCCCTGCAACTTTTGCTGACCTTTTCAGAAACAGGGGACACATTTGTTAAGTGAACCCATTTATGCGATATGGGTGGTAAGCCTCATACTAACCCTTAAGTCAAGGAATTTGAGTTTGAAAAATCCTTAAACAACGGTAATCTTAATTTATAATCTAAAGTTGCAAAAAAAGTTATTTGATGATTCAAATTGAATGCACGCCCACAAACTGGCAAATGTCATTTCACGCTAACATATAGTTGTGACGCTTGATTTTTTTTAAATATTAGAATATATAATCTAAGTTGCACAGATACAATAACTTTTATAATTCATATTCAATGCATGCCCCCCTGGAGACACGAGTGGGTTCGCACTTATAAATGCTGCATGTGAACTTACAAATTAAATTTAAGGCCTGTAATGAACATAAGCCCTGCAACTTTTGCCAACCTTTTCAAAAACAGGGGAAACATTTGTCAAGTGAACCATTTTTTGCGATATGGGTATTCAGGCTCATACTTACCTATAAGTCAAGGATTTGAGTTTGAAAAATCCTTCAACAACGTTATTAATCTTAATTTATAATCTAAAGTTGCCAAAAAACTTATTTGATGATTAAAATTAAATGCACACCCATAAGCTGGCAAATGTCATTTCACGCTAACATATAATTGTGGCACTTGATGTTTTTAATATTAGAATATAAATCTAAGTTGAATAGATACATTTTATAATTCATATTCAATGCATGCTTCCATGGAGACACGAGTGAGTTCCCGCTTAAAAATGCTGCATGTGAACTTACAAATTAAAATTAAGGCCTCTCATGCACATAAGCTCTGCAACTTTTGCCGACCTTTTCAGAAACAGGGGGAACATTAGTTAGGTGAACCCATTTATGCGATATGGGTGGTGAGCCTCATACTAACCCTTAAGTCAAGGAATTTGAGTTTGAAAAATCCTTAAACAACGGTTATCTTAATTTATAATCTAAAGTTGCACAAAAGAGATTTGATGATTCAAATACAATGCACACCCACAACTGGCAAATGTTTTTTCACGCTAACATATAATTGTGGCACTTGATGTTTTTAATATTAGAATATTAATCTAAGTTGCATAGATACATTTTATAATTCATATTCAATGCAAATCTATTCAAATATAATTCACACGCTCAGGCTGGCCAATGTTTTTTCACGCTAACATATAATTGTGGCACTTGATGTTTTTAATTTTAGAATATAAATCTAAGTTGCATACATACATTTTATAATTCATATTGAATGCATGCCCCCAAGCAGACATGAGTGAGTTTGCGCTTACAAACGCTGCATGTGTAATTACAAATAAAAATTTCAGCCCTTCTTGACCATAAGCCCTACAACTTTTGCCGGCCTTTTCAGAAACAGAGAAACATTCGTTCAGTGAACATTTTTTTAAGGTACCTATGGGACTCAGACTTATACCTCATGCTTCATATAAGATACTCAGAACATGAAAGAACTAAATAATCCTTTTTCCGCATTTTTTTTTCAAATTACTTCTTAAAGCATTTAATTACTATGAAGGAGGTGTGAGGAAAAATTAATGCGAAGCCAGACTTACACTGCCCGAAGGGCCTAGCAGACAGCCGTGCGCAGCACGGTCAGTCTGCTAGTATTATATAAGTGACGTTAAACGTCATGATCTCTCTTGTGAGTTATTTAGTTGGTTATTAAAAAAACAACACCTTTTTCTTTTATTTAAACTCTGTTTTTATTTCACAAATATAATATATATATATACATTTATATATATATATATATATATATATATATATAATTAAATTTTAAATTCTACTACGAACGTTTTCGACTATTCAGTCATCATCAGGTAGCTAAAAAACATTAATTTTCACAGTGTTAATAACGGTCGATAGCTCAGGTGGTAGAGTGCTTGCATTCCATGCTGAAAGCTCGGGTTCGAATCCCACCGAGGGTGTCAGAAATGATTTCCCGTTTCGGTGTTTATTTCAAACCCCAAAATAAAATACCGGCAAGGTTTACTCAGCCTTCACAAGAAATGAGTACCAGCACTCTCGGAAGCTGGGAAACCTCCACTTCAACTGAAGTGGTTGGCGTAAGGCCGGCCCCCTTACCTGTAAAAATAAATAGGTTCAACTCGCCACATACGACCCCTTCGGGGATAACGCGGCAAGAAGTTACACTATATGTGTAGCTTAGTTGCGTTTTTTTTTTTTTTTTAATACACAAACCATAAAAAATATACCTCTAGTGAGTAGTTGGATGTCATGTGAAGAGTTTGCATGTACGAGTGATTCAAGTGAGATGAGTGAGACGAGAGATTTGAGTGACGTGAGTGACACTTAAGCCTATGGTCATACAATACTCAAACAGTTTAGAGTGAACTATAGGGAGATTGTTCTAAACCATAATCTATCTATCCATAATCTGAGTTGCATAAATATAACGAAAATCGCAACTAAGCTACATATAAAGTGTTATTTCTTTACTGCGTTTTTCCCGAATGGGTAGCATGTAGGGAGTGGAACATGTTTAATTTTACAGGTAAGGGATGCCAGACACTTCAGTTGAAGTTGGGGTCCTTCAGCTTCCAAAGGAGCTGGGGCTAATCTAATCTAATCTAATCTAAGTAGAAAAATATATGTAACATTAGAGATTCACATTATATGCATTTTCACAAACAGGCACGTATAAGTTTGCGCTTAAACATGCCGCATGTGGTCCTACAATTTAAAAAAACCCAATCTCAAATGAACATAAGCCCTGCAACTCCTGCCGACCTTCCCTGAAACAGGGGTGACATTTGCAAAGTGAACCATTTGTACAGCATGGGTGGTCAGCCGCATACCAACCTATAAGTCAAGGAACATACACGACAAATTACATTTAAAAATTGAGAACATACCAACACTCCCTAATGGATCATATCAGAGCAGTCTAACACCATCCATTTCATTATTATACTAGCTGTTCGACACTACTACAGTTACGCACACCAACAAACTACGTGCCTAGGTACATGTGCAGGCAAACTATAATCTATAATCTATTATCTAAGTTGCAAGGATATATTCATTTAAAGCTCTCAGATGTAAGCCCACAAACCAACAAGTGTAGTTCGCGCTTACAAATGCTGAATGTGTACTTACAAATAAAATCCAAACCTCAAATGAACATAAGCCCCACAACTTTTGCCGACCTTCCCTGAAACTGGGGTAACATTGGCAAAGTGAACCATTTTTTACAGTATGGGTGGTCAGCCTCATACCAACCTATAAGTCAAGGAATATGAATAAAAAATTACATTCAAATATATAAAAGAACAAAACCTTACAAAGAAATCTATACAAAAAAGTCATAGTTCGTAATAATATGTACACGCTTTGTTAAACACTATGTATAAACCTTATAATTGTTTTCTTTTAGTCGTTTTTTCCAATTGATTGATTGTGAAGCGGCACAACTGATATTCATGCACCGCGATATATACCGTGAAAACTCCTATCACGGGTCCCAGTTCGCGATGACCTCCTGGGAATAGAACCCACCACCGTTCTATTGACAGTGATGGATGGTCTGCAATTAGCAGGCCCACAGTACCTCCTGATGTATGAACTTG
This sequence comes from Agapetus fuscipes, assembly GCA_951799405.1. Lineage (NCBI taxonomy): Eukaryota > Metazoa > Arthropoda > Insecta > Trichoptera > Glossosomatidae > Agapetus > Agapetus fuscipes. The sequence goes on from OX637359.1 coordinate 9,364,810, forward strand.
GTCCTGCCGAACCCCTCAGCCAAGGGTCTTCAAGATACTCAACCAGTTCTATACCAACGAAGAGCTGGTCCAAAGCAAAGGACCGGTCCGTAGGCTAGTGGTCAACACTTTTGACTCGTAAATGAAAGAGTGTAAGTTCAAATCCCAGCGGAGCACAAAAAATATACCATTTATATTTTATAATGTTATTGCCGAGGGGTCCAAGTGGGCTGATCTTTCCAGCGTGTATGAAATAGAACAACGTTGGTTCGATTCTCTCCTGGGTCATTTGACCATTACTTTGACCCTGGTTCAACAGATGTTATTGGGTGAGTATTAATTAATAATTCATTAAAATAAACAATAATGAATTATTAATTGATGATATACCTGATGATACCTGTCTCTGGCCAGGCATAATAGATGAGTGAATTGCATTCCTCTTCAAAAATCTATTAAAAAAAAATTTGCTCTTCTCTGAGTGAAAAATTCATATACCTTTACCAAAGACCTTGCCGATCTTCCCTGAAATAGATGTGACATTGGCAAAGTGAACCATTTTTTTAAAGTATGGGTATTCAACCTCATACCAACCTATAAGTAAAGGAATTCAACTATTATCTGTGACGATCCACAACAAAGATACCATCAGCTCAGTATGCACCATGTTGCGAGTAGCTATTCCAGCAACAGCATTATTTATAACTGTTGCATATCAGGAGTGTGGCGTGTGAAACCTTCTTTATTTTAACAGGGTAGGAGGCCAGCTTTACGCCAACCATTTCATTTGAAATGGGGGTTTCCTAGATCCCAAAAGGCTTGTTATCCTTTCTTGTGAAAGCTGATTAAGCCTCGCCGGTATTTTATTTTGTTTGAATAAAGTACCAAAATACGTACGTGCTATTATTTATTGATTTAAAAAAATGTAATTTGTCGTATATGTTTCTTGACTTATAGGTTGGTATGCGGCTAACCACTCACGCTGTAAAAATGATCCACTTTGCCAATGCCACCCCTGTTTCAGGGAAGGACGGCAAAAGTTGCAGGTTGTATGTCCATTTGAGATTTGGTTTTTATGTTGTAGGTTCACATGTGGCATGTGCAAGCGCGAATTAGCACGTGTCTGCTTGTGAGAATGCATATAATGTGAATCTCCAATGTAACATTTTGTGCAACTTAGATTAGATTATAAAAAGGAAAACGCCTGGAAAGAACCTGAGCTTTGGACAAGGAATGCAAGAACTCTTCCAACTAAGCTATCGATCGGACTTTAATTTAGTTTAATCTACCCAATTTTTCGGAGAATTTATATATTTCTGATGAGGTATATTTTACGGCAGGCATCGGGTTAAAGGATAGACCTGCCCAATAGTATAAGTGAAACAAACTAAGTAGGTGATAGAGGGGAAGAGATGCTTAGACGATGATGAAGCCGTTTTTCAAAATTAAATTACTGTTTAAATGTTTTTTTTCTTCTAACAGCTCACCCAAAAAAAAGTTCTACGATTTCAATTCTGGTATTTTTTTCATTTTTTTTTTTTAATTTGTAAAAACAGTACATTTCAGAATCATTCTAAATGCATACTATAATAAATCTATAATCTAAGTTGCAAGGATATATTCATTTAAAGCTCTCAGATGTATGCCCACAAACAAACACTTGTAGTTCGCGCTTACAAATGCTGATTGTGTACTTACAAATAAAATCCAAACCTCAAATGAACATAAGCCCCACAACTTTTGCCGACCTTCCCTGAAACAAGTGTGACATTGGCAAAGTGAACCATTTTTTACAGTATGGGTGGTCAGCCTCATAACAACCTATAAGTCAAGGAATATGAGTAATAAATGACATTTAAATAATGTTGAATTAATAAATACAGAGTCAGTCAGAATCAGTCAGTAGGGTGTGAAAGAGTAAGGAAGTAAGTTGATTTTTTTCTGAATATAATTTAGAGTTACTCTGGGTGTTTTTGTTGTTAGTTAACTAAGCGCAAACTTGTGCGTGTTTGCTTCTAAGAACGCATTTAATATGAATCTTAAATACAATTTATCTGCGCAGCTTAGAGAATAGATTATATTTTATTCCCCATGCTGCATGTGAACCTAAAAAATAAAAAGCTAAGTTTCAAGTCAACATACACACTACAACTCTTGCAGCCCTTGCATGAAATAGGGGTGACATTGGCGAAAGAGCCAATTATTCAAAACCAGGATGGTTGGGCATCACCATAACAACCTACAAGTTCTTCTTATTTGCGCTCAGCGCGGATGGCAACTCGTTCGATACACGTCAATGAAGGGCTCCCGTCAGGCACATTAGCTTCAGTAACCTCGACGTTCTGGGGAGGGTGGGACTTCTTAGAGTCATGCGTTAGCCCCTGATTTGAGGATCCTCTTTTTCCTTTCTTGAGTAGAGTAACTTTAGCTGATTAACTTCAACGGGAAGGCCTTCCGCCGCCAAAAAAACATTGCAAGTGAAGTATCACCAAGTGAAGCGACTCCGCATGAGTTGTATGAACTTGGTGGGTGGAGGTGGGTAAGTGCCTGATCAGTTTATGGATCTTGAGATTAAGACATCCAGCTATCTTTCCACCTTTAACCTATTGCCATCTCATTAGCTACGATGTGCGCGCGTCTTTCATGACTCATTCTGGAGGCATGATCTCTTCTGGATCTGCTCCATCTCGCGATGTCCTCTATTTTACAAGCCTTTTGTATGTGGTCATGGCAGATACAATCTCGCAATGTTCTGCCTGTGATCATTCTGAGGACTTTCATTTCAGATGCTCTGAGTAGTCCTATGGTTCTTGTGTCGGCTTTAGCTTCCTTTTATTAATTTTAATTATAACTTCAATTAAATCACAGAAAATACACATTAATATACTTTAATGTAAAATGCAAAAAATGCAACTAAGCTACATATATAGTGTAACTTCTTGCCTGCGTTATCCCGAAGGGGTCGCATGTGGCGATTCGGGACCTATTTATTTTTACAGGTAAGGGGGCTAGCCTCACACCAACCACTTTCAGTTGAAGTGGGGGTTTCCAAGCTCCCGGGGGGGCTGGTTCTCATTTCTTGTGAAGGATGAGTAAACCTTGAGATCGAACCCTTGCTCTCGGCATGGAATACAAGCATTCTACCAATTGATCTATCGACCTTTTTACGAGCTTGATCGTCGTCGCTACAAAGCGCCAATTCTGAAGTAAGACTCAGTTGCTGTAAGGCTGGATGGACTTTTGGTGACCGGTCATTGGTAAAGGTTAATCAATTTTTCAACCCAGCGAAGAGCAAATTTGAAAATATAAATGGTGTGTTTTTGTGCTCCGCCGGGAATCGAACCCACAACCTTCCCATTCAGAGACCGAAGTGTTATCACTGGACTACGAACCGGTTAATGTCATATCAATAAAAATCATATTAAAACTTGAGTAAATTAGTCAAAAGACTACAGAGAAAAACACGTTTTATATTTATTAGAAAGATGTTAGTGCTACTATTTTTAGCCTTGTATTTCTCATGGCACTAAATTAGATGGTGTTTAGCGGAAAGGTTGCCCTTTGCTCTACCGGCTGCTCTAGATAGATTCTTACCCTAAGGGTGGCTACTACCCTAAGATGGGGTTCCTGCCCTAATTTCCTACCCTAAGATGGAGTTTCTTCCCTAAGCGAGAGCGTCGGAAGTACATAAACAATTTACAGACAGCTTAATGTGAAGAAATGAAGAAACAAGAAAAAGAAAACACTTTTCTCGGCTGTCGGAACATCTGTTGGGTTAGAAATTATTTAGTAAGTCTTACATGTTGTGTGTGTCTATCTATAAGATAAGTTTTAAAAATATTTTTTTATTTAAATTCATAATTCATGCACCTGGATAATCCAGAAATTCGAAATTAAACACTTTGAGGCATTCAAGCTGTGGATTTGAAAGACGGAGACAAAGACAACATTGTTTGAAAGGAAGTTTAACGAAAAGTTGTTGCAGGAGATTATATGTCAACACTACGCAACTAACAGCCCTGCTACAAAGGATTAAAACATCAACCGCCACATCACCAACACCTCTACGGCACCATCCGTTTAAAGATCTCTAGAGTCTCTGAAATCTACGTAGTCCTCCACACAGGATTTCTTAAAAAAAATGGAAGAGAAAAACTAAACTCGATTATACAAACCATTTGTCTTTTTTTTTTTTTTAATAAAGCCTATGCGGGAGACTCCCTAGATTCGAGAGACTCTAAGGGTCTATGACACTTGTTATAGTGCCGCAGAGGTGTTGGTGAAGTGGCAGTTGTCCATATCCGGTTGTAGGGCCGTTAGCTGCGCAGTGCTGTGGTGTGTGTGGCGTTGCTTTGTTTTGAGACACTGAGAGGAAATGGCGATTGATATTGGATTTGAAAAGGGCAAGGTTAAATTGGGATGGAAACACAGATACTGGTAACTCATTCCATAAGCGGGCAGTTTGGCAGAGGAATGAGTTGTGAAAACACCAAGTTCTCATAGTTTTGATATCGACTGCATATGGTTGAATGTGAGCCGTTCTACGAGTTATCCTTGTTGTGACGAGAGGAGGGGGTATAAGTAAGGATATTTCATCAGAGCAGACGCCGTTGTAGTACCTATAGAAGAGACTGATCATTCCAACTTTCCTTCTGTGCTCAAGAGAATGTAGGTTGGCTGTGAGAATGGGATCATCAATCAGCTTCACCGCTCTTCTTTGCACAGAATCTAGTTGGTCACACAGCCTCTTTGGTATACCGGACCAGAGGTGGCTGTTATACTCTATAATTGGACGGATTTGGGATTTATATAGAGTCAGCAGTTGAGCTGAAGTAAAAAATTTCGTTCGAGATGAGATGGCGTCTTGATATTTCAGCTCTGATGAAAGAGAAACACCGAGAAGATCTAAGTGGTTTTGGTTGGGTAAGGGGACGTTGTCAAAAGTTGGGAAATTGGGATTTGGAGCCCTTTTCAGGGATATCTGACATGCCTGCGTTTTTTTAACATTAAATTCAACGAGATTGTCAGCTCCCCAGTGGCTGACAGCTTTGAGGTCAGTGTTGATCTTTGATGTTAAATGTTTGCGGGCATCTGAAAGGGTTGAGATGCTTTGGGGTTTGTCAAATAAGAAGCCATCGTGAATGGTACTATCATCAGCGTACTTAAAGTCAAATTTTGGGAAATGATAAGATAAAAGATAAGATAAATAAAGATAATAGTTCGTTCAAGATTTTCAAACTTTCAGAATTTGAAGTGGCTCATGGAAGTCATCTCCAATTTGCAGCTCATGAGAATAACAACGAACAGAGTTAGATGGCTGTTACAACAAGGCGCTGCCTTTAGAATTTAAATGATGATGAATTTACGCAAGCCCACAAGCATTTACACGTCTTAGTTTACGTTTATACATAGGTACTGTTGCTGTAAGGCTAGATGGATATTTAGTGACCGGTCTTTGGTTTAAGTTATATGAATTTTTCAACTCAGAGAAGAGCATATTTGAAAATATTAATGGTATTTTTTTTGCGGTCCGTTGGGATTCGAATCCAAAACCTTCTCTTAACAAGTCCGAAGTGTTACAACTGGACTAAACACCGGTCACTAGCATAACACGCCTTTACAAAACCATGCCAGTTGCGCTATTCTGCTGAATTGAGCGCTTCAGGATCATTGAAGTGGATGGATAGTTTAAATATCCTTCTATGACGCGGTCTAATGGCCTATAAATTCGCTATTTTGTTCAGCCATATGCAAAATAAGTAAGTAAGAATTTAAATTTTAACTTTTGGTTTATTTACAGAAATGGATATTTTCGTGGTATAGTCATTTTCAGAAGTGCCTGGTGGGCTGGCCTCTCTTCGTGGCTCGTAAAGAAAAACTTTGCTCCCGGGTATTTATGAAAGCGACCAAGTTTGGGCGTAAATAATACCCCTGTGGCACTCCCATACAAACACAGAATATTAATAACATCAACAAACCAGAAACAACAAAATTTTAAATTCCACATATTTCTGGTCGATAGCTCAGTTGCTAGAGTGATTGCAATCCATGTCGTTAGCTCGGGTATGAACCCCGCCGAGACTGACAGAAATGATTTCCCATTTCGGTGTTTTTTTCAAACCGTAAATAAAATACCGGCAAGGTTTATGGCTGACTTTACAAGATATAAGTACCAGCCCTTTCGGGATCTGAAAAACCCCACTGCAAGTGAATTGGTTGGCGTAAAGCCGACCCCCTTACCTATAAAATTAATAGGTTCCACTTGCCACATGCGAAACCCTCCGGAGCGGATAGCGCGGCAAGAACTAACACTATATGTGTAGCTTAGTGACGTTTAGTTTAATCTAAGTTGAAAAGGTATTGTAGGATTCGTCCCCTTAGTGCTTGTTTAACAATCCATCCGAAGTTAATTTCACATGAGCAATGTTTGCATGTGTACTGGACAAATGTGTTTTATGAAAACTGAAAAATTATTTAAAAAAATATTTAGAAGAACTCTCACACTATCGTGTTTTATGTTTTTTTCTCAGCTCAGATTGTATAGAATGCGATTCTTAAGGCAATATCATTGAAAGGTCATGTTTGACTCAAATGGTGGATAAGCCAAACAAACACTGGGGGGGTGGGTGATTTCAGATTCATATTAAAGACATGGTCAATAGCAGACACATGTAAATTTACGCATCACACATGCTACATGTGTATTTATAAAATAAACATACAAATGTCAAATGAATACAGACCTTGCCACTCTTGCCGGCCATCGTAGAAATAAGGGTGGTATTGTAAAATATTTGTATGTACAATGTGGGTGTCAGCTTCATACCAGCATATAATTCAAGGAATAAAAAGTGAAATCGATTATTAAATAATGAAAGTAATAGGACTATGTATTTGATGAGTCAGGTTTTTCTTTGTAGGAAACCTCTAGCTTACACGTCGCTATAGAAAGCGCTAATTTTACAAGCAATACCTAGTTGCTGTAATGTTGTATAGACTTTGCTAGAAAAGTGAATTTTAACTTTGTTAATTTGATTAATAAAAATATATTTGCGTATTTTCGTTTGTGTATTTCGTAAAAAAATGTTTACTTCGCCAATGTCCCACCTGATTCAGGGACGGTCGGCAAGAGTAGGTCCACATGCAGCATGTGTATGGGAATGCATGTTATATGAATCTTCAATATCATATTCGTTGCAACATAGATTATAGATTATAATATTCCTAGGAATTTAACTTACTACCTTCCGATTACAAGTCCAAAGTACATTTCTTTTAAAGTGACTTTGTTGACACAATCCATGTTTATAAAATTATAAATTCATTCATCAACATGGCGGATTAATTAGTTAGCAACACGGCCACGCTTTTCATACAAACTTCATTAATCCAGATCGCTGAATTACCGACCGCATTACAGACAGAAATTGGATTAAAAAACAACAAATAAACCCAATAATTGGCAATTAGACCAAATGGAGTATACTAATTGTTCCACGATCGATACCAGGCGATGTTGGACTTTTTTGTAACCTAGTAATTCTGTCGTTTATGGAACAATGCTGTTATACCTCAGCAATCGAATGCATTGGTAGACGTTTGTTTTGGATTACGCTGAAACCATGCAGAGTTTAATGATTTTAAATCAGAATCGTTAAACTTTTTTAAAGAATTGAATTGATTTTATCGGAATTTACTTTGTATTACTACATTTTACAACAATACAATAGTAAAACAATCAGTATTTTAGAACACTTTGATTATAGTATGTTTCACGATCGGTTTCGCAAAGAAACCATTTGCATCGTCAGGTGTATAAGGGTGAGGGGCATGCAGTAAAGGCATAATAATAATAATAATATTAGGAAGATCTATTTAGTGATCGCTGTTTTTGTGAAAAACACACCTCAAGAGCCCAATTCTCAAGCAAGACGCTATTGGTGTAAGGCTGGATGAAAATAACTATAGTGGTTGGTCTGTGGTATAGGCAGATTAATTTTTTAATCCAGCGAAGAGCAAATTTTAACAATGAAATCTTTTTTCGTGCTCCGCCGAGATTCGAGCCCACTATCTTCCAATCATAAGTCCAAAGTGGTAACCACTAGATTGCAGTCCGTTGTGTGTCATGTTAACCTCTAGCGGAATGAGGTCTAAATAATTGGATACAATATCATTAAAAACATACAGCTCATATGGTTAAATTTTGCTTCGGTAATCGAATGTGCGTTCAAACGAATATTTGAGGCAAATACCACGGTTATTATTGTTGTATTGTACCTCAGGGGGTAGCATGAAGTATTCCTGATAATTATTGAAGAGGTCAATTAATATTTATTGATATGTAATTGTATACAATGAAATGATACATTTGTGATGGGTGGAAAAGCAGATTTAAAACTTAGATACAAATAATGGCTTTTCACTTTAATATGTGATTAAAAAGTGCTTTTAATTTTTAAATAACTACTCGTATAAAAAATAATGTACAAAAACATTTTATTGACAATGAAATGAAATAATAATTTTTGTTATTGGTGTAGAATTGTAGTAAACATTTGAAATTGCTGTCAACCCTCAAATAAACATAAACTCTGCAACTTTTGCTGACCTTCCCTAGAATAGGGGTGACATTGGCAAATTGAACTACGAGTATATTTTAGATTATGGGTGGTCAGCCTTATACCAACCTATAAGTCAAGGAATTAATCAAAGTATGGTATTTGAGAAAATATTAAAAAATGGGAGGTAACGCTTTCGACTCGTAATCAAAAGGTATGGCGGTTACTGGCGAAACAAAAAAAACGCTCTGCCCTGGGTGGAAAATTCATCTACCAAAGAATGGTCACAAAAGGTTTATTCAGCCTTACAGCAATTGGATTTTGCTTGAAAATTTACACTTTCTACAAAGTCAACTATAAAAATGAACATTTTAAAATTTAATAAGACTTAGCCGTTAGCATTGCACATCAACTGCCATTTTATCAGTATTTTTTTTACTTCTTCTATTTCATCCATAGTCATAACCGTTTTTCACACAAACTCTCATTTAATTATGACTCTAGATGTCGCATTCAAATCGGTTGATTTTTTTTTTGTCGTTTAATTGGATCAGTTCTGTTTTGTGGCAGCCCTAATTGAGACGTCTCTCAGTAAGCCGTACTCTCTCCAACCATGGCATAATATCTCACGGTCCACAGAAGCAGGGTTGTCAAACTGCCGAGGAAACCTTAATTGCATTCGCTCCGGTTATATGTGCCGCCTCTAAACGATCGCTAAGCATTCAACACTCCAGCACGTTTACCCATGGATGGCATTCAAAAGTGTCATAAAAAAAAGTGTAGTATTAATTAAAAACGGCTGCATGGTACTCAGACGTGATAATTCATTCAAACAAACAACAAATTCATGCATATAACTTACAGCATACTTGTTTTCATTTCATCCACAGTCATAACATTTTTCAAACAAGCTCTCCTTTTATTATGGCTCTAGATCTGCCATTCAAATCGGTTGTTGATGATATGGCTGAGGGTCAAGTCACTATTCTTGACTACCGCTTTGGGAAGACAATGAAATGGCGTTTGATCTGTCATGTTGGCTAATTCATAAAGTATAATTGGAATTTTATATTTTGTACTCCTACATGGTATTATTTGTTTATTTCAAAAATGTAATTTGTTGTGTATGTTCTTTGACTTATAGGTTGGTATGCGGCTGACAACCCATGCTGTAGAAAATGGTTAATTTTGCTAATATCATCCCTGTTTCAGGGAAGGACTGCAAGAGTTGCATATGAGTATGTCCATTTGAGATTTGGGTTTTTATGTTGTAAGTTCACATGCGGCATGTGCAAGCGCGAACTTGTACGTGTCTGTTTATGAGAATGCATATAATGTGAATCCCAAAAGTAACATATCTTTGCAACTTAGATTAGATAACGCTGGTTCAAATCCCGCTTGGCCTTTTAACTATAATTTGAACCCTGGTTCAACAGATGTCATTGCATGCCCTTTTTGCTTTTGCATAAAGATATCCAGCCAGGCAAAATAGGTTAGTAAACTGCATTCCTCTTCAAAATTTGTTTAGAAAAAATCCTTGAGGTTTTGGAGAAAATACTACACGAGGTCTTGTAGTGTGCATGAATGCTGATTCTTGAATGATAGTCTGCGAATGTCATTCTACGTTTCATCACTTGGCCTTAGAAAGCACTCGAGCAAGGCCTAACGATGTTAGTTAGGAGCTAACTGTATAACAGAGGCACAGACAACAGGGAAAATTATCTGCCTGTATTAGTATGGAAACAGGGGTGGGTACTCCGTAAAGGCAAGTGTAGCCAACAACGGTTTAAAAGTGCATTGAACATTCAAATGGAGATGCTGTTCAATTTTTACGCGGGTTCAATTGAATTTAAACTGCGGTGATGTATTTTACACAATTTATTTCAGATTCGGCTCAGATACAGACTTCCAAAATACAACGTTCGGTCGACTTATTCTCGAATCATTGAGAATTTGTACATGCGAGACTTTACTAGAATATCCAACCAAACACTGGAGCAACCTGGAACAATACATATCTAAATCTAAGCTGCAAGGATATGTATCATTTAAGATTCATATTAAATGCATTCCCACAAGAAAACACGTACAATTTCGCACTCACACATGCCGCATGTGGACCTACAATATAAAAACCCAACTCTCAAATGGACATAAGCCCTGCAACTCTTGCCGACCTTCCCTGAAACAGGGGTGACATTGGCAAAGTGAACCATTTTTTACAGTATGGGTGTTTACATATCAATATCAAATACAAAGTATGTAAGAACCTGTAACTGTTACTCTGTCGCCATTCCGCTAGGGGTGGCCAGAGCCTCTACAGAGCTGCCTCCATATTTTCCTATCCTGACATACCTCTTTCAATTCATTCATCCATCACCTATTTCATTAATTTTCTTCTTTTACGCTCACGTTGTATATCCCATTCTTTCACAATCTCCTCAATTTAATCATTCCATAAATCGTTTGATTTCGAGAGAGACTTTTTAAAAAAGCCGAAATAAAATAAAATTTAAGATTAATCCATAAGGAAATCAAGCCAATAGTAGTAATATTAAGCAACAGCTTGTTTCGTGCTATTGATGAAGGAAAATTTAAACGAATCATTCTGAATAGCACAGCAGCTGTTGTTTAAGAAACAACAGTACCCTTAGTACGAGTTGCAAAACTTGAAAAAAGTACAGTTTACGGAAAATATGAAAGAGTGATTTCTCCCAAAATCTGCCGTTTTTGTTTCTTACACTTTATGCTCTTAGCAAAAGAGTTACAGTGATGAAGAAAATCAAGTTCAAACAAACAAAAATGCCAGATTTTGGAGGAAATCACTCTTTATTAATTGCCGTAAACTTTACATTACTCAAGTTTTGCAACTCGTACTAAGGGTACAGAACAATATTTCTTTAATTTACAGTTAAAACTTCACGCGGTATTTTGACGGTAATAAAATTATTTGTGAAAGCGTTTCTGCCTTTGCTGAGCCGATACTTTGACGCTGTATGTTGACTTGGTAGAGGCTCAATTCACGCATTCCCAAAGACTGGGACGCGCGTCCAAACGGGGTCGAGATATTTCGTCAAATTCATCGTTTTTTTTTTAAGGAATCCTGTGCGGGAGGCTCCCCAATTCTTGAGAGTCTTGGGGGTCTATGTCACCCTCGCAGAGGTGTTGCTTGAGTTCTTGCTTCTGTCGTGCGGCGTTGCAAGAAAGTGGTGATTGATGTTGGTTTTGAATAAAATTGGCAATGCACTTGAAAGCTCGTTGTTTGATTTATTAAAGTCGGATCAGATGTCACGCAAGGATCCCTGAGGGTCTGTTTTGTTTAAGATTTAGAGGTACCCCCAGGATGTTCCTAGGATACTTACTGTAACGAGATGAGTTTGTTAGTTTAGTGGAATGGAACATTATATTTGAATTTGAATAAAAAAAAGGAAAACAAAAGAATGCAAAAGGACAGAAGAAGCTTCCCTGGGGAGGGAGTCACACGGTTAGCTCTCATCAGCATCATCACTCAGGGCGTGAGAATTCTAGCTTGTGGTATTGCTTATTCTATCTTTGGAGAACATAATTTGGGATGATTAAATCAGGGTTTATTTACGTAATATGGGGAATTGAAATGGAAACGGAGAAAATGGCCAGACTTGCACTTTGCCACTAAAAACATTTTAACAAAGAACTATTTCGTTAGCTGCAGTCTTGAGTCTTGACATGAATAAAGCGATGGAGAGACCTTAAACCAAACTCATTATGGGTGGTCAGACTCATAACAACCTATAAGTCAAGGAAACTAAAAAAATAAAAAAGTCCAAGTGATTTTAATTGTTTTTTTCGAAGACCTTCGCATGAAAAGATTGAGAATCGCGTAAGGAGGCCCTGGGCGCCTACGTGACAGTACTGCCTGAGTGTATTTATTCCAGTGTTATGAAAAAAGCCCGGGGCGCTAATGGACGCGCTCCGCCCCTGTGCACCGCCCGTATTATGTTACGCCACAAAAGCGTCATAACGCGACGCTAAAAATTACGACATCTACAGAGAGCCCGATGCGATCAGTGCCATCAAAATAGGCCGCCTGCAGTGGGCTTAATAAATAATTTGAGGATATTGCTACAATTTATTTGTTGAGCGCTGTTTTTGTGTAAATCTCGCAGTTAGTCGTCGCTAAAAAAAAACCCAGTTGCTGTAAGACTAGATGAACTGGTGTTCCTTGAGAATTGGCGCTTTCTATGGCGATGACCACGCTTTCAGGCTTTCGAGGTGCAAATCACACAAAAACAGCTCTCATCAAATAAATCATCCTAATACAAATTATTACATTTAAAGCAACATTTCATACTATGATATTACCTAGACCGAAGTAATAAACCAAAGTCCTTCTTGTTACCATGGTACCAGCACCTATCCATCGCTACCAGATTAGCTTAGGTATACAAGAGCCTAATTGCTCCTCGAAGTTTTAACTGCCACTTGGTGAGAATATGGTAAAATAATTACTATCCACTCCCAGCGTGATACCACGCTATGCAAATATGAGGAACTAGAAGAAAAATAATTGTGGTAATAATAATAATAATAATAATATGCGTTTATTCCAGCTTAGTCATGTGGAGGGTGCAATACATGACCAGCCATAAAAAAATAATACATCAATAGAAAAAGTACATAGAAAATTACAAAAATGTAGAAACATGAAAATATGTGATGAAATATATGAGAAGTAATAAAAAGTAACTAGATATTATGTAATAAATTCTACATTATATTTGTCTGGTTGATCTGTAATGCTGGCGCGGCGGCTAAAGCTGAGGCTTTTAATTTTTTTTTTTTTTATTTAAAAAATATGTTTTGTAGGTTTTAATTTTTTACTCTTTAATTGTTTTATTGTGTTTATCCCCCTATAATATAAAATGCAACGGCCTCCCCATACAAAATAGTTGTGCGTTAATGGCATTCAAACTGAAGAACTCCTGAACAGATGCACGTCATATTCACAACAAATATTGTTCAGGACTTGGGATGTGCTTCCTCATCATTAGTAGATTTTAAATTGTTGTTTTTTAAATAAATAAACATGATCAATCACAACACCTTTTTATGTAAAACCTATGCGAGAAACAAAACTCATTTTGACATTCGAATTTCAAATAAATTGCCAGCACTTCAAAGTTGCCATCGTTGCCATTGCCAAGTGGATTCTTTTTCGGTTGAATTCCGTTGAGTACCTACCTATATTCTTTATTTATTTCAAAATTATACTTCAACCAGTTATAACATGTATTTTTTAGAAATAATGACGATCGATTAGGTCAACTTTTTATATGAAACCGTACTTATTGCGGCATTTAATTTTTTTAAAGTATTATTACAATATACAATCTAAGTTGCATAGACGCATTAACATTTATAATTCATATTCAATGCACTCCTCTTCGGAGACACGAGTGAGTTTGCGCTTACAAATGCTACATGTGTATTTACAAATAAAATTTCAGCCTCTCATGACCATAAGCCCTGCAACTTTTGCTGACCTTTTCAGAAACAGGGGACACATTTGTTAAGTGAACCCATTTATGCGATATGGGTGGTAAGCCTCATACTAACCCTTAAGTCAAGGAATTTGAGTTTGAAAAATCCTTAAACAACGGTAATCTTAATTTATAATCTAAAGTTGCAAAAAAAGTTATTTGATGATTCAAATTGAATGCACGCCCACAAACTGGCAAATGTCATTTCACGCTAACATATAGTTGTGGCGCTTGATTTTTTTTAAATATTAGAATATATAATCTAAGTTTCACAGATACATTAACTTTTATAATTCATATTCAATGCATGCCCCCCTGGAGACACGAGTGGGTACGCGCTTATTAATGCTGCATGTGAACTTACAAATTAAAAATAAGGCCTCTAATGAACATAAGCCCTGCAACTTTGGCCAACCTTTTCAAAAACAGGGGGAACATTTTTCAAGTGAACCATTTTTTTCGATATGGGTATTTAGGCTCATACTTACCTATAAGTCAAGGATTTGAGTTTGAAAAATCCTTCAACAACGTTAAATTTAATTTATAATCTAAAGTTGCAAAAAAAGTTATTTGATGATTCAAATTGAATGCACGCCCACAAACTGGCAAATTTTCTTTCACGCTAACATATAGTTGTGGCGCTTGATTTTTTTAAATATTAGAATATATAATCTAAGTTGCACATATACAATAACTTTAATAATTCATATTCAATGCATGCCCCCCTGGAGACATGAGTGGGTTCGCGCTTATAAATGCTGCATGTTAACTTACAAATTAAAATTAAGGCCTCTAATGAACATAAGCCCTGCAACTTTTGCCAACCTTTTCAAAAACAGGGGAAACATTTGTCAAGTGAACCATTTTTTGCGATATGGGTATTCAAGCTCATACTTACCTATCCGTCAAGGATTTGAGTTTAAAAAATCCTTCAACAATGTTACATTTAATTTATAATCTAAAGTTGCAAAAAAAGTTATTTGATGATTCAAATTGAATGCACGCCCACAAACTGGCAAATGTCATTTCACGCTAACATTTAATTGTGGCACTTGATGTTTTTAATTTTAGAATATAAATCTAAGTTGCATACATACATTTTATAATTCATATTCAATGCATGCCCCCAAGCAGACATGAGTGACTTTGCGCTTACAAATGCTGCATGTGTAATTACAAATAAAAATTTCAGCCTCTCATAACCATAAGCCATGCAACTTTTGCCGACCTATTCAGAAACAGGGGGAACATTAGTTAAGTGAACCCATTTATGCGATATGGGTGGTAAGCCTCATACTAACCCTTAGGTCAAGGAATTTGGGTTTGAAAAATCCTTAAACAACGGTTATCTTAATTTATAATCTTAAGTTGCAAAAAGAGTTTTGATGATTCAAATACAATGCACACCCACAAGCTGGCAAATGTTCTTTCACGCTAACATATAATTGTGGCACTTGATGTTTTTAATTTTAGAATATAAATCTAAGTTGCATACATACATTTTATAATTCATATTGAATGCATGCCCCCAAGCAGACATGAGTGAGTTTGCCCTTACAAACGCTGCATGTGTAATTACAAATAAAAATTTCAGCCTCTCTTGACCATAAGCCCTGCAATTTTGCCGACCTTTTCAGGAACAGAGAAACATTCGTTCAGTGAACATTTTCTTAGGTATGGGAGGTCAGCCTCATACCTCATGCTTCATACAAGATACTCAGAACATGATAGAACTAAATAACCCTTTTACCGCAATTTTTTTTTCAAATTACTTCTTAAAGCATTTAATTACTATGAAGGAGGTGTGAGGAAAAATTATTGCGAAGCCAGACTTACACTGCCCGAAGGGCCTAGCAGACAACCGTGCGCAGCACGGTCAGTCTGCTAGTTTGTTTATATATATTTAAATGTATTTAATTGCTTGTATTCCTTGACTGATAGGTTTGTATGAGGTTGACCACCCGTACTGTGCAAAATGGTGCACTTTGCCAATGTCACCCTTGTTTAAGGGAAGGTCGGCAAGAGTTGCAGGGCTAATGTTCATTTGAGATTGGGTTATTTTATATTGTAGGTCCACATGCGGCATGTGTGAGCGCGAAATTATGCGTGTCTGCTTGTGGGAATGCATTTAATATGAATCTCAAATGATACATATCTTTGCAGCTTAGATTTAGATATGTAGTAAAAAGCTACTAAATATGTAGTAACTTTGTAATACCACTCAGTTGGTATAGTGCTTGCATTCCATGCTGAGAGCTCGGGTTTGAATCCCACTGAGGGTGTCAGAAACGATATCCCGTTTCAGTGTTTATTTCAAAACCCAAAATGAAATACCTGCAAGATTTACTCAGCCTTCACAAGATATGCACTCTCGCGAGCTGGGAAACCCCCACTTCAAATGAAGTAGAACAACAAAATAATTATACTACACTTTCTTAAATTATTATTACAATGTGGAGGTATTTTTGCCTTGGGTAAGTTTTCATATTTTGCGACTTTTCTTGCCGCGAGCCATACGTAATCTTGCCTTAATCTCAGCCCTGAGAGTGTCGCTTAATCCAGAGTCACATTCTGAAGGGCCCTCTCTGCGTTATTACCGTTTATGGCCGTAATAACTTGCCTTACTTTAACAGCTTTGTGTGTTTCCTAGTACGTCTTAATACATAATTAAACTATCTTGTTATAAAAGCATTATGCGCTGTTTAAGCGCCGAGAATTTCATCGAAAAACATTAAACAGAAAAAGATGTGCAATTACATTTTTTTTTTTTTTTTTTCAACAAGAATACAACAGCATAATTTTGTTATTTTGTACATATATAAGATAGTTAATTACAATTCATAGTGCCTATTACAGTATTCTATAATGTTGTATTATAACTTATAAATCATACCAAATAAATAATAAAGAAAAAAAAAGCAATAAGGAAATCTTTTTTTTGTATAAACACATGATATTTTTTTCATAAACACTTAAGTATGACATATGATAAAGAAGTACATTGTTGTAGTCTTACTGAAAGAAAAAGTAAATACATGACATTTGGAATTAAAAATTTGTACGAATTCGGCATATTACATCAATGACATGTAAAGTTAGGATATTTTTATACTTGGCTAATTTATTTTCCTTATTTCCTTCCTTAATCAATTTAATGTGTACTACATTTATTAAAAAATTAACAAGCTTTCAGTCTAGCATTAGTTTATCTATTATCTATGTTGCAAAGATATATTTACATTTAAGATCTATAATCTAAGTTGCAAGGATATATTCATTCAAAGCTCTCAGATGTATGCCCACAAACAAACATGTGTAGTTCGCGCTTACAAATGCTGATTGTGTACTTATAAATAAAATTCAAACCTCAAATGAACATTAGCCCTGCAACTCTTGCCGACATTCCCTGAAAAAGGGGTGATATTGGCAAAGTGAACCATTTTTTACAGTATGGGTGGTCAGTCTCATACCAACCTATAACTCAAGGAATTAAGACTGATGATTAAGATATATTAAATGCATACCCACAAACAGACTCATATCAACTTATCAGTCATGGACTTACAAAATGATGTAGAAATTAATAGAAGAGAATTGAACCTACAATGTGAGAGTCCATACACTAGATAATCTTTTAGCAAGCCTGCGGGATTTGATTATGTTTGTAAGTATGTCAAAGTTTTTTTCTTTTGCTTGTTAAAGTAAGTCTTACTTGTTAAATAAGTCAAACAAAATAGTTTGAAGGAAAACTGAGTAAGAAAGAACAGAAGAAAAAATAAGCATTACATAACAAAAAAACAGCAATAGAGTCAACCAACTTTTTTTACCATAAGTTGCCGTCAGCTCAGGTCGGTAAATAGTACGGTACATATAAAATAAAAGTTTACAAAATATACTCGTATTTATAGTACACAGAACCAATCCACGTCCAAGCAAAAAATATCGGTATATTTTTGATTTGTGAAGGTTTCCTGTAAAAGCTTCTGAACGGCGCTTAATAAAACCTGCAAGGAAGTTAGCTTCCTGTAAACTTGAAGGCTGTACATTAAACCAGAGGCTCTCAAATATAACAGGAGTCTACGCTAAACCTCAAGAATTGATTTTAGATAGAATTGGAAATGAATAAATCTTTTAGTAAAGATTTTTAATAAATCTTTTAGTAAAGATTTATAGTTTTCTACATAATCATTATTAAGATTAGAAGGAAGGAAGGGTGTATCGATATAAGGTTTTATTTTATTTTAAATTAAAACATTATAATAACTTTTTTCCGGGCTGTGTAGCCGTGGTCTAGTTTTATTCCATTGATTCGCCCATAGGCTTTGATGGGCATTATCAACGGTCAACCAGGTGCTTCGATCTTCTCAGAGGTTCTGGTGTACTTGAACCGGCGCACAGTGGGCGGGATTCCAAATCTAACGCGTAATAAGTCAAATTTTGTAGTATTGCCAATTCTAAGAAAAGTTCCTGCATATGATAAATAGATAGCCCAAAAACAGTTTCTTTTGACAAAAAAAATAATTTGTTCGCCGGAAAATTACCGAGAGTCAGGTAAACATGACTTTGAATAAGAGATTTAGGCTTACACGGCCGGCTGATGATGCTGGAGTGAAGTTTTCCGGGATCTGTTGCCGTGGTCTGTGGGAGCTGGAGCTTCCGGACGTTTCGCCCATTTCTACGATGGGCTTCTTCAGCGTGAAGTATGATGATGATGAAGATCTTGATGAGAACTGTCTAGACATATAAGCCCTCATTGCATACACACTGACATCACAGTTCTCATCAAGATCTTCATCATCATCATACTTCACGCTGCTGAAGCCCATCGTAGAAATGGGCGAAACGTCCGGAAGCTCCAGCTCCCACAGACCACGGCAACAGATCCCGGAAAACTTCACTCCAGCATAAACATGACTTTGTCGGAATAATGCCCGGTTTGAACAATTATTGAATTATTATTTGCCTTTCTACCTGGAAGCAATGTGCCTAAAGTTCAAGTATAATCGTGTCCATTGCTTTTACATAGCTAAGTTCAAAGTATAAACTTTCTTTTTTATTTTTATTTTTGTGTTTACTATATTATTTTGCCCAAAAATAGTGCTGTTGTTGTGTTTCTTTAAAGTTATTATTATGCCAACTACTACCGGCCGTGAAAGCTTGTTATGTTTAGATTGAAAGGTATCTTCAGGATACTTACATCCGGCTAGCTCCCATCAGCATCACTCTCAGGGCGTGGGGTTCTTTCTTTCGGTTGCTCACTTGTACTTTGGGAAGGGTTTTATAATTAAAAGATAAGTTTAACATGAACAAATAAGGGTTTATTTACTGTACTAATATGGGGGGAAAAAGGGGAAATAAGGGATTGGCCAGACCTACAGGTTGTCACTAGAACACTCCCTATTCCGTTGGCTGGAGTTCTAAACGGAAGGCCTGGGGCAGCGCCCCAGGCTAGCGGCGGTTCACGAGGCGGACGCCTCCGCACGTGGGAGCCCCTGAGTGTGCGCTCCTATGCACTATGTCTCCTATGCCTCTGGTCCACAAGGCGGGTGCCTTGCTGGCAGGAAATCCAAGTAGATGGGGAGGAGGGAGCTCCATTGTAGTGCCCCCTCTTGCACCGCTTGGTGCTTGGTCGCTGACGTCTTAATCCGTTGACATCTTGCCGGGAACTAACGAACGACGGCCTGATTAGTTCACACGGTGCAGTTCGGCCACTTTCGTGACCGTTCGGCTCCGTTCGGCCCACAAACACACACTGCACACTTGGGGATTGTTTTTTTATATGTTATTTTAAAATAACATAACAAACTTTAATCTACTATTAAATTAAAACAGTTTGACGACACCTGCATTAGCTGTAAAGTCTGCTTGTATGTGGTTACACAACACGAGTAAGTAATAATTCTATCACTTACCTGAAAAGTTTTCGAATGAAACACTAACACACCGCGTGTACTCGCGTAGTACTCACAAACGCGGAGCTATTTATTCTGCCAGTTAATAACTTTACTCGTCTGAACATGCAGTGGAAATTTTAACAGTTGTTGTAAAAAGTTTCAGCTTATGTGGTTTAATTTAAAGTAAATAAATATTAACAAGGGAATCTAATCTAATCCAATCTAATCTAACTTGCAAAGATATTATGTAACATTGGAGATTCACATTACATTGCATTCCTACAACCAGACACGTACAAGTTCGCGCTTGCACATGTCTCATGTGATCTAATCTAAGCTGCAAAGATATATATCATTTAAGATTTATATTAAATGCATTCCCACAAGCAGACATGTATAATTTCACGCTAACACATGCCGCATGTGGACCTGCAATATAAAAACCAAATCTCAAATGGACATGCACCCTGCAACTCTTGCCATCCTTCCCTGAAACAGGGGTGGCATTGGCAAAGTGAACCATTTTTACAGCATTGGTGGTCAGCCGCATATCAACATATAAGTCAAGGAACATACACGACAAATTGCATTTTATAAATCAATAAATAATAATATCTATGGACATCAACACTAAAACAAGAATTTAAATTAATATTGTAAGATAAAAAAGACTCACGAGTTGATTTATTTCCTCGAGAGCTTCCGGTGATTTTTTAATCCTAAGAGCATAATGTTTAAAAATTACTGAACTCGTTTGTAGTTCGCCGGAGACTTAGCCCCCTACCTTCCGTTTACAAGTGTGAAGCTTTACCCGTAAGCCTATTTTTATTTCTTACTTTTAGTGTTATTTCTTTTAAATAATATTATTATTACGATCAGTTACAAAATTAATTAGAAAATAACAAATAAAATATATTTTTTTTTCTTAAGAAATAACTAAGTTTTTTTCTGATCACCCTAGAGTAATCTCTTCATTGCAATAAAGCATCTCCACGCTGATTGAAGTCTACAAACAAATAATTACTGATTAATTAATGAATTCATATGGGGAAAGGAAGGCAAACTTTTGTTTCAGCGCCCGGTGAATGTATTTATGTAGGAAAAGAGATCTCTCGCAGAATGTTGGTGATTGGAAGAAAAAGTTTTTGTGTTTTTTGTGCCGCCTTTGTTTGAGAATAAAAAGAAAAGTTTTAATATGGAGTGATATAATTAATGTACATTTGTTTTCTTGAGAGGCGAATGCAGGAATTACGCGTGTTCAAGGCCCAAGGGGTATTTTTTGTTTTATTTATTTCTTATTTTAAACGCAAATAATATTTTCAAAACCTTATGTTTTGAGCTGTGACCAGGATTTAAATCTGAGGATTGTAATAGCTTGAAGCAGTCAACACTTTTCTTATTGTGATATAAAGGCTTGAAATCCGTTTTTCAGTTATTTTTTTTATGCAAAAGAAATTGTATACGCCTGATTTACCTACGTTTTTTGCTGATTTTTAGAAGTTGCATACAAAGTGAAATTTTTAACCGAATTTTTGCCGAAGGGATTGCAAGTGTCGTGTGGATTAAATTTATTTTTAAAGATAAGGAGGCCGGCCTCACGCCAACCACTTCAGTTGAAGTGAGGGTTTCCCAGCTCCCAAAGGGGGCTGGTACTCATTTTTTGTGGAGGCTGAGTAAACCTTGCTGGTATTTTATTTTGGGGTGTGAAATAAACACCGAAACGGGAAATCATTTCTGACACAGTCGCGTCGGTGGGATTAAAACCCGGACTTACGGCATGAAATGCAAGCTCTCTACCAACTGAATTATCAACCGAACAATGAAGGGACTTATCCGTTGATAAAAAAATACTGTGGGCGGTTTTTAGAAATTTTATCAAGAAGAGAAATTATCCAAAAATGGGGTCCTATTTATTAAAATTCTACAGACTTTTGTCACCACTTGAACCTGGCGCTGGTCCCATCTGCGTCTCTGAGTGACCCTCCGCTAATTACAAAGAAAGCGGCAGGGGCGGATTCAAACATCGAGACCCTAGTATGTATAAAACATTACGTTGAAACTTATTGGTAGCGTTTACTGAAAAAATGTATGGAAACTGAAAAAGCACGTCTTGGTACGGGTCTTTAGCTCGACTAAACGGTCCCATCTGGAATTTAGCATTCAGCTTAGCTTGCACGAAGTTTTCATGTAAAAAAAAAAGTTGAAATTTTTATTTAAAAAAAATAATAACACAATTTAATAATGGCTGTCCACAGCGTTTAACAAAAATCTTTCGGATATTGAAAAATAAAAACAGTAGAAGCGTGTCGATAAATGATGTTTCTGGGTTTTGTGACCCCGAAGTGTCCCTCTAAAGGTTTTTTTTTGACTTCAGAAAAACGACAAAAGTGGAAAAAAAACTGTTTTTTTTGCACAAATTTTATTTCATGTTGGTATGACTTGCGGTTTCGAGTTGAGTATTAAAAATAAATAAAAACTTATATTTTTAAGTTTAAATCTATTTACACAGTGAAAATCCATTTGTATTATTTAAAAATTCAATTGGATAAAAACAGAGTTGTAGTTCACTTATCTATTTCTTTTTTTTTCCTCAAATATTTTCGCCTTATGAGGCATCTTCAGGAGCAGAATTCAAGAAGCATCACTTTTCTATACGTTTCTCCTGAATAACTTTTAATATTAATGAAAGGTACTTGTGTGCCAAGCTGAATGCTTATTTCTGGATGGAACTGTTAGTACCCCATGTTTTTTCCAGATAAGACTATCTAGTGCGATTTTGATCTTTCATAAATTTTCTGTAACACAAAAACGGTTGAGTTAAAACGTATTTTTTATACTCGGGATACAAAAGGACCCCAGTTAGGAACAATCTTGTCCTGAATACGTCTGATCTCATTTCAGGGACCTTCGTTATGTCGAGACGAAGAAAGGACTTTTTTTTTAATTGCGAAAAAGTCGAGTGTTTCCAAGTTTGCGTGTTTTTATTTTTCTGAATATGATATTAATATTTTAGGAGATGTTCTTATTTAAGTGGAAGTATGACGGACTTGTAAAGAAATATTGAAAAATATGCTGGGTAACAATTTTTTTTCATGTATTCTTGATCCATTGAGTATTTTTTTCATTGGACTAAATAAAATGATAATTGTTGGATATTTTGCACATATCATTGTCGTCGCAATATTCTCATTTCTGAGTGAATCTTGAATTCGAACCCTTGCTCTCGGCATGGAATGCAAGCATTCTACCAATTGAGCTATCGACCTTTTTACGAGCTTGGTCGTCGTCACTACAAAGTGCTAATTCTCAAGCAAGACCTAGTTGCTATAAGGCTGGATAGACCTTTGGTGACCGGTCATTTGTAAAGGTTTATGAATTTTTCAACCCAGCGAAGAGCAAATTTGAAAATATAAATGGTATATTTTTTGTGTTCCGACGGGATTCGAACCCACAACCTTCTCATTCAGAGACCGAAGTGTTACCACTGAACTATGGACCGGTAATAAATAAATAATGAAAATGACGCCAAAACGCTACTTAGCCGAAATTATTATCGTTATTACATTTTTTGTAATAACATGTAAATGTTAACTTACATTTTCATCGTCCTTTACCTACTAACACATACAACTTAGTAAAAACTTAAAACGCGTCTTTGTCACACACCCCTCCTCCCTCCCGTCCCTCGGGTCCCAAGTCGGGACCAACTTTATGATTTAGGGTCCGAATTAAATTACGAGGAATACCTTTTAATGTCGCGCGGAAGCCTCCGCCTGACGCGGTAAAGCCTTCGGGCTTTTTCAGACCTCTACGCCAAGTCGTAGAGCTTTTTTCGTCTACCACGTATCAAGAAAAAGCTACGCGCTTTCTTAGGGTTTACGAAAAATCATAGATGCTATATTTTGTATTTACCTCGACAACTTTGTTTCTATTATAAAATATGTTTACATATTGTTATGTTATTACTGGGGTACTTTTTAATTAAACTGCGATTTATTTATTTAACAATATTTTACACAATATCGGCTTACCATGCACTGAGCACTTTTCTAGCTCTAGCTTATCGACTACACGTCACAATGATTCAAGCGTTCTGCCCTCCGCAAGTCCTCTGCGAGCTTGGAGGCCGCTATAGAAAGCGCCAATACTCAAACAAGACCCAGTTGTTGTAAGGCTGGATGGACCTTTGGTGACCGGTCTTTGGTAAAGGTACATGAATTTTTCAACCCAACAAAGAGCGACCGTCCATTTACGAGTCCAAGGCACTAACCACTAGACTACGGACCGGTCCCAAACTTCTCAATTTTGTTTCCGCTTTCCAACCAATATAACATGTATGTCTGAACCTTTTTAATTTTTAAGTTTTTTTTTAAATATTACATTTTTTTCGCATTTTAGATTATAGATGACATTGTTTGAAAAACAATTTTTCGGTTTCAATTTCTCTGGAACTGTCCAACTTGTATCACATCCCAGAGGTGCCGGCCACCCCCACCCGTTTCCGGAGACCTTCGGGCGTTTCCGTCCACCTTCGGGAGCTCCACCTGCCCAGCCAAGTTTAAATTGGTTTCCTATCACAAGGACCTCTCTGGAGATTCTGCAATACTTGAAACTTGTACGGGGAAATTGTGATATTTCTTGAGAATCGTCTTAAAATATGCACATATCGAAGTAATGTAGAATTTCGGCCGATGGCACAATGATTAGAGCATCTGCATGAGTAGAAATGTTTTAATACGAATGACAGTTTTAGAATGTCCAGTATTTCAAATGCTTTTTTTGGCCTTAGAGGCATATTGTGTTCAAAATGGATATTCCGCTCCACAAAATTCAAGATATACACTTCCATTGTTCGGCCAGTTGTGTTGTGCGGATGCGAAGCCTGGAGTCTGACTCAGAAACAAGAGAAATCTCTCCAGGTTTTTGAGAACAAAATGCTTCACCGCATTCTCAGGCCTGTATTTGATGATGACAGGTGGCGTATCCGGACCAACGCGGAGCTGATGTCCGTGTTTTAAGACCCAAACATAGTGTCGGTAATGCAATCAAGAAGATTCCAGTGGGCCAGCCATATAGCACGTGCAGAGGGCTCCAGGACCAACAGAACTGTCTTAGATGGTGCCCTCTCAGGTGTTAGACCACTCGGACGTCCCAGGATGCGGTGGGTAGGCAACGTTGAAGCCGATGCCGAAATCCTGGGAGTAAGCGGACTATGGAGGGAAGCAGCACAAGACAGAGAGTCCTGGAGGGTTGTGGTGCGGGAGGCCCTGAGCCTTCAAGGCTTATGAGCCGAAGAAAGTAAAGTAAAGTAGTATTTCAAAACCCAAACACAATGTTATATTTTTTTGTGGTGGCATTTTTTAGGTTTTTTATTTTTTTGACCCTTATAAATAAGATAAATAATTTTTGGTTTGTTATTCAAATAAACAACACTATTTACTTTTAAACACTGTTTTTAATTTCACAAATACAATATAATTAAAAAAAAAAAAAAAAATTACATATACTACTAACGTTTTCGACTATTCAGTTATCATCAGGTAGGAAAATATTGCCTACCTGATGATAAAAACCAGTGTTTAAAAGTAAAAAGTGTTGTTTATTTGATTAACAAACCAAAAACATGAATTTTCACAGTGTTAATACACAAACCATATAAAAATATATATGATAAATAATTGTTGAAAAAGCCTGACTTTTTTCATTAATGTCACTTTTTTACTAAAAACAAAAACGATCGGTTTAGGGTGATCGATTTTAAAAATGTAATTTGTTACGTAGGTTCCTTGACTTATAGGTTGGTATGCGGCTGACTACCCATGCTGTAGAAAATGGTTCACTTTGCCAATGTCACCTCTGTTTCAGGGAAGGTCGGCAAGAGTTGCAGGTTCATTTGAGATTCGGGTTTTTATATTGTAGGTCCACATACGGCATGTTTAAGCGCGAACTCATACGTGTCTGTTTGTGAAAATGCATATAATGTAAATCTTAAAAATGTAACAAATATTTGCAACTTAGATTAGATTAACCTTGCAACTTAGGCCTTCTTTGTCTGAAATCGGGATGACACTAGCATAGTGAACCATTTTTACGGTATGAGTAGTCAGCATCAAACCAACCCATAAGTCAAGGAACATGGTTGCAAAAATCGTTTTTTGTTTTTAATTCAATACAAAATATTTTAAACAATCATATATTATTTCAGCTACGTTTTTTTTTATATTGAGGTGAAACTCGCTAAGCAAGTAGAGAGGCAAGTAAGAAGTATAAGATGTATACCCAAGTTGAACATCAGCTACTTCTCCAGTGTCAACAGGCTCCTCCGTCTGTCGTATGGCATTCGACGCTTGAGCTCATTCACACCGAGCCACTCACGGGGCATCTCTTGTTACCTACTTCTACTTGCACAGATACTTGCTTTGTGTACTGACTAAACAAAGTATAAGGTTAAATCTAAGACAGCCAGGGCTTGTAAGGAAGGAATTTAAAGAAGAGAAAATGTACTGTCTCTGAAATCAAAAAAATATATATAAATATCAATGGGAGTATTCCTTGACTTAAAGGTAGGTATTAGGCTGCCTCCCATACTGTAAAAAATAGTTCACTTTGCCAATGCCCACCCTGCTCAGGGAAGCTCAGTAAGAGTTGCGGAGCTTATGTTCATTTGAAATTGTGTTTTATATTGTAGGTTCACATGCTGCATGTGTAAGCACGACATTATACGTATCTGCTTATGGAAGTGCATTTTATATAAATCTTAGTTGTAATATATCTTGGCAACTTAGATTAAAGATGATAACTACGCAGCACCTTTATAAGAGAACTGTGTTTTTGCAGCGGCTTTAGTTAAACTCAAACTACCTAACTCAAAAAATTATGTTTTTCATAAAAAAGTTTTTTTTTTTTAACATTTAATATATCTCTCCAAAACTTAAATTATAGATTCAATACACTTTTTTAAATAGTGACGATTTTTAAAGTGTATCGACTATCAGTGAATCTAAACCATTGTAAAAAAAAAAGAATACTGTAATAAATAGAGAGTCGATTTTCCGCAATGCAAGCCCTGCGAGTATAGAACCGGTTAAATGGCACCAGATCCGAGTGTTTGTTGCCGGATGTTGGCAGTTCCTCCGGCGTTTGTCGCAGGAAGCGGATGTTTGAAGTATTGCTGTTTGATTTGGGAGCTTGCTGCGCCATCTGCGCGATTATCCGGATTTCTCATCCGGAAACAGATCCGGATCACATTGTCTGCTGGTTGTTCAGATCCAATGGAATCTGATGCATTTAAAACTTGGTATTGTGAACCGGATTAAAAAATATTCAATGCAGAAATAGACGTTTTTTTTTATTTTCAAATAGATTTGTAAAGAGGAATGCAATGCACAAACCTATTCTGCCTAGCCAGGCACATGTATTAATATCATCAACTAAGTATTCATTATTGTCAATTTTAAGAACTATTAATTAATAATTACCCAATGACATCTGCTGAACCAGGGTCCAAGTTATGATCGAATGACCCAGGCGGTGATCGAACCAGCGTTATTCTATTCCAAATACGCTAGAAAGATTAGCCACTCACGGCTTTAGGACCGACGTTGCAACATAATTTTTAATTCATAAGGTCTTTATTGTTTTTTATCAATATGTACAAAGTATTACAATAAAAATAAATTTTAAAAATCTAATTACAATAAATACTCCCCAAAGTAAGCATAGCTTGTGTTTTGGGGAGGATTCCAACTTATCTTAACTTAAAATTAATCACTTAATAGATAAAAATCATAAAAAACAAAAATAATATATACACCATTTAGTCATTTACTCAGCAAAAACAGAAAGACAAAAAATAAAATAAAATAACATAAAGAGGAAACATGTTTAAATAGAAAATACAGAAATAGGAATTATACATATATACACACATGTAGATATATGAAAAAAATAACAAAAATAATAATGATAAGAATAATATACAAAAAACCAATCAAATATAAACACTCAACTATTTACACCTCTTTCAAATATTTGCTGATCATGTACTTAATGGCCCTAGGATCTGCGTGCTTATCATGCTTATACCTGGAAAAAAGTGCATTGTACCACCTTACACCCAAATAATCGTAGTGATGTTGGCCGGTTGCTGTATTCTTTCTAGGAACTTTGATTAGAAGCGACTCTCTACGCGATCTACCACTCGGGATTACAATATCCCCCGGATTATATCCGTGGATAAAGTAATCCTTATGAACTTGGTAGAGAGCCGCTCTCTTATACAATTGGTCAATTGTTAGCACCGGAAAGTCATGATATAATTGCAATGTGGAATAGTCGAAAGGCTTCTTTAACATTATTTTGATAACCATTCTCTGCACCACCCTAAGAGGCTCGAGTGTTGTTTTAAATGTGCCGCCCCATCCGACCATTCCATACTGCATCAATGACTGTCCAAGCGCAAAATAGGTAGACTTCAAAGTTTTTACCTCTAGAATATCTCTAATTTTGCGGAATACATAGTAAATTTTCCTTAGTCTTTCAATAGTTGTTTCTACATGCTCCTTCCATCTAATATAAACATGTTGGGCTTATTTATCTTTACATGTCAGGAGGTCAGTTACGCGGAAAGCTAGATGTGGGTTGGTTACTACTGAAGGATTATATACTTATTGTTTGTGTTGTTTTATTTAATAACATGTAAATTATTTATTATTTGAATCCCTTGACTTATAAGTTGGTATGAAGCTGACCACCCGTACTGGAAAATTGGTTTACTATGCCGTTATAACAAATTAATGTTTCAGGGAAGGAACACAAGAGGTGCAGGGTTTATGCTTATTTGAGATTTGGGCTTTTATTTCGTTTGTACACTAACAGATATGCAAAAGCACGAACTAACACAATATATTTACACTTTTAAAAGTTAACAGAGTTCTGAAGAAGTTACACACGGAATTAACGAAGCGTTAGCAAAAGAAGAAAGAAACTATGGACCACCATCAAATCCCAAATGAGCAATATTAAGCATGCTAAATCGGGAAGTTAAAGCCTTAAAATATTAACTACACATTTATACTTGTGAACACGCATTTATTATGCATCTTTAATTAATGATGAAATATTTTTTCACTAAGATTAAATATTTTTTTACTAAGTTTGAAATACCCAGTCATATGATTAACTTCAAATTTGTTGAAAACAAAATTGTCATTCGATTTTAATTTTGTTTTAAAGCGACGTTGATTAAATGATTCCAACATAAAACTTGATGAGGAATGCAGATTGTCGGTGGTAAGTGCATTTGTTGATTTAAAGCCGTGTTGACATGTGTACCCAGCCTTGATGTGATTGGTTATGTCAGATTTGAACTGTTGAAATGCTGGTGATGAAAATTGAAAGTGATTTAATGATAAAATCAATCATTTTAAATTTATGTTGTATGTTATCTAAGAGTCAGTTTACACGGGATATTTTTTTTTATTAAAAAACAAAAATTATAGATTCTTTTCGACGGTATCTGTTACTGTTACTGTATCCTGCCAGCGTTTCACTTGCAAATGCGTCTCTGTTTTTTTTGTACTTGCATATCTCTTACATCTCTTCAACATTCATCACTTTCCTCATACATACACTTCTCTTATTCTCATTCTGCAGGTTCCAGTATTTCGTAATCTCACCTACTTTGTGTATCTATTCTTTTCAGCCTTCCCCTTCCATAATACGTTTCTCTGACATTTCCTCTGTACACTTTCTTCGTTAGTCGTTTATCATCCATTCCTTTCATCCAAGATGTCCGAAACCGAAATCCAAATAATTATTATAATCTGAAATAAAAGTAACGAAAAAAATATTGGCATTTGAGGTTCACATTTAATACACTCTCACAAGCACACAAATTATATACATATTTACAAATTAGAACCCCAAACCTCAGATGGACATAATCCCTGTAATTTTAGCCGATTTTCTCTAAAAAAGGGATGGCATCTTCAATAGTAAATAATCTTTTTATAGCTTTAGAGGTCAGCCTCATTTTTTTTCAAACCCTCAAGTCAAGAAAAAGTTATTTGTTACATTACATTACACTTTGTTAATATTAGAGTTATTTTTGTCGCCTTTCTTTCTGGGAAGGGTGGCAAGAGTTGCAAGATTATAATCACTTTCAGTTACTTAAGTTTTGTGCAAGTGCTAATCGCATCAAATATGAATCTTAAATATTAATATCGTCGTAGTTCTGGCAATAGGTCATATGTCAAAAAATTTCGACTTCCCCTTTATGATACCATTTTATAGGGAAAGAAACATTTTATACAATTAAAATAACTCCCATGTCATAAACCATACTGTACTGATGATAACGTGTGACATGGGAGGTATTGTAGCTACATAAAATGACTTTTTTCCCATCAAATGGCATCACAAAAAGGAAATCGAAAACCCTTGACATACGACCTATTGCCAGAACAACGACGATATATCCTTTCAATGTAGATTATACGTACCACTCGAATTAATCTATTTTATCTTACTTTTTTACACTTCTCTACTTAAATACTTAACCCGTAGTTATTACATGAGTTCATACATATTCACTCTTCATACACGATGTTATCTATTCTTCACATTACTTCCATTCAGATTCCTATCTGTTCTACTCTCACTTCCCTCAGATATAATTGTTAGCGTCGAACTTCGCGAGAAACCTCATACTCCAGAGTTGTGTGGCTTATTCTGAACGCTTTTAATAATAATAAGTTCTGATTAGACTTGGGGTTACTTTGATTAAATTGCGATTTAAATTTATTTCACAACATTTAGAGGCTACAATGCACTGTCACTCTTCACTATCTGCTTACAGTGATCTTCGCGTCACAATGGTCAAAGCGACTCTCTGTCCCACATAATCTTTGCTCGTATTTATATGTGCGGCAGAGACGATTCTTGCATGATCAAGAACATGATAGATTTCCTTGTAAACATTTGCACTCGCATTCACATTCGCCTTTTAAACACTCGCATTCGCATTCGCAAATATCTACAATATGATATATGCAAAAAATAATTTTATTTTCATAGATAAAACATTAATATTATTTTTCTTCTAGCACCAGGTAAGGTCCCTCAACGTCGACGATCACTTGCGGAAATTTTTCCCTGTCTCTCTGCTCTAAATAGATGTTTTACTATTCCTATTCTCGTCCGATCGCGTATACTATATAGCCATGAAATCTGCTTCCTTCCGACACGTTATTTTCCCTCGATCTTTCTTCCAAGGATCAAATTCCATCTAAAATCTAAATCTAAGCTGCAAAGATATGTATCATTTGAGATTCATATTTAATGCATTCCCACAAGCAAACATGCATAATTTTGCGCTTACACATGCCGCATGTGGACCTACAATATAAAAAACACAATCTCAAATGAACATAAGCCCTGCAACTCTTCCCGACCTTTCCTGAAACAGGGGTGACATTGGCAAGTGAACCATTTTTTACAGTATGGGTGGTCAGCCGCATACCAACCTATCAGTCAAGGAATAATATACTTTTACCTTCTAAGCACATGCCCTAAGTACGACACCTTTCTGACTTTGATTCTTTTTCTTAGCTCTCTGGAGCACATCTGACCATACTCGTAGATATATAAATATAATAAAATGTGTTGCTTAGTATTATTTTATTTTGCAACCATTCGCAATAATCCTTTTGAGAGCGAGCTTGGAGTTAATGATAGTCGCCGGTTTGCTGGGATGGCTTGGTTTTCAGCCAAAACGCTTGTGGGCACGATCCCCTGAATGGCAGATCATATCCAAATGCAAGGACATACACAAATACTAGGTCACACTCGAAAAGACATGACTACCACCGTTTTTTCCTTCATAATATACGTTTTACATTTGTATTTAAGTTTGAGGTTAGGAGTTGGCATATCGCTCCCCCAGTTCTTGTTTGCCGTAAAGACCAATGTTTTGACCTTTCAATGCAGTTGTCTTAAAAATCAAATTCAACACAATCTGAGCTAAGAAAAATATGTATTTGCCTTCAAATGTGCTAGCTATTTAGCATTTACACAAACGATTTTCTGTATTCGAAATTTTATTTCAGTTTTCGAGTACCGTATATCCACTAATCGCTAAAGGCGCATGCGTGACTGCGTCATCTACAATTGTAAGCCAATCACAGACGCGCGGGGGCATGACGTCACACCGACACATTGTTGTATGTTATATGTATTTTAGCGCTTACGCCAAACAAGCAATAAAATATTGTTGCGAGCGTCCGGTCAAAGTCCGATATTTTGTCGTATCTCCACTTAACGTTATTTTCGTTGCGCATCTTTGGCGTATATCCATTTTAAAACGCTTTTATTTTTATGGTGTATTAAACGTATAGGAATTATAACGATTTGTATGGATCATTATGATGCCAGACCAAAAGTACTTTCGGTAAAATAGGTAATTGAATTACGATTTTGTCAATTACAAAAACAAAACACGAAAACATTGCTCCTGTAAAATTTTCTTAATGGTATATCAATAGGTACGACAAACAAGAACTAAGGCAGCGATATTCTAACTGAGAGTTATTCTTAATTTGTCTCAATCCTAGGATTAGCTGGCAACAAGGTTTGGTTTTTAGGGGAACTAATAGCCTATTGTACATCCCATAAGCGGTTTGAGTATTTGAAAGCTAATTACTCAAGAATTGTTTCGGTATAATATATTAAAATATATGTTCTGTTGATATTCATCTATCTTTTCACCATCCGCTCCATCCAAGGCAATCTTTTTTAATGATCATTATTTCACATTCACGCTGAAAAAGCCCATCGCAGACGGGGGCAAAACGTCCGGAAGCTCCAGCTCCTACAGACCACGACAGATCCCGAAAAACTCTAAAGTATCAACAGTCGACCGTGTAAACTTACAACTCGTATAACTTATTATACTTGTCAGCTAAAATATCTTTATGATATGCAAGTCCAATCATTCTTGATGTCAGTTATCAGTTTCAAATAGTAAATGATATCATTTTAACTTTAAGTAATATTTTTTAAATATGAAAACATCATTCAGTTCGTTATATACATATCAGTAGAGCAATATGAATGATATCAAAACACACACAAGTACAAAAATAACGCAATAAAAATCAATATTTCCTCCATACAAAGCTAGCATATAATTGTGTTTTGTGGGCAAATAGACGTAATTTTGTTGTTAATCGAAAAAATCCAAGAAGCACTAATATACCCTTAGTATAAACAAATATGGTTAAACTTTAACAAAAACATATACAAAAACGAAAACGCTCATTAGAAATGCTTTTTTGGTTCCAGTACATTTTTGTGAAAACGCTATAGTTGATTGTAAACGTAGCGTGTTATATTTGAAAAAAAGCCAATGAGGTAATATACATCAAGTAAAAATAAATATGATTCAACTGTTACAAAAAATATATGGAAAATAAGACTACCATTAGAGGTGCTGTTTTGGTTTTTCGTACATTTTTTGTAAAACGTTACAATTGAGTTGAAACGTAGAGTTTTATATTTGGGGTACTGGAGGCAGTTTATGGTCGGGCAATTTGGCCTAATACAGTCATTAAAATAAATGCATGCCGCGTATTTACCGGTATATTAGGGCGTATCGAGCGAAATACTGATTCAAATTGGCGGACTGTACCCCAAGTAGAAAAAATCATTTTTGTAGCTCAATTATACCGTTTACCAAAAAAATGTAAGGAAACTAAAACGCTCTGTAGTGGAGTTGTCTTACTTTCCATACATATTTTGGTGAAACTTTTTGGTTGATTGCAAAAATGTACAATTTTGTAGTGGTTTTTATGATGTATGATTAGAAAAACCATAATGACAATTTTATTGGTGTATTTGAGACGTATAAACAATAAGTATGTGTCAGATCGTGCATACGCATGCTGCAGATAATACAAAATAATAAGATAGAATTTAAACCGCAAAAAAATATTCATTTTGGAATTTAACTATTCATTAATACTCCTTAATATCTTTCAACTTTTCAATAGAAGCATGGAGGTAGTAATTACACTATATGTGTAGATTAGTTACGTATGCGTTTTTGCATTATCTCTTCTCCTTTTTCAATCCTAGGGTTGGTTAGCAGCAATATCTTTTACTCTTCTTCTCCATTCTTCCCTGTCTTCTGCGGCTCTTTTTAGGTCTGCATTAGTTGAGCAGCGCACGTCTACCAGCAGGTCCTCCTGGTACTAGTACCAGGTACCAGGTTTGCGTTATATCCACAACCAAATCAATTAATTCTGGTAGATTTTTTTTCGTATTGCTACATGCAAAAGCCACCTATCTTTAGGGTAATATTTCCTTTGATCGTACGAAAAAAAAATCTGACGTACTGTTATGTTATGATTGAAAGGTATCTCCAGGATACTTACATCCGGCTAGCTCTCATCAGCATCACTCTCAGGGCGTGGGGTTCTTTCTTTCGGTTGCTTACTTGTACTCTGGGAAGGGCTATATAATTAAAAGATAAGCTTAACATGAACAAATAAGGGTTTATTTACTTTAGTAATATGGGAAAAAAGGGGAAATAAGGGAATGGCTCGACCTACATCTTTTCACTAAAACACTTCCTACTCTGTTGGCTGGAGTTCTAAACTGAATGGCCTGGGGCAGCGCCCCAGGCTAGCGGCGGATCACGAGGCGGACGCCTCCACACGTTGGAGCTCCTGGTGGGCGCTCCTATGCACTATGTCTCCTATGCCTCTGGTCCACAAGGCGGGTGCCTTGCTGGCAGGAAATCCAAGTAGATGGGGAGGAGGGAGCTCCATTGTAATGCCCCCTCTTGCACCGCTTGGTGCTTGGTCGCCGACGTCTGACTCTCTTCACATCTTGCCGGGAACTGATGACCGACGGCCCGATCAGATCACACGGCGCAGTTCGGCCGCTTCCGTGACCGTTCGGCTCCGTTCGGCCCACAAAACACAAAGTACACTTGGAGTTTGTTTTTATATGTTATTTTAAAATAACATAACAGTACGTAGAAGTTTTAAAAATATTTGCGTGAACATTTACGAATTTACGAACATTACGAATATTTACAGCTAACCTCGTTCATTATTTCAATATTTTAGTTACCAATAATAAAGGGACGTCTAGGGGTCAAAAAAACTTCGAATTTTTTCATTTGAACAATAAGTTTGTCTGTGGATCCTCAACTGAAATAATCAACTTTCATTTACTTTGTAGTACTTACATTATTAAATTAGAAGCTTTGATGTATTAGGTTATTGTTTTGCGATTAATTTTTTGTAAATAAAATGGTTTTTCAAACATAGTTCTGGCATTACTTCTTTTGTCTATTCTTAGTAAATAACTAAGTAAACAAATTTTATTAAATAAAGAAAACAGAATAAATACGTCAATAATTTTTGTTTTAAAATGCTTTGCGTTGGTTTTGTGTGAATCACACCTCAAGAGCTCCTTGTGAGCTTGGTCTTCGCCATCAAAAGCTTTAATCTTCGAACAAGCTTTCTAGAGAAGCTTAAGATTCATATTCACACAAGCAGACACGTATAAGTTCGCACTTACACATGCCGCATGTGGACGCAACGCAACGCAAAAAAAAACGCAACTAAGCTACACATATAGTGTAACTTCTTGCCGCGTTATCCCCGAAGGGGTCGCATGTGGCGAGTTGAACCTATTTATTTTTACAGGTAAGGGGGCCGGCCTTACGCCAACCACTTCAGTTGAAGTGGGGGTTTCTCAGCTCCCGAGGGGGCTGGTACTCATTTCTTGTGAAGGCTGAGTAAACCTTGCCGGTATTTTTATTATGGGGTTTGAAATAAACACCGAAATAGGAAATCATTTCTGACACCCTCCTCGGTGGGATTCGAACCCGAGCTCACGG
The DNA here is from genome assembly GCA_951799405.1 of Agapetus fuscipes. Taxonomy (NCBI): domain Eukaryota; kingdom Metazoa; phylum Arthropoda; class Insecta; order Trichoptera; family Glossosomatidae; genus Agapetus; species Agapetus fuscipes. The sequence continues at coordinate 9,400,670 of OX637359.1, forward strand.
GGTAGAATGCAAGCACTCTACCAACTGAGCTATCGACCGGACTATAAAAGCCCAATCTCAAATGAACGTTAGTCCTGCAACTCTTGCCGACCTTCTCTGAAACAGGCGTGACATCGGTAAAGTGAATATTTTTTTTACACTATCGGAAGTCATCCCAACCAACTTATTTGTCAAAAAACATTGGTCATTGATTTTATAATTTAACATAGGTAGTTTCAAATCAAAGGTTAAATCTTCGTTACAAATCTCACAACTCGGATTACGTATTTGCGTTTAAGCTTAAGCAAAGCTTATTCGCCCCTACGGGCATGTACACAAAGCCCATATTTGTACACCCTATTTCACAGAATAGTCCTGCGATAGTGGCGCTGGTGGATATCACCAATTTGTGCTGCAGATAAGACAATGTTTATATTATTGCATGTGTGTGATTCAGGACCTTATTGCGCGGATCGAAACGCCGGGTACGATTCACTAATGGTGTGATCGGGCCCCCAGAGGGAGGTATACTTAGACCGAGGATTACTGGATATATAAAACCGGATTTAAGGTTTTTCGATAAAAAATGGGCCCCAAAATGAAATCAGCTGTGATTCCTTTTGTACAAAAATGAATAAATACTCGTATTTCTTACCTTCGTGTTCTATACAACTTCGCTACACATTCTACGCAACAAAGCTACACATATAGCGTAACTTCATGCCTGCGTTTTCCCCTAAGAGGTCGCATGTGGTGATTTGGGGCCTATTTGATTTTAATTGAATTGGGGGTTAACCAGCTCCCGCGGGGGCTTGTACTCACATCTTGTGAAGGCTGAGTAAACCTTGCTGGGATTTTGTTTTGAAATAAACACCGAAACAGAAAATAATTTTTGACACCCTTGGTGGGTATCGAACCCTTGCTCTCGGTATGGAATACAAGCATTTTACCAACTGAGCTATCGACTGGACTTTTGCGAGCTTGGTCGTCACTACAAAGCGCCAATTTTCAAGCAAGACCCAATTACTCTAAGGCTGCATAAACCTTTTGAGTATTTTATTTGTGCTCCACCGAGATTCGAACCCACAATCTTCTATTTGCGGATCCAAAGCTATACATTTAGACTACAGACCGGTCCATAAAGCTATAAATAAACATCTTACTACGAGTATTGTAATACAATGCCTTTTTTAATGAATTATTCAATTTAAAGAGGCCCCACGGTGTATTTATTTCTTATTTATGTAAGTTACATAGCACCCCGGCGTTAGCTTGTTCTGCGGTAAGTCATTGCATTGGTTTCGGGCCCCAAACATCAATATAGAATACAGCGCAGAACGGGCCCAGAATTGTCAAGTGGGTACTCACAAACGACGGCACCCAAACTAGGAGACACGTATAAAGCCGGCCTTACATAGTTTTACTAGTCCAGATTGCATTGCCTTAGAAATGGGACAAAGAAAAAATATGATGATATAGGTTAGATAAAAGATCAATCTAAAAAAAGATCGAAAAGGAATACAAACAGAGGATAAGAAAAAAAACATATTTATATTATATTTTGTTTTGTCTGTTTTTGTTTTTCAAGTCTGGTTGGTAGAACGTATGCCTTCAAAGCTAGAGAGCTGTTTGATTCTCAGTAAGGGTGTCAGAAACGATTACGAGTTTCTGTGTTTATTTTTCGAACCAAAAACTTTTGACCGGTCCGTAGTCTAGTGGTAAGCGCTCCGGACTCGTTAATGGAAGGTTGTGGGTTTGATTCCCGGCAGAGCACAAAAAATGTTTAATGTATATTTTCAAATATGCTCTTCGCTGGGTTGAAAAATTTAAGTGACTGTACCAAAGACCGGTGACCAAAGGTTCATCCAGGTTGGAGCTTGCTTGAGAATTGTCGCTTTCTTTAGCGACGACCAAGCTCGCAGAGGGCTCTTGAGATTTCATTTCACTCATAATATATTCACACCAACAATCTTTTGCTTCTTTTTTATGAAACAGGGTTGAAGTTGACAATAGTTGCAAAATATGAAAAATGGCAGTGTACCTATACTGATGATTAAGCAACATATTAAGCTAACATGGGTTTCTCAGATAAATTAACCTGTTTTCCTATTTTCTACTAGAGAAAACACCACAAAAGTGTGAAAATCCTGCAGTTAAGGAGTTTGTCATGAATATTAGTTACTATTTCACTTACTATGAGAAATAAAATCCAATAAAATGTTTATCCACAATTTTTCAAATCAGTGAATCAGCACTTTTTCAATTTTACCTTTCTTCTTCTTTTTCTGCCACTTCTATCGAAGATCGGCGATCATCATGGCTATTTTAACTTCTAAAGTGCTGCGGCTCGAAACAGGGACTTGGTACTTCTGCCGAACCACTGTCATAGGTGTTTCAGCCACGATGTCCTTCGGCGTCCCTGAGATCTTCTCCCCTCAATCTTAGCCTGTATGATAAGATGAAGGAGACGGTACTTCTCATTTCTCATAATGTGACCGAAGTCTATAATAATAATCTATAATCTAAGTTGCAAGGATATATTCATTTAAAGCTCTCAGATGTATGCCCACAAACCAACAAGTGTAGTTCGCGCTTACAAATGCTGAATGTGTACTTACAAATAAAATCCAAACCTCAAATGAACATAAGCCCCACAACTTTTGCCGACCTTCCCTGAAACAGGGGTGACATTGGCAAAGTGAACCATTTTTTACAGTATGGGTGGTCAGCCTCATACCAACCTATAAGTCAAGGAATATGAATAATAAATTACATTTAAATATAAAAAAGAACAAAACCTTACAAAGAAATCTATACAAAAAAAGTCAAAAATTTCCTATGCAAAAAAATGTAGCAAATGAATACACCAACATTAGAAATCAACATTGCAGATTAGCCGCCACTTCTTCCTGTCCTTGCATACTTCTTTCATTTCATCCAGAGTCATAACCTTTTTCATACAAGTCCTCCTTTTATTATGACTCTGGATATCCCATTCATTCGCTATTTCAGAGATTTGATCCTTCCATACTTTTCTCGGTCTTCCTCTACCACGACATCCATCTATTCTAGCAACATATACTTTTTTCGTCAATCTTTCATCACTCATTCTCTCCAAATGCCCGAACCATCTTAACATACTTCTTTTAATCTTCACTTTCACACTTTCCCTTACACCACATTCTTCTCTTACAAAATCATTCCTCACCCTGTCACTTCGTTTTTTCCCAATCATACTTCTTAGATAGTCCATTTCTACTGTATGGACTTTACTAATTTCCCTTTCACTCACCGTCCAGGCTTCACTTCCATACATCAAGGTTGGCACTAGTATACCACCGTGCACCGCCAATCTAACATTTTTTGAGAGATTTTGGTTCCTGGCGATGCAAGCGGTCGCACCCAGTACACACCTGCCTTTCATTATTCTTCAAGTACATACGATTTATCTGCTTAATGGTTGGCAGAAGCTTCTTTGTAGTGCGCATTCTTTGGAGGACTTCTTCATTGGTGACTCGATCACGCCAAGAGATCCGAAGCATTTTTCGGTAGAGAGGGTCATTGGCAACTACTTACATAATAGATAGAAAATAGAAATGTTTTTGAAAAAATATTTGCATTATGGGCACTGGAAGGCCTTCCACCACTTGAGAAAATATATAGGTCCATATACTGTGGGCCTTTCTGACACATACATACAAGACCGATGGAATGAGGAGGGTTTTAGTATACATTATGGGTACTGCCTAATTCATACAATATTACTAATTTAAGAATATTTTGAATGAGAAACTGAATGAGCTTAACAAAAACGTAAGCTTTTGTCTAAGCTGAGTCTCACTCAGGTGGAAGATATCAACCGAGAAGGAGATTTCATTGAGTATAGCTATTGCCCTCCCTACAGTCAATACCGTCAGTAAGTCAGTTCTGCAAATATTTAAAAACAACAATTCTCTGCTTAATGGTTGGCAGGAGCTCCTTTCTAGTGCGCATTTTACCTGTAAGGTGGCGATATGTTAAATTTTTCTTATAATTACATAGACATCCTACCTACACCTTATCTTACCGAGTACACAAGTAAACCCAGTTTCTCTACACTCTGCTGATATAACATGTTCGAAAACTTTGCTTACTGCCCCTGTTTCTGGTGCCTCGAGTATAAAATAAAGCGTCAATCTCCCCTCGACTGCGTAAATCTAAAATGTATAGAATATACAACGGCACTCCTAGAGAGCGAGTGAGTTTGCATGCATTTTGTTGGATTTACGCGATCGAGGTGAGTATTTTGTACTCGGGGTAGAAGCAATAAACCACCTCGGCTGCATATAAACTCGCCGCTAAGCACTTTAATGAGCCAACACACAAAAGTTTTTACCCAGGCGCTGCGTACCCAGCGAGCAACTCTCTGAGTAAATATGTAACAGGTTAGAACGGCACAATGACAAAACGATGCATGACAGAACGATGCATGACAGAACGACACATGACAGTAACGTGTGAGTTATACTTCAAGATCCTACTGTATGCTTGTTTGTCGCTAGAGAAGGAAGGTATAAATTTTCAACTCAAAAAAACCTGGGCCCAAGCTCCGCTGCAAATAGAACTCACGACATTCCACTTACAAATCGGTCGGTGTTATGGCCGGGGGGGCCAAGTGGGCTGATCTTTCTAGCGTGTTTGGAATAGAACAACGTCGGTTCGATCCCCGGCTGGGTCATTTGACCATAACTTTGACCCTGGTTTAACATATGTTATTGGGTAATTCATAATTAATAATTCATTAAAATAAACAATAATGAATTATTGATTGATAATATTAAAAGTGGTTTCTGGTCAGACAGAATAGGTTTGTGAATTGCATTCCTCTTCACAAATCTATTTTTTTATAATTAAAAAAAACAATAGCATACGGTGTACAGAAAAATCCCAGAAATGCTATTGAAGACTTCTACTGAACAAAACTGTAAAACCTATAATACCTTCTTCTACTTTTTCACAAAAAGAATTCCTATTAAGCCTATTAAGCCCACACGTGTATTTAACTTATAAAATAAATAGAAAAATACATGACAGAACTTCACAATGACAGTACACCACCCGACAAAACATCACAATGACAGAAGAACACAGAAAATATATCATTATGACAAAGTTTTTTCCTGTGCCGTTAATTGTATGTTATTTTTAGGTATGTGTAGTTTTGTCATGTGACGTTTTGTCTTGTGATGTGCTGTAATGTAATTTTTTGTCATGTGTCGTTCTGTCATGTTTCGTTTTGTCACTGTGTCGTTCTAACACGGAACCGAGTAAATAAGACCCCACAAGTGCGGCGCCAACAATGCCCGGTTCGCGCGAACTAAAACGTGTGTGCTGCAAGATGAAGTACTCAGCCTCATAATGATAATGATGATGATTGGATTTATTTATTTATTTAAAAAAAGTCTGGTCATTAGCTCAGTTGGTAGAGTGCTTGCATTCAATGCCGAGAATTCAGATTCGAATCCCACTGAGGGTTTCAAAAATTATTTCCCGTTTCGTTGTTTATTACAAACCCAAAATAAAATAACGCCAAGGTTATCTATGCGACCCCTTCGTAAATAGCTTAGTTGCGTTTTGTTAGTTGCGATAGCTCAGTTAAAAGAGTGCTTGCATTTCATGCCGACAATTTAGATTCGAATCCCACTGAGAATATAATAAATCATTTCCCGTTTGGTGTTTTAAATTAAGCGCATTAAATGGTTGTTATTAAATTGTTGCTCGTGATCGAAGATTGTAAGTATAGTAGGTGACGTTCAATGATTTATCAACAAATGTCGCAGATGCCCATCTTACCGTGCTGACCTCGCAGTGATGTGTCGCATGTGTGCCTTTGATACATCTCGCTGAGTGGCTCCAAACTCAGACGGCATGCAGCTTCCAAAGACTTCGGGTTGGGCCGAAAGATCACGATTATTTCCGCAGTTCTACGGCTTGTCCGAGCTCAGGCGGCAATCAACTTCGAGAGACTTCGGGTTGTGCCGAAACAATACGACTACATCCGCAGTCCTTCGTCTTGTCCATGACGCACTGACGTCACGGCAATGTCTTATTGAGTTATATTTTGCATGATAATATAGCAACATTTTAAAGAAAAATTCTACTTGCAAGATTTCCCGAAAATATTATTTTAAATTTTCACGTTTACCGGTTCCTTACCTCATAAACTTGTTCATGATTCATTGTATGCCATAACGCCGCACCGTGCTCTCTACACACGCGCGCCTCGACGATGTTTTTGTTTGGGAGGCGTCCTCATTAACATACCGCGCAGCCACTTTGTGTACAGAATATGGTGGAGCCAACGTACTAAAACTTAGCGTAAACACTCTTTTACATAAAACAATTCTGCCAAGTTGTGCTCTCTCACTTTATTATTTCAAAAAGTGATGCAAAAGACAAAAGGTTTTCTGTTTAAATAATGTTTTTTTAAGGATTGACATTAAATCAATTTTGGTTAATGATAGCGTTGTGGCTCTACCAAATATTACAGAGAACGGAGGCTGGATGAGTGAGTTTCTCAGGGCAAATATAGGTAAACAATTATTATGAAGGACTCACCAAATTCCGGTGCTGATCTGCTTCAAATATTTTGTGTTACTTCAATTCGTGTAGGTGTGTTCACTGCGACTGTCAATAATACTCGTATACTCGTACTGTGGGTACTACATATTTTTACATAGTGGGTAGGTTATAAGGAGGGACAATAAACGCGAAAGGATTTTTTGTAACATTTATATATTTACGTGGGATACTCAGGTGGTCGCCATAAGTAGAAATTAATAAAATAATAACAATCTAAGTTGCAAGAATATATAAACATTCAAAACTCATAAATACTGTTACGATTTTTGGTTCGGATACTTTTCAAATAAAACACTACTCTTCTTTTTACTTATTTATTTTACACGTTTATATTTATTTTTACAAAGACATTTTCATTTATTTCATTACACTTGGTTTTTGTTCACTGGTCTAATTTGTTCAATGTATTGGTGAAGCTCGCAGATGACTGACTGACTAGTGCAAGCAACTTGGACCCTTTTTATACTTAGAAGATGGAACTGTTGAGAACACATTTTTGCTAGACTGTTCTCGAAGCACATACATAATTAAAGTAATCTAGTGACTTCTCTATTTACACACAATTATCAATCCTACCCACCAATACAATGAAGAATTCCTATAACTAATACTTATGCATATTTTAATATTTACATATTTACCTATTTACATAACAATACATGCCCACAAACAGACGCTTGCGTTTACAAATGCTGAATGTGTACTAACAAATTAAAAGCAAACCTTAAAAAGAACATACACCCTGAAACTATTGCCGACCTTCTTTGAAACAGGGGGTGTCATTGGCAAAGTGAATCATTTTTTACAGTATGGATGGTCAGCTATGTATAAAAATAAATCAAAAACCTGTCGAAAAATCTAAGTTTCCGTTTTTTTCTACAAATGTACCACCAAATCCTAAAAACCATAACAAAAATCAATTATAAATTGATTCCTTACTATGACTCCAACAAAGAGAATTGATACAATATCAATCAATCCCATACTAAAATCTACTTAAACAGCTTCATTTTATTACTGCCTTTAATCTATATATGCACTTGCATACAATATTGTTTGGCTGCTAAACGCTGGAGAACGGCATTAACCACGTAATAAATATAATGGACGTGCGGAGTGACGTCACTACACAGTTGCAACAGTTTTATGGCGCCGGGCCAGGGGTCCAAGACAGCGTCCTGAAGGAAACTTGAGACTGAATTGAAGACGACCAATATTAAAGTTGGACTTCAACTCTGGTCTCTCCGGGAGACAATCATTTGCATTCTCAAGTGTCAAAGTAACACTTGAATTCAAAGATTTGTTCATTATTTGAATTTGAAATTTACTTTATCTAGTCGATGTTATAGTTGAGAGAACACTCACTCAGCGTAAAATCACTAAAGCTAGGGTTTTAGGGTTCGATCCCTACGAGGAGTGACAGAGATGATTGCGTGTTTCAGTGTTTATTTCATTTTTAACAGAAACCCCCACTTAAGGGTAGTAGTAACCATAAAGCCGGTTTACTCACCAGTGCAAATAAGAAGGTTTCTCTTGCCACATGTAATTTATATAGATTTTCCACCACTAGTGCAGTTTCGTTGCGTTTTGCTGTTTTTGTGTGAGCTACACTTCAAGATCCTACTGCATGCTTGTTTGTCGCTAGAAAGCACCGATTTTGCTGTAAGGCAGGATGATGGAATTTTTTAACCCAAGGTTATTTGTGACCTAGTTCCACTGAAATATATCTTATGACATTTCATTTACGAAAGAGTGGCGTTAACCTTTAAATAAATATGGTTTCAGTAGAAATCGAGATTTACGATTAAAGACTTCTGCTGAACAAAACTTCAAAACCTAAAATAACTTCTTTTACTATTTCACAAAAGGATTCCTATTAAACCTACATATTCAACCACCACGTGTATTTAACTTATAAAGTACTGTATTAACGTATCGACACCCCAGTGCTTGTTTGGCTTATCCACAATTTGATTCAAATTTGACGTTTCAATGACATTGTCTTGAGAATCACATTTTAGACGATGTGAGGTAAGTTAAAAAAGTGAAATATAATAGAGTGAGAGCCTTTTTCAATATTTTCAACATCAACTAAGCTACACATATAGTGTAACTTCATGCCGCGTTATCCCTGAAGGGGTCGCATGTGGCGAGTTGAACCTATTTATTTTTAAAGGTAAGGGGGTCGGCCTTACGCCAACCACTTCAGTTGAAGTGGGGGTTTCCCAGCTCTCGAGAGGGCTGGTACTCATTTCTGGGGAAGACTGAGTAAACCTTGCCGGTATTTTATTTTGGGGTTTGAAATGAACACCGAAACGGGAAATCATTTCTGACACCCTCGGTGGGATTCGAACTCGAGCTCACGGCATGGAATGCAAGCACTCTACCAACTGAGCTATCGACCGAACATCAATTTTTAGAAATCATAAGACAAATTGGTCCAGTACCTACACATAAAAACATTGCTCATGTGAAATTACTGCTGATGAATATAAGACAAACAAGCCCTAAGGGCACGTTATATCGCATCAACTTTTAATATGATACGAGCGTAAGCTTCCACAATGTTATTATTTTTCCCCCCAAAGCCGCAACACTCGCAAACTTGAGACAATAATCTGGTAGTTAAAACATCTTAATGCTCCGAGTTAGTTACTTTCATCTCCACGCTTTTCCGCGTAATAAATTCGTCTAAATTTCAAGTAATACAAATTGTCGACGTACCTGTAACTAACTAAACACAAGGAGCAACATTCTTGCAATTCCACTGGAACACCATCTTTGTTCTTGTTTCGGAGGGTTAAGGGAGATGCACATCTGGAGTTACACTCGCAATGTGACAGTAAAAAAAACCAAGCGTTTTTTGTTTTGTCTTCAAGTCGAAAACAAAACGTTTGTAAGTGATTTTAAAAATAAAAATTTCGCTCTCCTGAATATCTGAACCATTTTATAGTACTCTTTCCTACTTTTGTATAAAGATGACATGAATACACCGCCAGTTTTATAAACTGAATAACTTCCTGTCGATACTCTAATTGGTCGTTTTATCATTGGCACCTTTTCCTCTCGTCGGTACATTCTATACAAATAGATTTTTAAGGTTCTATTTCATCTGCATCCAACTTTTGTCATCAGGTACAGACTAGTAGTTTATTAGTTACGCAGAGAAGCTGTATTTACTCCAAAATTCACAACAAACTGGGCATATTCCCGAAAAAGCTATTCCTAAGAAATGATTCAGATGGCCGCACATGCTCGCACAACTCCACACATGGCCGTCCTGCACCCCATCCCTTCCTAATACCCTCACATAATGACACCCTCTAAGATTGATTCCGTTTCTAAACCATTCAGTTTTAATTTAACCACCTGATGATGCGAACGGATGTTTGTGAAACCGGTTGTGGAATTAAAATATACTCTGTTTTTGTATTATATTACAATGTTTACAATATTTACAATGTTTTTCTGAATACGTGTATCTCAATCCATTTCAACAATGGTAAACTATATTATCGCTTGCTAGATTTACAATCTTTTTTTAGTTAAATATGTTCTTGTTTAAGTTTTTCTAAGACTAACAGTTAACTGTCACTTCTTTGTTTGAGCATGCATGCATCCCACCTTAAGGTGAAGCGTTTATACATTATTTTGTCTGCGGAGCATAATCAGGTGAACTTAATTACGTCTTAAAGTTTGCTGTACTGAGGAGCCCCATATTACATCCTCGGCTACCAAACAAGATACAGACCTCTACTTGTACTGGTATATACAGATATATAGCGGGATATTTAGAGAGAGGTATAATAGAAAGCTAAAAATATATTATGTTTGTAGTAAAAAGAGTCACATATTACATCTTCGGCTACCAAACAAGGTACAAAACCTCTACTTATACTGGTATATACAAATATAAAGAGAGATATGTAGAGAGAGGTATAATGATACATGAAAATGGAGAGAAAATATGAAAATAGAAAGCTAGAAATATAGTTTTATAGTAAAAATAGTCATTTATTACATTCTTAGCTACCAAATAAGGTTTAAAGTTACATAAAAAGATGCAAAGAAAGGTGTAGAAAGATTCGTTTAAAAGAAAAAAGTCATAATAAAGGAGCACAGGGGGAAATATGTAGAGTACAAGAGTGGAATATAAAGATTTTTAAACAAATAGACATTCACTGTGAGCATTGTAGATTTTTTAATAGTAGAAAAGATACGTAGAGAGAAGAAGAAATACTTAGAGAGAAGATGAGATGCTTAGAGAGAAAATGAAATACATAGAAAGAAGAAGAAGTACTTAGAGAAAAGAATTGATTCTTATAGGTTAGAAGAAATATTTAGAGAAAAAGACTTAAAGATTTAAAGTGAGGTAGCTCCTTTTCATTCGCGCTTCTTCCTAATTGTGACTTAAGTTTACAGAAGCGTAGAATGCGGCCTTAAAAGACGAATCAACATTTTAATTTGCAAGTTTGTAATTGTGTTTGTTCCTTCTGCTGTAACAAATGCACTACAAGCCTCACAAAGTTTGTAAATAGCTCTTGGGCGGACTTCACGCTCATAGAATATTCCTTCTTAGTTTAGCCCTGCTGAAGCGCTATTCTGATAAATTCCTTACGACCTTAAGACGACGAGATAGCGATTCGTGTCCAAAAAAAAGGTGTACCTACTGTGATTTTTTATCCATTGAGTTCTTTCGCAAGTGCTGGCGAGCTTCGACTTGGATTTATTCGTGGGTACTAATGCCCTCCAAAGCACTGCAGTCCATATTAGTAGATGACTAAAGGCTATTCTAGCATACACCAGAATATGCTAAAATTGTCTCGAGTAGAAACTTAGAGTAAACACGAGTAGGTTTAATCATTCAAAAACTTACGTCAAGATATCTGAGATATATAAGTAAGTAAAAACACATAGTAGACACAAAATCATAAGTAAACATTCATTGTGACATAAGCTCATACATTTCTAAAAACACGATGGAGTAGAGCCAGGTGTTGACTAAGGAATGTCCTTGTTGATAGAATGGATGACTCTAGGATCCCATTTATTGCAGCAAATAAAATTCCACCTGGTCGTCTCCTCCCTGGAAGACCGACAAAGGGGTGAAGCGACAGCTGGACTTCATCCTCGCAAGAGTAGCTCTCTATGTGCTGAAAATCAAAATAGATCTAAATTAAGGAATCATTAGAAGTGGGTATTTTATTTTGGTTTGACAGAAGCACAAAGTGTGGTCGATGGCTCAGTTGCCTGAGTGATTGCATCTTATGTCAAGAGCTCACGTTCGAATCCCGCCGAAGGTGTCAGAAATGATTTACTGTTTTGGTGTTTACAATGCAATACCGGCAAGGATAACTCAGCCTTCACAAGAAGGCAAGCTCAATTGGTAGAGTGTTGGCATTCCATGCCGAGAGATCGGGTTCGAATCCCACCGATGGTGTCAGAAATGATTTCCCGTTTCGGTATTTTTTTTAAACTTAAAATAAAATACCGGCCCAGTTTACTCAGCTTTTACAATAAATTATTCATTGACTATAGGTTGGTATAAGACTGACCACCCATACTGTAAAGAAATCGTTCACTTTGCCAATGTCACCCCTGTTTCAGGAAGGTCGGCAAGAGTTGCAAAGGCATGTATCATTTGAGATTCATATTAAATGCATTCCCACAAGCAGACACGCATAATTTCGCGTTCACACATGCCGCATTTAGACCTACAATATAAAAAAACCCAATTCTCAAATGAACATAAGCCCTGCAACTCTTGCCGACCTTCCCTGAAACAGGGGTGACATTGGCTAAGTGAAGCATTTTTTACAGTATGGGTGGTCAGCCTCATACCAAACTATAAATAGAAAATATGAATAAAATAAATAAAGTCAATCTATTTGGGAAAGTAAAACAGAGAAATGTTGTCTGTCATGCACCCTCTGCTGTTCTTAGCCGTTTCATGTCTGACGTGGGTCTGTGACTAAAACTTGCTTTCGAAAGTTGAAAAAAAGTTGCCTAGCTATTTTCCATATCCAATGTTCGACCCTGCTTGGAACGGAGGCATTCTACAAACTGAACTCTAGTATTTTAGCCTTGCTTAGGTAGCAACTGGAAATTGGACTATGATAAGGCTGCTTCGCAGTTTTCAGTTTCTTACCGCGTGTTTCACAGTATTTTGTGTAACATATATTAACATGTTTGTGTCTGTTTAATGTCTAAACATGTTACTTCGGTCCAACTTTGTTTCCAAAATGTTGTTCCCTCCGTATATGCTCCAACATAACAACACTGTGGAGGAGAAACATTACAAACATTACATTGTAAATGTCAAACATAATATCTATATTGTTTGTAGATGTAAAATATAAATTTGAAAATTATAATGTTTTGTTATCTTTTGACTTGGGGCTCCTTTCATTAAATTGCAATTAAAATTATTTTTATGAAATTTATTTTTCTGCCATTTCATTCAAAGATCACATTCTACCCAATCTGAGCCAAGAAAAACAACGTTTTACACGACAAAGTAAAAGTTTTTTTTTAGATATTTAAAATCAATTTCCAGTTTCATTCCTTGACTTATAGGTTGGTAATAGGCTGACCACCCATACTGTAAAAAATGGTTCACTTTGCCAATGTCACCCCTGTTTCAGGGAAGGTCGGCAAGAGTTGCAGGGCTTATGTTCATTTGAGATTGGGGTTTTATATTGTAGGTCCACATGCTGCATGTGTGAGCGCGAAATTATGCGTGTCTGCTTGTGGGAATGCATTTAATATGAACCTCAAATTAGATTAGATTTAGATAAGACGCATTAGTCCAGTTCACATAAAAACATTGGTCATGTGAAATTACCTCTGATGGACATAAGACAAACACCCACTAAGGGACGTTATGGGTAGGATCAAAATTAGCCATATCTATTGCATCATAAAACCAATAGATTAAAGCAATATTTGTTTCTTTTTTGCATTAAACATAATATCAAAAAAGTTTTAAAAAATTGTTTTCATGTTTTATTTTTGCAATATTTTATATCGGCGAAACGACACAGAGCATATTTCATAGCAGAAAAGTTCAATGGAAAAAAAGACAAAGTGGATCCTTTGGTTGTAAAAAGCATTAAAATTCGCTGTCGGCACTTATGCTCTAAAAGCATAGTTCGGACTTTAAATACAAAACTTTTTGATAGTCTATGGAGCCTCGTCTGCCTGAAAAAAAGAATAAATTTCGGTATCACAGACCGCCTCATCCCATTTAACCGTTTCCTTGCTGCAGGCAGTTATTTTAAATGTTTATTTTCTCTATAAGATCTTTTTTTTTGCTTTTTAATTTTTGTGTAAGGCTGCGGAAATTATTAATACGTTTATTATTTTTAAAATAAGAATAAGTAAGTTTTATTTTTGTTTTCGTAGAACCTAGATCTTTGGGTAACAAATGATTAATAAAACTAAACTGGAAAAACTAAGACAGGTAGTTTTTTTATTTTGCTTTATATTTGTACATGTACATTTTTTCAAGGTACTATTTTATTTTTATTTTGATACATATTTTTTGTAAAAGAAATACTAGCGTTGATTTGCCCTCAGACCGTCATTGGGTATAGAAGATATATCATTTGAAAAAAAAAACAGTAAAAGTAGAGTAGTCTCCCAAGTCTCTTTGTGTAAAGACATGAAACAAAGATTTGATCTAAAGTGAAGAAAATTCCTCGTCTTCTTTTTTTCCTTTCATAGATACCACTATTTTCTCCTGTGATCCAGACTGCCATCTTTAAAGCCATTTCTTTGGAGGTCTTACTTTGGGCCCTTCTTACGGTTGGGCTCCATTGAAAAATGACACGTGGGATCCTATTGTTTCCCATTCTATGTAAATAGATAACTAACCTAACCTAACCAGTAACGTCTTTGTAAGAAAAATTAAAAGACAAAAATTTTGAAAGGATTGTTTTATTATATTTTTTTTACAAATAACACTCCCGTATCTTGTCTAATTGACGAGATGCACATCGATGTACAAGCGATGCATATCTCATCTTTTATGCTTTTTTTGATAAGATACATATCCCGTCCCCAGCAGCGGAAAGGTTAAGCTATTTTATGATTAATAACAAAGCTCTGCGAGCTTTCAGTATCTAGAGCTTTAAGTTTTAAAGTAATTTGGCTATCGCTCGTACAAAGTTCAGAAAAACAATAGTTTTTATGTCTTTCTGGTTTTATATCCTATCTTACTGGTTCGACATCTTACTGGTTTTACGTCTCACTGGTTTTATGTAATATTCTAAAATTAACATGAACCTATAAAATAACGTGAAACAGGTGGACTCTCATTTTATGTCGTGCATGCATTGTTTTTTGTTGACGGAAAAAAATTAAAAATACTTTTATAGTAGTTTCCTTGAACTTTCATCTAAAGCACAAAGTTTGTACTTCTCCGCCTTTAAAATGACAAATCTCTTGACGATTTGGAATACGACTTCGAGAAAACGTTGACAATCCCTCTCTCTCTTTCTACAACATAGTTTGTATAATCTGTATTGTACTTTTTTTATTATTTTTCTTGTTCTTTAACTGATAAATTTGTATGATTTTGACATTTATGCTTTACAAACAAGTTTGCTTTTTCTATTGCCACCCTAATTTCAAGGAAGGGTGGCAGGATTTGCAAGGCTTATGTGAATTTGAGATTTTTGTAACCTATTTATTTATTTAGTAGGTACAAATTAAGCATATATGAGCGATAATTTAAACGTGTCTGCTTATTATACGAATCAAAAATTTTTTTTTGAATCAATAATGTAAAAAAAACATAGTTCTTCTTCACGAGTTGTTTTATTTCCTCGAGCACTTTCGGTATTATCACATCGTTAATAGGACAACAAAAGGACAAAAAGATTGTCCTCTTGACAATGGTGTGATAACATCAAAAGCGCTAGAGGAAAATAAAACAACTCGTGTACATTATTACTTCAAATGGCTCTTCACAATGTCAATACACAAATCCTTCAACTCTTACATGTTTGAAACTAAGATTATATATAAAGATTATCATTGACCGGTCCGTAGCTCAGTGGTAACACTGCGGACTCTGAATGGGAAGGTTGTGGGTTCGAATCCCGGCGGAGCACAAAAAAAATACCATTTATATTTTCAAATTTGCTCTTCGCTGGGTTGAAAAATTCATAAAACCTTTACCAATGACCGGTCACCAAAGGTCCATCCAGCCTTACAGCAACTGGGGTTTTTTTTTTTTTAAATAGATTTGTGAAGAGGAATGCAATTCACCAACCTATTCTATCTGGCCAGAAACAGGTATTAATATCATCAATTAATAATTCATTATTGTTTATATCAATTAATTATTAATTAATATTTACCCAATAACATCTGTTGAACCAAGATTAAAGTTAAAGTCAAGTGACCCAAGCGGGGATCGAACCAACGTTATTCTATTCCTAATACGCTAGAAAGATCAGCCTCTTGGCCCACTCGGCCATAACACCGTCTTCCTTGAGTATTGGCGCTTTGTAGCGACGACCAAGCTCGTACACCTCTGCGGCACTACAAGAATTGTCATAGACCCCTAGAGTCTCTAATATCTACGGAGTTTCCCTCACAGGATTTCTTAAAAAATAATAAATAATAATAACCATATAATTGTAACTTACAAATAAGTATAATTTTTTTAAATAAAATTGGAAACTTTATCTAGATAATTTCCGTACTTAAATATTTTTTCAATCTATTCTAACTTCATATTTATACAATGAAATAATTTAATGTTATCGCTGTTTATTCTTCCAATTGCCCTCAATATTTCGTGCCCGCCTATCTCTTGCGCGGTTTTTTCTGTACAAGTTTCCTCGCTTATCTGTCCTGAAGGATTACTCCCAGCTGAGTCATACAACCTGAAAAACCCGGGTAGTTACAGGGTGCAGGCCATTCAGAGAGAGATAGTAAGTGAGGTAAGTAAGACAGCGCGTCCCCGAATACCTACTTGTTTTTTTTATTTTTTATTAAAGATTTCTGAAGAGAAATTAAATTCATTAATTAATTTTAATCAGTTATAAATAAATAAATTACCCAATGATATCTCTTGAACCAGGATCAAGGTTATGGTCTAATGACTCAGGCGAGGATCGAACCAGCGTTATTCTATCCCAAATACGTTAGAAAAATCAGCCACTTGAACCCCTTGGCCATAACACCGATCTTATTATTTTGGCTCATCTGCCATTTGATTGAAAGATGGCCTTTCAATATTTTTTTTCTTAAAAATCACATTCTACAAAACCTGAACCAAGAAAAAATGTAAAACACGATAATTTGAGAGCTGTTTAGATGTTTTCAAAATTAATTTACAGTTTTTGAGACTTTTAAAAACAAAACTGTAATCTTGCCTTTTTACTCCAAGATGGATTTTAGAAATTCGAAAAAGGCAATAAATAACACGCACGATGAACATCCGTTCGCACCAAAATTTCGCTGTTAAAATTTGAGCTCGATAAACAAAACTCAAATTAATATTTACAAACGTTTTTATCAGTTTGACCACTACCCCACATGATATTTTAACTTCCAGATTAGCTGTTGCTTCGGCCATGCTTCATCACTTGGAATAAACCTAAACAATCGCTTAAAATACAAGACTAATAAAAATATAAATACTTTAGTCAACTTAAATACTAAACAGCTATCCTAAATTGCTTGAATACTACGAGTTTTTTTGTTCGGACAAATATAAGGGTAACCGTAGCTTGAAGTAGCTCGAGACAGCTTTAAGTAGCTAGAGGTAGTTTAAAGTAGCTAGAATAGGTAGCTAGCGTCAGGTACGACCTCTGCGTACACCTATCGTATAAATTAAAGATACAAGCGACTCTTTTAGCAAGGATTAAGTAAGGCCTGAGGCTTTTTGAAACAACAAGACTCCATCGACGTTACAAACATTTTTTTTCACGAAAAAAAACAGATTATGCAACTACGCAACACAACTAAGCTACGGATACAGTTTTTTTTTTTAATGAATCCTGTGCGGGAGGCTCCCCAATTCTTGAGAGTCTTAGGGATCTATGTCACCCTGGAAGGGTGCCGCAGAGGTGTTGCTTGAGTTCTTGGTTCTGTCGTGAGGCGCTGCAAGGAAGTGGTGATTGATGTTGGTTTTGAATAAAACCGGATTAAATTGGGAAGGGAACACAGATACTGGTAGACCATTCCATAAACGGGCAGTTTGGCAAATGAATGAGTCAATGAGAAACAGTTTATCTTCTTGCCGCGTTATCACCAAAGGGTTTTTCATGTGGTGAGTGGAACTTATTTGCTTTTACAGGTAAGGGGGCGGGCCTTATGCCAACCACTTTGGTTGTAGTGGGGATTTCCCAGCTCTTGACCTGGGTGTTTTTTAAAAAACAAAAAAAAATACCGGCAAGGTGTACTCAGCCATCACAAAAAAATGAGTACCAGCCCTCTCGGGAGCTAAAGAACCCCTACTTCAACTGAAATGGTTGGCGTAAGGGCAGCCTTCTTACTGTCACTGTTACTGTATCTTGCCGCAGTTCCACTTGGAGTGGCCGGTACCTCCACGTATACGTTTCCCCTTTTTCTGTCCTTGCATACCTCTTTCATCTCTTCAACATTTATCACTTTCTTCATACATACTCTTCTCTCATTCTCAACTTGTAGGTTCCATTCTTACGCGATCTCACCTATTTGGTCCATCCATTTCTTCCTCGGTCTTCCCCTTCCACGCTTTCCTCTGACACTAACTCTGTACACTTTCTTCGTTAAAATGAATAGATCCCACTTACGACACGCGAAACCCTTCGGGTATAACGCCGCAAGAATTTACACTAAATGTGTAGCTTAGTTGCGTTTTTTTTTTTCAGGGATTTTTCGTTGTTTGTCCCGTGTTGTCTGTGCCTAAGCTAGCACCGCTCCAGGATTTACCGCCCCCGGGATTTTTATCTCACAAGATTGGCCCTGCGTTGTTTTTGGCAATATCCCCGCCGCACATTTTCGGCCTACAGAGTCTAATTTCAGGATATTTATTGATTTCCCGCGTTAATTTATCACGCGGCTTGCACAACGATCTGCCTCTTTAAACAAGATCGCGCCACATTTATTATTCTTTACTTTACAGCTCCAGTTTTTCCTGTTTTTTTTTATTCTTTTTTAATATCTTCAAAGGAAAAATCCTGGCAACGTTTTTGTTTAAAATTCAATTTATAATTGCATTCTTTCATTTTGTTTTCAAATGTTTTCTTATCATGCATGCAGATGTCAACCCTGCTCAGGGAAGGTCGGCAAGAGTTGCAAGGCTTATGTTCATATGAGATTGGGTTTTTTATATTGTAGGCCCACATGCGGCATATGTAAGCACGAAATTATGCATGTCTGTTTGTGGTTATTTATATAATATGAATCTCAAATGATACATATCTTGGCAGCTTAGATTTAGATTAAGATTAGATGCATGAAAAAGGTATCGAGTAAATTAATACCTTTCTGGATAAGGTGCCTTTTTAGCAGTCAAATACGTCATCTCAAATTTGAATCATTAAAATATTCAGTTAACACTTAAGACTCGTAATTAGAATATTGTGGGTTCAATTTGCGGCGAAGCACAACAAAACAGCACTTGTTTTTTTAATAACACTCCCTCGATTTCCTTTTTCCCCTGTATCATGAAAAAATTTTTTCAACACTTTTTATTTTACATGGCGAAAATAACCGTTTGTTTTCCTGTAAGCGGACATCAATAACCTGAGTAAATAAATAAGTTTCACACACAACAAATATTTGAAAAACATGGCCCAAGAAAATTGAGGTTTCCTTGGAAATTTATTATGGTGAAAATATATAAAACTTAAAATTAGTTTTCTAAGAAAAGCTTGAGGCCCTAGAAAATTTCCCACAATCATAACAATGCGCATTATCTGCGAATGTTCACACTTTAACAATTTCCTAATACTTCAATTATTACATATTATTGAATATCCGCTACGCCACGTATATATGGCGTAGCATTGTGAACTTCTACGGCGTAGGCCTGACAGACTGTTCACACCAATCAAGTATAAGATTCATACTGTTATAAATGCAAGTAAGGTTGTCATGAAAAAACAGCATAAGCTAAATTACGCAAAACATTATGTAGTTTATTGCCTATTATTGTTTTTATCGTTTTGTTTATTTTTTAGTTTTTAAAGTCCCCTACAATATTTAAAAAAAAATACTAAAATTCAACCATGTTTGTGGGCAAGCAAAGCTGTCATTGGTATAAAGCACCAAGCAAAATTCGCAAAACGAGTTTTTTATTTGTTTTTTTAAATGCTTTCTTAATTAACCATTGTAAAAACGATGCAATAGAAATAATCTGATTTGGAACCCTTTCCTGAAGCAAGGGTTACAATATATGTAGTCAGCGGCATACCAACCTATCATTTAAGGACTAAAAACAAACAAACAGAAAAGAAAATCAATTGAAATTTTAAAATCAATATTTAAGATTGATATCCTTCCTAGACATTAATGGGGCAATGGAGGTATTTTTTCTACATTTTTCCCCCTCATTACTTTGAAAAACTAACAGTTCATTTCTTACAAACCACTTACCACTTATTACTTCATTATTTTTACTTACCACTAACACTTCCCTACTTAAACATTCGTCAGATCTGCGTAGCAATTTTAAGCGTCTACGCCGTAGCGCTTTCAAAGTTTGCCTAATAGTTTCCTTTAAAGTCACACGAGGGCTTCGGGAACAATTATAACTAATTCCTTGTTCGACTTGCCGGGCTACGGTTGATATCTGATTGTCGTAGATGGGGATAAACAATTAGGCAAGCGACTTTACTAAGGACTTCCTCTACGCCTAAGGGATCGATGACACTAAGACAGAAACTGTGTAAGTGGGATTTTGAATGGGTAAATTTGACGGATCATTATTGTCACTTTCCATTTGTTATTTGTATGTTTTTTTGGGTGTTCTATAATTGTGTTCTATAATTGTCTTCTTAAAAAGGAAGTAAACAAGTCGAAAATACTCAAAATGAAATAAATACTCAACTTGGTAAAATAAAACTAAGTATTTTTATATTTATTACAATTTATGATATTTTTATGAATATTTCTATAATATATTCAACTATTTTAGGATTATTTATTTGTTAAGTGCTGTGTTTGTGTGAATCACACCTCATGAGACCTCTGCGAGTTTCTTTTGTTGCTATAAAAATCGTTAATTTTTATGGAAGACCCGTTGTTGTAAAGCAAGATGGACTTTTAGTGACAGGTATTTTTTTAAATGCGTTTTTATTGAGAATGACTTTTTAAAGATAGTGAAAGCAATATTTGAAAATTTTTATATTTCTTTTATTAAAAAATTGATGAGATTGCTGGAAATAAATCCTGCATTTGAAAAGGAAGAAAAACGTATAAAAACTACAAACTATCACTAAACAAATAGCAACGTATTAATTGAATAAAATATAACTTTCTGTAAAAAACATAGTGTACCGTTTACAATTGTATACAACTCATACAGTAGGGCCATTTCTTGTAGCTAAGCCCTTAATCTAGGGTCGCCAACCGTTACTGGAGCTTAGGGTATCCCCTAAATTAAACACTCATACACCAGGAGCAAGAAGTTGAGGCCAAGACCCATTAGGGTCGCCTGTTGGGGTAATTAGAGACCCTAAAGCTCAAGTGTTGCACTCAGCGTAGACCCTAAATCAGGCGAGCCTGATGATCAAATCATTTGACAAGAATACATGTGTGTGCTCCGAAGTCTTAACTTAAGTTTATTTGCTTCTTACACGTATTATCTTTATCTTTGTTTCATATGTTTCATATCGGTGTTATGGCCGAGGGTGTCAAATGGGCTGATCTTTTTAGCGTATTTGAAATAGAATAACGTTGGTTCGATCCCCGCTTGGGTCATTTGACCATAACTTTTACCCTGGGTCAACAGATGTAATTGGGTAAATATTAATTAATAATTCATTAAAATTAACAATAATTAATTATTAATAGATGATATAATTGGTGAATTGCATTCTAAATCTTAATATAAATCTAAATATAAGTTGCAAAGATATGTATCATTTGAGATTCATATTAAATGCATTCCCACAAGCAGAAACGCATAATTTCGCACTCACACATGCCGCATGTGGACCTTCAATATAAAAATTCAATCTCAAATGAACCTGCAAAATAATAAGCCCTGCAACTCTTTTCAAACTGCATTCCTCTTTACAAATCTATTTTTTTTTTAAATGGTACGCAAAATAAATGAACAAATAGTTGAATCATGACAATGGACCCAAGCGAGGATCGAACCAGCGTTATTACATTCCAAATATGCTAGAAAGATCGGCCACTTGATACCCTCGGCCATAAGACCGACGATATTATCTATATTGTGATATGTATAATATATAACTTGATTTTTTTCCTTCTTTCAGGTAAGTCCAGTCTATTTTCTTGAAGTTTCTTTTGACAGAATCTACATAAAATGAAGGTATTTATATTTTTAATCATTTATTTTTATTTATTTATTTACATTTATTTTTATTTTTAATCATTTTTTTGACTAACAGAAACCTAAAACAACAGTAACATCTGAATAAAGTGAGATGCTACATCTTAAATGTGTTCTATGTCTTGGAAGGGTGGACACTAACACACTAACTTCACTGCTTTTGGAATGTTTATCTACCGCTGGATGTTGGATGATATCCTGGATTTATCGAGTCACAAATGTCGAGATTTTTTTCCGTATGAATACCAGAGCCAAACTCCTGATGTTCAACAAAAGACAAAAAAAAACATTTCGACCGCATAATGAGAAATGAGAAGTATTCACTCCCAAATCTCATCTAACAGAGAAGAGTTGAAAGAAGACTAGCTCCAGGATAAAGGAGAACGAACATCTTGGTTAAAAAACCTGAGAACCTGAGAAAAACACGTGCCGCAGTATCGCAGGTCAATCTTCATTAAAGAGGCACAGGAAAAAGAATAACTAAATTGTTTATAATGTTTACAGATTAGAGGTTAATTTTCAATATAACGTGTATTAGAATTTCACAAAGGTTACAAAACATGTCACGTTATAATTATTCAAACAAAGTATTTACTATTTATTTCAATAAATGATAGCCTGTGATTGGTTAGTAATCCCCAAAGTTTTGTAGACCACTTCAATGTAAAGTACAAATCATTCCATATTTCCAATTGAATAATTTACATAGTTTCAGTAAATTTAATGGCTTTGAATTTGTTCTCCAAGGTCAAGAGAAACTTTCCCAGACCACGCTTCTATCGGAATGATGTAAAGGCTGACACTGTAAGTCACCTGTCTGGCCTATCAAAGCTTCGCAGTATTAATAGTAAATTGTAGAGATGGGAATGTTGGCCAGCAGTTAAAGCGGCAGGAGTAGGTTTTTATTTTATGATATTTATTTTCACATGGATTTGAGTTAATTAATAGCAGCAATTACATACATGTTAATTGAGGGAGAACATGCTGCTGACTGACTTGCTGCAGTAACTCCTGCCGACCTTCCCTAAAACAGGGGTGACATTGACAAAGTGAATCATTTTCCACAGCATGGGTGGTCAGCCGCATACCGACTTATAAGTCAAGGAGCAGTTATTGTTACCATGCTGTTAATTTTATTTTTGTCTATAATTTATGATCAAAGTTGCAAAGGTATGTTACGTTTAAGATTCATAGCATACCGCATGTGAACCTACAATATAAAACCCAATCTCAAATGAACATAAACCCTGCAACTCCTGCCGAACTTCCCTGAAACAGGGGTGGCATTAGCAAATTTGAGAATTTAGCAAAGTCTTACTAAAAGTCTTAATCCGAGGTACAGAAACAATTTTTTTTCAAAAACAGCTACAAATAATTATTGTAAATCTTCGATAGGTGTGACATTGAAAGGAGAATGGATCCAACAAAAAAATCGTTATCAAAATAACGTGTAATTTTGCAAAGTTATTGTACATGTGAACTGAATTCCCACACTTCGTGGAAAAGGGGACGGTGGGGTATGTGGGACAGAAGAGCGAGCGCCGCTTGTGCAGAAGCCCATTTCGGATTGGTAATTTTCTCGGTAAAATTACAATGTGTCTCGTTTCCCACATCCCCTCCGTCGACCGTAGACAGAATAAAGGCAGAAAGCAGAGATAGCCAAACGCAGTGTGTACTTTTTTTATTTTTTATTTTAAAACGAAAAAAATTGAACTGTCTTATCTTATCGAAGTTGCAAAGATATTTAACATTGGTGATTTATATTATATGTATTTTCAAGCAAACACGTTTACGTTCACGCTTGTACATGCCGCATGTGAACTTACAACATAAAACCCAAATCTCAAATGAACATACACCCTGCAACTCGTGCCGACCTTCCCTGAAACAGGGGTGACATTGGCAAAGTGAACCATTTTCTACAGAATGGGTGATTAGCCACATATGGCATATTGTGACGTGAAAATTTGAACAGTCTTTCAAAAAATATGGTATATCTTCTTATCCGATGGCCCTACAGCTCATATCTCCCCTTGGCCTCCATCAGCCATCGCCTCCAACTCCTGTCTACCGCTGCGGCTTTCCAGTCTGTTATCTTCAGTAGTATTAGGTCTGCTAACTCTTTTTCCCCACCTGGATATCACTCAAGGATCCTTTTTGGTACCCGTGAAGACGGCATTCTCTGCACATGCCCGGTCCATCTTAGCCTGTTTAATTTAGCATGTACAGAGAGCCTGTGAGTCTCATAGAATCTATATAGCTCTTTGTTGTATCTTTATCCAATTATTGGCTTTAATTTGTCAGGCATTAGAATCAGAACAATAGCTTTTTAAACCTTAATTTAACTTTGATTTAAATGCGTAGATTATTGGTTTTTAAGTTTTGCTCTTGGATGGTCGGCGATTTAAAATAATCTCACTTTTCAAAAGTTTGTCAATATTAAACAAATATCCCATTTAGAAACGGTTGCTCTGACTTTCTATAGTATTTAAATAAAAATTAGCATGATAAACTTATTTTATTCATGTTTTTTGCAAAAAGTGTTATCAATGTGTAAAAGCATAGGTAACGTTTGAAAACCGCAGGTATGTCTGTTAAGCCACCATCACAGAAGTAGTGTAGGCTTTTGTCGCCCACTGCCCGTATGTACGTATGTATGCATGTAATATTTTGAATTTTGTTGTTACATACACACACAACCTTCCCCACCCTCCCCGCATGACCTCTAATTCCCATGCTAATATGTAATTTGAGATTTCGAGTTTGCCCTGCGGTTTCACTTGCCTCAATCCACCGAATACTTTTATATGGACATTTGATGAATTCATATGGTTCACTCAACTGCTAGGGAATTTAAGAACTACATTAGACGTTTTTCAGAATGATTGTACTTTAAAATAGTGTTTTCAGTAGAGCAATTTAATTGTTGGTTATGAAAGAAAATGTGTAGGCAAAAAGAGAACAAAAATGGGATTTTATAGAATAAGAAAGAATTCGTGCATGATTCTTCTAAGGGTTTTATTCCTCGCAACTGACTATCTTACTTTCAAGAAAACATCTTTAAAAATAACCATTATGTTTGGGTGAAAAAAAACACTCGCAACGCTTCTAAGCTACACACATGGTGTAACTCCTAGCTGCGTTGGGTTGCAAAATATGAGGGGAACCATTTTTTATATAGGTAAGATTGCTTGGTTTCCTTGGGTTGCAAAATATGAGGGGAACCATTTTTTATACAGGTAAGGTTGCTTGGTTTCCCAGTTTTCGAGGGGGCTGGCACTTAGTAAACCTGGCCGGTATTTTATTTTGAATTTGAAATAAACACCGAAACGGGAATCATATCTGACACCCTCGGTCTGGTTCGAACCTGAACTGTCGGCATGGAATGCAAGTACTCTAACAACTGAGCTATATGCATAGACTAAAATCAGAAATCATTAGGGGTAGAGACGCACACAAAATGACTGCTTTTGAACACTTGTCTCGGCCAATAAACATAGACTAAAATCCAGTATTTTTATGTATTTTTTTTTCTCCTTTTTCACACAAAAAATTAAATTTATTTAACACATTTTTTTTTTGGCTATAAAAATAGCTTAAAATTGTTTATGTTCCTTAACTTATAGGTCTGTATAAGGCTGACCACCCATACTGTTAAAAAATGTTTCTCTTTGAAAATGTCACCCCTGTTTCAGGAAAGATCGGCAAGAGTTGCAGGGCTTATGTTCATTTGGGAATTTATGTTGCTTGTCCACTTACGGCATATGTAAGCGTGAATATATCCGTGACTGCTAATGGGAATGCATTCAATATGATATATTTGCAACTTAGATTATATACATCAAAATTGACTTTCTTTAAATCATGTTTTTTTAAGTTTTGTAAATAACTTAAGCGTGCTTAAGGTCAAATGACTATTCGACAAAAGTATTCCACGAAGAAATTAATGTTTGCTTGAAAAATATTGATTCTGCTCAAAGCTAATGTAAATCCAATCCTGTCCTAAGTCCACAAATATCCGATAATAATTATATTCCCGAACATACATGTTGACTTTTATACTAACCCATACATATGTATACATATACGGCACGTGGCTTTTGTTTTTCCTGCTAAATTTTCTGATAATGATGTTTTGATGTTTAGAATTTGTAATTTAAAATGATATTCAAAGATTTATTTTAAAGGCGTTATAATCTTGCAACTATAATAAAAATAGAGTGATTTCTTTGGTATCAAACGAAGCATTTGATAATCATGAAAGATAAGGAAAGAATGTAAGTTGAAAGAGGATGTGAAAGTTAAGGTGAAAAAGAATGCGCTGAGATGGTTTGGGCATGTGGAAAGAATGAATGATGATAGACTGACAAAGTATGTATACAGATTACAGAGTAAGTGTGAAAGTTAAAGGACGACCGAGAAAAGTATGGAGTGATCAGATTGAGGAGATTGTGAAAGAATTAGATTTACAAAGCGAGCGTAAAAGGAGAAAAGGCATGAAAACGGTGTTATGGCCGAGGGGGCCAAGCGGGCTGATCTTTCTAGCGTATTTGGAATATAATAACGTTGGTTCGATCCCCGCCTGGGTCATTTGACCGTAACTTTGACCTGGTTCAACAGATGTTGTTGGGTAATTATTAATTAATAATTCATTAAAAATAAACAATAATGATTAATTGATTGATGATATTACTACCTGTTTCTCGTCAGGCAGAATAGGTTAGTGAACTAACTGCATTCATCTTCACAAATCCATATAAAAAACACGGTAATGGATGAGTGAATTAAATGAGGTACGAGGCTCGTATGTAAGGATGGAAAGAAATGAAGGCAGCTCTGCAGAGGCTCTGGCCACCCCTAGCGGAATGGCGACAGAGTTACAGAGTTTCAATTGGCCGAGCTTTTAAGATATGAAACCCGTACAAAAAGATATGGATTTTTATATTGTGGGTCCACATGCGGCATGTGTTAGCGCGAAATTATACATGTCTGCTTATGAGAATGCGTAAAATATGACTCAAATTATATATATCTTTGTAGAGATAAAAAGAAAAACCACTTTGTTTTCGATTACTATGAGTATTTTATTTAATTTAATACCACAATCGGTTTCGCAAACATCCGTTCGCATCATCAGGTGGATAAATAAATACTTATTAATTTATCCACCTGATGATGCGAACGGATGTTTGCGAAACCGGTTGTGGTATTAAATAAAATAAAATACTCATAGTAATTGAAAACAAAGTGGTTTTTCTTTTTATCTCTTAAGATGAACGATTACAAAGTTAACGCCTCTACAATCAATAAAATTATATATTTGCAGCTTAGATTATGATTTAGATAGGTAGTAGCATCCAAACGTTATATATTTTTAATGTGGTTAATTCTCCATTTAGGTAAGCCGTAATGAGTTTACAAAGTCAGGTACACAGAATGATAACGGTCAAAGATGTGTAACAAACAAAGAGGTACAGAAGAGCATGGAATACGTGGTCAAGTCAATGTTTGTTACATCTGATCTAATCTTATCTAAGTTACAAAGATATGTAACATTGGGGATTCAAATTATATGCATTCTCACAAGCAGACACGTATAAGTTCGCGCTTGCACATGCCGCATGTTAACCTTCAACATAAAAATCCAAATTATAAATGAGCATGCACCTTGCAACTCTTGCCGAGCTTCCTTGAAATTTAAGCAATTTCTACAGCATAGATGATCAGCCGCTTTTACATATCTGCTTGTGGGAATGCGTTTAATATATATCTGAAATGATATAATATATCTTTGCAGCTTAGATTTAGATTTTTAGATCGAGGTAATTGTTTCCTTTAATAAACCATACAATTTATTTCTTCTAATTTTAACCTAATGCGTTCTCAGTGCTATTCTCGTGTCATTAGAATCAGGTAATCTTCTCAGAAAAGGATTTAGGCAGTCTTCACAGCGGGAAATTTAGGCAATTCGTCGTTTGGCGTTTTAGGCAGAGTTCAAAGTGATGGTGAACCTTTGCTCGGGTCTCTGATTTTTCCCTAGATACAGATACAAACAAAAACCCACTTAAATTTGGCAATTAGCACTAGAGAATAATGTACGAGCGCGGTCGGGGGTTTCCGGGAATATTCGTACACATACATATAATGGCGGTTACATGTTTGTCTAACAAACAAAGGCAAATAAAATAGATAAATAATTGTGAATAATAAATGAACAAAGGTAAAGGTTTATAAACAAAATGAAGCATATGAAAACAAGTTGTAGGCTAGTGATCAACTCTATGGAAACGTTATTGGAAGGCAGTTGGTTCGATGGCAAAGAAATATTGTTTGATTTCCAAATATCGAGGGTGATCTGGCAACAAGTCCTATCTAGTTTTTTGGTGTTTTGTTATGTGTGATTTTGTCCTATGTTTTATTATAATAAAACTAGTTATATTTTTTCATATTTTGTCAAAATAAACATTTATGATTTTTTTTTATAACCATTTGACTGAGACATTATTTATTTAAACACATTTTAGTCTCTCTTGTAAAGTTGGCATTTTCGAGATAGGACTTATTGCCAGATCACCCTCGATATGCCAATGCACTTAGTAATAAAAATGTTATAGCATGTACAATAACATATTATATGACTGCCCAAGCTGTAAAGAATGATTCACTTTGACAATGTCATTCCTGCTACAGGGAATGACGGCAAAAGTTGCAAAGCTTATGCCCGTTTGAGATTTGTGTTTTTATTTTGTAAGTATCTACACATGCGGCATATATAATCGTTAACGTATACGTGTCTTTGCTTTTTACTTCACGGGAAGGCCTTGCACCCATTGAGAAAATATAAAGCTTTGTATAAGCATCTGTGTGCTACAGGTCATTCTGACACATACACATACCTACAGGACGGTGTTATATGAAACCTTAATGTTAACATATCATCGCAATGTAGATTAAAAATATTACGGAATAATTGTATAAAATGTGTGAACCATTCGTGGTTCCCATCTTTTTACCCCTTAAAAATATTATTATTTTATTCGTAATACAATGTGCCTCTATCCACTGCTCGCGCCTGCTATAGAAATCACATTATATATATTATTATATGGCAGTTCATCTAAACATGAAACAATGTTGTACTATCCCATCCCTAATCTCCGGTTAACTTTGACCTTTGTCAGATCGATATCTCTATAATTAGTGATGTGCTGTTTCATTGTTTCCCCACGGTGGATGACATAACCACAGCATGTCGTTATCCCGTCACTGGAATTGTATCTTATCTACTTGTATTGTTGTGTAGATTACAGTTATTGTATCTGATGGTGTATTGAACAACAGACGAGATGTAATTGTGGTGGTGTAATCAATATGCAATCTTATCTGTAAAATACAGATGATCTGTATTTGATAGCAGATGATGAAGTGTAGACAGTTAGAGGTTGTGATATCAATGAAAAACCAATAGATCGAATTCGAAAATTTCAGTAAAGTTTTATCCATGACAAATAAATAAAAACCGTTATTTATTTTAATAATAATTTAAGGATAATTTATTTGGTGAGCGCTGTTTTTGTGTGTATCACATCTCAAAAGCCGTCTGAGAGCTTGTTCGTTGCTGTAGCAAGTGCTGATTGTCAAGCAAGACCCAGTTTGCTGTAAGTCTAGATGGACCTTTAGTGACCGATCTTTGGTAAAGGTTTATGAATTTTTCACCCATCGAAGAGCATATTTGAAAACATAAATGGTACATTTTTTGTGCTCCGCTGGGATTTGAACCCACAACCTTCCATTAACGAGTCAGACGTGTTAACCACTAGACTACGGACCGGTCATATATTTCTGAATACAATTTTGCTGTATAATAGTAATATTTAAGCGATCTTATCCGCAGTAAAAATTGGTGATATTAATGAACCACCAACGGAGTAAATAAGAAAACATATGTAGGTTAAAATTTATGTGTGAAAAAAGAAAGGATGTGATAGTGTTACAACTGTATTAAATATGATAAAGGATGTAAAATATGGTAGTAAAATCTGTAAGCAGTCTTATCTGTAGATAATCTGATTGTCTTGATGTTTGGAAGTGAAGCATGGACAGAAATTGAAATGAAAAAATTGAGAAAATTGGTCGTGGTGTGTGTGAGTAAAATTAATCCTCCCAAAAAAGAGTGCTCGTTTTGATCATAGAATATTCATGTGCACTACCAGAAAGGTCCCATTGCATATACTCGCGCTGCATTCAGCCATACAAAACAATGGTGACCCGTACAGTAATCAGCATATTGTACCGGGTACTAGCAGAACATTAATATGGTTCAGAGTAAATCCACACTCGTAGTTCCTGGCCATGCAAGTAGACGCACTGCAGCCTTTTCTAATGTAGTAATTTTTCCGGCCAACTTGAACTTTATTTCAAATGAGGGTTTCCCAGCTTCCGAGGGCTTTGGTTCTTATTCTTTGAAGAGGCTGAGTGAACTTGTAAATAAATACTGAAACTGTAAATCATTTCTGGTAGGGATCGAATCCTAGCTCTTTGATATAGAACATAATATAGGATACATACCAACGGTGTATTTTTTATTTGAAATAAATATTTCCTTAAATCTATTAAATTGTTGATTAAATTGTGGCTACGCTTAATTACTTTACTTACTTAGTCAGCAAAGTGAACCATTCTTCACTTCTTGTCCACTTCTTCACTTCTTGGCCACTTTTTGTCCACTGTTGAACATTATACCTCCGCCATACCTCTCCGGGCGTCTCTGTCCTGGGTTTTCTGCATCAAGTTGCTACGCTATACCTAACCAAAAAGAGTACATAGCTCTTTTGTGTGAGAAGGGGGTTTACAATCAATTTACTCAAATTAAAACAATAGTAGTACAATAGTGAAAGTGAAAGTTCAAAGAAGTGTGATGCGATGGTTTGGACATATTGAAAGGATGAATGAAGACCGACTGACAAAAAGAGTGTATAAAGGGAATGTAACAGGTAAGCGTGGAAGGGGAAGACCTAGGAAACAATGGATTGATCAGATAAATGAGATTGCGAATGAATGGAATCTACAGAGTGGAAACAAGAGAAGAGCATGCATGAAAAGAGTGATGAAATTAGATGAGATGAAAGAAGTATGCAAGGACAGAGTCAAGTGGAGGCACTTGTGTGGAGGTACTGGCCACCCCTAGAGGAAAGGCGGCAGGATACAAGACAAGTAGTACAAAAATAATTACTAAAATGATATAAGTCGGTACATACTAAAATGAGAGCATGATTTAAAAAGGGTGCATGATATTTTTTTGATGGTTTTTAAAACCTAATTTGATTTAATTTTTAAATGCATGGTATTCTTACATAGCTTTTAGTCCCGTCGGTACTTTATTTAAATTATGTGATTCCAATGTAAATGAAGCTGTTTTGATAATGTTTTGTGTCAAATTTTACCATTTTTAAATAGTGATTATACCTTGTTCAGTGATTTGTTTCTATTTTTAGTTAAACTAATGTAAAAAACTGTATCTTGTCTGAATTTATCCTGACTGTTTGTCAAACTATGTAGACAGAAAGCTCTAAGGAGGTTGTGGGTTAGCATCCCGGTGGAGCACAAAAAATATACCATTTATATTTTCAAATTTGCCTTCGCTAGGTTTAAAAATTCATAAACCTTTACCAATGACCGATCACCAAAGGTCCATCCAGCTTTATAGCAACTGGGTATTGCTTGAGAATTGACGCTTTGTAGCGACGACAACCAAGCTCGTAAAAAGGTTGATAGCTCAATTGGAAGAATGCTTGCATTCCATGCCGAGAGCATGGGTTCGATCTCAAAGCTTACTCAGCCTTCACAAGAAATGAGAACCAGCCCCCCCCCCCCCCCCGGGAGCTGGGAAACCCCCACTTCAACTGAAAGTGGTTGGTGTTAGACCAGCCCCCTTACCTGTAAAAATAAATAGGTCCCAAATCACCACATGCGACCCGTTCGGGGATAACGCAGGCAATAAGTTACTCTATATGTGTGACTTAGTTGCATTCGTAAGTAAAAAGAAAAATAAGACGTTTTGTGTCTTCTGTCATTTCGTATGTTAGCTCTCTCTCTGTTGGACCGACCTCCAAACACAATGTTTGTATTGCCGGCGTGTGTAAATTTTGACAAATATATGGCGTGCTAAAAACCACGACTTTAATTTCTGCAATTTGTCATTCTCTCCGGTGTTTCTCCTTTATTTTTGATCCCTACCCTTGTCCGGATTTCTACTTCTTTTTCCTCTTCGTGTCCTCAGACACTACACTACTCTTGCCCAGAGTCGGGCAACATCCACTGCTTCACTATTACTCCCCATTAGGTCGACCAGTGAGCAGCTTGTTGAGCAGGCCGGGCAGATCCGAAGATGATCCATTGACTGTTGGGCTCCGCATTCACAGAGCGTGGTGGCATCTTGATGAAGGATTCCCCAGGCCCTCATGTTACAGCGAGCTTCTGAGCGGATTTCTACTAGTATCTGATGATTCATTCAGGCACTGTTAGCATCCAATGCTTCCATTCAAATCATAAAGAACGCACTCGATCTCACGCTGTTTTCAATTCAAAATTATCGGTGCACTATTAGACAATGAACTTGGTGGTGGACGAGGGTTCGATCCCGTTCGAAACCTATAGAATATTTTACTATGGAATATGCTAGTCTGATTACGAATATTAATTGTCCCATATTGCTGTAATGTTCTCGATTTATCATTTAGTTGAAGTATAAAATATTGTGTCAGCTCCCTTGGATGGCGTAAATAGAAAAATGTGTCAAAGATAAAACGGGATTTTTTTACAGCCCTTGCAGCCCTTCCTTGAAACAGTAATGACATTTGCAAAGTGAATCAAATCGAATAGCATCTACTGTCAGCTACCTAAAAGTCAAGGAACACTACAAAATAGATACTTCAAGGGAAAATAAGTTGTTTTCTTGATAATGGTGTGATAAAGTCGAAAGAGCTCGAGGAAATAAACTACCTCGTTAAGAGAAACCTTGTTTCTATTTTTACATAATTAATTTAAAATAAATCTTCACAATGTCAATACACAAACACTTTTTACTTTAGGAATGTAAAAAAATACAGTACAATATGATATTCAAAATTTCAAAGCCTCAACCACCAACATTACACATTAATCGTCTTTTTTATCCTGGTATACTCATTCATTTGATCCAGATTCGTAATTTTGCTGTCAAGCTATCAAAAATCAATGATTTGGATCATAATATAAATAATAAACTTTACGAATTTTCCATTTGTTTTCTCTCCATAAACATATAAAATGTAGGTGTTTGCAAATCCCCCACAAGTGATAATATGTACCGGCAATCATAAAAATAAATACCTCACATCATATTGGATACTGTGGTTACAGAGAATTTTTTTTAGAAAATAAAGACCATGCGTTACGTAAAAGAGTAAAAACCTTTTATTTTGGAGTTTTAAGTTTTACCGCAAAATTTTAACGTACAAACAATTATTATTTTTACAATAATTGTGATTTATAAACACATTTTTCTTATTTAAAACCACGCAACAAAAACTATTGGGGGTTGCTTTTTAGAGGCTGGTACGGATTAATGACATTTCAATGGGAAAAATTGCTTTGAGATACGAGCATGTTAGTTATGGAACGAATTAAGCTCGTAGATAGCAGTACCACAGTTGTTTGTATAAGTATATTTTGAAATATAAGTATGCTGCTGACCACCCATGCTGTAGAAAATGGTTCACTTTGCCAATGGCACCCCTGTTTCAGCAAAGGACGGCAAGAGTTGCAGGGTGTATGCCCATTTGAGATTTAGTTTTTGGTTCACATGCGGCATTTGCAAGCGCGAACTTGTGCGTGTCCGCTTGTGAGAATGGATTTAATGTGAATGCCCAATGTTACATATCTATGCAACCTAGATAAGATTTGATTAGTACTCGTATGAAACAAAAGTCAACGACGTTACCATGTTGAAAGCATCGGTTCCCATAGATCACCGAAGTTAAGCAACATTGGGCGCGGACAGTACTTGGATGGGTAACCGCTCAGGTACACCGCGTGTCGTTGGCATCTTGGACCAGTCCGTAGTCCGTAGTGGCAATACTTTGGACTCGTAAATGGAAGGTTGTGGATTTGGATCCCGGCGGAGCACAAAAATATTCCATTTATATTTCGAATGTGCTCTTCGCTGAGTTGAAAAATTCATAAACCTTTACCAAAGACCGGTCACTGAAAGGTCTATCCAACCTTACAACAACTGGGTCTTGCTTGAGAATTGACGCTTTCTACAGCGACGACCAAGCTCGCAGAGGGCTCTTGAGGTGTGATACACACAAAAACATCACCAAATAAATCATCCTAATATTATTTATTTAAAAGCCTTATCTTGTTGTTGAACTACAAAAACTGTTTCGTTTATGGGAATCAGTATCTGTAAAGGGTATTTCGCACGTAGCACATCTTTCTCTCAGCCCGGCGCGGCTGGGTCGTGTATGGGGGCCCATGTTTTTTGCACCGCGATGGGTCTAATCCGGAACGCGTGCTCTGGGTGCGAAAGCGCGCGAAAACGCTCAAGTTTCTGCAAGGTTTTTGCACATATTGATAGAGAAGGCATATTGGTATCATTTTGGGATTTGGGTCTTCCGGAAGTTTTGTATTGTGGTAGTTCTGCAAGATTGAATTAGCTGGCTATATACATTTGCAATTTGTCGAGAAAATAGAAACATATATTTGATTGCGTGTGTGTGTAATACGTAGACTTTTCTTTGTTTCAAAGAATTGGTATTAAAAGTATATATTGAGGGTTAAAAGGAAGTAGGGCATTATCGACGTTTTGATCAAAAATAAGTAATGAATCCTATCCTACTTGAAATTTTCCGCTCTTTCTAATCCACTAACTCCCATAGCTCTACGATGATTTGTTCGTTGTTTATACTCAAGCAAACAACTGCGTTTTTGAAGTATGGTTTTGGTGTAACCGACAAGATTTTGGCCTAGTCTTGTCCTAAAGGCGCTTGTGTCATGAAAAAAATCGTTAAACATCGTAAAACCACATTAATAGGAATGCCAATAAATGCCTTTATTTTTTTACTTAAGAAAAAAAAATTGACATACATCACTCTTGATAATGACATGAATATTGAAGGACGAAAGTACTTGAGGTATAAAATATTATTGTGAAAATAAAACTACGTTTTTGAAAAAAAAAAAAAAATTAAATAAAATGAATTTTCACTGTGAATACACAAACCCTACAAAATCGAATTTAGTTTATGTCAATATAATGTGAATCTTTCATGTTACATAGACTGTCGACATGGAATGCAATCACTCTAACAAGTGAGCTATCAGCCGGATTATGTATTACAATTTCATAATTATCAATTCTGGCTTAAGCTTAATGCACAGACACAAGCATACACGGACAAGTTCGCTCTTAAACATGCGGCATGTACAGGTACATAATTACAAAATAAATCAAATCTCAAATTCTAGCAGCCTTTCCCTGCAACAAGGGTGTCATTGGCAAAGTGACCCATTTTTTATAGTATGGGTTGGCTACCTCATAACAACCTATAAGTCAAATATCGGTCAAAATAAGGAAAAAAATCCAATTATACAATACATTAAAAACATACAAATCAAAGACGATATCAACGAAAATTGTCAATTAAAAAGTCGTAACAAATGTTACAAAAAATAAATAAATAAATAATATATTATTATTAGCCTAACAGCGTTGCTTACTTACGCGAAAATGCGAAAAAAAAACAATTCCAAGAAAAAAATACGCTGAGAACATTTCAGGATATCAAATATCAATCAAGTGAAAGTGTACTAGTAGTCCTGTCAAAGAAATAACATTGGCAGTTTCTGAAACGTAATATTGCAAATTTGGCGAAAATTGAGGAGCGTTGGTGAAATGTGAGGCACTCGTCTATACAATGTATTTAGAAGTTTATTACCAGGAAAGGTTGGATGATATAAGTGACTAATTCTGAGAAATCGTGATAGACCTTTTCGTTTTATTTTAAGAAATACTTTTTATAATGTGTTATAACTTATTCATTATTTTCATAACATTTCTTACATTGATAATGTAAAAAAAACAGAGTTTTTTTCCTCGAGTGCTGTCGGTGTTGTCACATTATTTTCAAGAGAACAGCCGAGGAAATAAATCAACTTGCGAAGAAGTAAAAAATTACGTTATGAGTTTAAATAATACTTAAATAGAAAATAAAAAATAAAATATGTCATTATCATAATCGTCCTTGTGTTTTTTTTTTGTCATAGTGATATATTTTCTGAAACGTAGTTTTGTTTCACAATATTTTTTTATATCTCGAGCACTTTCGACCTTCAATACCTACTCAGGTCATTATCAAGAGTGATGTATGTCAAATGAAAATTATTAGGAACAAACCATAGATCAAAATTATATAAATTCAAATAAATAGGTAGGTATAGGTACAATAAAGATTAACTTAATTTAAATTAAAGATAACAGTCAAAAATTAAAAGAAAGAAAACATAAAATAATAAATAATAATAATCATAATAAATTAATTCAAACATCCGATATGTTTTCTGTGTTGTTTTGTCATAGCGAAGTTTTGTCATGTGATGTTCTGTAATGTTTTGTTTTGCCATATATCGTTTTATCATGTGTTGTTCAATCATGTGTCGCTCTGTCATGTGTCGTTATGTCATGTGTTTCTATGTGACTTTTCCGTTCTATGCTGTCATCGTCATGGTACATGCCGTATGGTTCAGAATTGTATCTTCATCACACTATACTGTCCTTTATTGGGACATTAATACGCAGAATTTTCCTTCCAGATTGGTTGAGAAAGCTTTTAGAGTCATGCTTGGTTTGCGTCCAAACTTTGGAGGCTTACATATTTGAGTACCTACATTATTTTCAAATTCTGATTTTTTACATGCCAATCGATCGACCTAACCATTGCGCTATTCTACCATATTGATTTTATTTCCTGAAAATTTCATTTCTAAGAATGAGCGTATTCCTTATACGAAAATTCCTTTTCATTCATTTCCAAGCCACTTTTTGTGGCCCAATTATTTTTTCTACCCCACGATGACTCTGTATATTTTCATTACCTAACTTACGTAATGTATGAAAAAAAGCGTTTTCCCTTACAGTCGTATAGCAGTCGAGAAATTCTTAAGAATTTGACACGAAAAGCATTATGAACTAAAATACAAAATGGAAGTACTTCTCAAACGTTGGTACGAGAGCGTATTGAAGGGGCTCACAAGAGTATTCGCTGCCTTAGTTCTTGTTTACCGTATACGCCATTGAGAAAATTTTACATGAGCAATCTTTACATGTGTACTGGACCAATGTGTCTTATGAAAACAAGAAACTTATTTAAAAATATTTAAAACAACTCTCAAATTATCCAGTTGTACGGTTTTTCTTAGCTCAGATTGTGTAAAATTTGATTCTTAAGACAACTGCATGAAAAAGTCATATTTGACAAGATTGGCGTATACGATAAACAAGAACTGGGGGAGCGTATTGTCTTGATTTTTTCTTCCTGTGCCTCTTCAGTGAAGATTGGAGAACATCAAAGCTATTTGCATCTTTAAAACTGCGGCCGTAAACTTATACTTTTACCAAACCACTGTCTTAGGTTATTTAACCAAGATTTTTCCTTTGACCTGGAGCTCGCCTATTTTCAATTCTTCCCTGTACGATAAGATGTAAGGTGGATACTTCTTATGTCTCATTATGTAGCGAAAATTAACCAGTTTTTTTCCTTTTGATGGACACCAGGAGCTCGGGTCTGGTAGTCATACTCTGGCATTTGTGACTCCATTCATCCAGGAAACCTCCAACGTCCTACGGTAGCCCCACATTCCAAAGGCAGTGATTGTGTTATCAAGGCACTGTGCAAGTGTCAACCCTTCCATGCCACAGAGTACAATAGGAAAGATGTAGCATCTCATCATACGCAGACATATCTCCTGTTTTATGTTTCTGTTAGTCATATTTTTTATAAACCGTAATGACATATGGTGGGCTAAGCTGCACGTATATTGTCACTTTATAACCACGTGGTTCTTGAAGTGTTCGCATGTGATGGGAAGAACCTATTTATTGAATAGGAGTTTTTAGGCTTATACTGCCACCTGATGATGGTTGAGAGATCTGTTGCCGTGGTCTGTGGAAGCTGGAGCTTCCGGACATTTTTGCCTATGTCTACTATGCGTTTCTTCAGCGGGAAAGTGAAATGATGAAGATTATCTAGATGAAACTGTGTTTACACGGCAACAGATCCCGGAAAACATCTCTCCAACCTATTTATTATTACACGTAAGGAAACCGGTCAAACACTCTACTTAAAATGGGGTCTCCTTGCTCCCAAGGGGGACGTTCTCATTTCTTGTGAAGGCTGATTAAACGTTGACGTAATTTTAATTTTGGGTTTGAAATAAACACCAAAATTGATGCTGACCAGCGACAATCAAGCTCTTGAGATATGGTTGAACAGCAGGAACTAAGTAAACAAACTTATACTAAAAAAAAAACTATTAAAAGTCTTGGATGAGAATCGTTACAATGTGATTGTTTTCTGAAAATTTTTCCTTGTATGTATCTTGCGTTGTATCAACACACCCTTAAGCTCGAGTGTCGGCCGCCTGTCTCACTCTCAACGGTAAAGATAGAAAGGGACTTCCCTATACCGCATTGCACCCTTGCCTGTTAAAACTTTAAAGTGGTTTCAGACGGGGTACCTTGAATAACAAAAGCTGTAACAGAAAATGTGATGTTTACATATTGTTGTCTTGAGGTGTATTTATTCTTTAATGTATGTGGCAAAGAATGTTATTTAAATCATTCCCACAAGCCATGTCGATAGAGTACTTGCATTGCATGCCGAGAGCACGGGTTCGAAATCCGAGGGTGTCAGAAATGATTTCCCGTTTCGTAGTTAATTTCAAACCCAAATACAAACCGGCAAGGTGTACAAGACTGTTCTCGAAACATTGCGAACTAGAACATGTGAGATTTTTCCAGGATATTCGAAGAAACACTAATAAAATTATCCACACGTCTACATCTAAAGAAACAATCATACAAGTAAAAAAAACACCACAATCTTATATAATCTAACCTAAGTTGCAAAGATATGTAACATTGGGGATTCACATTACATGTATTTTCACAAGCAGACACGTACAAATTTGCGCTTGTGCATGCCACATGTGAACCTACAATATAAGAACCAAATCTCAAATGGACATACACCCTGCAGCTCCTACCGACCTTCCCTGAAACAAGGGTGGATTCCAATATTCGTTCACTCAGTGTTTTTTTTTTCTTATTTCCGTCAGAGGTCATTTCACATGAGCAATGTTTGTATGTATGCTGGACCAATGTGTCATATGAAAACTGGAAATTTGTTTTAAAAATATTTAAAACAACTCTCAGACTATTGTGTTTGACGTTTTTTTCTTAGCTCAGATTGTGTAGAATGTGATTCTTCAGGCAATTTCATTGAAAGGTCATTTTCGAATCAAGTCAAGTAGGTAATAAATATTTTAATGATTTAATGATTTAGATTTGTTTAATAAGGGGAAATACTCCTTTAGGGGGGACTTGATGAAAACTATATATAAAATGTCTTTTACACCCAGTTTATAGGTGCTGATTGGGCTTTTTGTTCTTCTTTTTTATTCTTCTCTTTTTTCTTCTTTAACTTTTACATTCTTATGTTTTTCTTTGTTTACTCTTCTTGTTTCTCCTTGTTATTTTTGTTTCTTTTACTAATTTTATTACTTTTGAATTTTGACTTCCTCTACTTCTTTTATATTTTTATGTCAGCTACATTAAATTTAAAATATATATGTGGGAAATTTTTAAGGATGTAGGCATTTTAAATTATATGTATCCACTTTTTTGTTTATTGCAACTGTGTCTGTATCTGTTTTTTCTCCTAATAAAGTAAAATAAATAAATAAAGTCATAGATAAGCCAAACAAGCACAGGAGGGACTTATTATCAATTCAAATTCCGAACGCAATTCCATTTTTGAAAGATAATAATACTAGCGATAGCTCTTACGCTTCGGCATTGTTGTTGAAGTTTTAAATCCGCAAAAAAAAACAGCTCAAATCCCTCCAGAGGCCTACTGAGGCTTACAACGGCTAATCGGCAACCAACTTTTTAATTCAATAATGGCCAAACGCAAAGTGGGGAAGAGGGAAAAGTTCAAAGCGAACCACGAAAAAAGAGACCGGTCCAATTTTCATTGTGCTTCCATACATAGACATTGAAAAAGTTAGCTCGAAAATTATCATTGGAAAAGAGAGTGATGTGGTATTGTTAATGTTCACTTTCAGTCAATTTTATTGCCAGTCGATAGCTCTGTTGGTGGAACGCGTGAGTTCGTTCAAAGTAAGAGGACCTATTTGTCAGTTCTAACCTGTTGGAGAGTTTTCAGCTTGATGTTCAGAATGGATACTATTTAGTGTACCTCTCTCCCGTATGTGATGACTTGGCACATCATGCTGTTACTCGGAATATAATATAACTATTATATATTCCGCTAATCTATCCGTAAACTATAATCTAAGTTGCAAAGTTGTAGTAACATTTAAGATTCATATTAAGTGCATGCCTACAAAAAGACATGTGTAAGTTCGCGCTTACAAATGCTGCATGTGTCCTGACAAATTAAAATCCAAACCTCGAGTCAACATAAACCCTGCAACTTTTGCCAACCTTCCCTGAAACAGGGGTGATAATAGCAAAGTGAACCATTTTTTACAGTATGAGTGGTCAGCCTCATACCAACGTATAAGTCATCGGATAATAGTTTAATATAAGTGCAAATTCTTTCAAAGATTTAATTTGACTGGTCCGTAGTCCAGTAGGAACACTTCGGACTCGTAAATAGAAGGTTGTGGTTGGAATCCCGACGGAGCTCAAAATATTTACCGTTTATATTTTCAAATATGCTCTTTGCTGGGTTGAAAAAATTCTAAAACCTTTAACAATGACCGGTCACTTAAGGTCTATCTAACCTTACAGCAACCGAGTCTTGCTTGAGTATTGGCGCTTTGTAGCGACGACAAAGCTCGTAAACACTTCTGCGGCACTACAACAAGAATCATAGACCCTAGAGTCTCTGAAATCTAGGGAGTCTCCCGTACAGGATGTTTTAAAAAAGAAAAAATAATTAAGGGTTCCACCCTAAATTATAATGACTGTGTGAGAGTGCACTGTAAAAAGAGTAGCCTGTTGTGTGAAAAAAATTAACACTGCTAGGGTTTTATCCCCATCAAGGGTTTCAAAAATACATTGTTGCTAAAAATATGGTATTTTTATAATATAAGGAAATTAGGTTTTTTATAAGGGGTTTATTAAATTAGAATTTGTTTTCTGTTTTAGTTTTGATGTCAATAGATATTTATTGATTTAAAAAATGTAATTTGTCGTGTATGTCCCTGGACTTATAGGTTGGTATGCGGCTGACCACCCATGCTGTAAAAATGGTTCACTTTGCCAATCTGACCCCAGTCTCAGAGAAGGACGGCAAGAGTTGCAGGGTGTATGTCCATTTGAGATTTGGTTTTTATGTTGTAGGTTCAGATGCGGCATGCGCAAGCGCGAACGTCTGGCTGTGAAAATGCATGTGATGTGAATCTCCAATGTAACATATCTTTGCAACTTAGATTAGATAAGATTATCCTATAGAAAAAATGAGCATTTTCGTAAACATTGAAGCTGAAATTTTAAACATCAAAAGTTGAAGGGGAATTTATTTATAGTCCCCTTTTTTGATCCCAGCGATGGATTAGGGATTTCGTTTATCAGAACCGTGTGGGTCAGAAATGTTTACAGAGGCGGCTCGGGTATCGGCAGCTTTATTGTTTCCCTTTTAACGAAAAATTAAATCAAAATGCTAAAAAAATAAACAATAAAAGAGAGCAATCTATTGTCTACTGGAAAAAAAATTCATTGTTTATTATGATAATAATTCCTTGACTGATAGGTTGGTATGAAGCTGACCACTGACCACCCATACTGTAAAAAAATGGTTCACTTCGCCGATGTCACTTCTGTTTCAGGGAAGGTCGGGAAGAGTTGCTGGGTTGAGATTTGGGTTTTTATATTGTAGGTCCACATGCGGTATGCGTAAGCGCGAACTAAAATGTGTCTGCTATGGGAATGAATTTTATATGAATCTAAAATGTACTATATTTTTCAACTTAGATAATATCATATTTTTTGTTCTTCAGCGGAAATTGAACCGTAGCGTTGTCCACTCAACCAGGACTGTTTTAGGTTTTTTTTAGTTTTCAACTCATCTAAGCTGTACATATAATGCATTTTTTATACGTTTTGCTTGCGAAGAGATCGTATGTTGCGTATGGAACGTATTTATTTTCACAGGTCAGTCTACGCCAACCACTTGAGTTGAAAAAGGAATAAAGTGGACCTTGGACCGGTCCGTAGTCCGTAGTGGCAACACTTCGGACTCGTAAATGGAAGGTTGCGGATTCGGATCCCGGCGGAGCACTAAAATATACCATTTATATTTCGAATGTGCTCTTCGCTGGGTTGAAAAATTCATAAACCTTTACCAATGACCGGTCACCAAAGGTCCATCCAGCCTTACAGCAACTGGGTCTTGCTTGAGTATTGGCGCTTTGTAGCGACGACCAAGCTCGTACACCTCTGCGGCACTACAACAAGTGTCATAGACCCCTAGAGTCTTTAGAATCTAGGGAGTCTCCCGCACAGGATTTCTTAAAAAAAAAAAAAAAAAAGTATTTAAATTAAAATCCCTTGCTGCCAACATTGACGATCAACTGCCATTTCTTGCATACTTTTTTTATTGTGCTTAAGTTAGTAAATAGTAAGCTTTATTAAATTATTAAATAGTAAACTTTTTTTAAGATAATAAGTAGGTCAATTAACTTAAGTCAATAACTACTTAAACGTACCTAAGAAAATAAAATTTAGTAAACTGTATTTAAGTTAAAAAATAGCTTACTATATTTAAGTCAATGACTAGTTAACTGTATTTGATTCAATAAAAAGTTTACTGTATGGTAGTCAATAAATAGTGACCTTTTATTTACTCAATAAATAGTGAACTGTACTTTAGTCAGTAAACTGTATTTATGTAAGTCAATAAATAGTTAACTGTATGGAAGTCAATAAAAAGTAAACTGTATTTAATTCAATAAACAATTAACTGTGCTTCAGTCAGTAGGCAGTAAATTGCATTTAAGTTAATAAATACCATAGTTAACTGAACTTAAGAAAACATTCAAGTTTTTTTCATTCTAGAATCTAGTGGACAGATAAAATTGCACGCCCTTTTCAAAAATCGTAAAATTATTATTTTAACGATCGAGAAATTTGTTTCCCCACTCGGCTTGTCCGAAAGATAAAGCGCGTGCGGATAAAGCCAGGAACTTTAAATTCCCTGAAATTTCTGGATTTCAGAGCAGCTAAGCCCTCTGGCGCTGTTCCTGTAAGATCAGGAGAACCTCCTTAGTGAAAAGCCGATGCATCCAAACATTTTTCCTCGTTAAGACCTCTTATTTTTTATGCATAGGCCGCAAAAAAAGCATTAGTACATTAACCTTCTGACTACCTGTACCCTGAGTACGAGTTTTTTCACTTTACTCAAAGTTTTGAGTATTCGAGAAAAAATGGTTTGGAAACTTTTTTTGCCAGACGTGCTTAACAAGTTCACATACATTTTTCTCGAATACTAAATACTTCGAGTAAAGTGAAAAAAACTCGTACTCAGGGTACAAAACAGTACTTTTTTAAAATTTATCACGGCTAATGGATTCGCAGAAATTTAATGTTGACGCCCCACGGCTGCGTTGCTGGGAAAATACAAAATTTATATTTTTTATTGCTTGCTCAGAACTCTAGTGCTATTCTATAGTTGTGCTGTTTGCCCGCCAAAAAACTTTGTGTCGAGCGTATTTAAATTCAACACTGGGTTTGCCACAATTTCCATTCATTTGTTTCTTCAATTCTCCTTTCCTAATACAATATTTTTGAGGTCCTCGTCAGAAGAACCGAACATATGAAGATTAGTTTCTTTGCTGGTACACTGGATGCAACTTAGACCTTTGTAACAAAAGGATTTAATAGGTAGATATGTAGGGAAAAAATAATACAGGGAAAATTTGGATATGGATTAAATTAATAACAAAAGATTATCGAAAAGGATAAAAAAAGGGATCGGCTTGTGTAATCTATAATCTAAGTTGCAAAGATATATTAATATTAAATGCGTGCCCGAAAGCAGGCACGTGTAAGTTCGTGCTTACGAACGCTGCATGTGTACTTACAAATTAAAATCCAAACCTTAAATGAACATAACTCCTGCAACTTTCGCCAACCTTCCCTGAAACAGAGGTGACATTGGCAAAGTGAAACATTTTTTACAGTATGGGTGGTCAGCCTCATACCAACCTATAAGTCAATAAACACAATTAAGTTGGATTTTGTAGGGTTTGTGTATTCACACAGTGAAAATTCATTTTTTTAAAATAAAGCTATTTTTTGTTTAACGTAGTTTATTTTCACAATAATATTTAATATCTCGAGTACTTTCGACCTTCAATATTCAGGCCATTATCACACTCACATTATGTCACTCTTGATAATGGCCTGAATATTGAAGGTCGAAAGTACTCGAGATATTAAATATTATTGTGAAAATAAACTACGTTAAACAAAAAATAGCTTTATTTTAAAAAAA
This sequence comes from Agapetus fuscipes, assembly GCA_951799405.1. Taxonomy (NCBI): domain Eukaryota; kingdom Metazoa; phylum Arthropoda; class Insecta; order Trichoptera; family Glossosomatidae; genus Agapetus; species Agapetus fuscipes. The sequence goes on from OX637359.1 coordinate 9,445,580, forward strand.
CAATTAAGTTGTATTAGATTTCGTCACACTTAATCTCCATATGAGAATGATAATCTAAAAATCCATTAGTCAAGAAACTATTTGCCTTTTTTGAGTACCGCAACAATCTGGACCGAAAAAAATTTTAGGGGTCCACAATCAAAACTCTTTGAGTACCCTTGGTCCGGATAATTCCTTGAAAGTTTCTATCCACTGAAAGCTTATTTAACAATTAAAATTATTACAAGAATTTTTGAAATATTAATCTTTGCCTCGCTCTTATTCACTGTCCGAGCTTAAGGCAGTTGCTAATGGGATAATAATCTGTGCATAAGACATAATTAATATACAAAGTCCGCCTTAATCTACTCGTTAATTTGTTTTTGATTCATCAATTATGAATAGCCTAAATAAACTTTTTGTTTTGGCTAACAAAATACAATATTTTTTCTTTCTTGCCGGCCGAAATCTGAAAAAGAAAGTCTTGTTATATTGTCATGATTATTAGTGTTAATGTAGCTTTGGTCACTTTTGTGCTTGTTAGTCTTATCTCCAACAGAGATAAGGCAAAATTAAATCCTGCGTTTTAAAGAACTTGACCATCATAACAAATATTTTTATGACAATTTCTGTTTTTTGTGTTTATTTGTGATTAAAAAAATATTTTTTAAAGTTTATTTTATCTGCTGGCGTTTCGCTTTCACTAGCAGAAAGCATGTTCAAGGCGAGTGAAGGTCTTTGGTGTGTGCGGTCGTTTGCTGTTAGTAACCGAGACCATGAAAGTCAAAATTGAAAACTTGTTTTTTTTTTATTTATGACACATGATCACTATTTTTCATTTTATATTTTACTTTCAGAGAACGCAAGGGTCTGTGATTCACTTTGTTTTTTGTTTAATTTTATTTTTCATTTTTTAGCCGTTGTAAAACATGTTTTAAATTTTGTAACGAGATGAATTTGTTTGTTTGGTGGAATGGAACATGAGATTTGAATTTGAATGGAAAAAGAAAAACAAAAGAATGCAGAAAGAGAGGGAAGAAGCTTCCCTGGCGGGAGAGCCACAAGCATATGAATTTGGTCATAATTAATATTGCTGTGGTTTATTATATAAATATTGTGATAGTGGAATAATAAAGTGTGTTTAAATGTTTGATTCCTTATCTGTTTTATAAGTGATATTATTAAGTGATTTGTAGCAGAGCCACAAATGATGTGAGAGAGTTCTCCTGAGCACGGCTTGAGTCTTGAAGCGGATTTTGAACGAACGAAAAGTTAGCAGTGAATATCCTCACATATTACAAACATCCTAATTGAATACTATCAAAAGAAAAACCCTCACAATTTTCAAAAAAATAATTACTACCAGAAGAGAAATCTTCACACTTAGACGCATCGCTTTATGCAACTTTTGCCGCTTTTTCTTTGAAACTATCCCGGTAAGCGTACTCCGGCACTTTCAAGTACAAAGATATCCATGTAATCTTGACGATAGCGTCGTACTAAAAATGTATGCACACTAAAACACTCTCTAGAGGTGATGTATTATTTTTCATACATTTTTTTGTGAACTTTTTGTTTGAGTCGAAACGTAAATTTTTATATTAAAGTCGTCTGTGGACTTCCTGCAATTAACAACTTCTGTAACGAGCTCTTGCTTCAAGTAAAAAAAGAAGAAGAATATATTCCGTCAACTTCCTCTTCTTCTTCTCTTTAGTAATCTCACCACTAGTTTTTTTTCTTCTTGCCATAGCTTTAAGATAATAATTTTTATATGGTGACTAGCTGTACCCTGCCACCCCTTGTGGTGGCTCTCGTCTAGTAACAGTTATTGTATCATGCCGCCATTCTGTTTGGGGTGGCCAGTGTATCTGTTGAAGTGTCTCCACTGTGTTGTGTCTTTGCACCATTCTTTTAGTCTAAGAATTTTTAGTCACAATGTAAAAGTAGTTTAAGCATTAATTGTACATTGAAACGTTCACGGCCGGTTCTTGTTGACACAACCATCACTTTTTTCGGGCTATGTAGCCCTGGTCTGGTTGATTATTTCCTGTTTCTGGCCAGGCAGAATAGGTTGGTGAATGGCATTCTCCTTCACAAATCTATTTAAAAAAAAAAAAAACATTATTTTTTGGATATGACTAATCTACTTATTCTTCCATTTGTACCAAATCTGTAAAAAAAAATGTGACTATATATGACCATTATTTCGAGTAATGAATGACTTGTTATTTCTTCAAAATCATATTTTCTTTAGTAAAAAAATATTTTTCATAACTTGTTTTTACTCAAGTCATTAACATTTGTAAAAGTATGATACAAAAATTTCAAAAATTTGTTGTGTTACGAAATGTCTTCTGGATGAATTGTCTCTGGAAAAATTGTGGAAGCAATCTGGACAAACCGTAACAGATTGTGTATATATGTACAATTGCATGTCTTGGGAACATATTTCAGCTTGGCGCACTCCCATATCGCTTAGCCATACAAATTAACAAACAAACCATGCATTTCAAATGTCTGTACCAACTCGTACGTGTACCAGTTGTTCCATGATATCAAAGATTCTCAAATGAACTGGATTATTGGTATTTTAAATAAATTTAAAGAAAAACAAGTTATTGATTGTAGAGACATTAACTTTGTAATCGTTCATCTTACAAGATAAAAAGAAAAACAAGTTAATCTGCAAGAGGATGTGAGACAAATGTACAAAAAAATGAAATGAGATGCTTTGGGCATTTAGAAAAAATGGGTGGTGTACGTTTGATAAAGAGTCTCTCCAGAGGAAATTTAAAGGTTTAAAAGGGAAGGGAAATACTGAAAACAAAGTAGTTTGATCAAAGTATTGAAACCGTGGACAAAAGGACTATACATAATGAATACAGTAGATGAAAATTCATTAAAAAATTGATAGGCATTAATGATCTGAGGGAAGTTTGTCAGAATAGGAATAAGTGGAGGAATCTCTGCAGAGGTTCTGGCCAATCCATAGTACAACAGCGACAGCCCTACAGTTACAGGGTAGTGAATGTACTAGGAAAATTAAAATATTGTTATCAAAAGAACGTTAGATAGCTAGAAAAAAATAGAATTCGATCTTTCTGGCAATTCAAATGCACCTATAATTATAAGGATGGTGTATTGTGTGACAGTCAGAGATCAGATATATCAATTAGCCAAGCAATAGAATCAGTGCTATGGCGACCACAGTTTGAAAAATATCTTATCGGTTTTTAACAAACAAGACCGTTCCGTAGTTTAGTGGTAACGCTTTGGACTCGTAAATGGAAGGTAGTACCATTTATATTTTCAAATATGCTCTTCGCTGAAATAAAAATTCGAATACCTTTACCAAAGACCGGCTATCAAAGGTCCATCCTGCCTTACAGCAACTGGGTCTTGCTTAAGAATTGGTGCTTTCTATAGCAACGATCAAGCTCGCAAAAGGCTCTTGAGGTGTGATTCACACAAAAACAGCGCTTACCAAATAAATCATCCTGATATTAGTATTCCAACTAAAATTTATTTTATATCTCGTTTGCGTTTTTATTCTACAAAAGGACCAAAAGCAGAACTATATTTGTAAGCATTTAGTTATGTAGGTAAAAAATACCGGTTTAATTTTCAATATTAAAAAATGCCTTGTGACGAACATGAAACCTAAATGTATATTTTAAGGTATTTTGTTGATTTCGCTTCACCCCACGATTTCAGGGTCTGCCAGCATTTGTATCTCGCGGAACAAATTGTTGCCTGTAAGGGAGGTAGAGGGTTGTTTATGACGCTACCCTCCAATATCTATTAACATAACGGAGGGTGATATATATCATGTTCTCGCTGAAGGACTAACAAGAAAAATGGCGCACTTGAAGCGGAAATGCCCGTACGAAAACGTGCATTCAATTCTGACCTACAGGACCGGTCGACAGCTCAGTGGTAGAGTGCTTGCGTTCCATGCCGAGAGCTCGGGTTTGAATCCCACCAAGGGGATGAGAAATCATTTCCCGTTACTGTGTTTATTTCAAGTGCTTCACTTTGCCAGTGTCACCCCTGTTTCAGGGAAGGTCGGCAAAAGTTGTGGGGCTTATGTTCATTTGAGGTTTGAATTTTATTTGTAAGTACACAATCAGCATTTGTAAGCGCGAACTACACGTGTTTGTTTGTGGGCATACATCTGAGAGCTTTGAATGAATATATCCTTGCAACTTAGGTTATAGATTATTGATTAAAGCTTCAGAAAGTCTTATTTTGCGTGGTCTAGTTCTTTCTAGTCCTCTCTTGTACCGTCCATACTAATATAGGTAATTTCAGTGATTTTGCTACTTTCATATACATATTTTATTTATTACTAGTCCGGTTTATAGCTCAGTTGGTAGAGTGCTGCATTCCATGCCGAGAGCTTGGATTCGAATTCTACCGAGGGTGGCAGAAATGATTTCTCGTTTCAGTGTTTATTTCTAAAATCCAAAAAAAATATACGCAATCCTTATTCGGCCTTCACAATAAATAAGTATCAGCCTCTTTGGGAGCTGGAAACTCCTTACTTTGACTGAAGTAATCAGCGTTATTCTGGCACTCACACCTGTAAAAAATAGGTTCCAATTGCCACATGCGACCTCTTCGGAGAGAACGCAGCAAAAAGTTACGCTATATGTGTACTTAGATGCGTTACACTTAAATCTAAATTGAAAAGATATGTTTATTGTTAACCTTTACAATTTACATATATTTAATGCATACCCACAAGCAGGAACCTTAAACTTTTAGGTATACATTATTTAAAAAAAAATAACGATAAAAACAAACCTTTTTTTAATGTAAGTAAGTAATAAAACAAAGTACTATGTATTTTTTTAACTTGCAAGTCGAGTGCTGAAATTTGTCCCGGGTTTATTATTAATTTAAGGGTGGCCATATTCTTTACTGCCACGTTAACCAGGCGTAATACGCTTTTCTTTATTATTCTACGATAAGCGTTTGTGTTATTGTTACGTTTTTTAAAGGATTGTTTTTTACTTTTTCATTTCTTGTACTTGTATTTAGCCGCCGTTACTCTAGGGGTGGCCAAATATTCAGCAGATCGACCCCTTAGTGCGTGTTTGGCTTATCTACCATTTGATTCAAATATGACCTTTCAAACAAATTGTCTTAAGAATCACATTGTACACAATCTGAGCTAAGAAAAAAACATAAAACACGATAATGTGAAAGTTGTTTTAAATATTTTTAAAATCAATTTCCTGTTTTCATAAGACAAATTGGTCCAGTACACATGCAAACGTTGCTCATATGAAATAACCCAATGGACATACAACAAATAAGCACTAAGGGAACGATTTTTAATGTATACTTTTAGTTTAATTTTATCTTTTTATTGTCGGTGTTGTGGCCAAGGGGGCCAAGTGGGCTGATCTTTCTAGCGTGTTTGTAAAAGAACAACGTTGGGTCGATCCCCGCTTGGGTCATTTGATCATAACTTTGACCCTGGTTCAATAGATGTTATTAGGTAATAATAAATTAATATAATTCATTAAAATAAACAATAATGAATTATTAATTGATGATATTTATACCTGTTTTTGGCCAGGCAGAATAGGTTGGTGAATTGGATTCCTCTTTAAAAATCTATTTAAAAAAAAAAGAGTCCATTCCTATCTCTACCAACGACCCACCTATCAAAAAAAGCCCTTAATCCAGCCTTACAGCAACTGGGCTTTACTTGAGAATGAAGACTGTCAAGGGGCGACGAAGTTCACATACGGCCGTAATTCACACAAAAACAGCACTAAAATTATTCATCAATTGAATTTTTTTCAGTATTTTAAAAAGTCGTCACAATTTGTTTATTGCAATATAAACAGTGAGTGTGGAAGAATAGTAATATTTCTGCCAGGCCCGTACCAGTAAACAATTGTAAGAGGCAGTGTTTGCATTTACTGCTTTTTTATTGGGCAATTACCAGGGCCCGGAGAGTGTCGCAGCTGGCCCTGCAGAAGGTCCCTGGATATATTATTAGATGCACCACGGCCCCATAGTCCTTGTTTGTCATATTATACAATAATAACATTTAGCATTTTAAAAGACTTTGCCGTGACGTCAGTGTGTGATGGTTTTTTTTATTTTTTTTGCACAACAGGTTTCCCTAATTATAGTGCAACCTATTTTCCTTGACTTAAAGGTTGGTATGAGGCTGACCACCAATACTGTAGAAAATGGTTCACTTTGCCAATGTCACCCCTGTATCAGGGAAGGACCGTAAAAGCTGTAGGGCTTATGTTCATTTGTGGTTTGGATTTTAATTGTAAGTACATATTCAGCATTTCGCACGTTTAATAATAAAAAGCAATAACTCAAATAACATGAATGTTGGGAAATCTCCTTTGAAGTTCAGACAACCAGTACAACCAGCCGATGTTTTATCTCGGTCATATTCGCCTAAATTGAACGGCTGTCGCATTCTACCTATTCTTCTCGCATTGTTCTTGCGTTTTATTACAAAATCTCGATTTTCCCAATTTTCGAGTTATTTCTCTTTATTATTAAACGTGCGATTTGTTAGCGCGAACTACACGTGGTTGTTTGTGGGCATGCATTTGATATGAGCTTTAAATGTAAATATATCTTTGCAACTTAAAGCTAATCTAAATCGATATCTAAGTTGCAAAGATATATATCATTTAAGATTCATATTAAACGCATTCCCACAAGCAGACATGTATAAGTTCGCGCTAGCACATGCCGCATGTGGACCTACAATTTAAAAACTCAATCTCTAATGAATATAAGCCGTGAAACTCTTGTCGACCTTCCCTGAAACAGGGGTGACATTTGCAAAGTGAACCATTTTTTACAGTGTGGCTGGTCAGCGTCATACCAACCTATAAGTCAAGGAACAAGCTGAGAGGAAATCTCTAGTTAAATTTAACTGGAGACGAATATTCCGAGTCAATCAAGTCCGATCAATAGCTTAGTTGGTAGAGTGCTTGCATTCCATGACGAGAGCTGGGATTCGAATCCCACCGAGGGCGTCAGAAATTATCTTCCGTTTCTATGAAATACCGGCAAGATTCACTCAGCCATTACAAGAAATGAGCACCAGCTGAGAAATTCTTACAATAATCTAAATTTCAAGAATATGTTACTAACTTCGACCCTGGTTCAACAGATGCCGTGCATGCACACAAGCTTCTGCTTTCGCATGAAGACAATGGCCAGGTAAAATAGGTTGGTGGATTCCATTCCTTTCCACAAATCTATTTTTTTTTTTAAATGTTGGTTGTTAAAGTTTTAAAAATATTTATATTATTTAAATATTTAATTTAATAGCGCCTACACATACCTCAAATTTTGTTAACAAAATAAACCATGTAACGATTATGCTTAAAGCTACTTCTGTCCAGGCAAAAATATTTTGATGAATTGCATTCCTTTTAAAAAAATCCGAACAGGAGTAAATTTGCAGCTTACTTGCGTCTTATGGAATGTCCACGCGCTCTTGTCACATGGTCTTTGAAAGACCATGGGGTCCTTGAATTGAAATTTGAGCGCTCCTTTTAGCAGTCCCGCTGTAATGGGCGCGCGAATATTCTCTTTATTACGTCTTGTGTTGTGTTTTTATTTTGGCAAGCTTTTCTGTCCTCAGCTGGAATTGTTGGCATTATGAGGAAATCAATTTTCCAAAGAAAAACGCATTTCCACATTTTTTCTTACTTATTCCATATATTTATAACATGTAATTTAAGTTATTGTCGAATTTAGGTTAGATATCTACAGTATTTTGGCACATTTGTAAAATTGTTAATTAAATAAATAAATAAACGTAAAAAAATATATATTTTCTTAAAAATAAACGTATATTTGAACGAACCGCTTGTAGAAAAAAATAGTACTCTCGACATTTCATTTGGTGACATAGCCAACATCTTTAGGAGACAGCCTACCTCTACGACGACTGAGGATGAACTGACGTCAACAGTACTTAGGTATATTCTCCACTAACGGTTCGTACAAATATCTGTCTATATATTTATTTGAATAATAATTATACAAGTAAAAAATGTACAAATATAAAAGAACTTTTAAAATTCAAATTTGATGCACATCAAGAAGTAAGCATATGTAAGCTTGCGCTTTAAGATGCTGGGTGTGTGCTAATGAAATAAACCCCACACCTAAGATCAGCATTAACTATGCAACTCTTACCGACTTTCCTTAAAACAAGGATAGCATTCCCAAAATTGAATTTATCAGAAAAGTCAGTTGATGAAATGGTTCAACATCGTCACGCTGAAGAAGCCCATCGCAGATATTAGCAAAACGTTGGGAAGCTCCAACTCGCATATACAACGGTAACAAATCCCGAAGTGTAAGTCTTCAAAAAGAGCTGTTTTTTTTGTGCTTCATCTAAAATTGAACCCACAACTTTTCGCTTACGTTTCTGAAGCGTTAATCAAAGGACTAATAATGCTAGAAAAAATGTTTTCTAGGATATGTTACCATGGTCTCTGGGAGCTGGAGCTTCCGGACGTTTTGCCTAGATGAACTTCTTCAAAGTTAAAGTGCAATAATGAATATGATCTTGATGAAAACTGTATAACCATCACAATTTTTATCAAGACCATCTTGATCGTTACACTTTCATCCTGAAGAAGCCCATCGTAGACATGAGTGAAACGTCTAAAAGCTCCAGCTCCCATAGTCCACGGCAACAGATCCCGGATAATATCTCTCCAGCACACCAACCGGCAGTGTAATCCTTAAACTCTTATTCAAAAGACTAATAAAAAAAAGTTGACGCTTACATATTCTAAGCATTATAGATGCCAATCTACGATAGCCGCAGCACAAAAAGAAGATAATCTCACCGTTGATTTTCACTCGTCACGCTCTGATGTTATGTAATTACGTACCCCGAGTACAAAACGCTCCGTTAACTCTCTTCAACAGCGGAAATCGTAAAAATGTATGGAAAGTATATCGCTCTCTAGGAGTATCGTCGTTTATTTGCATACACTCTTCATTTACGCAATCGAGGTGTGTTTCTCGCGACGTTTTGTACTCTGGGTATGGAACTCCCCTGACAAAAGCGCCATCACGTAACACCCCCCCGTGACGTCATGAGAAGAATGCAAAATGGCGGCCAAGATGATAATTAGCAACAAGGCCGGCCAGACCCCAAGCGGATAATGTAATTTACGAAATTAACGCAATTTTTCTTGCCTTTTTAGACCGCTATAAGATGAACAGAATTTTTCTAGAAAGAGCAATCCATACCAACTTATGTAGGTACCCTTTTGAAACTCAAAAAAAAAAAATAGGCTGATTTATTTGGTAAGCACTATTTTTGTGTGTATCACACCTCAATAGCCGTCTGCGAGCTTGGTCGTCGCTGTAGAAAGCGCCAATTCTCGAGTAAGACCCAGTTGCTGTAAGGCTGGTTTGACTTTTTGATGACCGGTCTTTGGTAAAGGTTTATGAATTTTTCAACCCAGCGAAGAGAAAATTTGACAATATAATATGTAAATGGTATTTTTTTGTGTTCCGCCGGGATTCGAACCCACAATTTTCCATGAGCACTTACTTCAATAGATCATTCACTATGAGAAGTTACTACCAATAAAACTGTTGTACTGCAATTTCTCACGTAAGTAAATCAGTACTGATTTATCTTTCTCTCTTTATAACTTAATTATTTGGACACAAACCTGATGATGATTACTGTGTAGTCGAAAACGTTTGTGTCCAAATAATTAAAATAAATAAAATAGAGTTAGAATAACTAAAGATAAGATGAATTTTCACAGTGTTAATGCACCAACCATCCAAAATATTAGTACTTTTTATTTCACAATCACCGAGTAGTGCATTACAAAATAAACTCACAAGTGAATTAAAACAAAGTTTTCTATTATATTTTAAAAATTGTAAAGGTGAACTTTCACGAAGTTACTGCAAAAACCCTAAATAAAATATATGTATTTATTCAGTTTGAAACATTGGAATTGACGATATTTTTGTGCTCCGCCGAGATTCGAACCCATGACCTTCCATTTACGAGTCCGAATCTCTACCACTAGACCACGGACCGGTCAATATGTTGCCACATAAAAACAACTGTGCCTTTACTGATAGAAACACGGAACTCAGCTATAACTGGAGTTAATTGAATGCATTTTTCTACAATGCAGCTGAAAATTACCTAGTAATTGGTTTCCACTCGACATTTCGGATTCTACCCACCGACGTCTCACACGCAAGCCTCTGGATGGTCACGAGAACAGGTGTAGGGCCGTTAAAGCTTTCAAAAGCTCCGCAAGAGCTTTCCTTCAGTATTTATAGCTTTTTTTCCTCACACACACACAAGCTGGCTTTTACGTTCGACAAGTAGGTTTCTTCAGGGATGATTAATGGGCTGGCTTTTCAGGTTTTTTTTCAGCTTTTAATGACTGTAAAAAAACCAGCTCAAGAATTCTTTTGTGTTATTTTTATACAGGCTGTACTAGATTACTTGGTTTATTGTTTTATTGAAAACTCGACAAGTTTTGAGGGCATTTTCTGTATCTTTTATCTAAGTTTTATCTACTTTCATCTATTGACAGCCCCACCCTGTTATAGAGTTTTAAGCTTTATGAGCCAGATGACTACGGCCGTATCGACGTCATGGCACAACATTACTCTGATAAACTCCGCTGACATTGACATATTTTACATTAATTTAGAATCTTTCAAAGATCTAGTTAAAGAGTTCCTCGCAGCTTGTTAATGACTGTGTGAGGAGGGTGCACTGTAATAAGGGAAACCTGTTGTGCACAAAAAAAAAGTTGCAAGTATAGATTAATCGTCCCTTTAGAGCTTGTTTGTCTTATGTCTATCAGAGGTAATTTTACATGAGCAATGTTTGAATGTCTACCTACTGGACAAATGCGTCTTATGAATCCTGGAAATTTATTTTTTAAATATTTTAAACAACTCTCACGTTATTGTGTTTTACCTTTTTTCTTAGCTCAGAATGTGATTCTTATGACAATTTAATTTAAAGGTCATCTTTGAATCGAATGGTAGATAAGCCAAACAAGCACTGTGGGCACATTATAGTTGGGAAACACATAGTATAAATTGCATTCCTTGACTTGTATATTTTGGTATGAGGCTGACCAGTGACCACCCATATTTTACTAAATGGTTGACTTTGCCAATGACACCCCTGTTTCAGGGAAGGTCTGCAAAGTTTCAGAGTGAATGTATATTTGAGGCTTGGATTTTAATATATAAATGCACAAGCAGCATTTGTAAGCGCAAACTTTAACGTGTCTGTTTGTGGGCGTGCATTTAATATTAATTTAAAATGTAAATATATCTTTACAACTTAGATTATAGATCTCCGCAAGTATACACTTTTCATTACTACTAGGTTTGTCCCAACCCTCATCATACGCGTCCTGTATGAATGTGTCAGCAGGACTCACAGCACATGGACTATCAAACCAAGCTACATATTTTCTCAAGTGCCGGAAGGACATGTAGGTTGACGCGTACAGACAGTACTTACGTAAAAAAAAAGAACTTTTATATTGTTACGATTTGGCCTGGGGCTATTTTAATTTAATTGCGACTAAAAATTATTTCTGAAGAATTATATTTCACAATGTACTGTTCACTTTTTATTCTCTGCTTACAGGTCTTTGCGTTACAATAATTCAAGCGACTCTGTCTATCTTACAGAATCTTTGATCGTATTAATATGTGCGGCCGAGACGATTCTTGCATGTATGTAAACATGGTTTATCCCTATTTACATAATGGATTATACCAGAGCACTGTTCCACACTATACCAGATTGTTCCACACACCAACTTGCGTGCTTAGGCTCACGTACAAACATATACGTTCGTAACGGCATTATTGTTTTTTCCTTTCAATAGGCATTCATTTTTTAATACATTTCGGGTGGTCGACCTCAAACAAATTTTGTTTCTTCTGTGCTAAATACAGAAAATCTTTCATTTTATTTATAAGATAGATTATTCTTGACTTTGCTGTACATAAGACACACATAGATAAGCCGATCTATCACTCGCTATCTCTATACAAGAATAAACATCGCTTTTACTTTGTTGAGCCTAGGAGGAGTTATTTCACTTTAACAAAGAGTCATGGAATAACATAGAATGGACATGTTTGGTTGGATTTTAAAAATGAAGCTTGAATGTATGCGGATATTCAGACAATAAGTTTAACTTTATGTAGCGACTTTTCCTGTTCCCGAATTCTTTAATTTATTTTGAAGGCTGAGTTTATATAAAAAAAAAAAGTATACCTTGCAAGAAATCATCAGAACTATAATCTATAATAATCTATAATCTAAGTTGCAAAGATATATTCATTTAAAGCTCTCAGATGTATGCCCCCAAACCAACAAGTGTAGTTCGCGCTTACAAATGCTGAATGTGTACTTACAAATAAAATCCAAACCTCAAATGAACATAAGCCCCACAACTTTTGCCGACCTTCCCTGAAACAGGGGTGACATTGGCAAAGTGAACCATTTTTTACAGTATGGGTGGTCAGCCTCATACCAACCTATAAGTCAAGGAATATGAATAATAAATTACATTTAAATATAAAAAAGAACAAAACCTTACAAAGAAATCTATACAAAAAAAGTCAAAAATTTCCTATGCAAAAAATGTAGCAAATGAATACACCAACATTAGAAATCAACATTGCAGATTAGCCGCCACTTCTTCCTGTCCTTGCATACTTCTTTCATTTCATCCAGAGTCATAACCTTTTTCATACAAGTCCTCCTTTTATTATGACTCTGGATATCCCATTCATTCGCTATTTCAGAGATTTGATTGAGAACGGTTATTATAAATCCATTTCCTCCATTGTGAATTTTAAATCGAGTCTTTCAGGTTATAAAACGTGTATTAAACTAATTTAACTATTGGTCTAGACTAGTCCGTATTGTAGTAAGTTGAAGTCATGGGTTCGAATCCCGGCGAAGCATACAAAACATACCATTTATGCTGGAGTGATGCTTTCCGGGATCTGTTGCCGTGGTCTGTGGGAGCTGGAGCTTCCGGACGTTTCGCCCATTTCTACGATGGGCTTCTTCAGCGTGAAGTATGATGATGGTGATGATCTTGATGAGAACTGTGATAGAAAGCATCACTCCAGCATCATCAGCCGTAAGCCTTAAACTCATACCATTTATATTTTTTTAATGCTATTGGATGGGTTGAAAAATTTATAAACCTTTACCAAAGGCCGGTTACTGTAGGTCCATCCAGCCTAACAGCAACTGGGTATTGCTTGAGAATTGGCACTTTTAAGCGACAACCAAAGTTCCGTCGATAGCCTACTTGGCAGAATGCTTGCATTCCATGCCAAGAGCAAGAGTTCGATTCTGGGGGTGTCAAAAATGATTTCCAACTTTATTGTCTATTTCAAATCCAAAAAATAAATACCGGCCAGGTGTACTCAATTTTCACAAGAAATGAGAAGAAACCCATACTTCAACTGAAGCTTATGATGTGAGGCCGGCTCCATTACCCGTAAAAATAAATATGTCCGTTTCACCACGTTGGACCCCTTTGGGAATAAGGCAAGAAAGAAGTTACACTATATGTTTACCTTAGTTGCGTTGCGCTTAAACTCTAAGCACCTCGTATATGACACTTATCAAGTTAGAGTTTTTGTGTACTATAGTTTTCCATAGGACAGGACTGCGGAAACGGACAAAGGGGCGCTTTTCAGAAGGGCCCTAAAAACACATAATATTTTTATAATCTGCAGCGCCTTTGGGATGGCCAACGGTCATGAAAAGGCGCAAAAAAAAGACATTGACAATAATAATTATAATTTTGTAGGTTATATTTTTCCCCTCTCTATAGAACGATTCTGATCACAAAACTTAAAAGCCGATTTTTCTCGTTGCGTGAAATCTACGCTACTACATCACAGCCGGTATGTAATGGGGCGGCATACAAGTGGTAGCTTCTCCTCTATTTCTAAACACCATGGACTAGTGACTCTGACTACAGTTGTACTTCTGTGCTACCTGAGCATCATTCTAGAAGGCCCAACTAGTTTTGGAATGGCAGACGTCAGAGAGAAGCCTGAAACACTGTGGAACGGAAACGGATATGTTGGAACTGAGCCTTGAAAGAGAAATAAGAATAAAATATATTCAGATAAAAACTTTTTCAATTGAATATAAATAATAAAAATGATTTTCCAATTGATTAGAAGTAAAACACTGTAATTAAATATTTTGATTTTTGATTACGGTCGTTAGACATTTTTTTGGATGAAAAAAAAATGGATGTTACTGACCGTGGAAGAGAAGAACTATGAATGCATAACCGAAGGTCAATAAATGTACTTACAACCTTCGACCTCGAGCAAAAAACAATTCTTTTTCGTAGAAGACACACGCCTCCTGAAGACGTCGGATATGACTCTGACGAAACGTAGAGAAAACTGTTCTTCTCTTCCACGGTCAGTAACATCCGTTTTTTTTTTTTTTTTCATTCCAATAAAGCACTGTTAACTTGAAACGCAGGATCTTTGAGTCATGCGTGCTTCCAGTATCCACCTATGGCTTGGAAACAAAAGGGCTCACTCAGTATAGCACCAACAGACTGAGGACCTGCCAAAGAGTTTATTGAAAGGAGGATGCTGGGAATAAGCTTCAGAGACAGGGGTCCAAACTAGGAGATCCGTAGATGCACTGGTGTCACTGATGTTATGAATTAAGTGGCCTGCTTAAAGTGGCGCTGGACTGATCACGTCGCAAGGCAGGACCATGACAGGTGGCCGAAACGGATCATCCAGTGGCGGTCCAGGATGTCCAATCGGGGAGTGAACTCAGTTGGCTGGACGACATCAATGGAACTGCAGGCAGAAGATGGCTAAAGAAAGCAGCCGATAGACAGAAATGGAAAGGATTGGAGGAAGCTTACGTCCAGGAGTAAACTGAGAAAGACTGAATAACAAGAAGAAAAAGTATGTAGAGTAGCGAAATATAACAATATTTTAATGCATTTTCTTCATAAGGAAATAGAGAGACAATGTTTCAAAAATCGCTGTTACCAATATTACGTTGACTGTTTCGGAATTCTCTTGTCTTTAGTGTAATTTTCACATTGGAAGGGTTTGGTTTTTTAACTGTTTCTGATGAGAGTTTAAATTGGAAATAATCTATCTGTACGATTATTTTACTGGATAAAGTCTTAAGAATTACATCGAGCTTTAAAAAGCTCTCTAGTTTTTGTGTTTAGATCCTCTGCGAGGTTGTAGTTTAAGGCTGTGTTCGCCGGAAGTGAGGCTGGCGCTCGAGCGGGCTGTATAAGTGAAATCTGTTTCCTGTATCCGGGATACAAACACATTAATAATGCCACCCCCTAAGCAAGCAGCCTTAAAACTATACACCAACAGATGCGGGGGGATGCCAGGAAAAATCGAAACACTGTGTCTGATTTATTTTTAGGTGTTTTGAAAGGAAAGCACTCGAAAGTTGCGTTATTGAAACTGTGGTTCAAAGCTATATGTTTTTTTGATTTGAAACGACTCATGTCAGGTCGATATCTGAGTTGGTGAAGCGGTGCGTTCCATACCAGAAGGTAAGAGTTGGATCCCCGACAAAGGTGTTATAAATTATTTTCATTTTTGGTGGTTAATAAAAACTCTCATTTAGCTTAAAAATTACATGACAAAAAATGGCATAAATTTTTCACAGTATGGATGGTCATTGGTCAGCCTTATAAACACTTATGCACTTAAAGTGGCTAGCATAAGTGTAGCCTCCTTACCTGTGAAAAAAAAATAGTTGCCACACCGACAAGGCTTACTCAGCCTTCACAAGAAATGTTTTATTTTTGTAGTATCCGAATAACCAACCTGATTCAAAAAGACCTTACATCCATCGCGGTCAAAACCTTAGTTGAAAAACGACATATCAAAAGAACCACTGCCTTAATAAATGCCCCGGAAATATTCATATATATTTGAGTCATGTAGAACTAAAGCCGGCAATATAGTATATTTTCCAAAAAACGAAAAAAGTACATACAATCACTGGAATCAATTTTCGCATCATTTATATGTATTTATGACGTTGTAAAAAAATCCTAGATTTCCTTCTTTGATACTGTACGACTCAATTTAGTTGTAAAAACGTTTTTGATGTTATAATAACGTAAAAGTGTTATTCAATGTCGCAAAAAACTGTCATTTAATCAGAAAAACTGTTAAATAATTAAGAGAAATAGTTTATAAATTCACTCTTTTATGTTCAACTCAAACTGTCGGTAACTAACGTATTATTTTACAATTAAATAAATACTTAAACACGGAAACTTTTGAGTGAATATCTAGTCTACGAATGACTCTGAATAGTAAGTGTATTTCTAAAGAATATTGATGTAGGTTTTCCCAAAAATTTCTCATTTTTCGTGAGCTTTTCTGAAAGCTCAGTCAGATATGCAAAAGCTTCCATGGGAGCTTTTATATTATCAGGTTATGCCGGTGGATAAGGGTGGATTTTTTTTTAGAAAACTTGTACGGGAGACTTCGATGTTGGTGAAAAATTGAAACTTTATAATACATATGAACTGAGGCAGCAAAATCTAAAAAAAAACAAATTTTTGATGTCGTTCCTTAACTAATAATTTGATATGAGGCTGGCTCCCCATGACGTACAAACTTGGTTCACTTTAGCCAATGGCACCCCGGTTTCAGCAAAAGGCGGCTGGAGTTGCAAAGTTTATGATCATGTGAGGTTTGGTTTATTTTGTACGTACACATGCAGCATGTTTTGCACACGCGAACTTTCATGTGCCAGCTTGTGGGCATTAAAATTAATGTTCATTTTTAATGAATGTAACTAATTGAGATCCAAAAGATGCATTATTAGGCGAAAACGTTTGAGCAAAAAAAAAAAAAGTGAATTGAAACTCTTTTTTTTTCTTTTGAATTTATAAAAAAAATATAATTTACTTTAACTGTGCTCACATAAATATCCTTAAAATAGATATTATGTGACTGTGTTTTAATTTAAAAAATATAATAACCTACATAACATGCATCTCAATTGTTAATACATCTTTGCAACTTCTGTTAAAACTGTTCAAATAATACATAACAACCTAAAAAATATTTGAATTGTTTATTTAATTAATATAAAAAATATTTGATTCAATAAATTCTTGTCAATAGAACTTATCGATTTTTCAAAATGTCATCAGAAAACATCCTACTTCTAAACTACATAAAAAGCACACACTGTACAATTATTTGAACGTCTGCGTCTGATTGTGTGTCGTGATAAAAAATAACTGTCCCACAATTGTGTTGTCGCCTGGTCACCCCACCAATGTTTGCCCGGCGTAAACAGGCGGACCTCTCCAGTATGGCCGACAGCTGGGGTGACCAAACTTCACGACAATATTTGCGGTGCTTTTTGTGTGGGAAACATGTAGGGCGCTCTCGAGTGGACGCTTGAAGCGCGCATGCGTTTTTTTTTATTGTGAACATTTTTATGTTTGTAAGTTTAGGGATAATGAAAAGAATTTAATGTTTTTTTTTTTTGCAAAATTTAAGACAATTTAAATGAAGCGTTTCTTAGGCCCGGTATTTTTAACGTAAGTATAGCGTTTTTTTTATCAGTTTAAAGTCACATAATATGCTTACATTGAAAATACTGGGTCTTAGTATTCTATAATTTTCTTTTTGAATTAAAAATGTTGGTTTTAATAATAATCTTACTGGGTTTTTTTTTTATTCAATTTATTTATTGTTGTGACTATAGACTTTATGTATGGATGACATTAAAATTGTCATGGATTTGCAATGTTGGCATCTAAGACTTTTAAATTGTAATTGTATTCGTTTGACTTATTTTGTTGTATTTTAAAGTCATTTTTATCAATTGTTGGATTTGGTTTAAGTTAGAATTACGGTCGTTTGACATTTTGACAATAAAGTATATTAATTTGTAAGACTGAACTAATTTCAAAACTTAATTTAATTCGGATATTTAACGTCGTGCAGAGAGGATGTTCTCCTGAAGACGTCGGCTACGTCGCTGACGAAACGTCGAGAATGATGTAAGTTCTCTCTAAACGGTTCGTTAAATATCCGATTTAAATTAAGTTTTGAAATTTGTTCAGTTTTAAAAATTAATATAATTGTCAAAATTGTTGGATTTGTTTTTTTTTTTCTTTTACTTATGGCATTATATTGGGGCACCACTAATACTGTAAAAATTGATTCACTATTACGTATATCACCCCTGTTTCTGTAAAGGTCGGTAAAATTTGCAAGGTTTATGCTCATTTGGCGTTTAGGCATTTATATTGCTTATGAGGCTGACCCCCCATACTTTAAAAAATGGTTCACTTTGCCAATGTCACTCCTGTTTCAGGGAAGGCCGGCAAGAGTTGCAGGGCTTATGTTCATTTGAGATTGGATTTTTTATACTGTAGGTCCACATGCGGCATGTGTGAGCGTGGAATTATGCGTGCCTGCTTGATCCATATCTTAGCAGCTTAGATTTAGATTTAGATGCTGTATAAGTACTCATACTGGTGTCAACGTGAACTTTCATATTGTGATGCTTTTGAGCGTGTATTTAATGTGAATCTAAAATATTAACAAATCCTTGCAATGTAAACGCAATCATTTTAAACTTTTTTTAAATTAAATAAAAAAAAATGATTAAAAACTTCCATTTATTTTTGAAAAGAAAATCTCGACTGACAGCTATGATTCAAATAATTAAGCCTCTCGTTTCAAGAGCGCCCCCATCCACTTGTTTTTCTTGCCACCCCACTCAGTCTGTGGACATAGCGCCCTTTGTTACCGCACCCCTTGAACCAATCTGATTTCTTCAACGCCCTCACAAAAGCGTTTTGGATTTCTTTGTTACTAAAAAATGAGTTTGTTTTTCTTGCAATATTCCGTCAACATTCAAAAGAAGAAAAAAAAACAGTTGGTTTTGTATCATTTTTTGTCAACCTTTAAAACGTGTGTGACGTTATCATGACCTTTAGCAAAATACTTGGATCGTGCCTTTTGCATAGCTAGCCCTGTGCTGTGGAATATTCTACCCCATGAGCTAAGAGCCGTAGAGAGTGCAAATGTATTCAAATCGGGATTGAAGACATGTTTGTTTCGGAGATGTTACAGTTGAAGAGTGCCCTTGCAGTGATTTATCACAAAACGGCACTATAAATTTTATTTTATTATTATTATTATTATTGAAAAAATTGCGGGTAATGAGCAATGCTGGTGGCTTAACTTTTTTATTGGAAAACGTTGCCTGTAGTAAGTCATTTCTACTGTAATATTTATCACACTGTCTGAATTTTCGAATGTTGTAGAAAAGCATCTGGACAAGCTAAATTGGTTTCTAGTTTGTTCTCTAGTCAACGACGTTAGCCATGTTGAAAGCACCGGTTCCCATAGATCACCGAAGTTAAGCAACATTGGGCGCGGTCAGTGCTTGGATGGGTAACCGCTCCGGTACACCGCGTGTCGTTGGCATCTTGGACCGGTCCGTAGTCCGTAGTGGCAACACTTTGGACTCGTAAATGGAAGGTTGTGGATTCGGATCCCGGCGGAGCACAAAAATATACCATTTATATTTCGAATGTGCTCTTCGCTGGGTTGAAAAATTCATACATCTTTACCAATGACCGGTCACCAAAGGTCCATCCAGCCTTACAGCAACTGGGTCTTGCTTGAGTAATGGCGCTTTGTAGCGACGACGAAGCTCGTACACCTCTGCGGCACTACAACAAGTGTCATAGACCCCTAGAGTCTTTAGAATCTAGGGAGTCTCCCGCACAGGATTTCTTAAAAAAAAAAAAAAAAAAAACTTGTATGTATATAAGGTGAGTTTTGCCAGGGACAGATTGACCAGCAGTCATTGAAGTAACATGCAACCCTTTAGTGATACTAAGAAAGAAATTTATAGAAAAATAAATACACTTATGTAAAAATAAATAAATTCACCACCAACTTTTATTCCGTTTAAATTCTGTAGGTAGAACCTAAAAAAGTAACGATGATTTTTATTTTATTCTCGAAAGATTTTTGTGAATCGCTCTGGAAAAAGGTGTTATTATTTTTTATACATAAAAATTCAACTTTGTTGTATTCCACTTTTATCGTTATTTTTTGAGTCTCATAATATTTGTTTAAATCCATAATAATTCATTTACATATATTGTTTTATTATATTTTATATTTATATGACTAATGCAACTCACACTGTTGATCACAAATTTGACTCACTGTTTTACACAATAAACTTTTTAATCAAAATATACAGTATAACATTATATCATGTTTAATTTATTCCATCAAGTCCTTTATTGCTAAATCATTTTGACGACGTGTTATAGATATTAAATTTTCTTCATAAGCTTAAATATTAACTTAAACAGAATTATCTCCCTTAAGCGATAAACAGAATCTGTCTCGGGCGCATTGCATGTCCCACGTCTAAACTTTGTGTCAGATATATAGCAATGATAATCCAGTCGTTTCAAAGGTGACTTAGCTCGAGTTTAAATGTAATATGTAAGTGATTGACACACGCTTTGTTTTCTGTAGCTGAAAATGCTTGACAGTAACTGTTATACATAAAGATAAATAGATCTATGTTTAGAAAGACAGACAGAAAAATATGTATTTTGAATTTTTTACTAATAAATCATCATCATGAGCTTGACAACTCTGGGTGGGCCTTGGCTGAATCCAGAAGCGCTATTCTGCTAAATTCCCTACGACTTAAGGCGACGAGCTGGCGATTCGTGTTCTAAAATAAGATCTCCCAAGAAAAATAAGGCGCTCCCAACTTGTTTTGGACACGGATCGCCAGCTCGTCGCCATAAGGTCGTCAGGAATTGAGCAGAATAGCGCATCTGGAGACCGTTAGGCACTTAATGGAGTTTGCGTTGTCCAATAATAATAATAATAATCAGCTGATTTATTTGGTGAGCGCTGTTTTGTGTAAATCCCAGCTCAAGAGTCCTCTGCGAGCTTGGTCGTCACTGCAGAAACCGTCAATTCTAAAGCGCTACCCAGTTTCTGTAAGGCTGGATGGATCTACAGTGATCGATCTTTGGTTAAGGCATATGAATTTTTAAACCAGAGATCAGCATATTTGAAAAAAAAATTCGTGCTCAACTATGATTCGAACCCACTGCCTTACAATTACTAGTCCGAAGTGTTTACCACTAGAATACGGACCGGTCTTCTTAGTACAATTATTTTAATTATTTTTAAAATATTATATCTTTAAGCTTCAAAAACGCTTGATGATTCTATTTTAAAAGTTATATTATTTGCAAGGATTTGTTAATGCACAATTTCGATCGCGGATTATATATTCACAATTAGATTCATATTAAATGCACAGTCATAAGCAGACACGAGTAAGTTCAAATTGTTTTCATTTTGTATGTGTGTTTACTAATTAGACAGACCTTAAACGAACATATACCCTGCAACTGCCAACCTTGAAAACGAGAGTGTCAGTAACAAAGTTAATCAATATTATACAGCATTGAAGGTCAGCCTCATACCAACCTTTTAGTCAAAGGATAATTTCCTACTAAAAATGCGTAATAACTTGAAATTAAAAATATTTTAAATATCAGCTAAAATTACAATTTAGGTTGAGATATTTCCCTTAAAAATAAAGGGAAAATATTTTCCCGATAAAACATTTTTCCTTATTATTTTTCCCTTCCAGCTATCGTCGCATCTTGGCGCAAACCTTAGGGGACCTCTTTCAAATCCTGTCTAGAGATGTTTGTAATTTTTTAACTGTTCAGAGTCACTCCTGTGCCTTCTCAAAAAACAAGAAAAAAAATAACCAACGAGAGCCCCTTTGATGTATATTAAAATTATAAGTTAGCTGAATTCCCTTTGGAAATGCGAGGTCCGTTCAAAGAGTACGGCGACATTTTATTTTAGTTAAAAAGTGTTTATTTTTTTATGATTTTTTATTATGTCACACGCAAAATAATCCATCTTTGTAAAATGTAATTTGTTGTTTAGGTTCCTTGACTTATAAGTTGGTATGCGGCTGACCGAGGATGATTTTTCGTTTCATTGTTTCAAACCCCAAAATAAAATACCGGAAAGGTTTAACCAGGCTTCACAAGAAATAAGTATCAGCTTTTGCTGGGAAACCCTCACATCAACTGAAGTGGCCGGCGGCTGGTTTTACTCGCCACATGCGAAATCCTTTGCAAATAACACGGCAAGAAGTTACATTTAATGTGTATCTTAGTTGTGTAGTTGCAAGTTGCATTAACATTAAGGTTATATTCCTTATCGACCGTACCAATACGACCATCACACAAAAAAAACCAATTCAATTTATCAACTTGACTTATAGGTTGATATGCGGCTGACCACCCATGCTGTAAAAATGGTTCACTTTGCCAATGTCACCCCTGTTACAGGGAAGGACGGCAAGAGTTGCAGTGTGTATGTCCATTTGAGATTTGGTTTTTGTGTTGTAGCCTCACATGAGGCATGTGCATGCGCAAACTTGTACATGTCTGGTTGTGAGAATGCATGTAATGTGAATCTCCAATGTAACATATCTTTGCAACTTAGATTAGGTTAGATTAGAACTAAATTTAAAAAGTCTCCTTTTTGTTTTATCAAACCTCGTGTTCTGATTGTATCTGAGATTGTTTCGAGATTTTCTTTCTTATTATTTAATTTAAAGAAGAAAAGAAACTTTTTTTCTTTTATTCTTCCTCTTTCGTTCGCTTCATTTCTTTATTTCGAACGCTGTTTACGGCTCAGCGTGCTCCTTGTTTTTGTACAAATTAAAATTTAAATGAAAAATTCTTTCCGACAGATCGCTTCGCTTGCACTTCGAAGAAAAAAATAATTCTTAATGTTTTTAATATTTTAACATGTTTTGCATGACTTTTTTCAACAATAAACATACAACTCAACAAACAGGAAAACAGTGTAGACTTTGGCAAAATTATCTTTTTTTTACAGTGCGGGTGGTAAGCCTCATATCAACCGATAAGTTGAGGAATACTTAAATGTATGAATGTATTATATTGTATCTTTTTTTTTTTATTTAAAAATAGATTATATTATTTATTTACATTTTTTTTTTTTTTATACATTGTTATAAGAATTTAACCCTCAGGCGAAAGCAAATGCTTGTGTGCCCTGAGGGCGAGAGCTTTAATATTTAATTTTTATTTACATAACTATTTTTTATAAAGGTATAATATGTCTTATTCTATTTATATGAACTATTAACAACTTATTAACTATTATCAACTATCTGTTTTTATTTAGAAAAAAAATCAGCAACAGAGTAAGATGTTTAGTAGAACTAAATATATATTTGTTTACCGACTAGTGAATTTTGCATACAGTAGTTTAATAAACGTACTCTGTAATCTAAGATGCAAAGAAATATTAAAATTTAAGATTCATATAACATCCTTTCTCACAAGTAGAAACGTATAAATTCGCGCTGACGTGTGCCCATGTGGACTTACAATATAAAAAATCGATCTCAAATGAACAAACAAATGAACCCCGCAAACTCTTTCCGACCTTTCCCGAAACAGGGGTGACATTGGCGAAGTAAACCATTTTTTACAGTATGAGTAGCGTCACAGCGTCGAACCAACTTTTAAGTCAAATAACTAAGTACCAGCGTCGTACCAACTTTTAAATCAAAGAACTAAGTAACATGGTTAATTAATAATTAATAATAAATTCACGAGAAAAACGAAGACGTACACGAAAACGCTACAAATATTTGTCAGATTTCTGTACAAAACTCAACATCTTCTCTCAGGGTCAGTCTCCCCTCCACTGATCCACGTCCTGTATATCATCCCATCCGGGGATGTGTCGCAGGACTCGCAAGCAAAAGTTATGTGAGATGCGAGTGGCAGAAGGCCCTCCCGTGAAGCTACACCAAGTGTTTACACAAAGCAAAATAGGCTCAGAAATCACTGAAAGATTATAGCCGAAAGAGTTTAGAGCTCGAGGATTTTAAATTTACAAACAAAAATGCAAAGTGATTCTGAGCGTCTTAACATAATATGTTAAGAGGCCTTAAGTCATATTATGACTTAAGGCCTTAAATTCGAGATGATACTACTGAGACTGTTCGGGAGGCGCTCTTCTGACTAAGTGGCCAATCGCCTAGAGGTGGAAAAGAATATAGAAAAAATAGAAAGAATGTCGGTCTAATTATACCGACGAGTTCTCGTCATAGCTGGCACAAAAACAAAACTCAACAGAGTGACTTGTGCATTTCCCTTAGAACGAGTTGCAAAACTATAGAAAAGTAAAGTTTACGGAAAATATTAAAGAGTGATTTCTCCCAAAATTTGCCGTTGTTGTTTTTTACACTTTATGGTCTTAGCAAAAGAGTTACAGTGATGAAGAAAATCTAGTTCAAACAAACAAAAAACGGCATATTTTGGGGGAAATCCCTCGTTAATAATTGCCGTAAACTTTACATTACTCAAGTTTCGCAACTCGTACTAAGGGTACAGGTCACATGAAATAGAGATCCTCCGGCTTGTTATCTACTATGTGAGGGTGCACTGTAATAAGGGAAACCACAAGAAAAAATAACTATGCTTAAATTAACTTCAGATTTTCATGGCAGCGATGACGATGAAGCTGGTATCTACAGTTTAGTGAATATTTTGTACGCCGGTATGTTCCTATTACCAGTGGCGGCCCGAGCACAGAGGCGCGCGGCCTTTGCTCGCCCACAGGGAGAGCGCGTCCCTCGGGCATCGTACGTCACGCGACGACTCAAGAGCGCGTCAGCCTAAATAATGTGTGCCGCTCCGTGACCTCAAAAGGGAGGCGGCCGGAATACAACAAAAATACAAAAAAAATGTTTGTATTTTTATTTATTTTTAAACCTTTTTTGCCTGGCCAGTTGTCTTCATGCGAAAGCAGAAGCCTGTAATGCCTGCATGCAATGGCATCTGTTGAACCAGGGTCGAAGTTGTGGTCAAGTGGGCCAGACGCAGATTCGAACCAACGTTATTATGTTCCAAATACGCTAGTCGATCATGCGCCTGTACTTCCTCGGCCATAACACCGACATTACAGAAAACACCAACACCGACATTTAAAACATATTTTAATAGTTTAATGTTGGACTATGTTTTGTTCGCAGATTTTTAATCTACTGACTTTTTGCTTCATTCAAAAGCATTTTCAAGGCATGCAAAATATGTATTTATTAATCAAAAGTATAATAATTTTGATACAGCATACCTTCATTTATGAAATCGCATTTATGAAAATTCCTTCACTTATTGGTTGGTATAAGGTTGACCAACCATACTGTGGACCATTATTCACATTACCAATGTCACCTATGTTTCAGAGAAGGTCAGCAAATGTTGCAGGGCGCATGTTCATTTGACGTTTGGATTTTAATTTATTAGTACACATGCAGCATTTATAAGCGCGAACTTACACGTGTCTGTTTGTAAGCATGCATTTGATGTGAGTTTTGAATGTTAATACATCTTTGGAACATAGATAATAGATTATTATTGTCAAACATTTAAATTTTGTATTCATTTTGTAACCGTTTATAAAAAAGATTTTCGTAGAATTAATTTATTACGCAGTTGAAAAACATTTTATCAATAAAATATTTGCTATTTATCAAACATACTTTTTTTATAATAGAAGAAGTTGGTACAAAGGGAAAGCAATTTTTTTTACTCAAATAATAGTCACCACCCGCCCTTGATACTCGTAGGAACTGAAATTCGGTTTCTTTTTGTTCATATTTCCCCCACAAGTGCGTATGTATTATTCCACATAATAAAACGTCGCCTTATATACATCCAGGACTAGAATACATTATATATGTATTCCTAGGACATTTACATAGGCATTTCTAGGACACATACATACATAGGTATTCCTTGGACAAAAATATATGAACATCTGGGATTCAAATATGTTTATCTACATTTGATGCACAAATAACTAGACGCAGGGCATTTATTTTTAAATTTAATTTATATGTTGTTTCTTAAAGTTATTTTTGTGATTCATTCATATTTTTTATTGCTGCTTGACTGTTGATATGACGCTGACTTTCCGTGCTGTAAAAATTGGTTCACTTTTGCCAATACCACCCCGGTTTCAGGGAAGGTCGGCAAAAGTTTCAAGGTGTATGTTCATTTCAGGCTTAGATTTTAATTTGTAAGTACACATTCAGCATTTGTAAGCGCAAACATACACATGTCTGTTTGTGGGCATGCATTTGATTTGAGTATTAAATGTTTTTTTTTTTTTAAGAAATTATGTGCGGGAGACTCCTTAGATTCTAGAGACTCTAGGGGTCTATGACACTTGTTGTAGTGCCGCAGAGGTGTACGAGCTTGGTCGTCGCTACAAAGCGCCAATACTCAAACAAGACCCAGTTGCTGTAAGGCTGGATGGTCCTTTGGTGACCGGTCATTGGTAAAGGTTCATGAATTTTTCAACCCAGCGAAGAGCAAATTTTAAAATATAAATGGTATATTTTTTGTGCTCCGCCGGGATTCTAACCCACAACCTTCCCATTTAGAGTCCGCAGTGCTACCACTGAGTTACGGACCTGTATATCTTTCCGACAAAGATTACAGATTATAGCTATGTAAGGATTGGAAGAAATGGAGGCAACAAAAAGGGGCTCTGGCCATCCCTAGTGGAAGGGCAGCAGAGTTGCATTCTCAGTCGCAGGATTTTTCTTCTAAAATCTCATCGCATCTAATGCAATATCCAAGGACTACAAAGCACACATCCTTCGCTAAGGAATTTGTCCTTACATTTTTTGGAATCGCAATACCTGGGCCTACCTTACGTGAAATCGCTTTTTCCCAGCTCACATCCCTCTCTGGTTTTGACCTCAAAAGAAGCAAAGGTCGAACAACACCTCCTTGGATTTATTTTTATTGAAGATTTTATTTATTTTGCGTTTCCGTGTACCACGTAAAAAAATTCAAAGATTTTTTTCAATTAAATTATTTTTCTTGATGTTCTTCTTTATGTGCCATGTTTTAGGACCCCCTGACATTGGCGATCACTAAAGGGGGCATTCTCCTGCCCAGCAGCGAGACATACACTTATACATTCGTAACAATTTGTTGACATTAAAGATACATACAAGTTTATTAAGATGGTTTGGACATGTAGAGAGAATGAATGATGAAAGACTGACGAAGAAAGTATACATGGTAAGAATAGATGGATATCGTGGTAGAGGAAGACAAAAAAAAAATTACAAAAGACTCCGCACGTGAATTGACCAAGATAGAATTGTGACGTAACACTGCTAGGTTGCGAGGGAAAGTTTGTTATTGGTTACTAAGGACTATAATCCTATACACGTGTGACGTTTGTTTGCCGAGAAATAAGTTTTTATAAAATACTAAATATGTTCCATTTTTATCAAGAAATATAAAACGTTTGTCATAAGTATTCGTAGAAAATTACCTATTTGGATATTTTCAGGAAAGAAGGTATTTATTTTTTCAAATAAAGAATAATATTAAAACAAAAACAACATATCTTTTGAAAGAACAATTTCACTGAAACAATGTAACTGTGGGTGAGATCTTCTGATTAATCCGTTACACGTGTTTCAGAAAATCCTGGTTCAGAAATAAATAAGGCAAAGATGGAAAATCTGAAGCTTTCAGGAAAATTACATTTTACTTTACTTGTGTCCTTTTACTTGACCGGTCCGTAGCTCAGTGGTAACACTGCGGACTCTGAATGAGAAGGTTGTGGGTTCGATTCCCGGCGGAGCACAAAAAATATACCATTTATATTTTCAAATTTGCTCTTCGCCGGGTTGAAAAATTCATAAAACCTTTACCAATGACCGGTCATCAAAGGTCCATCCAGCCTTACAGCAACTGGGTCTTGCTTGAGAATTGGCGCTTTGTAGCGACGACGATCAAGCTCGTAAAAAGGTCGATAGCTCAATTGGTAGAATGCTTGCATTCCATGCCGAGAGCAAGGGTTCGATCTCAAAGGTTTACTCAGCCTTCACAAGAAATGAGAACCAGCCCTCCCGGGAGCTGGGAAACCCCCACTTCAACTGAAAGTGGTTGGTGTGAGGCCGGCCCCCTTACATGTAAAAATAAATAGGTCCCGAAGCGCCACATGCGACCCCTTCGGGGATAACGCAGGCAAGAAGTTACACTAGATGTGTAGCTTAGTTGCGTTTTTTTTTTTTTTGCGTGTAAGGATTTGGAAATACCTACACAAAGAAAAAATGTTTCAATCAACGTTTCAATAATTTATCTGATGTGAAGTATGCAAGGATAGTAAAAAATATAGGCAAATCTGCAGAGGCTCTGGTGGCCACTCCTAGTGGAATGGTGACAGAGTTACAGTTACAGTAAAAAAAAAAACATAAAACCTTGCCAGTGTGAGCGTTCATCCCTCCATTCCGTACAGAGCACTTAAGCCACCCTCGGTGAAGACATCGCACGTTTAATAATAAAGAGAAATAACTCGAAAATTGGGAAAATCGAGATTTTGTAATAAAACGCAAGAACAATGCGAGAAGAATGCGTAGAATGCGACAGCCGTTCAATTTGGACGAATATGACCGAGATAAAACATCGGCCGCCTTTTTCATCCCATACAAGTTGTACTGGGTGTCTGAACTTCAAACGCGTTTTCCCAACATTCATGTATTTTGAGTTATTGCTCTTTATTATTAAACGTGCGACATAATCAAATATTCAAATAAAAACAACAGAAAAACTTATTCACTGAAAGTTAAGTCATCATAGGCAGCAATATTCTTCAGTTTATCCGTTGTAACATTCTGTTTGGCCCGTCGCTCCTACTTGGATAATATTGGATATTACATGTATTCCAGCCAGATAACATTTGACAAGTTAATTTCTCAAATAAAGTCGGCAGGGTGATTCATCACCCGTTATCATAGCCACCCATTGTAGCCGAAGGCCATTTTTCCATTTTTTTCTCCTTTTCCTTACATAATGTTATATTTGCCGAGTCATTTTGCGTTTTGCGCCCCTTCATGTTTCCATAGCCGCCTATTGTGTGTCGGTCGGAAAAGCCGTGGATTTTGATAAATTGGCAACGTTGCCATTAAGCTATAAAAAGCTTTTTCACAAGACTGATTATTTTTTATAATTGTCTGTAATCTATAATCGATAATCTTAGTTGCAAATATATTTTGACATTTAATGCTCATATTTAATGCATCCCCAAAAGCAGGCAAATATAATTTAACGCTTACACATACTGCATGTGTACACACAAAATAAACCAAACCTCACGTGGACATAAACTTCATGCGTCATGCAACTCCTTCCGCCTTTCTCTGAAACCAAAGTGAAACCAATAATGAATCTATAAGTTATAGCAAACGCGTTTATGTCCGCGCTTACTTACGATGAATTTATGTGCATATACCCTGCAACTCTCGCCGAATTCTTGAATCAAGGGCGGCATTGTGAAAAATTAACCAATTATTACAATTTGTTTAGTCAGTCTCATAATAAAATACGGCAGAAACAAATTTGCCTTTAGTTGTTAACTGCCGGCAAACAACCGCTAAGTATAATATTTCATTCATCTTCTACCCGTATATACAACTTACCTTATCTGTCTAGGTTGCCGGCTGTTTTCAATGCCGCAGGCGCAGTAAGAATAATTTTTGGAGGAAGCCAGATTGATCATTTCACTCCTCTATTGCAGCGTCTTTACTGGCTGCGTGTTCCGGAGAGAGTGGAATATAAAGTGTACCTTAATATGGTATTTAACTCTTGCAGAGGAGCAGCTCCATCTTATTAGGCTGAACTGTGTGAGGTTGAGGAGATTGTTTGTAAGCGGTGCAACCTTTGCTCAGCGAGAGGTGATTATGATGCTATCAACAGGCTAAAAATACCATCTGCAAGAGCAGAACAGGCTTTGAGGATAGGGCGTTTGACTCAGCAGGACCGCCTCCTACCTACATACCTACCTCTACCTCTGAATCTGAGGGCGGAGACCGGTGGAGAAAGTTTCAAGAAGGAGTTGAATATTTTCCTTTGGGGTGGCTGGAACCCCTAAAATGCATCCAAGAAGAGAAAAAAACAAATGATCCAACCATAACAACATCGGTGTTATGGCCTAGGGTGAAGAGGCGCATGTTTGGCTAGCGTATTTGGAACCGGATAACCTTGGTTCAAATCTTGCATCTTGCCCACTTGACCATAACTTCGACCCTGGTTCAACAGATGCCGTTGCATGCACACAAGCTTCTTTCTGCTTTCGCATAAAGACAACTGGCCAAGCAAAATAGGTTGTAATATGTCTTCGCAACATAGATTAAAGAATTTAGAATGTGCCAGTTTTCCTAGCAGAGCTTCACAGAATGGGCTGCTAGGTTCTCTGCTTCTACCCCGTTAATGGTGCGCCTGCTAATAAAAAGCACTTAGGAAGGAATCTATCACGGGGCTGCCGCGCTATCGTGGACTAGTAATGGATTTGTATGGCGGCAGAGAGAATGTCACACTCCATTACATGCATATACTTGTTAGTGCTCGCAGTCGTAGAGGAGTAAGTGAGCAACCGGCTTTGTTACAAAAAATATTACATTACCTCATAGACCAGTCCGTAGTCTAGTGGTAGCGCATCGGACTCGTAGATGAAAGGTCGTGCACTCGAATCCGGGTAGAGCACACAAAAAAAAACATTTCTATATGCAAAAAAGGCTCTTTGTCTCATTGGAAAAGTAATTGATTTTACCTAAGACCGGTCACAAAAGGTTTATACAGCCATAAGGCGATTTTAATTTTTCTTGAGAATTAGTTAAAATATTTTTTAAATTATTTCAAGTTTACATGAGACACATTGGTTTAATACGCATACAAACATTGCTTAGCAAAATTACCTCTGATGGCATAAGACAAACAAGCACTGAGGAAACGAAATAGTGGCTTTATCCCGTTTAAGTTAACTTATCCTCCAAGACGTTAGCTTTCACCTTGAGAGTTAAGGTATTTATAATAAATAATTCATAATTTAAGTTGCAAGGTAAGATATCAAATGTTAGATTCTTATTAAACGAAAGTCCATAAATAGACATGTGTAAGTTTTTGCTAACATATGATGCATTATTACTTATCAACCTACAAATCAAGGATCTCCTTTGTGAATAATTCATATGTAATAACATCGATGGATTGAAAACGGCGTGAATGGAATGGAAAACCGATTAAAAATGGATTGAACAAAATAGTGATAATGCAAATGGCTAAAATCTGCAAATTGAGAGAAAAAGAGAAGGCAATTCTGCAGAGACTCTGGCATTTCCTTGTAAAATGGAGACAGATGCAGGTACAGTTACTAAAAGGTATAATAAAACTTTGGAATATTTCGCGATTTTCAACTCAAAAGTTGTATATTCTTGGTTTGAAAAATGACTAGCATACTCTTTATAAAATGGTTAAAATGATTTATTTATGCATTTTTCTTTACATCAGTTGGTCATTTTTTGCCATAAGCCGCCGATATATTTCAGCTCAATTACGAAGCATGCAAAATTAATGTGAAATTGTAAAGCTCACATAATCAGAATAGGTATTTTTAAGTTGGCAAGGTGAAAGGTCAGGTTTTATAAAAATAACTAATGTAACTTTTTTTTATCGTTGTTTTCTTTCTTCTACCTATTTATAATTTCTCATCTAAGTTGCAAAGATGCATTGAATTTTGTTTTTCCTATTTTCCCATATATCCACAAGCAGGCAAATATGAGTTCACGCTTACACATGCTGCATGTGTACATATAAAATAAATTCAAATTCAAATTTACATAAACTTTGCAACTCCTGCCGCTTTTACCTTAAACGGGGGTGGCATTGGCAAACGTCAACCAAATTTTACAGCATAGGGGGTCAGGCTCAATCTATTAGTCAAGAAGCTTCTATGAAACCTAAGAATCCTGATGCATTTCTAATTTTCAAACTGATTTAAAATCTTATCACTTACATCATTTTTTGAATAATACTTTGGTATGAGGCTGGTCACCCATAATATAAAAATTGGTTCACTCTTCCAATGCAAGCCCATGTTTCAGGGAAGGTTCACTATATTTGAGTAAATAAGAAAAATAAAGGCAGCTGTGTGAAGGTTTCGTCCATCTATTAATCTAATCTATTCTAAGTTGCAAAATACTCGTATATGTAACATTAAAGATTCAAATTATATGCACTTTCACAAACAGACATGCACAAGTTTGCGCTTAAACATGCCGCATGTGGTCCTACAAAATAAAAACCCGAATCTCACAATCATTTTTTTGTAAGTACACATTCAGCATTTGTAAGCGCGAACTACACGTGTTGGTTTGTGTGCATACATTTGAGAGCTTTAAAAGAATATATCCTTGCAACTTAGATTATACATCTTCCAACAAAACAAAAATCTACATAAAGCCGATGGACCAAAAAAAAACGGGAAGAAAGCATGAATGGATAAAAAATTATGTAGGAAATTTTAATACACAAGAAAAAGGCTTTCAAGTGAAAAAAAAACCTCTTGCTGGGTCGGGAAAAATTCAATTTAATAAAGGTTAAAAAACGCGTTAACACACTCAATAAAAGCTGCCCGTAAAAAAGCTCTGAGAGGCCCCCTATATACGCAGTAACGAAGAGCTTTTAAAAAAAAAAATTAAGCTCATTTTTTTTTTGTACCAATTAACACTGTATATTTCTAATTAAGTAAAACAAATTAACGGGTAATTACGGTCTTGCACCTAAACATGGCAATTAGTAAGATAATATTGAGCCTTAATGGAGCATTTTGCAGCTTTTGAGAATTATTCGAAGGACGAAGATCATCATTCGTATTACAAATATGTATACTCCTGCGAATTTATTTGTTTTTGCTTGTTAACGTTAGTGTCTGGGATCTATAATCTAAGTTGCAAAGATATATAAGCATTCAAAACTCATATCATAACAGACACGCGTAAGTTCACGCTTACAAATGCTAAATGTGTACTTACAAGTTAAAACTAAACCTCAAATGAACATAACCCCTGCAACTTTTGTCGACCTTCCCTGAAATAGGAGTGACATTGGTAAAGTGAACTATTTTTTGCAGTATGGTCAACTTCATACCAACTTATAACTAAAGGAATACAAGCAATTAATAACATCCAGCTTTATGAAACAAACAAACACTTAGCAAGAAAAAGAAGACCAAAATCTACAAAACATCTATATAATAAAAGGAAATATTAAACTTCATTAAGCCTTTGCCTTAGCAGTCTACATCACAGATCAGCCGCCATTTATTTCGGTCCTTACATACGACTTTCATTTTATCCAGAGTTATTATATTTTACATACAAGCTCTCCTTTTATTATGACTCTGGATATCCCATTCATTTGCTATTTTACGATAAAGTCATAATAAAGTCTATAAAGCCTCTAGATGTTAGTTATCTGTGTTATTTTAGTTGTACATATTTGTCGAGATTGTGTAAGTGTTAACTCGAATGTTCTAAGTAGAACAATCTGATAAAATATTGCATGAGCCAGTTCCGAATGTTTCGAAAATCATCCGTAGTCTTATTATCCATAGAGGCCAAATCTCTCTGCAGCCAGAGTAGTCAAGCGACCGTGGCATTGCGTAAGTGTAAAGTTAACTCTGAATGTGAACCATATTTAAAATAAATTGTGTAAAATAGATAACTGCAATTTTTATTAAATTGAACCCGATAAAATCACAACAATATGATTGTTGTGATATTCTCCAAATTAAACACTGGTCTTCTTTTAGGATATTTATTTAACAGTTAAATTTATATTTACACTTTTATTCCTTTATATATACTTTATATACTTTTATTCTTTTATTCCATGACTTATAGGTTGGTATGAGGCTGACCACCCATACTGTAAAAAATGGTTCACTTTGCCAATGTCACCCCTGTTTCAGGGAAGGTCGGCAAAAGTTGTGGGGCTTATGTTCATTTGAGGTTTGGATTTTATTTGTAAGTACACATTCAGCATTTGTAAGCGCGAACTACACTTGTTGGTTTGTGGGCATACATCTGAGAGCTTTAAATGAATATATCCTTGCAACTTAGATTATAGATTATACACTTTTACATTTATTTAGTAATTTACATTTATTTATTTCACAGATTGTTTGTGTAAACTTATGCTGTTAGTCTTCACAGATGTAAGGTCGCAAAAGGACTCTCTCCCTGCAAGCTGTTCACGCCTTATATACCCCAGCAATAGAAGCTTCTAAAGGTCAATTTTGCCAGAAGCTTCTCGACGCACATTATTGTGACAATCTAGCGAGTTCTCTATGAACTCAACAATCATTAATCCTACCCATCAATATTATAAAGAATTCCTATCAGTTATAACTAATAGTAATACCTATACCTATCTTACCATTTATATTGCATATGCATACTATTTACATAGCATTTCATCAAATTTACGATAGCTAACGCAGAAAACTCTATCAACATAAGGTACATATATATGAGTAGGCACATAGTGCAACTTCCAACCGAGTGAAGATGAAGTATATCTATCATCAGTCGTCGTATCTTTAAAGAAGCACAAAAGACACATCTTACAAAAAAAATCTTATCAGTGATTTGAGAGAGTCCTTGAGATGTAACACATACAGAAATGGACATCGAAATAAGTACAGCAAATGTGAGGGTGTCTACTGAAGAAGTTGGCTACGTCGCTAACGAGGCGTCGAGAATAATGAACGTTATCTTATAATGGTTCGTCCAATATCCGAGTAAAAATTAAAATTGTGTAGTTATTATTCTTGTTAATATGTCAAACGATCGTAATTCTAACTTCAATCTAACAATATATACCAATTTCTTAGTCAAAGGGTAAACTCCATAAAACGAAATCAAAAGATTGATAAAAAATCAAAGTCTGTCATTTTTTTCTTATCATTAGGTAAACGGTAATACAACGAAATTGGAAATTGCTTCCATAAAAGTATTTGAATTTTCCGATGAATATTGTGAGAGATCTTTTTGTATTTTTTTTATCCTACAAAATATCCAATACTCGAAACAAAGCTCCATACCCAGCGGCATTCCTCCTTTGAAGTTATTGTTTTGAAACAGAAAATACAACAAAAAATAAATAAATAAAAACTTACTGTCAAATGATTTTAATTTCTCGGAAAGTTTTCATCTTTCTGTCACAAAATATCACAAAGAGACACCCCTCCCCCCCGCATGGCCCAGTTCAGTGGTCGGCAACTTGCGGCTCGGATGCCGCATTTTTGCATTTTTAGTGAGGTTCTTAAATGCCGGAAAAAATAAATAATAGTTTGATTCTTAACACACGTATTCTACATCAATTTTAACTACTGGATATGTTGATTTTTTAAGGAGCAACTGTACAAATTAAAAAAAAAATGTTCATTTTACCAATGTCACTTTGTGTATGCTCATTTAAGGTTTAGTTTTTAATTTGTAAATACACATACAGCATTTGTAGGCGCAAACTTGAACGTGCCTTTTTGTGGGCATGCATTTGGGTTTTATTTTTTTCAATTTTTGCAAAAAAGATTATATATTATAACTGAAAAAACTGTTTTTCTTGCCCTTTATATGTTTAAGTTTTTTCCATGGTTGGTTGTTGGAACAACGAAAAAACTCCATGACATCCACAGCGTGCATTAAAATTTGCTACATAAAAAAATGTATATGGTCACCTTATATACTACCTACAATCTTCAATCACAAGCAACAACTTCTTTGGATGGACCAGATCGTGCATTTTTTGGCGCAGAAGAGACACGTCTTCTAATGACGTGTCTCTTAAACGTGGGAAAACCCGTTCTTAGGACGGATTATAGAGATAATCCGTCTTTAATTCTATACAAATTTTCGTCCTAAGCAACGCAACTAAGTAGAATATTCAGTAAGACTTATTACCGCGCTGTCCTCGAATGAACTGCATGTGGCCTATGGAATCTATTTATTTTCACTGGTGAAAGGATCGGCTTTACGCCAACCACTTCACTTGAAGGATTGGTTTCCCAGCTCCCAAGGTGGCAGGTTATCATATATTTTGAAGACTGAATAAATCCTCGTCCCCCAATTCTTGTTTGGCTTATCCACCTTTTGATTCAAAGTTGACCTTTCAATTAAATTGTCCTAAGAATAACATTATACACAATCTGAGTAAAGAGAAAAATGTAGAACACGAAAATGTGAGAATTTAAAGTCTTCAAGAAGTACCAAGAAAGAAGAAAAAGAAAAAAAAAAAGAAAAAACTATGAACCACGGTCAAACCCGGAACCAAAAAAATCATGCAATTCGAGAATTGTTTTAAAAAAATTAAAATTAAAGAGGCTGACCACCCGTGCTGTAAAAATCGGTTCACTTTTGCCAATGCCACCCCGGTTCAGGGAACGGCGGCAGGAGTTGCAAGGTTTATGTCCATGTGAGGTTTTCTTTATTTGTATGCACACATGCAGAATGTGTAGGCGCGAACCTACATGTGCCTGTCTGTAGGCATGCATTTCATATGAGCCTTAAATACTTACATATCCTTGCAGCTTAGATTATAGATTATAGATTATAAATTATAGAGAAAATCAATTTACAGTTTTCACTAGACATATTGGTCCAGTGGACATGCAAACATTTATCATGTACATAAATTACCTCCGCAGGAGATAAACACTAAAGGGACGTCGTGTTAAAAGTATCTTAAATTAATTTATTAATTTTTCGGCTTTTTTTTTTTAATTGTCGATCACTACCTTATAATACTCAGTCGTTATACTCTCAAGAGTGCCCATCACAGCTCAGCCCCTTGTTTATTTGTTATCATTAATGTTTCGTTTGTTTATTCAAACACGGCGAGATCTAGTTTACAGGGGCTGTCATGGAATATAATTGCATTTGAATTATCTTTAATGTGTTTTACATCACGTCAAAACACCAACATTCAAGTTTATCATCATCACTGAAAAATTATTCTTAGAATTTCTGTGTAAAAGAAGAATAATTTTAAATATTTAGCCTTTCATCTAGACTGCATTCCTTGACTTATGGGTAGGTATGAGGCAAAAAACTTATTTAAAAAAATGGTTCACTTTGCCAATGTCACCCCTGTTTCAGGGAAGGTCGGCAAGAGTTGCAGGGCTTATGTTCATTTGAGATTGAGTTTTTATATTGAAAGTTAACATGCGGCATGTTTAACCGCGATCTTATACGTGACTGTAACTGTAACTGTAACTCTGTCGCCATTCCGATAGGGGTGGCCAGAGCCTCTGCAGAGCTGCCTCCATTTTTTCCTATCCTTACATATCTCTTTCAATTCATTTATATCCATCACCCTTTTTCTGCATTTTCTTCTTTTACACTCACTTTGTACATCCCATTCTTTCACAATCCCCTCAATCTGATCACCCCATACTTTTCTCGGTCGTCGTTTCCCTCTTTTTCCTTTCACACTTTCTTTGTATACATTCTTCAAACTATCGCATTGCATTATTTTGCACCTTTGTTTCCACATCCTCTTTCAACAGCAAAAACACACAGTCACCGGTGTTATGGCCGAGGGCGTCAAGTGGCTTAACTTTCTAGCGTATTTGGAAGAAAATAACGCTGGTTTGACCTCCGCTAGGGTCATTTGACCATAACCTTGATCCAGATTCAACAGATGTCATTGTTCAATATTTAAAATACATTTTTTTTTTCAAAAATGTGTTTTATTTTCACAATAATTAATTTTATTTGCCTCGAGTACTTTCGACCTTCAAGTTTCAGGTCATTTTCAAGAACAACGCTTTTGAAAAAACAACGTTTTTAAAATATTTTTATTTTGAAATAAAAATGAATTTTCATTGTGTGAATGCACAAACCCTAAAAAGTTTATTAATCAATAATTCATCAAAATAAACAATAATTAATTATTATAAATTGATGATATTAATACCTGTTTCTGGCCAGGCGGAATAGGTTGGTGAATTGCATTCCTCTTCACATATATATTTTAACAAAAAAAACATAACAGTATCTTGGGAAGACCAACAAGAATTTGCCCAAGATCTAGATGCTTCCAGGATTTGAAGCGGCTCATGGATATATCCTCCTATTCACAGCTCAAGATGGTAGCAACCAACAGAGACAGGTGCCTGGCACAACAAGGCACTGCCTTTACAAGAGGATGGCAACCAACAGAGACAAATGACTGGCACAACAAGGCACTGCCTTTACAAGAGGATGGCAACCAACAGAGACAAATGACTGGCACAACAAGGCACTGCCTTTACAAGAGGATGGCAACCAACAGAGACAGGTGGCTGGCACAACAAGGCACTGCCTTAAATAGCTGATGATGATGAACTTTAAAATATTCAGACAAGGGTGCCATCAATTATACAGTTATTTTACTTTATACATCCATTATACACACACGGCCGTCATGGGAGCACCCCCACACCCCTAAAAAAACAGTTTTCTTCATAAATCCAAAAATATTATGGACTCCGAGAAAGTTTTTCGCCTTTCGCAGTCCCTGGGGTCAAATTATGTACTGCGAACTTGGTTTTGCAGTATTTCAAATTTTAACATTTTCTCTCATATTTATTTTTTTACGAAAAAATAAAATATTAAGATTTTCGAGAACGATATTTACTTTCAGGATTAATTTAGACTTTTTTCCTGAAATTATTTTTCAAGAATTTCTTTTATATTTATAAAATGATTTCGTTACTATGAAATGTATGTATGCGTTTATTTTAAATATTTTTCTCAAAAATTGCCTACTTTTCAAGTTTTCTTTATCATTTTTTTTTTTTTTTTTTCTTTCTCAGAATTTTATACATTCAAATCGGTAAACAAACTTGTACATTAATATATCTATTTCTTTAATTTGAGTTGCAAAGATATATTAACGTTTACTGTGCCATATTTAATGCATTCCCTCAAGCAGACACATGTAAGCTTGCGCTTACCCATGCTGCATGTGTACCTACATATAAAATGAACCCGAACCTCACATGAATATAAACTTTTCAACTCTAGCCGCTCTTACCTGAAACTGGGGTGGCATTGGCAAAAGTGAATCAAGTTTTTACAGGAGGGTGACCCAGCCACATATCAACCTTTTCGTCAAGGAATATGCCCCTTTATAATATATGTACTCGTATTTACTTAAGCATGAATGAAAAGCAAAAAAAAAACACATGTTTTCAACGTGTCATCGGAGTCATATCCTACTTTATCAGGAGAGATGATTTTTCACTTCTTCAGTTCTTGCTTCTTCGCCAAAAAAGAAACGCAGCTCTTGTTGACGTCCGACATGACTTTAACGAAACGTTGAGAAACCCATTCTTCCCCTAAACACGCGTCTTTAATTAAAGTTGCAAATATTCGTTCTAGATTATTCACATAAGATAAGTATTGTGCACCTCCGATGCTGCTGTACGAAAGAGGGATCTAATGTTTCTGTCATAACACTGTCTCACGTTCTTCAATCCATATGTTCTGCTTCGACCTGGAGCTCGTCTCCCCCCAATTATTTCCAATATGATGAGACGACCTTCATTAGGTTGTATTGAAGGATACTTGGGCTGGTCCGTAGTCCAGTGGCAGCACTTCGGACTCGTAAATGGAAGGTTGTGGATTCGAATCCCGGCGGAGCACAACAAATATACCATTTATATTTCCAAGTGCTCTTCGCTGGGTTAAAAAATTCATACACCTTTACCAAAGACCGGTCACTGCAAGGTCCATCCACCTTACAACAACTGGTTCTTGCTTGAGAATTGGCGCTACAGCGACGACCAAGCTCGCAGAGGGCTCTTCAGGTATGATACACACAAAAACAGCGCTCATCAAATAAATCATCCTAATATTATTGTTATTATTATTATTCTCTGTCTTGTCTTTAGTCCTGTAAATAAACAGCACATCTTTCCACTGATGTTTTAAATGTGATAGATCCATTTTCATGTTTTTTATTTATTTATTTAAAAAATATTGATTTCAATATTTATTCAGTACATTTCGGCGGTTATTTCCGACAGCGAATCCTCATCTTAACTCCGAGTACAAGGCATTCTCACAAACTCACCACGATTGCGTAAATCAAAAATGTGTTAAATATACTACGGCACGCCTAGTGAGTGATTTAGTTTTCACACATTTCTTCGATTTACGCAAAGGAAGTGAGCTTACGCAATGCTTTATACTCGGGGTACTTTTCTCTAGAATATTCCGTGTAAATGCAATACCAGCCTCCCTCCCTTCAATAGCATACACCATCATCCCCCACTTCACACCCTTCTTACAGTTCGCATAATATTCGTATGTAAAATAAATGTTGGGGAGAACAAGGGTTGAACACTTGGAGTCGAAAAAACATGAGGAGTCTACGACTGTAATGGAGTCGACATACTATAATCTATAATCTAAGTTGCAAGCATAATTTATATTCATTTAAAGCTCTCAGATGTATGCCCACAAACAAACACGTGTAGTTCGCGCTTACAAATGCTGATTGTGTACTTACAAATAAAATCCAAACTTAAATGAACATAAGCCCTGCAAATCCTGCCGACATTCCCTGAAACAGGGGTGACATTGGCAAAGTGAACCATTTTTTACAGTATGGGTAATACAATTCGTAATATTACCTATCCACCCGAAATGCTTTCGAATTTTGTTTCCGACAACAAAAAAATTACATTTTTTTTAGTTGCGTTGTTTGTTAAGGACGGCAGTCACATACAAGACTGACGTTAGTTTGCCGAGAAAAAAATTCTGGACTCAAAAAATTCCAGCGTTCATGAGGCACATTAATCCAGTACACACAAAAAAATTGCTCGTGTGACATAACTTCCGATTGACATGAGATAAATGAAAACTAAGAGTGAGAACGATGAGGCTGACCACCTATGATGGTAAAAAATGTTCGCTTTACCAATGTCACCCCTGTTTCAGAGAAGAGCGACGAGAGTTGCTAGGCATATGTTAGTTTTATATTTGGCTCCTTATTTTGTAAGTGCATATGCAGCAAATGTGAGCGCGAACTTACACGTATGGGCATAGACCCGATAGGTTACGCGACTTCATGTCTACAAAGGATAATAACTATCGTGCCTTCAGGCGCTTTTGCGCCTTCTACGTATACCCTGGAGATTGAGGACGCCATCAATACATCCTTTGTGATTGGCACAAAGTAGTAAAAAGTGCATCTCGATGACATTGCATCGAATCAGTAACTTTGGGTTTTGCTGTTTTCTCTATCCGTAGTTAATCTAGAATCACTCTGGGTCGGGTCACGACCATCCGCCACAAAAAATTATAGCATTGCATGAGCGTTCTGTGATACACTTCCTCGGATGTAAGTGTATACACGGGACGGGTATGAGGCTGGGTTTGCAATATATCATTTAAAAATTAATCTTACATGTTTATAATATATTATGCTCGCAACTAGATGATAGGTTTTTTTTATGAGTAGTACCTAGTTACAATTTATAAAGAACAGTACTAGGAATTAATATAAACTGGCCAATTTATTGTATTAAAATATTTTTAACACGCTTTTGGAGTAATTTCTGATTTCTAGTCCAACATTTTGTCAGCCCTGCTTCTCGATATGAAGCCTCATGCGTTCTGCGTGGGCTTCCTCACATACATTTTCCTTCTGACGTTAGATTACCAGGGGGGCGGGGCGGGAGTATTT
Organism: Agapetus fuscipes; assembly: GCA_951799405.1. Taxonomy (NCBI): domain Eukaryota; kingdom Metazoa; phylum Arthropoda; class Insecta; order Trichoptera; family Glossosomatidae; genus Agapetus; species Agapetus fuscipes. Next base: position 9,487,345 of record OX637359.1, read on the forward strand.
TGTTCGATTTTCTCGCAATACATTCCGCCGAGTGATGTGTAAATACATCTGCCGTGCAAGATCTCTCTCACGTGCTTACGTTTGAATTATAACCCGGGGAGAAACATGATTGGGGAGAAGACGCGTTAGGTGGGAACGCGCGGGGAGAAAACATCAGTGGGTAGAGCATGATAGGTGAGAAAAACGATTGGAAACTGATGGAGGGAATGAGATGTTAGATAACAAGAAATATAATTATTGTTTATTCATAACAAGATTTACATTGGGTTACGTAAGAAAATAATACGTGTACCTGAACTAGAAAAATGTGTATGAACTAGGAAAAAATGTAATGAAGCGTATCGCGGACATGGGTGAAACGTCCGGAAGCTCCAGCGCCTACAAACCACTGTAACAGATCACGGAAAGCAAATTTACAACCTTTTTTTTCTTCCTCGGCTTTTTCAGTCTGCTCCTGTACATGGGTCTTCTCCAACCCCCTTCATTTCTGTTTATTGGTTACTATGTTCAGCCATCGTCTGCCTGCAGTTCCCTTAATGTCGTCCAGCCACCTCAGTTGGGATATCCCCACTCCCCGCTTGGACATCCTGAATCGTGACTGGACGATCCTTTTCAGCCACCTGTCATGGTCTTGCCTCATGACGAGACCAACCCAGCGCTATTTTAATGAGGCCACTTGCTGTATGACATCAGTGACACCAGTGCGTCTGCGGATCTCCTGGTTTGGAACCCTGTATCGGAGACTGAAGGAATGTGGTAGAAATAAATTAATGTAAAACGTGATGGATATGAATAAACTGAGAGAAATATGCCAGAATTAGAATAAGTGGATGAGAATCTGCAGAGGTTCTGGCCTCCTCTAGTGAAACGACGACAATGTAATACGATGATCTCATATGCGACGTTGATTCCACATGTTATCCAGTCTACTAGGCATAGCGTCTGGTTTTGATCCACCCTCATGTTAAATGTTAAGTGTCAAACCCAGGTCTATGTTTTATTGCTTTCTATCTACCTATATGATGGGAAGATATGGTCAAACCCTCCTCATAGCTGTCATGTATGTATGTGTCAGAAGGACCCACAGCACATGGACGCTCATACAAAGCTTCATATTTTATCAAGTGGTGGAAGGCCTTTCCGTGAAGTAAAACAAAGGCACGACAAAACAATAACCTATAGGTCAGAGGCGTGCTCATGACTATAAAAGTAGACATGTGTCTGCTTTTGAGCATGCTTTTAATATGAATTTTAAATTTTAATAAATGGTAGAATAGATGGATGTCGTGGTAGAGGAAGACCGAGAAAGGTATGGGTGGACCAAATATCCGAAATTGCGAACGAATGGAATATCCAGAGTCATAATAAAAGGAGAGCCTGTATGAAGAAGGTTATGACTCTGGAGGAAATGAAAGAAGTGTGTAAGGACAGAAAGAAATGGCGGTTAATCTGTGATGTTGGCGGCTAGGGTTTTTTAAATTAAAATTTGTTTTCTGTAAGTTTTTTATGTCCATACATATTATAATTTAGTGTTTTTAAAAAATGTAATTTGTCATGTATGTTCCTTGACTTATAGGTTGGTATGCGGCTGACCACCCATACTGTGAAAAAATGGTTCACTTTGCCAATGTCACCCCTGTCTCAGGTAAGGACGGCAAGAGTTGCAGGGCTTATGTTCATTTGAGATGGGTTCTTATAATGTAGGTCCACATGCGGCATGTGTTAGCGCAAAATTATACATGTCTGCTTGTGGGAATGCATTTAATATAAATTTTTAATGATATATATCCTTGCAGCTTAGATTAGATTAGATTAGATTTGAATACATCTTTGAAATTTAGATCATAGATTGGTTTAATAGCAGGCCGTCACACATGGCCGTCCCGCATTCCTCCCTCACACCCTCTCACGACACTCTCAACTATTGATTCCGTATCTGGACAATTGAGTAATTATTTAGCCACCTGAGGATGCAAACGGATTGTTTGCGAAACCGGTCGTGAAACTGAATAATATACTCGCCGTTATCAAAATAATAGTTGTTTTATTTTTTATCTTCTAAGGAAAAACTAAAATATTCCGGTCAATAGTTCAGTTGGTAGAGTGCTTGCATTCCATGGTGTGAGCTAGGGTTTGAACCCCACCGAGGGTTTCAGAAATAATTTCCCTTTGCGGTGCTCAACCCAAACCACAAAATAAATACTTTCAATGTGTACTCAGCCTTGTTGTGTTAAAAAATAATCACGTCTCATTTTTTTAAATATTTCTCAAAAAATAAGATTTCATAAATATGTATTTTTGAAAACGGCCTACGTACCTACGCCTTCTGTAAAGCGTCTCACACTATCAAATCCATCCAATATCCTTTAGTTTTTCCACATAAAGTCGTGTTCTCCCTCCACCTCCCGCATCTTCAGTCATATAATTTCCTTGCAGCTCTATCGGCAGCCCGCCTTGAGGGCATGTGGAAGGGGTGTGTGGGGAAATTTGATTTTTCAAATATACCGAATAACGTAAAAATTCACATCACAGGCGTTGGCGGATTGAAACATTTTGCGAGTCGTTCGCGATATTCTTGCGAATAAAAATTTCATATCAATGATGTGTATTTTGTAGCGACGTGTAAAGCGTGAGAAGATATGTAAATAAAATCAATGATACGATTTTGTAACTGAAAATCAAAAATAAAATTAAAATCATGCGAAAACAATACTTACTTGTGACGCAAGAGAGTAAAATTTAGAATTTCATTGAGGGCTATCTATAATCTGTAATTTCAGTTGCAAAGTTATATTGAGGCTTAAGGCTCATATTTAATGCATGCCCAAATGTAGTCAATTTAATAAAGTTCACTCTTACACATCGCCGTCTTAGAGATAAAACTGTTTGTCCAATATAAGAGTGTACAGGGTCCCTTGCGAATGCGGAGCCTTTTATATTGGACAAACCAAACGCAGCATCAACACCCGATTGAAGGAGCATATTGGTGCAGTTAAGAAAAATAACCTGAACAAGTCTGCTATTTGTGAACGTTCACAGAAAGGGGTGAATCAATTTATCAGATTTGATAAAACAAAGATTCTATCTTAAGAAAGATTTCTCATCCCCCGACTTGTGAAGGAAGCAATCGAAATACACAGGCACCTCAACTTCAACAGAGATGACAGCTACAAACTTTCCAGTATATATGGAGGCCAGTACTAACTTCAATGATCCACCCTTTCATTAATCGGACGATTTCACAAGAAGACATAATATCGTCCTTCTGTACAACTGGAGCTATAGCGACAACTATGGATGTATCACCGAAGGTTAATAAAAATACCTACAACCTTCGGCCTCGAACAAACAACACTAATTCAACAGTTCGTGGTTCCTCTTTGTAGAGGACACACGTCTCCTGAAGACGTCGGATATGACTCCGATGAAACGTATAGAAAATCGTTCTTCTCTTTTGCACGGTCAGTAAAATCCGTTTTTTTCATTCTTTAAAATATTAAAAGTAAGCTAGTTCCTTGTTCCTTGACTTATAGGTTGTTATGCGGCTGACCACCCATAATGTAAAAATTGGTTCACTTTGCCAATGTCACCTCTGTTTCAGGGAAGGACGGCAAGAGTTGCAAGGCTTATGTTCATTTGAGATTGGGTTTTTATATTGTAGGTCCACATGCGGCATGTGTTAGCGCGAAATTATACATATCTGCTTGTGGGAATGCATTTAATATAAAACTTAAATGATATGTATCTTTGCAGTTTAGATTAGATTAGATTAGATTAGAAGCTAGTTAGAAGAAATTACTTAAATTTGTAAACTACAGGATTTCTACATATTTCTAGTGTTTTCTCTCGTAGAAAATAGGAAAAAAGTGCGTTTATCTGAGACTCATGAAAGCTTAATACGTCACTTATTCAGTTTTACCTTTAAGGTATCGACATGTTGCATGTATACATACAAAATATATTAAACCTCAAATGAACAAAGACCTTGCAAATCCTGTACCTTTTGCATGAAACCGGGGTTGCATTGGAAATAGTTTACAAGTTTGTATAGTTTAGGGAGTTAGCATCATACCAACCTATTAGTCAAAGAAGATGTTTTGCACATATATGTAGAAAGATAAAGTCATACCGATGAAATTGATTTAAGAAGAAATATGATTGGAAGAATAGTCAGTGGTAAGGAATGATTTCGTGGGTGAAGAATGTGTCGCACGAGAAAGTGTGGAAGTGATGATAAAAAGAAGTTTGTTAAGATGGTTTGGACATAGTGGATAATGAATTATCTATCCGCATACAGTGAAGTATTGATATAATCACAGTAACAGTTACAACCTCTTATAAGCTAGTCTAAAAATCGTCTAAACTGGTTCGGATGTCGGAATCAGAAAGGAGGGTAGGGAAAAGAGGAATCCTGGGCAAAACTGGAGAGGACTACAACTCGCAGAAATCAAACTCGATGTTTTTCAACACACCATTTATTTGGTTCACTGCCGCAAACACATGTTGACAGTAGGAAAGCCGGAACACAAGAGAATTTTACAACTAAAATGACATAAGACGTCAGACAAATCTTCTTATTTTTTTTATCTTTTGAGTTGTTGGACTATATGATGTTAGACTTCAGAATCGTCTTCTTCTTCTTTTAATATAAGTTATCATATTAAATTCAAACCATCAGCCTGTAAGTACAAATTCATCGTTTTTTTGTTTTAATCCCATATGTATTGAAAACGTTTTTTTTTTTACTCAAAAAACAGCAGTTTTAAAAAAAAGAGAAAAAATTAAAACCAAAAATAAATGGAAAATCCTGTTGAATAAAACATTGCAGTTTATCCACGGTGACAACGAACAATATTTATTGCGTATCAAATAAAAATAAATGCCCGATGGAACGGCCTTAAATACCAGTGAGCCTTAAAAATATGTATTTCCGAGTTTTGCATGGCAGAAATGTGATTCAGAGTCGAATGTGAGGTCCTCACATGAACTAAAGTTGATAAAGTTGTGACGCCACACGGCCCGGTTCTGTTTTTTTTTTTAAATCGATTTCTGAACAGGAATTCAATACACCAACCTATTCTGCCGGGTCAGAAACAGGTATTAATATTTTAAATTATGATTACGGTCGTTAGACATTTTAAAGAATGAAAAAAAAACGGATTTTACTGATCGTGCAAAAGAGAAGAACGATTTTCTCGACGTTTCGTCGAAACAATCATCATTTCATCAAACAACAATAATTCAACAGTTCGTGGTTCCTCCTTGTAGAGGACACACGTCTCCTGAGGACGTCGGATATGACTCCGACGAAACGTAGAGAAAATCGTTCTTCTCTTTTGCACGGTCAGTAAAATCCGTTTTTTTTTTCATTCTTTAAAAGTACTCCTTGACTTATAGGTTGGTATGAGGCTGACCACCCATACTGTAAGAAATGGTTCGCTTTGCCAATGTCACCCCTGTTCCAGGGAAGGTCAGCAAAAATTGCAGGGCTTTTGTTCATTTGAGGTTTGGATTTAAATTTGCAAGTACAAATTCAGCATTTGTAAGCGCGAACTACACGTGTTTGTTTGTGGGCATGCATTTGATATGAGCTTTGAATGTCAATATATCTTTGCAACTTTGATTATAGATAGATTGTAAATTTGAATGAATTATTATTAAATAACTACACAATGACATCTGTTGAACCAGGATCAGAGCTATGGTCAAATGCGGGGATCGAAGCAGCGTTTTTCTATTCTAATTGCGCTAGAAACATCGGCCACTTGAACCCCTCGAATTTTTTACTTTGTAAATACCGTGTCATACAATTATGTAATTGGACTATCATGTCCGTTAATAAAATAAATAAATAAAATAAATAACACCGATGATATTATCTATGTGATATGAATCTAACTTGTTTTTTTCCTTCTTTCAGGTAAGTCCAGCCCGTTTTCTTGAAGTCTGTTTTGACAGCATCTACATAAAAATGAGGTATTTATATTTTTATGACTTGTTGACTAACAGAAACCTTAAACTAGGGTAACGTCTGCTTATGGTGAGATCCTACATCTTCATTGTACTCTACAGCATGGAAGGGTGGACACAAACACAGTGCCTTGACCTGACCCCTCGGCCATAACACTGATAGTTTGACGGTTCTAGGGAAAAGCCAATTTAAATATATTTCTTGATTGATTGTAACTGTAACTGTAACTCTGTCGCCATTCCGCTAGGGGTGGCCAGAGCCTCTGCAGAGTTGCCTCCATTTTTTTCTATCCTGACATACCTCTTTCAATCCCTTCATATCCATCACCTTTTTCATGCATTTTCTTCTTTTACGCTCACTTTGTATATCCCATTCTTTCACAATCTCCACAATCTGATCACTCTATACTTTTCTCGGTCGTCCCTTCCCTCTTTTTCCTTTCACACTTTCTTCGTATACATACTTTGTCAGTCTATCATCATTCATTCTTTCCACATGTCCAAACCATCTCATCACATTCTTTTGTACTTTAACTTTCACATCCTCTTTCAAATTACATTATTTTTTTACCCATTCATTCTTAACTTTATCCCTCAAAGTTTTTCCTGTCATACTTCTCAAATTGTTAAGGACTTAAATAAAATTCTGCAATTTTCAGGAGTGTCGGAACCTCAAAAAAATATATTATATATGAAACTAAATATAGTTAATTTTTTTATGTTCCTTGACTCAGAGGTTAGTATGAGATTGATTAACCATCAGGTAAAAATTGGTTTAATTTTGCCAATATCACCGCATGTTTCAAGGAAAGTTGGCAAAAGTTGCAATTGCTACGTTCATTTGAGTTCGGATCCTTTAAAATTGATATGTGACTGACCACCCATGCTGTAGAAAATGGTTCACTTTGCCAATTTCACTCCTGTTTCAGGGAAGGATCGCAAGATTTGCAGGGTGTATGTCCATTTGAGATTTGGATTTTTATGTTGTAGGCTCATATGCCGCATGTGCAAGCGCGAACTTGTACGTGTCTGCTTGTGAGAATGCAAATTATTTGAATCCTCAAAGTTACATTTCATTGCAACTTAGATTAGATTGGATCCTACTTTGTAAGTACACATGCAACATGCGTCAGCGTAAACTTGCATGTGTTTGTTGGTGGAATAAAAAAATAGATGCCTGTTTAACCCTATCTGTTTAACCAACTAAAAATGTACCAAAGTGAGACGTTAGTAAACGCAAGACTCTGAATACCACAGCGTACTTTATTTTGACGTATCACGTTATATTTTTGGGTTTATATGGAAATAAATCAAGAAAATATTTTCCTCTTTTCCCGCCAACACTTGTATGGGGAATTTTCACTTGGCAATTCGGTCGATAATCTGCAATATCTCCAACGGGGAACGAACCCAAACATCATAAAATATTCGTCGGAGCCTTTAATGGTAAGCAATGAAAAAGTGTTGGACCTCTGAGTAGGTCTGAATGTGTAAACAGGGCCAAATAAAATTGAATATTTTTTCATACAAACATTAGTAGGGATAATGATAGGAGGATTTATTTTTTGAGTGCTTTTTTCGTACGAATCACATGCTAAGAGCCCCCTATGAGTATGGATGCGTAGAATTATGTATCTGTGGATCTGTATATTGTTCTCGTATGTCTACTATGTTATTTGTATTGTGACGTTTTGGTGTCTCACTGTCAGTCATGTATATATTTGTTAAATAAATAAATAAATGAGCTTAGTAGGGGGCTGGTTCTCATTTCTTGTGAAGGCTGCGTACACCTTGCCGGTATTTATTTTGGTTTTGAAATACACGCAAAACAGGAAATAATTTCTGACACCCTCGGTGGGGAAAGAACCCTTGCTCTCGGCATGAAATGCAAGCATTCTACCAACTGAGCAACAGATAGACCGGACATTTTATGAGCTTGGTCATCGCTGAAAATTCCTAATTCTAGTCACTGACGCAAGTCCCAGTTGCTAAAAGTCTAGATGGACCTTTGGTCACCGATCTTTTATAAAAACTGATGAGTTGTCCTACCCTACGAAGAGCATATTAAAAGGTATATTGTACTTTTTATCTGCTCTGTCCCCCTCCCCCCCGTCCTTCTGATTTCCGAATTGAGTCTGAAACGTTAAACACTAGACTACGGCCTTTTAGCTTAAATTATCTTTCGTCATTTTATTGAGCTTGATATTTCGATATGTTATTCACAAGAAACTTGATATCGAGTCATGAGTCTGGAAATGAGGATGTCCAGATATCTTTCTATTTTTTAGTAGGTCTTCCACTTTGGTGTTGATCGATTATAATCTGATAAGCTGCAATGTGTATTTAATTAAAACTTTCAAGTATTTGTACGCATCTCATTTTCCCTTAATCAACTTATTATTCCACTGGTGAGTCAAGTTTTAGTCTTTTGTGAGCGTAAAAGAAGAAAATGCATGAAAAAGGTGATGGATATGAATGAATTGAAAGAGGTATGTAAGGATAGGAAAAAATTAAGGCAGCTCTGTAGAGGCTCTGGCCACCCCTAGCGGAATGGCGACAGAGTTACAGTTACAGTCACCAAAACCGTGAATTATACTAGATGACACCTTTAAATGTTTTAAAAACAAGGTCTCCTGAATGAGCCATGAAAGACTCGCACATATCGTAGCTAATGAGATACCAATAGGTCAACACCTACCTGCAAGACCTCTTAAAAAGTAAAAAGGCGTCATTATCGCAGTATCCATGATAAGATACGATTTTTTTTGTGAATCACAGATCGAAGGATTTTAATCAAGAAAAAGAAGATGAAAAAAATCAGATTTTATAAAATTAGGCAATGAAAACAGTAAGAAAATAAATTAAATGTATTTGTGTAAATAAATAAAAAATGTTTTTTTAAGGCACCCTGTGTTAGGGTCTGCAGCTTCTCGCGGAAGCTTAGGAGGTCGTAAAAAATAAACGTCTACAAAAAATGTTGATTTATTTTATTGACATCAAAGTGTGAGGGGCAGTGGAGTACGTCAGACCTTGGGAGGATCTAATTAAGCAGTTGCGACTCATGGGGATTAATATTACAGGTTTTTCGTCTTCTTTTTCTTGTACAAGATCTAAGATCTTTTTATTTCGTAACTACATTCTGTGATGCAGAAAACCAGTTTTTTTTTCGAAACTAGACTAGGGGTGGAACTCTCGAAGGCCGTCGGTAAATATTATTGTTCCTATTTTAGAAAGAACGGAATAAAACATGGCGGTACCTGAACAGCTGATCATTGTTCCATATAAAATAGATCAGCTGTTGATACGCCGCCATATTTGACATCGTTATATCATCAAATAGATCCACTAAGATCTATTGACGGTCGTCGAGACTTCCATCCCAGGGTTATGTGAAGTTTAGTTTATTTTGTAAGTACGCATGGAGCATGTGTTTACTTGAACTTACACGTTTCTGCTTGTAGGCATGTATAAAATATGAGCCTTAAATGTCAATATATCATTGCAACATAGATTATAGATTACACTTTTACTTTTTTTTTCTGCTTTTTTGATTCCATAGCCGCCTATGCTTCAAAAGCCTTGGGAAGGTTTTTAGGTACAATTATATTTAGTGCCGTGGGCAGCGGACCTGAAGATACGTCCTTCCGGTACATTTGCTGTTTACCCTCTACTTCTGCGCGATTGATTTGAGTGGAAATAAAAGATTTTATGACTGAAGGAATAAAGATGTTTCAGGTTTTATTTTTATTTTCAAAATATGTTTACTTACGTCGAAAATTTGAGTAAATATTTTGGTGATAATTGAAAGTGTTTGCATATCAAGGCTTTTTTTAGGCTTACCAGATTTTTTTTTGTTTTTCTGTATTTAAAACCAAAATTAAAAATTGCTAAGGAAACCATACTTGTTGATTGCATAAATCAAGAATAACTAAGAGTTAAACATGACAACCCATACTGTAAAAAATGCTTCACTTTGCTAATGTTACCCCTGTTTCAGGGAAAGTCAGCAAGAGTTGCAGGGCTTGTGCTCATTTGAGATTGGGTTTTTACATTGTAGGTCCACATGCGGCATGTGTTAGCGCGAACTTATACATATCTGCTGGTGGGAATGCGTTTAATATGAATCTTAAATTATATATATCCTTGCAGCTTAGATTTAGATTTAGATTTAGATAAACATGTGACCTACAACAAGACAAAAATATAACCTTTAATAATAATAATAACAGGCTGATTTATTTTAAATTACACATGATAAGAGAGCGCCGTTTTTGTGTGTGTCACACCTCAAGGGCCCTCTCCGATCATGGATAAGACTTTCTAAACAAGTGTGCCTTGAGTGCTCCTCGAAATACACCCACAGATTTGGAGTTCTTCACTCCGGGTGGCAGTCTGTTCCACTCCACCGGCCCCGCAACACGGAAAGCGCGGTCTCCGAAGTTTGTACGAATCTGACGGCGCGGCTGAACCAAATTGACTACTCCATCACCCGCAGATCTGAGTGTCTGAAATTTATAACGTTATATTTATGCTTTATTTTTCTTACTGTTACAAGTACTTATATTAAGGAAGGTACTTTCTTTCAGTTTAAAAGATACTATGACTATGCAGAGCCCTTTCAGTGGGTCCACGAAACGGCATTTTAAAAACGATAAATTATTTCTTAAATAACAACAACAAAAAACTGTGTTTTATTCATGTAAAGTGTTTTCTTTAGTAGTTTTTTCTTCTAAATAACATAAATTGAAAGTAAACATCTAAACTGAAATTTTATAAGCTTTACAATTGAATAAAGTTCTTTGAATATTTCTATAACAAAATGAACAAAACATCATGTATTATAATATTATAAATTGACAGATCAACAGCAGTCTACAGGTATTATTCCATATCAGATTAAAGGAAGAAGAGGTCGTGTGCCTATTGAGCAGTAGGCCGACGTCAGTCTGTCAGTCATGCAAAACAACACAAGCTACGTTACTTTCAATTCTTGTTTATAGCTTGTAACAATAGAAGCCTAAGGCGACAGACAGATTGAAGTTTAAAAATAAGTAAGTAATAGACGTTTCGGTAATATCTTACAAAGTTGCTTATATCATTGACTTATAGGTCGCTATGAGGCTGACCACCCATAGGTACTTTAAAACATGGTGTAATCCTTACAGGTGTACTGTAGCCCATACTGCAAGGCTAGGTGGACCTTTGGTGACTGGTCTATGGTAAAGTTAGATGAATTTTGCCACCCAACGAAGACAATATTAAAGAGAAAAGTATGCTTTGTTTTTTGAATTGGTCGCAGAAAATGAAACCCACACCCTCCCATAGCGTTAACCACTATCAATTTTATGGATTATTACGCAACTAAGTTACACATTTAGAGTAACTTCTGGCCGCGTTGTTCCCGAAGGGGTCGTATGTTGCAATCCGGGACCTATTTATGTATACAGGCTAAATAGCTAAACACAGTAGCTGATGGACAGAAATAGAGAGGACTGGAGGAGGCCTACGTCCATGAGTGGACTAAGAAGGGCTGAAGAAGATGAAAATAAAGATGAAGAAGGTACAATGATGATGATGATGGATGATTTCTTTCCTGTGGCGCCATTTAATGGTCCAGGACCATCTCAAGGGCGCCATGGCTTCTGGAGAAAAAACAATAAGACAACATTAAAAATTCTAGCATCTCGCCAAACCAAGTAATGAATTTTACAAACTGGTTCATTACCTCTGCTCCACCCTGTGTATTTTGAAACATTTCGCTGATCTGCCTAATGCCATAGACAAAACAGTCGCCCGAGGCTGTTGGCTTCAAAGACAAGTCATTGGGAGACTTGGCGGTGGAGGGACAGGATGAGGTTGCCCCTAGGGCAGACAAAGAGTGATGGATGGATGGAGAGACAGCTGCGGGTGCGTGAACAAAGATCTAGCTACGCCACTGAATAACATCTGCTAAAGGGGTGAAATTTTATACTACAGTGTTGCTAATATTTCTGGAATACTGTAACTGTAACGGGTGGCTAAATTATCTGCAGAACTGTCTCCATTTTTTCCTATTCTTAAATTAATTCCTTGACTTATAGGTTGGTATGAGGCTGACCACCCATACTGTAAAAAATGGTTCACTTTGCCAATGTCACCCTTGTTTCAGGGAATGTCGGCAGGAGTTGCAGGGCTTATGTTCATTTGAGTTTGGATTTTATTTGTCAGTACACAATCAGCATTTGTAAGCGCGAACTACACGTGTTTGTTTGTGGGCATACATCTGAGAGCTGTAAATGAATATATCCTTGCAACTTAGATTATAGATTATAGAAATATCTCTTTCGATTTATAAAATTATTTATTGATTTATAAAATGTAATTTGACGTTAATATTCCTTGACTTATAGGCACTAACACTAGTGCGGCTGACCACCCATACTGTAAAAATGGTTCACTTTGCCAATGTCACCCCTGTTTCAAGGAAGGACGGCAAGAGTTGCAGGGTGTGTGTCCATTTGAGATTTGGTTTTTATGTTGTAGGTTCACATGAGGCATGTGCTAGCGCGAACTTGTACGTGTCTGGTTGTGGGAATGCATGTAATGTGAATCTCAAATGTAACATATCTTTGCAACTTTGATTAAATTGGATCCATTCATATCCATAACCTTTTTCATGCATTTTCTGCTTTTACGCTCCTTGACTTAGTATGAGGATGGTTTTGTTTTTTCTTGTAAGTGCACATGCAACATATGCAAGTGCTAACTTACACGTATTCTTCAGTCATATAATTTTTCTCGTTGTACCTATACATTGTCATGATAACAGGAACTAATAATATTATCTGTGTAGGTACTATATATTTCATATAACTTCATAAATACGTAACCTGGATCACACGAATTCAAAATTAACTTACAAAAACAAACAAATACGAACACTTGTTGAGATTTCTCAGACTCTTCCGGCTCCGTGTCAAGTTATAAAGCGAAGGTGTTAGTGTGGAGCACATATCCATCTGTCTGCAGTGTGACGTTTATTTCGCGTCGAAGCCTTCACAAGGACAAGTTGAATCCTGGAGCCTTAGTGAGACATCTTACAGGCAGTTCCAGAACACAGTATTCGACGCGCAATCTCAGATCAGGTGAATCAAGACATAGAAATTCCCAAAAAAAAACACAGCTGAAAAGTGCGATTTTACCGCACTATTTGACCGGTCCGCAGTCAAGCAACACATCTGACTCGTAAATGGAAGGTTGTGGGATCAAATTCCGGCAGAGCACAAATAATATATAATTTGTATTTTCAAATACGCTCTTCCCTGGGTGGCCTGTATCAAAGACCGGCCACTAAAGGTCCATCCAGCCTTACAGCAACTAGGTTTTGCTTGATAATTGGTGCTTTCTACAGCGACGACTAAGTTTGCAGAGAGCTCTTGAGATGTGATTCACACAAAACAGCGCTCACCAAATAAATCATCCAAATATTGTTATCAAAATTGTGACATGAAAACTGCCGAATTGTGAGGGAAAGGGTATTGTTAGGATCTTCGGGGTTTTTAAATAAAAATTGAAATTGAAATTTATTTTTAAAGATTTATTCTTCACCAAATCGTAATAATATATTGTTCACTCTTCGCTCTCTGCTCACAGGTCTTCGCGTCACAATGGTCAGAGAGACTCTGTCTGTCCCACAGAATCTTTTCTCGTATGTATATATGTGGCAGAGACGATTCTTGCGTGTTCGAGAACATGGTCTCTTTCGTACCTATAAATACGGGCAGAGGTTCCTTGGACAAGATAGAGTCACTTTGAAAATTGTAACGCAAACTCCACTGAAAGCATAGTATTAAGAGTTTATTTAAAACAATATTGTGAAAATGAAATCTAAATCTAATCTAAATCTAAGTTGCAAAGATCTGTATCATTTGAGATTCATATTAAATGCACTCCCACAAGCAGACACGCATAATTTTGCGCTCACACATGCCGCATGTGGACCAACAATATGAAAACAATAATCTCAAATGAACATAAGCCCTGCAACTCTTGCCGACCTTCCCTGAAATAGGGGTGACATTGGCAAAGTGAACCATTTTTTACAGTATGGGTGGTCAGTCTCATACCAACCTATAAGTCAAGGAATCTTGTGACATAAATTTAAATTGCAGTTTAATTGAAAAGAACTGAAAGTAAAAACATAACAGTATATTATGGTGCCAGAGTCATATGTGTCTATAGATGCAGTATGTGATTCACTGTTTTTTTGTCAATGGCGAAAATCATTTACTTCTTTTTACAACAAGTTGAATGCTTCTTATAAAAGCGCCAGTCTCTGCGTGAACAGCAACTTTATCAAAAGCTCTTTGAGAAGTTGCCCAGCCTTGCGAGCTGGGGGTGTGGGGTTCGGTTCCACGCTTATCTTAAAAACCATCTACAGCTCTCAAACTAAATCTAGATAGTTTCATTCAGTTCTTAGTGGTTTAAAGTGAGCAACGAGTAGAAGGTTTTTAAGACTTTGTGTTTCATTTTTGCTTGTTATCTAATTTGTTGATGATGCATTTGCATAATATGCATCTTTGAGAAAAATTGAAAGACGTATATTTTAAAATATGATGATTCCTTGAGTTATAGATTGTTATGAGGCTGACCACCATACTGTACAAAATATACTTTTTATCACGTCTGTTTCCGGCAAGGGCGGAAAAAGTTGCAGGCCTTATGTTCATTCGAGGTTTGGATTTTGATTGCAAGTAGGTTCACATGCAGCATTCGTCAGCGCGATGGGAAAACATTAAATATGTTTTTTTTTTAATGTAGGAATATATACATATTTTTTAAACTTAGATTATAGATGAAAATGTTGAACATCCTCGTGTCTATAATCTTAGTCGCAAAGATATATTATCATATTGAGTGCTTGTCTACAAGCAGACATTTCCAAAATCACGCTTGCAGATTGACCTTCAGTTCACCTTCAAAATAACTCTAATGAAGATAAACCCTGCAACTTTTGCCGGCATTCCCTGAAACAGTGGTGACGTTGGCAATCTAATCTAATCTAATCTAAGCTGCAAAGATATATATCATTTAAGATTTATATTAAATGCATTCCCACAAGCAGATATGTATAATTTCGCGCTAACACATGCCGCATGTGGACCTACAATATAAAAACCCAATCTCAAATGAACATAAGATTTTGACAGAAGATTTTTGTGCAACAATCATTGGCAAGAATATATATATTTTTTGTGACAGAAGTTGTTTTTTCGTGTTTTGTGATTCATGGCTTGTCGTCTGCTTTGATATTTCATCTCCAGTCTGGGAATAATTACTCCAAGCTCCAAATAAGGTAGATTTTGTCACCATGAAAACTTGGAAGATAACCTCAAAATTTTATAGAGAAAAATTTGGACGAAACGCTCCAAAACGTGAAAGGCAAGAGAATTTCGCAAATTGACAATGAAATCCACAAGATCAAAGGCTCAGCTAACGTCTTCTTGCACAACCATGGAAGACAATATCATGGCTGAACTCCATGCACTTAGGGCGGACCTGGCGGCTTTATCATCCGTAGGAGCCGATATTAAGGCGATCAGGAGTGACCTTTCTTCCCTGAAGGAGTCCATGACCTTCATGGACGCCAGAGTTGGTGAAATTGAGACGAAGCTTGTCAGTATGAGCACCTTGGAGAAGACAGTTACAGATTTAACATCCAAAATCACTGAGATGGATGCAAAGATCAACGACAGCGAGCAGCGGGCACGTCGTAACAATATTGAGGTGACAGGGTTGCCACAAGTATCAAATGAATCGCTGATCGACCTCACGGTGAAGATTGCGAAAAGCTTGAAAATCCAGCTTATACCGGGGGATATAGACTTTTCAACAAGAGTCGCCGCCAAAAATGCGGCCTCTGGTCGACCTAAGCCCATTGTTGTAAAATTTCATAAATCGGTCCACCGTGACATGTTTGTCACCGCCATCAGACGGAAGCGTGGTCTCATGTCTGACGAGCTGGGTATTCCGGGGTCTCCAACAAGAATTTTCGTCAATGAGCACTTGACACTACACAATAAAAACCTATTTCATCATGCGCGGCTCAGATGCAAGGAGTTGGGGTTTCGTTACACATGGTCCAAAGGAGGCACTGTGTTCGTACGCAAAGACGATGGTTCTCCAGCCATGGCAATAAAGACTTTGTCTGCGCTTCAGATGATCGGCGGCTGATTCTCTTCTTGCTTCCTTATTTACTTTTTCTAATTTATGCACTAACTCTCTCATATTATATTTTCTCTGATTTTCTTAGTTACTCTAAACTGTGTCTCTTATTTTTTGTTGGTACTGCCGTGTGCTTGCTTCTGTTTGCCATTTACTTTAAATACTATAGTGTTGTATTTTCCATTAGGCGATAGTTTGAGTATATATACACAGAATACCAGAGGTTTGCGAACAAAGACCGACAATTTCAGTTTAAATTTTTCCTCCAGTGATTTTTCTGTCGTAGCTCTTACTGAGACCTGGCTGGGCACTGACATTGATTCCCGAGAGTTAATCGATGACAGATACGATGTCTGGCGAAGTGATCGTGGTTCTCGGGGAGGAGGAGTGCTTTTGGCCGCACTTTCAGATCTTAATGCACGAGGTAATCCGGAGTGGACCTGTGATGCAGAGTCTGTTTGGGCTACCTTGCCAATCAGCTGTAGTGGTAACACTACCAAAAACTTACACTTGGCCTGTGTTTATGTACCTAAAGGCACTGAATACAATTCGCATATCGAAAGCTTCCTTAAGCTCCTTTCCAAACTTACAGAAGACCTACCAGATGATATCTTCTTAATTCTTGGTGATTTTAACATGTCAGATATCGAGTGGTCTGATACCCCGGGTGAGCAGTTTCTCTGTCCCACTAACTACTCTTCTTCATGCTCGAGTAGTTTCATAGATACATTGTCTTTTCTCGGCTTTTATCAATTTAATTCCATCAAAAACTCCCTTAATCGTACTCTTGATCTTATTTTGTGTAACGCTCCTCTAGTGTCGGGGATAATTCATTCTGGTCTTCCTTTCGTACCTGAAGACTCTCACCACCCAGCGATAGAACTGGTTTTGTCTTCCCAGCCACTTCTCCAATTACATGAACCTCAACGCATTATATACTTATTTAAAAAGGGTGACTACAAGGCACTAGGAGGTTTTCTCGCTGAGGTCAACTGGTCCGATGTTTTGACAGCATCTCCCCTTAACACCGCTGTGACAGCATTTTATGATATATTAAATTACTCCATTGATCAATTCATACCTACCCGACGCTTAAACCGCAACCACCATTTTCCATTATGGTATAGTGCACCCTTGATAAAGATCACTAGGGAAAAAATTCGCTACCATAATAAATTTATGAAATTTAAAAACCCTTCTGACTATCATACTTTCACATTACTACGATCCCGTCAGAAAGCTATGGCCAAGGAGTGCTTTTCTCAGTTCATTATTTCCGCTGAAACTAACATACAAGAAAACCCTAGAGCATTCTGGAGCTTTGTTAAAAGCAGACGCAAAAATAATTCAATTCCCATGTGTATGTCTACTGATGGAACAAATTCTGTTAATGGTGGCAAGGAAATCTCCATCGCTTTCTCCGATTACTTTTTCTCTATGTTTGATCATGACACCCATAGTTCCACCGTTCATTCTTCTGAGCCAGGAAAACCTAACCTGACTGGCCTTGGTTGTTTTTCTACTGACAGAAATATTTTAACTACATATCTCTCCAACCTTGACGTAACGAAGGGTGCTGGTAGTGATGGGGTGCCGCCTCTGCTTCTTGCCAGATGTGCTGAGGTTGTGGCGGAGCCGCTCTCCATACTCTTCTCACGCTCCTTAAGAGAGGGTATTTTCCCTGACATATGGAAAGAGGCTCTAGTGTCTCCTATTTATAAATCTGGTCCCAATAATTTGATCAAAAACTACCGTCCGATTTCAATTTTGTCTGCTATAAGTAAACTCTTCGAGCGGGTAATATACGACCAACTTTATGGTTCTCTCAAATCATCATTCAGCGACCAACAGCACGGTTTCCTTCGCAATAGATCTGTTTTATCTAATCTCTTACCTTTCACTGACTATGTATTTTCTAACATGCACAGTGGACTGCAGACCGACGTTATCTACACCGATTATGCCAAGGCTTTTGACAGAGTAAATCATAACATTCTGTTGAGCAAATTGAGTAAGCTCGGAATCCACGGTGATCTTCTAAGATGGATAGAATCCTATATCCGTAATCGTCGTCAGGCAGTGGTAATAGGAGGCTACAAATCAAACTTTGTCACCATCCCTTCCGGTGTTCCCCAGGGATCGCATTTGGGACCCCTTTTCTTTACTTTGTATATCCACGATATTGGTGACTGTTTTCTTCATGCAGAGCATCTCCTATTTGCTGACGATATGAAGATTTTTTTGAGAATCTCTGATTCATCTGACTGTGCAAGACTTCAATTAGATCTCGATCGGCTTTCAGAATATTGTGCTGCCAATAGACTATCCATTAATGTTAGCAAATGTCACAAGGTCTCGTTCTCACGTAAACTTTCACCCTTAAATCATATTTATTATATTAACAATTTTCCTATCGAGTCTGTTGACCGGGTACGAGATCTGGGTGTCATAATGGATAGCAAACTCACCTTCGTGAATCATATTGACAATGTCTTGGAGAGATCATTCAGGGTGCTCGGGTTCATTTTGCGAACTTGCAAACCCTTCAAAAAAGTTACGGTATTAAAAGTTCTCTACACAACAATGGTTCGCTCACTTCTTGAGTACATGTCCCCTGTTTGGTCCCCCTCTTATGCGGTGCATATAAAACGTATCGAGAGAGTACAAAAAAGATTTATAAAACACATAAATTATAAGTTTAACTTATCTTTTCCTGATTACAAGTCAGCCCTTGACTATCATAAGCTGGACTCTCTAGAGGATAGGCGTGTTGTTTGCGACATGATGTTAATCCACGGCATTTTGCACAACAAAATTGATAACCCTGATATCTTGTGTATGTTATCCCTCAACATTCCAACTCGCAGAACCAGGCACACGGTAGACCAACTCTTTCATCTCCCTGTGTGTCGCACTAACTATGCTCAGAGCGCGCCAATTTACCGGGTCTGTGAAACTTATAACAAGTGTTTCAGTAGCATTGATATTTTTCATTTAGAGACGGCGCACTTTCGCAAAGCGGTGGGTGCTTCACTCAGGGAGAACTGATTTTCTTTATTTTTAAATTTACATTTTTTTTCACATCATATTCTGTTTTGAGAGCAGTATTTTTTTTTTCTTGTAATTAGTTACTTGTAATTAACATCTTGTAATTATTTCCAACTTCCTAAATTTTATATCCGTGGCAACATATAATTGGCCATGTTTTTTTTGTAATTGCTACTATTATATTTCTTATGTAACGCTGTTTGTTGTCCTATGAAAATAAAATAAAATCTTGCCGTCCTTCCCTGAAACAGGGGTGACATTGGCAAAGTGAACCAATTTTTTTTACAGTATGGGTGGTCAGCCGCATAACAACCTATAAGTCAAGGAACATACATGACAAATTACATTTTTAAAATCAATAATTAACAATATATACATTGACATAAAAAACTAAATCACAAAACCAATTTTACTTTAACAAACCCCAGCCGCCAACATCACAGATCAACCGCCATTTCTTTCTATCCTTACATACTTCTTTCATTTCCTTCAGAGTCATAACCTTCTTCAAAGTGAATCATATTAAAAAGTTTTTTGGTCATTCAAGTCCACAAACAAAACGGGTCGTCCCAATTTTTTTTTCAATAAAGGTACAAAAGAATGTGACGAGATGGTTTGGGCATGTGGAAAGAACGAATGATGATAGACTGACAAAATATATATACAAAGTTATTGTGAAAGGAAAAAGAGGGAAGGGATGACCGAGAAAAGTATGGAGTGATCATATTGAGGATATTGTGAAAGAATGGGATATACAGAGTGAGCGTAAAAGAAGAAAACGCATGAAAAAGGTGATGAATATGAACGAATTGAAAGAGGAATGATAGGATAGGAAAAAATGGAGGCAGCTCTGCAGAGGCTTTGACTTCCCCTAGCGGAATGGCGACAGAGTTACAGATACAGATGAATATTTTTTGACAACAAAGATACAAAACATGCTAGGGTCATAATATTCTCCCAGACATTCCACAAAAGTTTCTTTGAGATCTTACATCAAACCAAACATCACGAACTTTCCGTTTGTACACATACATGTGTGTGGGAATCAATTCACAGCAAACACGTATGGAGCAGGAACGGCAAAAGGGATCCTCCCCAACACGCTTTCTGCCGCCTTTCCATGGTGGTGTGCACACCCACGCCAAATATTTGCCGACTGTACACCCCTCAAAGCGTTTGTTTGCGGTAAAAACTTCTTTCTACGGTTCTAACTGTATTGTCAAATGTACATTTATATTTTTAGAAATCCTGTGCGGGAGACTCCGTACATTTCGGAGACTCTAGGGGTCTACGACACTTGATGTAGTGCCGCAGAGGTGTTGTTGATGCGTCAGTTAATATCCTAATGTTTACATATTTTTTAGGAATCCTGTGCGGGAGACTCCCTACATTTCGGAGACTATAGGGGTCTACGGCACTTGCTGTAGTGCCGCAGATTTGTTGATGAAGTGGCAGTTGATGTCCTAATCATTTGTTGCAGGGCTGTTAGCTGCGTAGTGTTGTGATGTGTGTTGCATTGCGTTAGATTTGTTGTAAGACACTGAAAAGTGGCGATTGATATTGGTTTTGAATAAGACAAGCATAAATTGGGGTGGAAACACAGATACTGGTAATTCGTTTCATGGTGTATGAATCTCAAATGGACATACACTCTGCAACTCTTGCCGACCTTCCCTGACATTTTCTACAGCATGGGTGGTCAGCCGCATACCAACCTATAAGTCAAGGAACAAACACAATAAATTTTATTTTAGAAATAAATAAATAATAATATGTATACACATTAAAAACAAATACAAAATACTTATTTTTTCATCTGAGAACGCCTTGCCCTAACCGCCAACATTACAGATCACCCGCCATTTGCTTTCTGTCCTTACATACGTCTTTGATGTCATACAGAGTCATAACCTTCTTCATACAAGCTCTCTTTTTATTATGACTCTGGATATTCCATTCATTCGCAATTCCGGATATTATTCCTTGACTGATAGGTTGGTATGCGGCTGACCACCCATACTGTAAAAAATGGTTCACTTTGCCAATGTCACCTCTGCTTCAGGGAAGGTCGGCAAGAGTTGCAGGGCTTATGCTCATTTGAGATTGGGTTTTTAATATTGTAGGTCCACATGCGGCATGTATGAGCGCGAAATTATGCGTGTCTGCTTGAGGGAATGCATTTAATATGAATCTCAAATGATACATATCTTTGCCGCTTAGATTTAGATTAAGATTTAGATCAAATATTTTTTCTTTGGCTTTTAGTTTGACTAGTTCATTCTGCTGGAACAGTCTATCTCTAGAATTGAGAACAGAGACCAGTGCTGGCAGTTTCAGGGAGTTGCTTAAGATACATTTGTTCAATAGAACCTTCAACACATAAAGCCTTCCTTAGGGTGGCTTGTACCACTACACGGTGCTGTAAAAATACTCTATGTATTATTATTATGAACTTAAAAATATTGATTATTTTCATTCGAGAAGAAAAATGCTTCAATGTTTCGCAATAACACTTTACTAAGTTCGTTGTTTTTCCTGGTTTTCTCAGCACATAAATATCCTCTACGATTTTAGTTTTCACCTCTTCGCTGACGGTAAGACAGCTTTCTACGAATGATACAGTGCTACGGCCGGCGTAGCATACAAGAAAGTTCTACGAATCTATATTCCACGGATTTATTCGGAAAAAAAACGAACATTCATTTTTGTTCTTTAAGTTCTATGCTTAGAACTTCTGCTTGCGCAAATACTGAGTATAAACAAGAACATAGTTTTTTTGAAATTTATTTGAAATCATTCCTGTCACCCTCGGTGGCATTCGAACCCAAAATCTCGGCATGGAATGCAAGCGCTCATCCAATTGAGTGTCCGTACTATTGCATGACTTGTGGATAATTTCCACGCAGACTCTTGAGAAAGTATTTTGATTGTCATTGTCATTGTCCTGAGGATGCCTTTTTAGGCGAAAACTGTTAGACATATTTAAAATAAAATAATAAAAAAGTGAATTAAAACAGTATATTTATTTCATTAATTATCTTGAGAAAGTACCTACCTCAGAAGAAAAAAAACTTTCATATCTTTTTTACAAATATTATGTCGGTTTATTTGGTCGGTGTCATTAGGCCGATCCGTAGTTCAGTGTTAACACTTTGGACTCGTGAATGGAAGGTTGCGGGTTCAAATCCCGGTGGAGCACAAAAAATGCACCATTTATATTTTCAAATTTGCTCTTCGCTGGATTGAAAAATTCATAAACTTTTACCAAAGACCGGTCATCAAAACGTCCATCCAGCTTAACAACAACTGGGTCTTTCTTGAGAATTGGCGCTGTGTAGCGACAACGACCAAGTTCGTAAAAAAAGTCGATAGCTCAATTGGTAGAATGCTTGCATTCCATGCCGAGAGCAAAGGTTCGACCCCAAGGTTTACTCAGCCTTCAGAAGAAATGAGAACCACCCCCCCCGAGAGCTGGGAAACCCCCTCCTTCAACTGAAAGTGGTTGGTGTGAGGCAAGACCCCTTAACCGTAAAAATAAATAGGTCCCGAATCACCACACGCGACCCCTTCGGGGATAACTTAGGCAAGAAGTTACACAAAATGTGTAGCTTAGTTGTGTTTTTTTTGCGTTTTTTATGTTCTTGGTGCTAAACAACGGTACAAAAAATATAATAACAAAAGATCCTAAAGGTCAAATTTAAAAGATTTTTTTCCCATTTCCCTTTCGTTTGAATAACGTAATTACAATCTGTGAGTGGAAAATACAAAGCCTTATTTATTTTATACCGCTCAAAGGTCAACCCTTTTAGTTAACAGATATTCGATATCATAACAATTCAATTCTATTTATATGTATATAATCTTTTCTTTTCCACTCCATCCTTTTGTTTGATGAATGATTCGCGAAACCTTAAATTGAAATGTCTTAATTTAGAAAAAATGTGCAAACAACGTTTTCATTTCATCATCCTTTCTTGGAATTGAAAATCGTAGGCGGCGTAAATAATTAAAACACTGTACTGTAACTGTAACTCTGTCACCTTTCCTAGGGGTAGCCAGAACCTCTGCAGAGCTGCCTCCATTTCTCTCGAGTGAAGCAACTCCGCATGAGTTGTATGAACTGGATGGGAGGTGCTGGGAGAGTGCATTTCTAGCCTGACATACATTTTCAATTCATTCATATCCATCACCTTTTTCTAGCATTTTCTTAATTTGCGCTCACTTTGTACATCGCATTCTTTCACAATCTCCTCAATCTGATCTCTCCATACTTTTCTCGGTCGTCCCTTACCTCTTTTTCCTTTCGCACTTCCTATGTAAATATACTTTGTCAGTCTATTATCATTTATTCTTTCTACATCCCCAAACCATCTCATCACATTATTTTGTACCTTAACTTTCACACCCTCTTTCAACTTACATTCTTTCTTTACCCATTCATTTCTCACTCTATCCTTCAGAGTATTTCCTGTCATGCTTCTTAAATGTTTCATTTCACTGTACACTGAAATTCAAAAATGTACCTTTATTGACAATCTTTTATCTAATTATATTGAAAAAAAAATGTTTTTCATTTAATATCAATATCGCATGCAGCGCACAAGCAGACACGTGTAAATGCGCGCTTACACGTGCTGCAAGTGTACTTAAAAAAAAAAACAAATGTCGAATGAGCTTACACCCTCCTACTTTTGCCGTTTTTCCCTGAAACAGGGTTGACATAGGCAAAGTGAACCATGTTTTATAGCATTAGTGGTCACTGGGCAGCGCCATCCAACTCAAAGTCAAGGAAATAGTTATTTCAATACAATAAAAATTGCGATGATATTCTTGGTAAGCTTTGTTTTTCTTTGTGTATCACACCCCAAGAGCCCTCTGCGAGCTTTTTTTTTTTTTTTTTTAAGAAATCCTGTGCGGGAGACTCCCTAGATTCTAAAGACTCTAGGGGTCTATGACACTTGTTGTAGTGCCGCAGAGGTGTACGAGCTTGGTCGTCGCTACAAAGTGCCAATACTCAAGCAAGACCCAGTTGCTGTAAGGCTGGATGGACCTTTGGTGACAGGTCATTGGTAAAGGTTTATGAATTTTTCAACCCAGCGAAGAGCACATTCGAAATATAAATGGTATATTTTTGTGCTCCGCCGGGATCCGAATCCACAACCTTCCATTTACGAGTCCGAAGTTTTGCCACTACGGACTACGGACCGGTCCAAGATGCCAACGACACGCGGTGTACCTGACCGGTTACCCATCCAAGTACTGTCCGCGCCCAATGTTGCTTAACTTCGGTGATCTATGGGAACCGGTGCTTTCAACATGGCTAACGTCGTTGACAGTTGAGCTTGGTCTTGACTTGAATTCTAATTAGCAATTGCAATTAGCTACCTGATATAAGACAGTCTCATTCTGACATTTGTATGTATTTCACGTGATCTGCCATTCAATTAATTCGCAATTTCAACTTGGAGTATTTATTTTGAAGTAGGTAATTTGTGTCTATGGTCGGCATCAGTATTTTCATTAATTCCAACCTAAATATATTATAAGCAATATAATTTTCGCAGATAATGTTTATTTGTCAAAATGGCGGGAAAACCGCGACCACATAATGGCGGCCATTTCCATAAAGACTTAACTACCGATCCCAGATACAGAGTGAGTAACGAGATACTTGTGGATTCCGCACACGAAAATGAACCTTACAGCTTCGAGGGAATAAGGATCATAATGGCTCGAAGAAAACACTGTGTGGTATGTCGTTTTGAAATTAATTCAAGAAAGCTATTCGAATGAAGATAATGTTCTTTATTTGAAAATTTGAAACACGTGAATGGATCGGTTGTCATGGTGATGGTAGAATCAAATTTTGGAATGTATGAAAGTTTTTGTATGTTTTGAATAGGTGTGAGGTTGACAAAACATAATTTATAAATGATGTGCCATAAAAGAAATATCGTGGTTGTCCTGTGGTGGCATGTGACGAACTATTTATTTTTACAGGGAACAGGGTCGGTCTTACACCAACCATTTCAGTTGAAGTGTAAATTTCCCAGTTTACAAGGATGCTGGTACTCATTTCTTGTAAAGAATGGAATGTGTAAAGCTTGCCGCTATTTTATTTTGAATTTGAAATAAACACCGAAACGGGAAAATCATTTCTGACACCCTCGGTGGCCTTTGAACCTAAGCTCTCAGTATGGAATGTAATCACTCTACCAACTGCTATATATCGATCGGACCTACTATACTTGAAAATACCGGGCCTTAGACATTTTATAACAAAGGCGGTTAACATGGTATCTAATCTAATCTAAGTTGCAAAGATATGTTACATTGGAGATTCACATTACATGCATTCCCACAACCAGACACGTACAAGGTCGCGCTTGCACATGCCTCATGTGAACCTACAACATAAAAACCAAATCTCAAATGGACACACAGCCAGCAACTCTTGCCGTCCTTCCCTGAGACAGGGGTGACATTGGCAAAGTGAACCATTTTTACAGCATGGGTGGTCAGCCGCATACCAACCTATAAGTCAAGGAACATACACGACGGATTACTTTTTTTTTAAATCTATAAATAATAATATGTATGAATATCAAAACTAAAACAGAAAACGAATTCCAATTTAATAAACCCTAGCCGCCAACATTACAGATCAACTGTAACTGTAACTCTGTCGCCATTCCGCTAGGGGGGCCAGAGCCACTGCAGAGCTCCATGAGCGCCATGTATACAAGAAGAAAAAACCTCAGCCAAGTTTCTGCAGAGCTTCTTTATTTGATGTGTGATTCGACAAGAAGTGCATTTGCAGTCAAAAGGCTTGTTTATATGCTTTGTGTACTTTCATGGCAAAATGCACTTACCGCCTAATATTCATGTTCCTCTGTTATATGTGGGTGCCGCGAGCTAATGTGCTTATATGTGAAACAACTAGAGAGAGACCGAGGCGAGGAAGTACGAGTAGAAGCAGAGAGATGGCAGAGAAATGAGAAATGACATATTTTGTAATAAAAAAATATTTTGCGTCTGTGGTTAAAAATATATATCTTAGTGATTGGCTTGGTATTTTTTTTCTCGGTATTTTCTCGGTATTTAGCATGTGTGACATTTAGCTGATAAAAAAACTACGCACACGATTGACATAAGTGCGTCCTGTTCATTCAGTAAGAAATACCGGGCCTTAGAGTCATAATAAAGTGAGAGCTGATGAGAGAAAGGTGAAATAAAAAAATATTTTATTGATCTGTTATGTTGGCAGCTAAGGCTAAGGTTATTTAGTTTTCAATTCTCATTCTTAATTAATATTTTGTGCATTTGGACTTATTATTTTACTTAGTAATTGTTTGTCCATTCAAAGATAAATGCATTTAATTATTTGTGTTCCTCGACTATTATAGGTTGGTACAAGGCTGACCACATATATTATATATTATTCAAATGCTTCTGACCATTCTGTAGTTCATCTTCACATATTTCTACGTACCAACACACTTTCATTCACGACACACTCACACACACGCTCGCACACACGCACACACACACACACACACACACACACACACACACACACACACACACACAAACACACACACACACACGTGTTTACCAACACTTGCACATTTCTATATTTGTTTTTGGTTCGCTACCGTACTGTGGCCGTACAAACGAGCTTCCCAGCGTCAGGGCTTGCCAAGCGCGGTCTGTGTACTGGCGCGCTGGAAACAAATTAAATTGCAGCTAGGCGCTCGGCGACCAAATGTTCCATACGACACCGACTGCTCCTGGCCATGTGATGAGTCACAACACAGATTTTTACATAAAATAATAATAAACAATTTCATTTTTAAGTGTTAATCTGTTCAAAAGTGAAAGCCCATTGTATTTAAAAAAAAAAACAATTGGAAAAAAACAAAGTTTTAATTCACTTTTTCTAATAAGGCATCTACAGGAGCATAATTGTTACATATAGTTGTATGAAATAATTTTCAAAACTATTACTTAAAACTATTTTTTGGAAATTATTTTATACAAACAGACACGTATAAGTTCGCGCTAACACATGCCGCACATGGACCTACATATAAAAACCCAATCTCAAATGAACATAGCCCTGCAACCCTTGCCGACCTTCCCTGAAACAGGGGTGACATTGGCAAAGTGAACCATTTTCTACAGCATGGGTGGTCAGCCGCATACTTACCTATAAGTGAAAGAACAAGAGATAATCTATCTATAATCTATAATCTAAGTTGCAAGGATATATTTATTCAAACCTCTCAGATGTATGCCCACAAACAAACACGTGTAGTTCGCGCTTACAAATGCTGATTGTGTACTTACAAATAAAATCCAAACCTCAAATGAACATAAGCCCTGCAACTCTTGCCGACATTCCCTGAAACAGGGGTGACATTGGCAAAGTGAACCAAAAGATTGGCAAAGAGATGGTTGTGGTAAATGATGACAATATTGAAGTAATGATTTTAGTGACTCTTATTGTTTATCCTAGGATTGTATGCATATATGTATACTATTTATATAAAAGACAAAGCGTTTTATATTTGCATAGGTATACACCTCAAAGGTATATACTATAATGTATAGTGTACGACTGTGTCGAAGCCTTTTGAGGCAATTTGGATACAAAATCCCCTAACACAAATACTACAGGTTCTGGATAAATGACGTCACTAAAAATATCTAGAATCTTTGTGGAAATTCCGTTGTGGTGATTGCTTACAGTAGCATAAACATTCTTTTCATTCGAAGGTTGTGGATTCGGATCCCGGCGGAGCACAAAAAATATACAATTTATATTTCCAAACATGCTCTTCGCTGGGTTGAAAATTCATAAACCTTTACCAAAAGACCGGTCACTGAAAGGTCCATCCAACCTTGCAATAACTGAGTCTTGCTTGAGAATTGGCGCTTTCTACAGCGACGACCAAGCTTGAGGTGTGATACACACAAAAACAGCGCTCACCAAATAAATCACCCTAATATTAATTATTTAAAAAAATTAAATGGAAACAAAGTTTTAATTCACTAATTTAAATAAGAATTAAAATAAGGAAATAAGTGAATTAAAACTTTGTTTCCATTTAATTTTTTTTAAATAATTAAAAATGAACTTTCACTGTGTTAATAAATCCACCCTAAAAAACACCCTAATATTATTTATTTTATTATTATTCACGTTCAAAACCGGAGGTCTAGGGTTTGATCCCCATTGAGAGTGCAAGATATAATTTCGAATGTATGTGTTTCCTTGAAACTCAGATCTTAGTACCGACAATGTTAACGTCAAGCGGTCTCTCTTATCTGTAAAACTAAAAGATTTCCCTTTTTAAAGGAAAAAGCGTTGTAGAAAAATCTAATCTAAGTTGCAAATATATGTTACATTGGAAATTCGCATTATGTGCAGACACGTATAAGTCGTGCTTGCACATGTCGCATGTGAACTTACAACATAAAAACACAAATCTCAAATAAACATACACCCTTCTTGCCGACCTTCCATGAAACAGGAGTGACATTGGCAAAGTGAACCATTATCTACAGCATGAGTGGTCAGCTGCATACCAACCTATAAGTCAAGGAACATAGGTATACACAAAAATTAAGTTTTTGAAATAGACAAGTAATAAAATGTATAATTATTAAAACAAATAAGAAATTATTTTTAATGACAACCTGAAACGAGATAATGGACTCAATTTCAATTCGGAGAGAAAAATGTGATGTCACTCGCAGGAGTATCTATGGAAAAAGCAAATAAATATGTTGTTGTTGTTTCGTTGTTACAAAACATTATATTTGTGGCATACCGTTGCTTATATCTTCACGGGAAGGCCTTCCAGAGCATGAGAAAATATATAGCTTTGTATGACCGTCCATGTTTTGTGGGTCCTTTAGACACATACATACATGACGAGTATGAGGAGGGTACGTGTATCCCATTATAAATATGACGCTTGTTTGCCGAGAAAAATATTTTTGTTCAAATTTATGCTGAGTCCATTTTAATTTCAATAAATAATAAAAATGTATTTTATTTTATAAGCACAGCACATATTATTTTCTAAAAACAAACATTTTTCATGAAAACTAAAATGGTTTATTTTTACTATGATTTTCCCACATTCATTCCCATTTTTCAACAGCTGTATAGCGGCAGTGCAGAGTTTTCATCGTGAAGGTTTTTTTTTTAATTCACAAAAATAATATGAATGTACGAAAATAAACAGAAAACATGCATGTACAGAAATGTGTGGCTCTCTGGACCTGCTGTTTCTATGAGATTTTTCATGTTTTGAACAAATAAAACAGAGAAAATCCATTTGCTTCCCGGTTTTGAAAAACACACCATATTGTCTGCATTTTAATCTTATTTCTTTTTGTGTGCCATTTTCTGTTATTGTTGAAAACACACGGATCGTTTTATTGAAATCTTAAAGAATTGATCAGTATATTTTCAAAATTTACAAAATATACAATTATTTTCTGACAAACAAACAAAATTAAACGCTGTTTTAACCATTTTAATAATAATAAAGGTCTTTATTGTTTTTATCATGATGTAGGTACATAATAATATTACAATTACAAAAATCTAAGTACAATAAATACTCCCCAAAGTAAGCATAGCTTGTGTTTCGGGGAGGATTCCAACTTATGTTAACTTAAAATTAATTACTTAATAGATAAATATTTATTTAAATATTTAAAAAAATTAAATGGTAAAACATGGTTTTAAATAAATAAATAATTTTTAAATAAATGTATTTTAATATTTATTTATATAAAATTAAAATTAATCAATCAATGGATAATAATTTCTTCTAAGTATTTCACAAAAATGATAACAAAAATTCCATATATACACCATTTAGTCATTAACAAATATCCCAAATTGGATGACTACTGAGCAAGCACAGGAATATAGAAAAGAGGTAACAGTTTTAAATAGAAATGGAAGTTATACATATATACACATTTGTACTTACACGTCGTGTCTGTTTGTAGGCGTTTAATAAAAGGCCTGAAATGTCAATATTATATCATTAGAGCACTGATTAAATATAGAAATCAGTGGGTTTTTTTTGGTTTTGTGTATTTTTGTGAAAATTTTAAAAACTTTTATTGTATTCTTACCTGATAATGACCTATACCTAAGGCTGAAAACTTTCGTAATTTATGATTAAAATAAATCGATGTATGGGAAAAGAAACAGTGTTTAATTAGAATTTAGTTTCTAAAAATATAAAAATCAATAGAAATCAGTGTATCGAGGTTTAAACCGCAAATGAAAAACAAAATCCAATATTGGAATCAAAATTTTAGCGTAAGATTGAACTGTTTTCTTTAAAAGCTAAAAAGTATAAAAAACAAACAAGGGCGAAAGAAAAAACGTTCTTTTCCGAGAATCCCATAACAAACAAAGCTTTATTTAGGGATCGATCTGTTCTATAAAGAAATCTAAGACTGTTTACCCGGGTTTTAAACACTGCACTGTGTTGGCAGCTGTTTTATTAAAACAACTAAACAGTTTTGTGTTGAATGAGAAACAGCGAGTATTAGAAATGCGTTTGTTTGGACACATGGCTCTGCACACAATACAATCTTTCGACATTTTTATAGGCTAATATAATGGTTTTTTTTATTGTGGAACCCTGTGCTGGAGACTCTCAGAGAAATCTAGAGGTCTATGAAACTTGATGTCCTAATCCTTTCTGTCCGGATCGAGTCAAAAGTACCTATTGAGGATCTTTGCCACATGTGTCTGCTATTGGGCATCTATGATAAAAGATCATAGATACTATGAAGCACCTGCGGTGTTGTCCCTCCTGTCCGACAAGCTACTCCATGGATGATCTCTTTGCGGGAAACCAAAGAGCTGTAGACATTGCTCGTTACTGGGCCAATACGGTGTGAAGCTGACACGAAGAAGAATAGATGTCCACTGGCAGACACATGTAAGTTTTTGTTTACACACGCTGCATGTGTAATTGTTTGCTCATAAAATTAAAACTCAATTCTCAATAAACTAAGCTTACAAATCTAAATTAACTTTACAGGAAATAATTTCTTTGAAAATTAGTCGTTTAATTCAATTGCACATTTTTCCATGGAAACTTACCCAAGCTCGATTGTTCTCACATGCCCTCTACATGCATGGAGTTCCAGGAACATTCCCTCTGCACTTGCATTCCAAACAACTGAACAATGCGCATACCACTTCAGAGTGAAGACAAGTGCCGTTATACGAGGGTAGGAATTAAAACATAGACAGTGGATGGAGAATAAATAGTACATATTTATACTGAACATATATTTTCACGAATGACCAGTCTCCTTAGTACGAGTTGCAAAACATGGGTAAAGTTTAGTTTACGGAAAGTATTAAAGGGTGATTTTCCCCAAAATCTGCCGTTTTTGTTTCTTTCACTTTATGGTCGTAGCAAAAGAGTTACAGTGATTAAGAAAATCAAGTTCAAACAAACATAAACGGCAGATTTTAGGGAAAACCACTCTTTAAAACTTTCCGTAAACTTTACTTTACTCAAATTTCGCAACTCGTACTAAGGGTACAGTTCAATTTTATAAAATCGTTGGTAAATTTATTTTAAGATCCGTTCACATTTGATCGCTTGACTACTTATTAGGTCAACATCTCCGATATTAGTCTGCCTTCAAAGCATCGTGATCTCTATTTATAGGTGTATAAGGGTTATTCTGGCATACACCAGACCACGCTATAATATTCTCAGTTAGAAGTTTCGAGCAAACGCTCACACAAGCATACTAATCCAAACACTTACATCTAGAGACACAGTCACACTCACACAAGTAAAAACACACAGACACACAATCTTTAATTAATCATTCCTACAAGCAGACACGTATAAGTTCGCGCTTTAACATGCCGCATGTGAACCTACAATATAAAACCCAATCTCACATGAACACAAGCCTTGCAACTCTTGCCGATCTTCCCTGAAACAGGAGTGACATTGTGACACAATCACAAGTAAAAACACACAGACACACAATTACATATTCTGAGCAATATACATTGATCTTGTAGTTAATAAATTACCTAAACGAAAGGCAAAAATGTCAGTAGTGAATTTGTAGACGGCCTTATAAATATTAATTAAATAAAACGCAGTTTAAATTCACTTTTATATTCTTTAACTTTGTCGAACGTTTTCGCCTAAAAAAGCATCATCAGGACAATGACAAATCAAATTAACAATTCAAATGTTGTATACCTTTGTAACTTTCAAGGAAAGCTTATATGGCGAAGGATGCCTGTATAAATGTGATATCACTTGGCCGATCTTAGACAGTCAAAGCTTCAGTTTATACAAATTATGTAGGTAGTTTGAAAAGACACAAAATCCCTACTTTCTACATGTTTAAAAAACCTACTTTTCAAAATGCTGTAAAATAGTAAAATCCCATGATTGTTAAACTAAAGCATTTGTAAAACATAAGTTTTACACATTCGTGATATATATCTTCCTCAAATATGTAAGTGAGTGATAAATTAACGAGAATCTGAATAAATATTCTACGACTTTGAATCTCACATTTCATGCTCGTTCATTATCATCGAAGCAGCTTTTTTTTTTATCGATACAAAAAATGTTCAATCTCTAAAAGCTCCCGCGTTTCCCTCCCCGCACCGAAAGCTCTCGCTCCGAAAGCTCCACGGTGTTCTTGAAGTGCATCGCAACTGCAGCTGGGCGAAAGCTGCTAAGGATGCATCGATGGGAAGTACAAGCCGCCACTTGCCGGAGCTTTTTTGTATCATAAGCTCGCAGAGAGTATTGTTAGAGCGAAATAAAAAGCTCGCGAGGGTTGTCTGCATAGTGAATTTGTCACGTGAAAGCTTTTTTTTGTTTCCTTGTTATTGGAGCTTTTTTGGTTCAATGATGGTACGTAGCAAAGGTATTGTTGCAATTTTATTTGGGTTCAATTTAAATAAAACTACGCTGGAATTTATTTTAGACAATTTATTTTAGAATTGCTTACATTAGGGTCACGCACTTTTATACTGGTGGCTTCACGGCTCGGGTGTTAGTGGGGTACTGACTTCTGCAAAGTATTGAATAACTAGAGCTTATTCTCGCATGTACCAGACGATATGAGAAGCTTCTTGAGCGAATATTTTGAGCAAATACGAGAAGGTAAACTATCTAGTGTATGCACACATGTTAAAGTAAGTTAAAACATATTGACACAAAGTAATAGGTAAACATGCACGGATATAATTTTATACTCGTACATTTGTTACAATATATTACATCAAAGATTCACATTACATGCATTCCCATAACGCATCACACATGCTGCGTGTGGACTAACAACATAAAACCGGTTCGTAGTCCAGGTGGTAACACTTCGGACTCGTAACTGGAAGGGCGTGGGTTCGAATCCCGGCGGAGCACAAAAAATATATATACGATTTATATTTTCAAAATTTGCTCTTCGCTGGGTTGAAAAATTCATAAACCTTTACCAAAGACCGGTCATCAAAAGGTCCATCCAGCCTTACAACAACTGGGTCTTGCTTGAGAATTGGCGCTTTCCACAGCGACGACCAAGCTCGCAGAGGGCTCTTGAGGTGTGATACACACAAAAACAGCGCTCACCAAATAAATCAGCCTAATTTCATTTCATTCATTTCAAAACCCCAATATTGAATGAGCATAAGTAACTCTTGCCAAGCAGGGTGACAATTTTTTACAGTATGGTTGGTCAGTCTCAATGGTTAACTGAAAATAATGATGTTGATCATTATCAGAATATATTTTACAAAACACAAGTAAAGACTTGAGTGTACGAGTATAGTCGATCTGAATTCATGTTGACCCTTCAAATGACATAATGAACCTGTCTCCTTTTAAGATACCTAAATGCAGCTGCAACTAAGCTGCACATAGAGCTGTCGATGCTATCACACCATTCACTAGACTGTGTTTTTTTATTGTTGTATATTTCGTTTCTTTTTGTTACTAAACCTTGTCCAAAAAGTCCTTTCATACCCTTCAAATAATGAGAAACTAAACTAAAAGCGTTTTTGTTTAGAAATATCGATGAAATGTTTCTGACAGCTTTTATTATTTCACAAAAATTGAAAAACAAAAGTTTTTTATCTGAAAAAAATGTATCCATTTGATTGAAATATTTTTACAGTATTTTTCGTACAAAAAATAAAAATAAATTGTTAGAAGAGAGTTAACGAGCAGTTTATTAAAGCATAAAAAAGTTGTTTTTTAAAAGAGAAAAATATGAACTGTAAAAAAGCAACAATAATTGATTGAAGTTTCAATTTAACAATTCATGCATAAAAAAATATGTATTCTTTAAACGAAGATGATTTTATCAATTCTTGGAGCTTTTTTTTGAATAAATAAATGTCATTTGTTTTTTACTATCATTTGTTGATACTTCAATAAACTTCAATAATAAATCTACTAGACTGTGTTCTGCGTATTTTTTCAAAGATCTGTAATCTACATATAATCTAAGTTGCAAAGAGATATGTTTTAGCATTTGAAATTCATAATAAATGTATTCTCACAAAAAGTACGCGCTTACAAAAACTACATGTCCACAAACGTCAAATGAACATAAGCTCTGCAACTTTTGCCGACCTTCCTAGGAAACAGGGTCAAGTGAAATCTTTTTTAACAGAATGTGTGATAAGCCTCATACTAACCTACATATAATTCATGGGATAAATGATGTTATAAATTGAACTGATAAAGTTTCTCAGCCATAAAATCCGTAGATGCTTTGGTATCTATACCGTTCAATCGCTTTACAATTTGGTAATTTCTCTCTGTTTACTGGACGGCGTAGACAGTTGAGTGGCATCCCTCTACGGATAGTCGTAGCACCGCATCGCATCGAGAGCATTCCCGACACTCTGGTCTACGGATTGCTCTTTTTACAATCGAAAAACAAATACAAGCGAGATGCGATAGCTGTTGGAGCTGGAGTTTGGAAACTAGAACCGGATGTGAGGGAGGAAAATATATGTGAAAAGAATGAAAAATTGCTAAATATTCTCTACTTACGGAAGGTCTGTTATGCTACTAGATAACAACGTTATAATTTTCCTATTGGATGATAAGAACCTTTGCGTAGAACGAAAATCTAATACTTTGAATTTGTTACAAATATTGAAGAGATACCTACATGTATTTGTAGCTGAAATTTTTTATCATGATTAAAAGTATTTGTAATATTGATTGTAAAAATATTATTCATTATGTGTGTTCCTTAATTTATAGGTTGGTATCCGGCTGACTACTCCTGCTGAAGAAAATCGTTAACTTTTCAAATGTCACCCCTGTTTCATGGAAGGTCGGTAAGAGTCACAGGGTGTATGTACATTTAAGATTTGGGTTTTTATGTTGTAGGTTCATATGCGGCATGCGCAAGCGTGAACTTGTACGTGTCTGCTTGTGAGAATGCATTTAATGTGAATCCCCAATGTAACATATCTTTGCAACTTAGATTAGATTAGATAAGACTATAAAGTTTGAACAAAATATATCACTTAAGAATTGCCACTACAAACAAATATTATAATATTAAACAAATAAAAATAAAATATTAAAATAGGGGTGAAGCTGCATGGATTTGTACATTTATAATATTTCCCTTTTTGTTTTATTTATTTATTCAAAATTCAGAATATCACAGATGCGGGATCCCGTTCCGCATCTGCCCGCTTGCATTTCGTTCCCGCTGAAGTTTTCTCCGCCCGCCCGCGCAGTTGCTTGCACAGTCCGTTGTGCAAACAACTTTTTCAGTTTCCGTGAAGTGCGCAGTTAGCAGCGGGATTGATTCCCAAGATTGCGCGCCGAATAAAGATAAACTATCTCGCAACAAGATAATATTGTGTTTTGCTCCGCTCCGAGTATATTTTTAATGCTTCCTCGTGTAAAACTCTTTCTCTGCCAATCGAGTTTAACTTTTTAGCGCTTTGCTCCCGAAGTGCTTGTGAATGTTATTTATTTTCACAGGTAAGGAAAACGACCTCCCGGAAGAAAGGAGAAGACCCGGAAGACCCAAACTGAGATTTAGGGATGACGAGGAATTGAATAATATTAACGCTACGCTACTAAGATACATATATTAATATATATAGATGTGGCGAGTGAAATCTGTTTATTTTTACAGGTAAAGGAGCTGGCCTTACATCAACCACTTCAATTGAAGCGAGGGTTTGCTCATTTCTTGCGAAGGCCAAGTAATAAACCATGCCGGGATTTTATTTTTGGTTTGAAATAAACGCCAAAATGGGAAATCATTTCTGATGAACTGTAGTTCTCGGCAATGAAGTGCAAGCACTCTAAACATTGAGCTATCGACCGATGTTATTAATCGATGTTAAGCTTCTACAAAATTTCATACTGGAGAACAGCATCGAAAGACAGGTGGAGTCGTAGGCAAAAGTTACAGGACGTCAAGGCTTAAATAAGGCAGCAGTACAATTGAAGAAAAAGTAGAAGGAGGCTGGCCTTACACCAACTACAGAATAAAGGTTTTTCCAGCTGCCAAAGGTATATTTCTCATTTCTTGTAACGGTTTTGTTGACTGTGCAGGTGTTTTTAAATTGAATTGGAAATTATTAAAAATTCAAATGCATAAAAATCAGAATGGATAAAAACAATTGAATTGGAAGTAAGTACCAAAATGACTCTGGATGATATGAAATAAGTATGTAAGGACATAAAAAAAATGGCAGGTGATCTGTAATATTGGCGGTTAGCTCTAGGGTTTTTTAAATTAGATTTTTTTAAGTTACAATTTTGTATCCTGTCTTTTTTGGTGTTTTTTTTTAATAAAATGGACGTTCACTTTTTATTCCACGAAACCCTTAAAAACATTAATAAATATCTAGTCCTATGATTGTGAAAATAAACATATAAAACAATGCATATCATTTGTTGATTAGAGTAAAAAAATTGACACAATAACGTACTTTTTATACAAGATGCTTGTCTCTGGCAGTCAACGAGCTAAAGCGTTTTCTCTCCATTGCGTTTCCGCTCGACTTGCAATTTTCCGACGCGAAAGTGGTCAGTCAACCGGACGATATTGTTCAATAGAAATTTTAATTTTACTGAAAAATATAATTATTGTTTCGTTTCGTTAAATTGTTTGAACTTGGAATGTTTTGAGGATTTAAAAATTCAAATATATTTTATGAACTCAATATACAGATGAATTTAAGCGTTTAAAAGTTAAGAACAACATGTGAACAGCCTCTTATTCAATATAATCTAGAATCTAAGTTACAAGGATGTATATTTACATTTAGTATTTAGTGAAAAGCATGTCCACAAGAGTACACGCGTGAGTTTGCGCTTGTACATGTTGCCCATGAGTTTTTACAAAATAAAATCTAAACCTTAAAAACATATCAAAAAAATTATTCTTGCCGACTTTCCCTGAAAAATTTGTGACATTGACAAAATTGAATAATTTTTTATGGTACGAGTTCTTAGCCTCACACGAATTTTTAAGCCAAAAATATCAAACTAAAACATGACATTAAAACATGGAATGACATTTAAAAAATAAAGAAAAAAGTAAATTAGTTCAAATTGTTTTTTTAAGCTGGATAAAACTAAGAGTTGTCAATTAACTTTAGATAATTGTATTGGAGAGTTGCTAAGTGAAATAATGATATTAATGAAACTATGTGAAACTTGATGAAATTTTCATCATTTCACTTTTACGCTGAAGAAACCCATCGTAAACATAGGTGAAATGTCCGGAAGCTCCAGATCACAAGAGCAGATCCAGGAAAACAACTCTCTTAAATCATCAGCCGGCCGTGTAAGGGGCTGTCCATATATTACGTCATTCGCATTACGTGGGGGGGAGTCTGGTCTGCGGATGATGGCAAATGATGTACGAGTACCAAAAGTGACGTCGTTCTTGTAAATACCAGTTTCTACAAAATATACAAAATATTATGTAAGTAATATAACATTATTAATTATTAAGCTCATCGATTATTACAGCAAGAGGAGGGGGAGGGGTCATTAGATAATGACTAGAGGATGATTGTAAGGGGGGGGGGGTCGAAAATCGGCCAAAATCGATGACGTAATTTATGGACGGCCCTTAAGCCTAAGACTCCTTTGGTTTATTTTGTTTCAAATCAGTCAAACTGTGCTATTTTCCAAGGAAATAAAAGCTTTTTACACTCAAAAATTGCAGCACAAATCACACAATCCCACTCACTGGAAAGCTCTGCCGTAATTACTGATCAATTAGAAAAGTTTACCTCGGGATTCCACCGCGCGAAACAAAAGCTCAATAGCATTGCGCGATTCGTTTTCCTTCCGCAAACTTTCGAGTAAAAGCTCTGACTAAATTAGACTTAATTGAGCCAAAAAGCTCAAAAGCTCGCAAATCAACTCTACATGAGGCAGCGGGGGAAGGGCGGGGAGCTTTTGAAATATTTTCAAGCTCTGCAACAATGTAATGGGAAAGCTTTCCACTGGAGGCTCGTGATGAAAGAAATTATCGAAGGCTGCGCTGCAGTGGCGAACCGGCATTATTTTCTTTGGGGAAACCATTTAAAAATAAAGTTTTACTACGATTTTTTTTAAATATCTATAAATATAACAGTACCTCCAATTTTATTTGCAAATAGATTTGTGAAGAGGAATGAAATTCACCCCAAACTATTCTGCCATGCCAGAAACAGGTATAAATATCATAATTTACAAATTCATTATCCACTCTTTCATTAATCGGATGGTTTCGCAAGATGATATAATATCGTTCTTCTGTACAAGTGGAGCTATTGCGGCATCTATGAATGTATCACCGAAGGTCAATAAATGTACCTACAACCTTCGACCTCGAGCAAAAAACAACAATTCATTAGTTCTTTATTCTTCACAAACTGATGAATAGAAGACACACGCCTCCTGAAGACGTCGGACATGACTCTGACGAAACGTAGAGAAAATCGTTCTTCTCTTTCCACGGTCAGTAAAAAAGTTTCTAACGACCGTAATCATAATTTAAAATTTTTATATTAGACAAGCTATTTCATTGATTTTTTTTTTCAAGGAAACCCGATAGGATTCGAACCCACGCCACTGGGTTGTTGGGAAACCACTCCCATATGCCGAAGTTGGCCTAAACCATATCTACCAAACACGCAACCCGACTCTGAAATAGCAGAAACAAATCCCTAATTATGGTTTATGCCATTCCACTGGAACCAATGTTGGTTTTTTTTGTGGTTTGTTATTTCGTTTGATTTTCTACTAGTTTTTTTTGGTAATTTTAAGCATTCGATAATAGCTGCTGGCGGCTTAGAAAATATTTTTGTGATTTTAAATGGAATGGAAAGGAGAAATTATCGAGAATACTAAGACAAGCCAGTTTTTTCTTCGTTGAAAACTATAATCTAAGTTGCAAAAATGTAAAAACATTTAAAAAAATACTGCGTGCATGCCCATAAACAGATACGTGTAAGTTTGAACTAACAAATGTACTCACAAAAGAAAATCCAAACCTCGAATGAACATAGGTAAGCCTTGCACATTTTGCCGACCTTCCTAAAACAGGGCGGAAATTCGCAAAGTGAACCATTTTGACAGTATGGGTAGTCAGCTTCATACCAACTTATAAGTCAAGGAATATAAATAATGAATATTATTTAACTTAATTAAAAAATCATTAAATAAAATTAAAATGTACAAAATATCTATAAAAATGAGAATTCAAAATTTGAAAGCCGTAGCCTGTGCCGCCAATATAACAGATCAACTACCATTTATTTGTAAATATGTCAAATTACCGTAAATCCAACTTAAAATTCAATACCAAAAAACTGAATATGTTAGGTAATTCAGGTTAGTGGTTTGTTAATGATGTCCGGAAATGTTGAAGCGGAAAAATTAACTTAATTTAACTGATAAGTCTATGAGACAGAGCACCATACTTAGCATCGCCTTTGTAGGAAAAAATCAAAGGGTACTTAGCAACTAATAACAAAATATCGACGGTTAAAAGGAAGTAAACATCGATATATAATATAAGCGATGTTTTGGTCAAAAATGAGTTATGAACGCTATCCTATTTAAATTTTTCCGTTCTTTCTAATGCACTAACTCCCATAGCTCTATGATATTTTTTTTTGTGTTTGTGCCAAAGCAAACAACTTTGTTTTCAAAGTATGGTCTTGGTGTAACCGACAAGATTTTGGCTTTTTTTGTCCTAAAGGCGCTTGCGACATAAAAAAAATCGTAAAACATCGTAAAACCACATTAATAGGAATGTCAATAAATGCCTTTTTTATTTTAGAGCTGTTTTGATTTTAACGATATGATTAAAAATTAAAAGTTATGCCATTTTTCTGCAATCTCAAACTTAAAACTGCTTTCCTGAACAATTTAGTTTATGTCGCTTATGCCCTATTGCCTTTTAAACGTCGATATTTGCCTTGACTTATAGGTTGGTATGAGGCTGACCACCCATACTGTATAAAATGGTTCACTTTGCCAATGTCACCCCTGTGTCAGGGAAGGTCGGTAAAAGTTGTAGGGCTTATGTTCATTTGAGGTTTGGATTTTATTTGTAAGTACACATTCAGCATTTGTAAGCGCGAAATAGACGTGTTTGTTTGTGAGCATTCATTTGAGAGCTTTAAATGAATATATCCTTGCAACTTAGATAATTATTATTATTTAATTTTATACCTGATGATGACCTACTAGGTCGAAAACGCGTTAGTAATTTGTTTACAGATATTAATCATTTGAAATAAATTTTATAGTGAAAATAAACAGTGTTTTGTTTGAATTTCATCCAAAAATTATAAAATTAAGCAATATGAATTTTCACAGTGTTAATACACAAACAATACAAAATATACTATTATTATTATTATATTAATTTGTCATTTCCCTAGCGTCCCGGCCATGTGACGTCAAAACATTGTATGTGTCAATAAATGTGCGAACACCATTCTTCTCGATCACACATTAACTCTTATTCCTCTATCTGTACACGTATATTTTTTTTACAAGATCACACTTTGTCATTCATCTTTCTATCATGCCTATCATTCCCTCGCCCATCCTCCCTTAATTTTCTCCATTCCCACCCATCCCCACTTTCCTTCACCATCCCCTTCCAGATTCTTCCACTCTTCACCGTTGATCCGAGTTCATCCAATTAAATTCTCACCCTTTACGGCAGTTGTAGACGGGGGTGGCTACTGGCTATATGTACTCTACCTTACACCCTAAATGGGCGATGTCAATAGGGTTAGTTCACAATTAAAAATACACTAAAAATATTGTTTTTATTTTGGTAGAGTCCTTTTTAATTAAACTACAATTATTTATTTCAACAGAATTTATTTTACACGGTTTTGTTCACAATTTACAATAATTGATAATCTCTGGTATTCACGTCCAAATGTGGGATGCAACTAATCAACTGAACCCCTCCGCAATACTGCAGCCCGTATATATAGGTACAAAAGAGACCATTCTTGCATGTTCTAGATTATACTAGACAGCTGTTTCACCATCATGATGGATCATACTGGACTGTTCTACACACACTATTGTACCTATTGAATTGGCGGTATCCAACTTTACAACAACTGGGTCTTGCTAGAGAATTGGCGCTATCTACTGCGACGACCAAGCTTGCAGAGTTGCAGATTCACACAAAAACAGCGCTCACCAAATAAATCATCCTAATATATTACCTATATTATAATAGCTGTAAGGTTCCTACTTGCACAGCGCCTCTGACATAACTGTTTTTGTTTTGACTTGATATGTAATTGTTTAAATTAGCATTATTTTGAAACAATAAAAAAAAAAAAAAAAAAGTATTCCTTGACTGATAGGTTGGTATGAAGTTGACCACCTATACTGTAAAAAATGGTTCACTTTGCCAATGTCACCCCTGTTTCAGGGAAGGTCGGCAAGAGTTGCAGGGCTTATATTCATTTGAGATTGGGTTTTTCATATTGTAGGTCCACATGCGGCATGTGTAAGCGTGAAATTATGAATGTCTGCTTGTGGGAATGCATTAAATATGAATCTCAAATGATACATATTATGGCAGCTTAGATTTAGATTTAGATTATAGATTAGTATGGTTGCTGGAACAATAAAATTACAAAAAAAACAATTTGAATAAACCTAAAACCGTCAGATTGTATGGAAACCAGGGCCGGGTGGGCCATGGACCAGAATACAAGCACTTTCCATTCAGCTAGCGAGCGCTGTCACACAGCCCCCCTCCGCCCCTGTGCTATTTCCCGTTTCATATCATTCCTAATAATTATACTTTTGCCTACCGTACTGAAATTTGGGTGACAGTTAAATGAGGGTAGAATCTACAATTGACGAAAATTTCGAGAGATTGAAAAATATCCTTATTTATCTAATAATAATAATATGAGGATGACTTATTTTTGTGTGAATCACACCTCCAGAGCCCCTCTGTGAGCTTGGGCATCACTGTAGAATGCACCAATTCTTAAGCAAGACCCAGTTGATGTAAGGCTAAATGGACCGTTAGTATCTTGTTACTTCTAATCTAATCTAAGTTACAAAGATTTGTTACATTGGAGATTCACATTACATGCATTCTCACAAGCAGACACGTACAAGTTCGCGCTTGCACATGCCGTATGTGAACCTACAACATAAAAACCAAATCTAAAATGGGCATACACCCTGCAACTTCTGCCCACCTGCCCTGAAACAGGGGTGACATTGGCAAAATGCACCATTTTCTACAGCGTGGGTTGTCAGCCGCATACAAATGAAACAATTACCAATTAACCATTTAACTTAACATCTATAAATGTATTGACTACTAATTTGGTGAGTTCTGCTTTGTGTGAATCACACCTCAAGAGCCCTCCGCAAGCTGCAGTAAAAGCTATAAAAAGCAGCAATAACACAAGCAAGACCCAATTGCTGTAAGGCTGGATGGGCATTTGGTGACTGGTCTTTGATTATGAATATAAAATTTTGAACACGGCGAAGAGAGATATTTATTGTGCTCTGCCGGGAATCGCACCCACGACCTTCTGATTACATTTCCGTAGCGTTTACTATTCTAGCCTGTAATAAAAACTTCCTGTTCGTTGTCGACTTAGATCTTTCCATCTGTGATTTACAAAAAAAAATGGATCCTGAATTGAGGACGTCCAGCTATATTTCCACCTTTACGAGGTCTTCCAGCTGGCGTTGCCCTATTGGCATCTCATCAGCTACTATGAGAGGGAGTCTTTCATGACTCAATCTGGAGATATGATATCTTAAAAATTCCCTCCTGAATCTGCTTTTATAGTCAAAAATATGTACAACTCTTTTAAAAATACAAAAAAATATGCCGTTTGCATAATTTAATCCAAATTAAAACACAACCGTGTTTTTCTAAAAGTTTTCTCTTTTTATACACCAGGAGCGTGAGGCGCATTCTGCCATCAGGTCGTTGCACACCCCAAGTATAAAACATTCTTAACCCAACTTAAGCGTGTACCAAAAACGTGTATATAAACTAGAAAAGCACATCTAGAGAGCGTTTAAGTTTTCATTAATTATTTATTGTTCAACGTAAAGTTTTATGCTTAAAGCGCAGGTGTATAAGCCTATAAGAGGCTGCACCCTCGATGGAGCACGAACTCTCCGTGTTAATTAGAATCGAAGACTCTAGCCCACCCCTGGGCAC
This sequence comes from Agapetus fuscipes, assembly GCA_951799405.1. Lineage (NCBI taxonomy): Eukaryota > Metazoa > Arthropoda > Insecta > Trichoptera > Glossosomatidae > Agapetus > Agapetus fuscipes. The sequence continues at coordinate 9,531,337 of OX637359.1, forward strand.
GCTCGCTTTCTCTCCCCTTTGCAATTATTTCCACCTTGTTCCAAACAGGGGTGGTACTACTGTGGGATGCCAACAACTTGCATACTTTTCTTTGAGAAATTTCGTTTTTTTTTATTTTCCCTCGCATATACGAGTAAATTGGCTGGTCTGCAGTCTATCTGCTAACGCTATGGACTCGTAAACGAAAGGCCATTAGTATGATTCAAAGAAAAAAAATAAGTACCTGTTTATTGTGCTTCTTTTCTTCTTTCTCCTTCTCATAGATCCTTTGGATCTGTTCCGCTATTTTCTCCTGTGATCCAGACCGCCAGCTATCACGCCATATTCCAGAGGGTTTTTTGGTTATGTTCCCATCCAAAAAGCGAAAAATTGGATTCTTAAATCTACCGTTCCATATCAAAAAAAAAATTTGTTTCTAGTCATTTTTTACAAATCCTAGTAAGTTCCTAGACTTATAGATTGGTGTGAGTGCTGGCCCCCCATACTGTAACGTTCACTTTGCTTCACTTTGCAAATGTCACCCCTTTTTCAAGGAAGGTCGGCAAGAGTTGCAGGGTTTGGGTTCATTTGAAATAAGGGTTTTTTATCATAGTTCTACATGCGACATGTGTAAGTGCGAACTTATACGTGTCTGTTTATGGGAATGCATTTAATATGAATTTTAAATATAATTTATCTTTGTAAATACGATTTACAATAGATTAAAGATTTCCAGAGCGTTTACTTACCTTTCTTCACTCTGAGTAGAGAAGCTTTACTCTTTAAAAAATGTACATTTTTTTTACTTACAATATTTTTGCGCACCCACATTCGATAACCCTGCGTTCGCCGCTGATAGTCAATATGTACATCTTCGTACTTTCCGTTATTTCTGCCTCTTTCGCTGACACGCCTCTGTGTTTACGTATTTGTTCAGCAGATTCAATTTATAATTGCATTTTTGCATTTGCGATGCGTTTTGTTTAGTCGCTGTTTTTTTTTTCGCAAACAAACGGGAGTGTCTTGTGAACGAGTTGTAGCAGTTGTTTTTTTTCCTTTTTTGTATGGAGTTCAATTTCGTTGAAATATTTACTTTGTTGAAACAAACGAAGAGATTTTCATGATTTAAAAAAAAAAAAGTACGATCTACTATAATCTATCTATCTATAATCTAAGTTGCAAGGATATATTCATTCAAAGCTCTCAGATGTATGCCCACAAACAAACACGTGTAGTTCGCGCTTACAAATGCTGATTGTGTACTTACAAATAAAATCCAAACTCAAATGAACATAAGCCCTGCAACTCTTGCCGACATTCCCTGACATTGGCAAAGTGAACCATTTTTTACAGTATAGGTGGTCAGCCTCATACCAACCTATAAGTCAAGGAATTACTATACTCATTGTAATAAAAATGAGTTTTTATGAGAATATCGAAGTTATATAGAAAGCATATATAGAGAACAGACTAAAACCCAATTTGGCTTATCTAGATCACACTCTCGAAAACTCTAAAACTGTGGGTTATAAATTAAAGTAGAAAAAATATGTATATTAATGGAATACGCAGATTTGAAATATACAAAAAGTGTGAAGTAACACGGCCAGGTTGCTAAGCAAAAACTTCCTAATACTTTGTAATGTGTAGCTAAGAATTCAAGTCATACATTCTGTTATGATTTTACTGGGGTTCTTTTTTTATTAAATTGTGATTTATTTATTTATTTTTTTGAACAGTATTTGTTACACAGTACTGTTTACTCCTCTCGCTCTAGCTTATGTCTTTGCGTTACAATGTTTCAAGCGACTTTGTCTCTCTCTAGGATTGTTCAACACTATTCCAGAAGCATTCCGCACACTAGCAAGCTACGTGCCTAGGTACACATACACACGAACTCATAGTAGATTATGCTAGAGGCAGACACACACCAGCAAGCTACGTGCTTAGGCTCATGTCCTCACGAACTCACACGTTCATAACAATACGTTTATTTCGCTGATAATACATACTCGTATTTTATATGTATTTTTAACAAGGTCCGGTCGATAGCTCAGTAGGTAGAGTGCTTGCATTCCATGCCGTGAGCTCGGATTCGAATCCCACCGAGAATGTCAGAAATGATTTCCCATTTCGGTGTTTATTTCAAACCCCAAAGTATAATCCCGGAGAGGTTTACTCAACCTTCACAAGAAATGAGAATCAGCCCTCTCGGGAGCTGGGAAACTCCCACTTCAACTAAAGTGGTAAGTGTAAGGCCGGCCCCAAAAAAAAAAATAGGTTCAACTCACCACATGCGACCCCTGCGGGGATAGCGCGGCAAGAAGTTACACTATATGTGTAGCTTAGTTAATTTTTTGGCGTCTAACATTCATTGATAATTTACATATATGTACCTGTTCGGAAACCAGGCCGAATTAAGTTGTTGATCTGCATTTATAAAAAAAATCTGTGGGTTAGTTTATTTATTAGTTTGTCCTGTGTGGCCCAGAGGCTAAAGTTACCGACTGCTAATTAAAAAGTGCACGGTAAGTCTGTTGATTAATTAGGAAAAGAGACTTGGAATACGAGACCTGACTCTCTTGTTATCTTCCCTTACTTCCCCCCCTTACACCAACCTGACCTCCCCCTTTCCCGTTCACCTCATTCCTACCCCCTCGAAGCCTTCACCCAGCTGGTGACCTCCTTCAAACAGCCTTCTTATAATAGGATGGTAATTTTAAAATATATACAAAAAACGATGGGTCTATAATCTTAAGATTTTAAGATATATTTAAGATTCATTCATACTTGAATTATAGGTTGGTATGAGGCTGACCACCCATACTGTAAAAACGGTTCACTTTGCCAATGTCACCCCTGTGTCAGGGAAAGTCGGCAAAAGTTGTAGGGCTTATGTTCATTTGAGGTTTGGATTTTATTTGTAAGTAGGTACACATTCAGCATTTGTAAGGCGAACTATACGTGTTTGTTTGTGGGCATGCATTTGAGAGTTCTAAATTAATATATCCTTGCAACTTAGATTATAGATAGATTAATGTGGATTTAAAATGCAAGCCCACTAGCAGACACGTATAAGTTCTTGCCGCATATTAACTTACAACATAAAATACTAATATAAATATTTAAAAATATAAATGGTAAAACATTGTTTTAATTCACTTTATTCTTTTTTTGCTCGAATATTTTCGCCTAATGAGGCATCTTCAAGAGCAGAATGGTTACACTGCTGGTAACAGATCAAACACTAAAAAATATTATAAAATACTAAATCTGAAATCAATTGGCAAATAGAAACAATTTTAACAGTTTGGTTGGTCAGCCTCATACCAACATATAACTCAAGAAACACAAATAAAAATTCAACACAATTAAATTTTCTTTACAACTAAAATTTCTTCTTTTTTAAACTTTTAATATCAATTGAAAATAAAATTTAGAGCAGCCAGCACTGCAGATCATTTGCCAATTTTCTGTGTTTTTCGGTATCAATAGGTATTGATTTTTTTTATGAAACATCGATGTAGGTAAATCAATATTTATTTATTTCAAATAATAGAGAACAAAACTAGGTGTTTTTTTTTAAATGATCAACATCAATAAATTAATAAACAAATTTGTTTTGAGATATTGCTCACGCCCAGGCTGACATGTTACAAGTATTGTAAGATATGTTGAATTTATTGGAGGTCTAATTTATTTATTTTAATTTATTGGCGCTCCAATTTATTTTATTCTTGTTTAATAATAATATATTATCGCCTACGATATATTTGGTATAAATAAATTAAATGAAGAATTAGAGAAAACACATTTTACCAATTTGAACACTCCATTGATTTATTTATTTAATTGGTTTTTCTTTTCATTTATTTTTATTAAATGGCAACAATCTGTTTTTTTTTTTTTATTAAATTTAAAAATAGCAAACAATAGTTAGCATGCCCAACTCACACTAGATAAATAATAATAATATTAGGATGATTTATTTCCTTGACTTATAGGTTGGTATGAGGCTGACCACCCATACTGTAAAAAATGGTTCACTTTGCCAATGTCACCCCTGTTTCAGGGAAGGTCGGCAAAAGTTGTGGGGCTTATGTTCATTTGAGGTTTGGATTTTATTTGTAAGTACACATTCAGCATTTGTAAGCGCGAACTACACTTGTTGGTTTGTGGGCATACATCTGAGAGCTTTAAATGAATATATCTTTGCAACTTAGATTATAGATTATTATTAATGATTTATTTGGTGAGCGCTGTTTTTGTGTTAATCACACCTCAAGAGCCCTCTACAAACTTGGCCGTTGCTATAGAAAGCGCTTATTCTCAAGCAAGACCCAGTTGCTGTTAGGCTGGATGGACCTTTGGTGACCGGTCATTGGTAAAGGTGTATGAATTTTTCACCCCACGAAGAGCACATTTGAAAGTATTAGGATTTTTTTGTGCTCCTACGGGATTCGAACTGACCACCTTCCATTTACGAGTCCAAAGCGCTACCCACTAGAATACGGATAGGTCAATACTAATCTCAAACAAACTAATAATTAATTTAAACCTAAACCACAAATGAACATTACCTACCCCTTCAACTCTTGCCATATTTCCTTGAAATTATATATTTTTGAAACTTAGATTACGGAACGAATTTTTAAGAACACTTAATTTAAAAAATAAATGTGTGCACATGCATTAAAAGTCAATGAGCTCGCTTCAGAGAAAATAACAAATAATAAAATTGAAAAACTTAAAAGTGAAGAGTTCTCAAATATTCATTAATTTATTTAAGTCCAAATTGCATAACCTTTGGTGTCTTATCCCAGCATATCGCTCCCCCAGTTATTGTTTACCGTATACGCCAATCTTGTCAAATATGACTTTTTCATGCAGTTGTCTTATGAATCAAATTCTACACAATCTGAGCTAAGAAAAACCATAAATCTCGATAATGTGAGAGTTCTTTTAAATATTTTAAAAATAAATTTCTTGTTTTCATAAGACACATTGGTCCAGTACACATGCAAACATTGCTCATGTAAAAAATTCTCAATGGCGTATACGGTAAACAAGAACTAAGGCAGCGATATGGTAATGGACTTAACATGTCAAAATCTTCTTACCTGTCAAGATTTAAAAAAATACTTGTGTACACACTTACTATATTGGGAGGGAATTTATGCCAGTGGGTATGAGATAGGTAGTGAGTGGGCGACATGAGAATGTCAACCTGTGTAATGCCTCCAACACACATCGTTTACAATGATTTGACAATTCTTTGAATTATAGTTGGTATGAGGAAGTAGAAGAAGACCAAGAAAGGTGTAGATGGACCAAATTTCCGAAATTGTGAATGAATGGAATATCCAGAGTCATTGCTCCTTGACTTATAGGTTGGTATCGGCTGACCACCCATGCTGTAAAAATGGTTCACTTTGCCAATGTAACCCCTGTCTCAGGGAAGGACGGCAAAAGTTGCAGGGTGTAGGTATGTCCATTTGAGATTTGGTTTTTATGTTGTAGGTTCAAATGAGGCATGTGCAAGCGCGAACTTGTATGTGTCTGCTTGTGAGAATGCACATAATGTGAATATCTTATGTAAAACATCTTTGCAACTTAGATCAGATTAGATTAGAAATTTGATATGATGCTGACCCCCGATAGTATAAAAACTAAGTTCATTTTTGCGAATGGCACTATGGTCGTACAGAAAGGCGGCAGGAGTTACAAGGTTCATGTGAGGTTTGGTTTATTTTGTAAGCACACATGCAGCGTGTGTAAGCGCAAATTTACACGTGTCTTCTTGTGGGCGTGCATCAAATATGAGCTGCAAATGTAAATATGTCTTTGCAATTTAGAATATAGATGCCATGCGGATATCGAAATTCCTCGACTGATAGGTATGTATGAAGTTTACTACCAATGCTGTAAAAACTTGGTTCTCTTTTGCCAATGCCTCCACGGTTTCAGGGAAACTCGGCAAGAGTTGCAAAGAGTATGCTCATGTGAGGTTTTGGTTTATTTTGTAAGTGCACATACAACATATGTAAGAGCCAATTTACACTTGTCTACTTACATATTGTATATGTATGTATATATATTATATACAAGGATAAGTATTTAGAAGGTACACATAATTATAGAGCGCCGTTTTTGTGTGTGTCACACTTCAAGGACCCTCTTATATCACGGATTAGATTTTTGTAAAGATGCGTCTTTAGTGCTTCTTCAAACACAGCAACAGTTTCTGCCTTCCTCACATTAGGTGGTAGTTTGTTCCAATCCATTTAGCTCGGAAAGCACTTACATATATGTGTGTGTATTACATATGAGCCTTGAATGTCAATATATCTTTGCAACTTAGATTATGGATTATAGATGCGTCGCTGACTTTGCCGACAGTGCGTTTGACTCACAACAATAGGTTCATTTATTTGACTAGTTCTCAATCGGTTAGAAATTAAGTATGTAGGCTCAACACTCGTAACAGAAAACTTTTTACAGGGTTATTCAAAACACATTTGCTCCAAAGCTCATCCACGGATCATCGTTTTTTTTTTGTTGTATGTAAAATTCGCATTAGGTGGCGGTTGAGCCATGGATTTGCTGTGTGTGAAAACACCGTTAGTATGGGATCTTATGAAGTACTTTGTCACGAATGCTTACTCTGCCTTCACAGGAAATGAGTACCAGCCCCCCACGGGAGAAAAAAAGGAGACGAAAGAAGTTGTACTATATGTGTTGGCCAGTCGATAGCTCAGTTGGTAGGGTGCTTGCATTCCATGCCGAAAGCTCAGGATCGAATCCCACCGAGGGTCTCAGCAATCTATAATCTATCTTTAATCTAAGTTGCAAATATATTTAAACATTTAAAGCTTCAATGCATGCCCACAAACAAAGACGTGTAGAAATGATTGCACGTTTCGATGTTTATTTTAAACCTATAATTAAAAAGTGTCGGTCAACATTGCAATAATATTAATATGTACAAGTTGGCACTTAATAAATATTTTATTAAATATTTTATTAATGATATGTATTTGATGGTTTTTGCAGTTTTAATTTTAATATGTTTTTGCTTTGTTTCTAACCTTCTGTTTATATACATACAGGTTTATTTTTTCTTTTCTTTTCTTGGTTATTTTTTTTGTTTTTTACTGCAATGTTTCATATATATACATTTTTTTGTATTTTATTGTTTTTTATTGTTTTTCATTTTTTTTTTTCTTGTATTTTATTGTTTTATTTTATTTTTTCGCAGTTTTGTATAAACTCACTTAACATGTACTTGTTGTAAAAGGCTTATGCCGTAAATAAATAAATAAAATAAAAAATAAAAATACCGGCAATACTCAGCCTCCACAAGAAATGAGTATGAGTACGGGTTTTCCCAGCTTCCATGGGGATGGGATCTGGGAAAAGCCAACTACAGCTTGTAAAGCCGGTCCCCTTAATTCTAAAAATAAATAGGTTTCCCTGGCAAGAAGTTATGCTATTTGTGTAGCTTAGTAACGATACGGGTTGGAAACTTAACAAGGAATAACAAACAAATAATAAATAAAAGGGTAAAAAACAAAAGTTAGATCAAGTTGATTTAATATTTCGTTATTGAATATTTATGCAGTGGTATAATTAATTGTAGCTCGGTGGTAATTAATTGTTATTCTGATAACAAAGAAACGCCCTTTACCGCTTACTTAAAATGAGTAACGATCTGAGATAGCGATTCGTTCATAAGACATATATCAAAATGTACCAGCCTCCCAAAAATATATTCTACCATAATCTCTAATCTAAGTTGTAAAGAATCGAAAATCATCTTTGTTTTCGATTACGTGAGTAGTACGTGAGTAAGTGAGTACTCACGTAATCGAAAACAAAGCTGTTTTTCTTTTATCCTTAATGATGAACGATTACAAAGTCAATGCCTCTACAATCAATAAAATCGAAAATCATGTTAAGTTTATTCCTACGAGCAGACACGTATATATGTTCACGCTTTCAAATGATGCATGTGAACTAACAACATACAAAACCCTGATCTCGAATGTATTTCTTATTCTTGTTTCTCACCCTTTCTCAGTCCACTCTTGAACCGCCTCATCCAAACAAGATTTCTGGATTGAGTGGGACAGTAGGAGGCAGCGGTTAATCAAAGAGGCCGTATGAGATCTAGATATGACGATAATGATTCTCTTGTATGCAGATGGCTGTATGTTAGGATATTTGCAACTTAGATTATAGATAAATTATTATAATAGATTTCTCAACATGTGTGGGTTGCTTCAATTCTTGTCCTCTGTTATTGATTATTTATTTCATACAAATTGTCAGGTGTATTCTCTAATTTTATGTTACTTTAATTCCACATAAATAAGTATCAAACATGAATATTGACATCTAATACCTAATTGAATATGTTGAAGTACAACAGGGACGGACACAGCATTTCAAGAGTGGCTAGGCAACTACAATATGTGTGAGAATTATATCGCCACATTAAAAGTCTAACTGTAAAAAATGGTTCACTTTGCCAATGTCACCCTTGTTTCAGGGAATGTCGGCAAGAGTTGCAGGGCTTATGTTCATTTGAGGATTGGATTTTATTTGTAAGTACACAATCAGCATTTGTAAGCGCGAACTACACGTGTTTGTTTGTGGGCATACATCTGAGAGCTTTTAATAAATATATCCTTGCAACTTAGATTATAGATTATGGATAGGTGATTTGAGAAATTGTAGATAACAAAAAAATATTGAGTGTAACTTCTCATAGTAAGTGAACTTATTACAAGAAAGTGCTCATGTAAAAAGACTTTCACGCTTCTTTGGTGTTTCTTCTCGTAGAAAATAGTTAAAAGGCGCATTTGTCTAAGAATCTCGTGCTACTTGTTCAGTTTTACCTTCAATGTATCGATATGTTAACAAAAAAGATGCATATTTTATGTATGTCCTCATGCAGACCATGTAATTCCGCGCTTACACATGTCAAATGCGTACTTACAAAATGCAATTACCTGAACGCCCTGCCGCTCTTCTCTAACACAGGAGTGACATTAGCAAAACATTTTTACTGAATGGGTGGTCAGCCTGATACCAATATTTTAGTGAAGTAACAGCTATTGAAATTTTATCGCTCTTTGCAGGTTAACACATTAATTATTAATCGTTAAAAATGTGTAAAAATATTTATTTATTCACTTACACCATAAGTTGTTCACAAAAATAAATATTGTATACATATAGATAGAACAAGTACAAAAAATAAAATATAAACAATTAATCGTGCCTACCACAATGTTTCAAGGTCTGTTGACATCATTAGGTACAGATCATTTAGAATCGAATTTAAATATATTTTTTTAAGTACGGCGTAAACTGTTTGCCTAAATGAATATTTGACTACTGATATACAAGCTCTGCCCAAAATGCCATTTTTGGAAAATCTCATAGCATATGCTAATTCGACAATACTTTTTTTTATCGTTCTACTTAATTTATTGTTTTTTTTTGTTACTATTTTTTTATAAAAGCGTGAACAGACATGCGTTTCTTAGTACTTTCGTATTCGTCAATAAAAAATAATCTAATTTGCAAATAATGATGAATTGGTTGAATTTTTTACTTACGCCGTTTTGTGACTATGCCCCATAAAGGGCATTCAAAAAGATTCAGTGAACAGATCGGTGTTGAGACGTCTCTTAAAGTAACTGGTGTCGACAATCTATCGGACAACAGGTGGTAGCCGGTATATTGCCATGGAGCCGCAACTGCAAAAGCACACTCATTAAACACTGTTGTAAAGTTGCGCAAAAGCTCACTGAACAATTTTCTGTGTGCACCTTCCTAATTTATGTAATACACTAGGTTTTATTCGTATTACTTTTAAGTCAACGGTGAGAAATATTTGGCAACGTAAATAGAGCGCCAGTTTTTTATAGCTTGCGCACTAGTAACATGTACCCGATATAGTAGCAAAAACCCAACCACAACCACCTTATTACCGTAGAAGAAACCGACATATTTAATACTGACCATCATTCCCTTCCAAGGAGATAGCACAGTACTCCGAGTATAAACATTGTATAACTCCCGTCGATTGCGTAAATATCAAAATCTACATAAGATTCAACAGCACCCCTAGTGAGTGATTTTGTTTTCTTACATTGTTTTCATTTACGCAAGGGAGGGGAGCTTATGTAACAATTTATACTCAAGGTAGAGTGTACTTTTTTTTATCTTTGCAAAGCTTAAATTTTACAAATGTTTATAAAAAATATTATTAAATTTATTAAAAGGAGGGGAAGTGTTGCGCGTTTTTTGACGCACAAATATTCTACAGTGTCAATTAAAATTTATTCAATTAAAAAAAATATTCTGTGTAAAAAAGATCAAAGCATTTTTTTGTGAAAGCAGGAAAAAAATAATGTCGTTTAATAAAAAAAACATGCCTTTGAATTATTATTAAAAACATGTTACGACATGTTTTTGAATTGTTTTCCTTTTATTTCATAATACATACTAATAATAAAAATAATAAAGCATTGTTATTTTATGTATGAATTATTTTTCATGGAAACAAACATCTATTTTTGTCTCATAATTTATTTGTCATTTTTTAATATATTTTCTTCGTGTTTTTATCAAAATGTAAACTGTTACTGTAACTGTAACTCTGTCGCCATTCCGCTAGGGGTGGCCAGAGCCTCTGTTCAGCTGCCTCAATTTTTTCCTACCCTTACATACCTCTTTCAATTATTCATTCATATCCATCACCTTTTTTATGCATTTTCTTCTTTTACGCTCACTTTGTATATCCCATTCTTTCACAATCTCCTCAATCTGATCACTCCATACTTTTCTCGGTCGTCCCTTCCCTCTTTTTCCTTTCACACTTTCTTTGTATACATACTTTGTCAAGATCTTATATCTTTTATCTAAGTTGCAGAAATAGGTATTTATGCATCGAAGGTTCACTTACCATGTACACACATATTTGATGTAAGTTTTCTAAGTTGCCGCTTAGACATACTGCATGTGTGCGTGTAATTTAAGACCGAACCCTCAAATGTCACATTGGATCGGTCTGTAGTCTAGAGGTTTACGCTACGGACTCTTAAGGGTTGTGAGTTCGATTCCCTACTGAACATAAAAAAAATAATCATGTGATATTTGGTAAAGTAACCTCTTTGTTAAATCACAAAAAAAAATATCACGACGACCAAGATCGAAGAGGGCTCTTAAAGTGTGATTTACACAAAAACGGCGCTCACCAAATAAATCATGTTTTAATTAACAAGTCCTAACTTGGGGTGGCTTTTGTAAAAGTGAATCAAATGCCATGTAATCTCTTATCAAATCTGAGTTGAAAAGATATTTTCACATTTAAAATTCATATCAATTGCATGCCCACACACAGACACGTGTAATTTCCAGCTTACAAACACTGCATGTGTACTTACAATTAAAAAAACAAGCCTCAATGAGCATAAACCGTGCAACTTTTGCCAACTTTCCTTAAAAACAGGGGTGACATTGTCAAAGTGAACCATTTTTTACAGTATCAGCGGTCAGCGTCTGAAGATTTAGTATATTTAAAATGATATATTTTCATATTTTTTTATCCCATACATGCTAACGTGAATATTGCTTTTTATTGAATTTTGAAACTGGGTTATTTGTTTTCGTTTTTTTTTTAATTAACTTCTGTCACTCAATAAAAATCAAATTGCCTTTCTGACCACATAGGTTGTAAAAAAAAATGGAAAAAAATCAATTAATTATTTTTAATTTATTTTTCAGGTAAGTGCCCACTTTCACACACCAGTGACACCAGACGGATTGAATTTCACGCGTACGTACAAATTTTGAATATATTATTTCTGTCAACCTGTTTATTTTTATAAATATGTACCTATCTATTTCCAATGACCGGTCCGTAGCTCAGTGGTAACACTGCGGACTCTGAATGGGAAGTTTGTGGGTTCAAATCCCGGCGGAGCACAAAAAATATACCATTTAGATTTTCAAATTTGCTCTTCGCTGGGTTGAAAAATTCATAAATCATTACCAATGACCGGTCACCAAAGGTCCATCCAGCCTTACAGCAACTGGGTCTTGCTTGAGTATTGGTGATTTGTAGCGACGACCAAGCTTGTACACCTCTGCGGCACTACAACAAGTGTCATAGACCCCTAGAGTCAAGCACAGGATTTCTTAAAAACAAAAAAAAATCCAATACCACAATACTGATGTATGGAAGTGAAACATGGACGATGAGTGATAGAAAACTTTTTAGAGTGTGTGAATTAGAAATGGATTATTTATTACACTCTGAACTGTAGGGTTCGAAATGGCTAGGCAATGAATGAGTGCGTTATGTATGAGAATATGAAAGTGAAATATGGACGCTTAGTGAAAGAAACTAAGTTGAGTGTGTAAATTAGAAATGATGTCTTAATTAGACTCTGAATTGTAGGGTTTGAAATGACTGGACCATATTATATAAGTGCGGTATGAACGAGAATGTAAGAGTGAAAGTACAATGAAGTTAAATGAGATGGTTCGGGCATCTTGAAATAATGGATGAGTAACGACTGACTATCATATAAAATATCTATCTTTATATATATATACATATCTATTAACATTTAAGATTAAATTTCGTATTTAAATGCGTACTAGATATGAGATACACATACTGATGTGGCAAATGAACATTTTCTTTTTACAAACTTTTTAAACTTCAATAAAAAAAATAAACCAAATTTTACAGTAGCCTCATAACAACCAAAAAGTAGTAATTACAATCCATAAGATTTCATATTTAATTAAAGTTGCAAATAGATAATTTCTTTACAATCAGGTTTCATTTACATTCACTAGCAAACACGTGTGAGTTTTTGCTTACACATGCTGCATGTGTACTTTGTTAGTGGGTCAGTATGTAAGGAAATCTTACATACATTAGTGCGGATTATATTTATCTAGGACACTTTAATTACTTTATAAATACGACATCCACTTATTTAGTCTTGATAAGCCCACTACCTGTATTTTATATTTTAAATTGATACGCTAATGCCTTTTTAATACCCCGTGTATGCAGGGGACATGTGGGCAAATATGGACAAAATCAAACTACTCTTTTGTGTAATTAATCAAATAAATATACTGTTTTAATTCACTTTTTTATTATTTTATTTTAAATATGTCTAAAAGTTTTCGCCCCAAAAGGCATCCTCAGGACAATGACAATGACAAATCAAAATACTCTTTTGTGAGTTAAAAGGTATTCACATTATGAAGATTCATTTTAAAAAAAATAATGTCAAAAAATTTAAACAAAGTTTTTTACATTAAAACTCTTTTGCGTTTTTATTTTCAAGATAATATTAACAACGTTATGAAAGATATCTATGTCACATTGTTTGCTATCTTTATAATCTAGGCTGCAAATATATATTTACATTAAAAATTCACATTATATGGTTGCTCAAAAACAGGCACGTGTAAGTACGCGCTTAAAAATGCTGCATGTGTATTTACAAATCAAAACCAAACCTCAAATGAACATGCCTACATCCTGCAACTTTTGCCGACCTTCCGTGAAACAGGGGTGAGCATTGGCAAAGTGAGGCCATTTTTACAGTATGGTTGTTTAACCTTATAGCAACCGAATAGTTAAAAACGAAAACCAATACCTAAATTACTAACCATATAAGAAACAGAACATAAAAACAAGAAGACAAAATAACACGTTAAACTAAAAATTCACACCATGCATTTGTTTGTGGATTTTTTGGACAAATTTTAACTTTTTTTTGTTGACTCATACACATCTGATCCCAGTCTCCTTCCAGTCAATCTATCTAGTTGTTACGTCCAGTAGCTAATTAAGAATCGATACTGGGCCTCCTGCTACTCGTCCACTCGCCTATCTCTTGGCGCGATCTTGTTTTGACAGCTGAATCAATTACTCTTGCAAACACACTTTCCGCTGACTGGCACAAATGTATTACACATGTATAGCAGGCATAAGAGAGGATTAACTTCGCGAAAGGAAACTAAATAAGTCACTTAATTAATCCGATGAATGTTTTTTTACTCGCAACTTATGACCGGTCCGTAGTCTAGTGGTTAAAACTTCTGACTCGTAAATTAAAGATTGTGGCTTCGAATCCCGGTGGAGTACACAAAAATATACAATTTATATTTTCAAATATGCCCTTCGCTGGGTGAAAAATTCATATACGTTTACCAAAGGTCACTAAAGGTCCATCCAGACTTCACCGAATAAATCATCATACATCAAACCCAAAACAAAATCCCTGAGAGGTTTACTCAGCCTTTACAAGAAATGAGTAGGTACGAGTATGAGTATCATTCCTTGACTTATAGGTTGGTATGAGGCTGACCACCCATACTGTAAAAAATGGTTCACTTTGCCAATGTCACTCCTGTTTCAGGGAAGGTCGGCAAGAGTTGCAGGGCTTATGTTCATTAGAGATTGGGTTTTTATACTGTAGTTCCACATGCGGCATGTGTGAGCGCGAAATTCGTGGTAATGCATTTAATATGAATCTCAAATGATACATATCTTTGCAGCTTAGATTTAGATTTAGATTTAGATTTTAGTACGAGCGGATCAGTGCAGGAAACCCCCACTTCAACTGACAGTTGTGGTAAGGTTGGACTTCGTACCTTTAAAAATAAATAGGTTCACTTGCAACATGCAACCTCTTCGGGTTAAACGTGGCAAGAAGCTAGTAATGTTTGTAAAATGGTAGTGGATATTCGCACAACTCGTTGTGCCAATAAGATGGGAATGGCTATTCGCCCAATTGATCCGTGAACGGAACAAATTGATCCGTGCACAGAACGCGCGTCCTCCACCTACCACCCTTCCCCCACACTCGTGACGTCACACAACTACACCTGACGCGCGGCGTGGCCGATAATTTGTTCTTCGCTTTATTGCTTTGAAACGTGTAAAAAACGAGTAAAAACTGAAGCGATGAAATAAAAGGCTGCTGATTTGTTCTAACAGGTATGTTTTTCAGTCTCATATGCTGATGTATTACTCATATTCGTGTAAATCGAAATATAAAATGTATTGTACCTGTCACGATGCATCGCTTTTCTCATCGCCTGCTGTTCATGCATTAATTTTGAAATGACGTTTGATTTTCAGGTATTTGACAATGTCCGGCGAGTCAGGTGGAGCCTGGCCTCATTAGGGACAGAAATTATCAACTTTCGCCGAGTTCAGAACTGCGCGGACAAACATTGATCTATGTCACACTGGGAGCCAGCTGCCCTTCCGAATACATTGGGTGCCTTAAAAAGACTCGTTGGTCTTCAAGCACGTGAGATACACGTGCAAGCTTGGAGGAGTCAAGAGGATTGAAAGTGGTCGAGGCATTCACCCGCAACAATTGTATGTATTATTGTTCTAAAAATGTGTAAACTATTCTGTAAGTCAGGCGTGTCTAACTCAAATGGTATTGCGGGCCACATGATCTATTTTGCACTACATTCAGGGCCGCATGGCTGTACTGTACATATAAATACTGTGCTGTAAAAATCGGTTCACTTTTGCCAATGCCACCCCGGTTCAGGGAACGGCGGCAGGAGTTGCAAGGTTTATGTCCATGTGAGGTTTTCTTTATTTGTATGCACACATGCAGAATGTGTAGGCGCGAACCTACATGTGCCTGTCTGTAGGCATGCATTTCATATGAGCCTTAAATGTTAACATATCCTTGCAGCTTAGATTATAGATTATAGAAGGCCCTCCGCACACTGGGGGACAGACGACAGGACAGCTCGAAGACTAGTCGCGGCGACAGGCTGCGGCCGACAGTTTTCATATATTTTGTTCAAAGCTCCGCACACTTGTCGCCGAGTCGCGCCGACAAGTCGTCCAGTTTGCGTAGCGCCTAAGGCGCATCCACACTACGCCGCTGTTGGTCTGGTTTTGGTTGAGCCTTTCCCTCTCGGTTGGGGCAGAAGCAGTTGAGGTGTGGCCCTGAACAGTGCAAACATGACAGCGTGTTTCCTTGCTGTCGTTGGCTTGGCTGTGGCTGCTATTCTACTTGTGAATGCCTTTCTGTCTGATGGTGGTAGGCTGGTTGCTGGCATTCCTCGTACCGCTGCTCCTAGGCTGGCCGTTGCTCCTAGGCTGGCCGTTGCTTTTCTTTCTGCTTCGATCAGGGGAGCAGCTGGTGGACATAGCAACTGCCCCTGCAGCCGGAAAAAATGGATCGGGAGATTCAGTGATGCCCTAAGGGAGCGCTTTGACCGCTACGCCCAGCAGGGTGTAGCGGGTGCAGGGTGATGAGACCATTGGTCGCAGTGCCCCCCCCCCGTGGGGAAACGGCAAGATGGTGGAGTCCAGAGCTCTCAACTCTTCGAGACGGCGTCAAACACGTTAGACGCAAGCACCAAGTCGCCGTAGCTGTGCGATACTATGCCCTTGTCACCTCCAACCCATGCAACTGTCGCAGCTTACGCAGGGTGCCGGCCCCCTCCCCGTGGACATAACAAACTTGGAACACAGTTCCGGGAAACTGCTCGCGCTGCAACTCGACCGTGATATCGGGCGCCTATAGAATGTTCCCTGTGATCTTCCTCAAGCGCATTCTCTTGCGTGTTCTGTTGCATTACAAAAAAACTGTTCTCTGCCGGAAAAAAGAAAAGTGGCGCGAGTTAACACTGTCAGTGCAAACCCGGACCCATGGGGCGCAGCAGCAGTATCGTCCTGCGTACGCACGGGTGGGATCTTGAGCGGAATCGCTTCGCCCAGGGGGACTGGCATCACTTGCACGCTGATGGACACAGCTACCGCCTTCCTTCACGCGCTTATAAGCGTAGATAGGCCAGCTGACGACACCGCGGCCGACAAACTGATCAGCAAAACTGCCGCGCTGCCTCTGGATACACCCGTGTTGTCACCCCCCTACCGCTGCCGAAATAGGGAAAATCATTAGCCAGCTTTCATCGCGGAAGGCACCTGGCATTGACTGGATTAACAATCCCATAGTAAAAGCAGTCTGTGCCACGGCCCCTCACGACCTGACTGCCGTGCTCTCATTGTGTATCCAGCAAGGCATCTTTCCCGGTTGCTGGAAGGTTGGCCTCCTCAAGATCATCCCTAAAGCGACCACCAAACCACCCACTGACCCCAAAGCCTGCCGCCTAATCACTCTCCTACCGATCCTTGGTAAGATACTCGAGAAACTTCATGTTAATCGAGTGGAAGCCCCTCTCCTCTCAGATGCCGTTGTCTTCCCACCAGTATGGTTTCCGACCGGGCGTCTCGATGGAGGATGCCATCACGTCGGCCCTAAAGGTGGCAGAGCTCGGCGTCAAAACATGTTATGGCGGTACTTTTAAACAGTGCAGGCGCGTTCGACAGCGCTTGGTTCGACAGCGACGGGACCAATGGTTCTGTCCAAGCTTAGGCTCAGGCAGATACCGTTGAATATCTATAACTGCATCGCTTCATATATCTCAGACAGCTGCGTCATTATGGAAACAGGCGCCACAATTGTTAAAGGTTGTGACGGGAGGGTGTCCGTAGGGCTCAGTCCATGGGCCTCTGCTCTGGAACATCCTTTTTGACGACCTTCTGTCTATTCCCGTACTGCCCGGCTGCGAACTTAGAGCCTACGCGGACGATGTCCTACTGACCGTAGAGGCAAAATATCGCGCTGAAATTAAAAGCGCATC
Organism: Agapetus fuscipes; assembly: GCA_951799405.1. NCBI lineage: Eukaryota > Metazoa > Arthropoda > Insecta > Trichoptera > Glossosomatidae > Agapetus > Agapetus fuscipes. The sequence goes on from OX637359.1 coordinate 9,549,046, forward strand.
GCATACTCTGCTGCCATCGGTATCCTCAGAGACGTGGTCTCTCAGCAACGTTCCTCGATACAATTGTCGAACCCCACGAGGGGCGCGTCACGCGAGCCGTTAAAGACTCCCTCCGCGACATCGCGATACGACACTGGCAGCGAGACTGGGATCTCTGTTCTGAGAGGATAACTTACCTCTTCTTCCCATGTATTAGGTCCCGCGTGGAGGCTATATGGCTCACCCAGATTTCTATACGAGTCAGTTTTTCACAGGACATGGGAATTTCAATTTCACCCTCTTCAAGCTTTGTATCTCGTCCACGGCGAAATGCAAGTGCGGCGAGGTCACGCAGGATATGCCGCACATACTGTGGGACTGCCCGCTGCGACATTTTGATCAGAATGCGCTCTTTGCCGCGGTAAGCCCGGGCATAGGCCCGATAGGCTACGCCAATTTTGTGTCCTTAAGGAGTAACCATCGAGCCTTCAGGCGCTTTTGCGCTTCTGACGTAGACCCTGGACTGGACGTTCATTCAGAGTGCACGAAATAGCAAGGAGCGCATCTCATGTCCGGTCGATAGCTCAGTTGGTAGAGTGCTTGCATTCTACCTAGGGAGCTCGGGTTCGAATCCCACCGAGGAGGGTGTGAAGAAATGATTTCCTATTTCGGTGTTTATTTCAAACCCCATAATAAAAATACCGGCAAGGTTTACTCAGCCTTCACAAGAAATGAGTACCAGCCCCCTCGGGAGCTGGAAAACCCCCACTACAACTGAAGTGGTTGGAGTAAGGCCGCCCCTTACCTGTAAAAATAAATAGGTTCAACTCGCCACATGCGACCCCTTCGGGGATAACGCGGCAAGAAGTTACACTATATGTGTAGCTTAGTTGCGTTGCATCTCGATGCAGTTGCATCGAGTCTGTAAGTTCGGATTTTGCCTTGTTTTCTTTAGTAGATGAACAGGTAGATCTAGAATCACTGCTGGGTCGGGTCACGACCATCTGGAAGGCCTTCCACCACAAAAAAATGTAGCATTGCATGAGCGCTCTGTGATACGCTTCCCCGGATGGAGGTGTACAAACGGAACGGTTATGAAGATGGGCTTGCGCTACTGCCCCTGCTATCCCCATAGCCTGCTGCAGCCGCGAGCAGCTTGTTCCAAGAGGTGCTGTCTATCTGTAGCCTCGTTTGGCACTGCGGTGTCAATCTGTCTATTCCGATTTTATTTTATAGATTTGTTTTGTTTATTGTAAGTGTATTAATATTTTTGTTTTTTAACTTATAGATTGGGATGGTGGACTTGGTCCAGCCGCACTATCATCATCATCACTAGCTGGACAGCCCTTGGTGGGCCTTGGCTGAATCCAGGATTCTCCTCCACTCTCACCTGTCCATCACCTTTGCTCTCCAGCTACATATGTCGGCCTATACCGTCCATCCATCGCATTTTTAGTCTTAAAAAGAAGCTTTCTAACAACCATGCTATAGACCAGATGAAAATCATATGAAAGGCATACAAAATGAGCATAAGCCCTGCAACTCTTGCCGACCTTCCCTGAAACAGGGGTGACATTGGCAAAGTGAACCATTTTTTACAGTACGGGTGGTTAACCTCATACCAACCTATCAGTCAAGGAATCAATATATATATGTAATCAATATACAATTTATATATACAGGGTCCATTATGAAAGTAATGAGCATTTCATGGGAAAAATAGATTTATTCATTGTAACGGTACAAATTGTTAATATTCTTCAAAATACTCTCCCCCCGCATTAATACACTTGCGGAGACGTGTCTGCCATGCCACCCTGGAACTCCTCGACGGGAATGTCTCTTAAGACCGTTGTGACATGATTTTGGATCGTTTTCACGGACTCCCAATGCTTACCTTTCAGTTCTCTCTTCAGTCGGGGAAACAAAAAAAAATCGCACAAAGCCAAGTCGGGACTGTAAGGGGGCTGCGGGACCATCGAAGTGTTGCTCCGGGTCAAGAATTTGGTGATGATGAAGGCCGTGTGGCTAGGGGCATTGTAATGGAGGAGCCTGGTCGTGCGTCAACACTTTCGGCACCAACTTTGCACAGACCTTGCGCATTTGCAGATTCTCGGTCACTATCCCATGTACCGTAAATGTGGACATGTTTAAGGTGTCAGCGATTTGCTGGATGCTCAATCGACGGTCAGAACGCAAAATTTCTTGCACACGATTCACGTTTTCGTCGGTTCTGGCTGTTGTTGGGCATCCAGAATGTGGTTCGTCGGCGATCTCCTCCCGGCTCTCTTTGAACGCCCTGTGCCATTTCCCGGACTGTGATCTTGAAATGCAGTCGTCTTGAAGCATCTGGAATGTTTCGGTTGCATTTTTTCCAAGGCGCGCACAAAACTTGATTGTGTATCGCTCTTCAAGCGAACGCTCCATCGCGCCGTGTTACAAAGTTGAAAAACAGACTTCACGCGGAGGTATGTCTTTCCACTCAGACTACTTGCAGCACACTGGAGACCACCTGCATGATAAGGGCAGACCCCCCACCACATTTCCCAACCCTTTCTCCCCCACTACGATGGATAGTCGCGTCACAATAAAATCATGCATATTACTTTCATTATGGACTATGTATGTGTATATATATTAGGATGATTTATTTGGTGAGCGCTGTTTTTGTGCATCACACCTCAAGAGCCCTCTGCGAGCTTGGTCGTCGCTGTAGAAAGCGCCAATTCTCAAGCAAGACCCAGTTGTAAGGTTGGATGGGCCTTTCAGTGACCGGTCTTTGGTAAAGGTTTATGAATTTTTCAACCCAGCGAAGAGCATATTTAGAAATATAAATGGTATATTTTTGTGCTCCGCTGGGATTCGAATCCACAACCTTCCATTTACGAGTCCGAAGTGTTGCCACTGGACTACGGACCGGTCCAAGAAATGCCAACAACACGCGGTGTACCTTAACGGTCACCCATCCAGGTAGCATCCGCGCCCAATGTTGCTTAACTTCGGTGATCTGATGAGAACCGGTGCTTTCAACATGATATCGTCGTTGACACAAACCTTTTATCATCACTGAAAAGTATGAGTGAACATTCATACAATCTTCAGCGCCTTTGGGATGACCAACGGACATGAAAAGGCGCAGAAAAAAAATACCAATAATAATAATAATAATCTCTACTAGAATTTAAATCATTTTTTGGTCTGTAATATTTTATGACGTTTGTATATATTATTGTATTCAAGTAAAAACATATTTAGAAATAAATGTAGAATAAAAGAGCTTTTTTATCATTGATTATATGTTTTTTTAATAAAATGAGAAAAATAGAATTGATGGTTTTATTTATTTTTCTGTTGATGCTGTATTGTCGAATATATTTCCCACTCTGAAGCTACACGACTACACATGAAGTAAGTAAGTACATTTCATTGCCATTTAGTATATTGGCATTTAATGCATGCCCACAAGCAGGCACTAAATGAACATAAACTTTGCAACTGTTGAAACCAGAGTGGGATTGGAAATTGAAAAAGAAAAGATGGGAGCTTATAAGAAAGATCAATCATTTGAACGCAACTAAGTTATACAATACACATATAGTGCAACTTCTGGCTACGCTCTCCCTGAATGGGTGGCAAGTGGAACCTATTTATTTTTACATAAAAGGTGTCGGCCGGGGGGTGTTTCCCAGCTCCCGGAGGGCTGGTACTTCTTGTGAAGGCTGAGTAAGCCTTGTTGGTGTTATATTTTGAGTTTAAAATAAACAGCAAAATGGGATCCTAACCCGAGCTCTCGGCATGGAATACAAGCACTCTACCAACTGAGCTATAGACCAGACTTAATTTGCGCTCAATGTAAACACCTACTTTCACTGGATAGCTTTCTTTCTTGAACTACTAAAACATATTAGCTAAGCACCCTATAAAGTCCTAAAATGTAACATCACCAGTATTTTTAAACAAATGAACTTAGCAAATACAATAGACCGTCATCTATTGCTGAAATATCCATTAATTTTACCATTCAAAATTCTATATACCTATCTATGTTGCAAACATGATATTAACATTTAGAATTCATACTAAAGTATGCCCACAAGCAGACACCTGCAAGTTCCCGCTCACATATGACACGTATGTGAACTTAAAACATAAAAACCCCGAACATAAGCCCTACAACTCTTGCCAACCTTATCTGTAACAGGGGGGCCATTGGCAACGTGTGCCATTATTTTCAGTATGGGTAATCAACCTCATAACAGGCATCTGCATGGGTTGTAGGTAGGTACACAAGTTGTAGCCTCTGTGGCTTGCCAACTCGAGCCTTGGTACTCGAGGAAGCATATGGCTGCCTGAACTACCGGCTCACGCAGATGCTGAGTGAACACGATTGTTTCGGATTTTTCCTACAACGTATAGGAAAAGAAGCAACTTCAGCATGCTGGCACTGCTACTCAGAAAATGATGGCGCGGAGCACACGCTACTGTCGTGTCCTGCCTGGGCGGACCACAGGGGGTCATTAATGGCAACCATTGTGGTTGATCGACTAGACCTGGACATGGTAGTACCGTCAATGCTCCAATCAGAAGAGAACTGGCGGGCCTGGGATACCTTTGCCTCTCGCGTGATCGGAGAGAAGGAGGATGCCGAGTGAGTAAGGCGAAGGATGAACACGACCCGCCAAAATGTAGTTTCTGTTGATAGTAGTGTAAATGTAGATAGTGTAGATTTGCCAATTGACGCAACTGAAATGTGAAAACATGCTGTGCAAGGAGACACACCACACTCTGATGTCATGCTTGACGGCAGTTCCAGGGTGTGGCAAGATGTAGAGGGGGGTTTTTAGTGAGTAAAAATCTCATATATTCTAGGAATAGTTTCCCTCAATGGAAAAAAGCCTCTGTGGCTGTAGCTAGAAGTTGTTAACCTTACGTCAACCGCTATCAAGCAGAGACATGGTTAGGCACGTGGCTGTGTCGAGGTAGGTTACATGATTTTTGCCATTCGTATTGACCACAGGTGCAGATGACCCCTCAATGAGGTGACCACTACCAAGAGGCACAAAAATTAAGAAAAGTCATCGATTGCCAGGCATTTGAGGAGGTACCTTGTGTAAAGTACATAGGTACCTACACGCTTTTTGCACAGGGTTGACTTTTTAGCCCTGAAATGTTTTGGATGCGACCATTTTTCGTCATTTTGGTTTTTGAACAATGAAGTTTGAGTATACCTACGCACCATTGATAAGAAGAACAATCAATAGATACGCACCATTACTTGCCTGTCGTTTTAATAATTTGTAATCATCTTAAATTGCATCAAATGGACTCTGAAACATTTTTTACTTGAGAACAATGCTTGAGAACTTATATTTCGACGAGCAAACCGAGCCCGCCTTTTAATATAAGTCACAGAGTAGATATAAGTTATTATATGGGATTGCCGTCCTTAGCAACCAATTTTTTTTTTTATCTATTTGCGGTTTTTCTAGTAACAGCCGCAAATCAGCTAGCAAATTGTTTATTTTCTCGGATTTTTCAATGTTCCACCTAGAAACATTCAACTAAAATATTCAAGGAAATAATACATAACACAAATTATATACGCAACGCAACTATAATGTTATAAATTGCAGTATTTATATTTAACTTTAAATATTGCATTATTTTGTATAAATTATATTATTAGATTAAATTAAGAAACAGATGGGTTAGGTATGATGTGTGCGCTGTGCGAATAGGCATCGCCGTTTTGTTCAAACCAGTTTTGTACAGTGTAAATAGCAAGCACCGTATTGTGTACACAATGCACAAGAGCCGTGTGGCGCCATTCGGATCATTTCCCAGATCTTCTACGCAAAAATCACCGTTTTGGGCGAATAGCCATTCCCATCTTTTAGGCACAAATGACTTGGGCGAATAGCCGTTCCGACGCTTATCGCACAATTTGTGCGCCCAAGATGGGAACGGCTATTCGCACAATTTGTGCGAATAGCCGTTCCCATCTTGGTCGCACAAGTTTGTGCGAATATCATTTATCTTGTAAAATATAAACTTTTCCATTATTACCTTTATTTCAGGTGAGGGTGGCAATAATTGCAGTATTTATGCGACACGTATTTTCATGAGGGCGTGCATTAAATTTGAATCTTAAATTGAAATTTATTCTTCTTAATAAGATTTCAAACTTGACTCTCATTAACTGTAACTGTGATTCCTTTGCCATTCCGCTAGGGGTGGCCAGAGCCTCTGCAAAGCTGCCTCCATTTTTTCCTATCCTTACATACCTCTTTCAATTCATTCATATCCATCACCTTTTTCATGCATTTTCTTCTTTTACGCCCGCTTCGTACATCCCACTCTTTCACAATCTCCACAATCTGATCACTCCATACTTTTCTCGGTCGTCCCTTACCTCTTCTTCCTTTCTTGGTTAATTATGTTTCGTTAACTCTGAATAAGGATTAACCGTCTCCAGTAATTAATAATTATGATAATCAGGGTCTGCAGTCATCGGCGCAGTGACGTCACAGCGTCCGCTGAAGATCGTTAATCATGTCTGCGCCGCAGGATTAACGTTTTTTTTATTTAATTTTCCAACAAAAAGATTGAGAAATGTGGCGTCACTGCTGATGTCACTTTAGGGATGTGACGTCAGAATCCATTAATTCGATTTTAACCAAACAAAACTAAGAAAAGTAAATAAAACTAAAACACTTAAAACTAAGAAAATTACAAAGTTTCAAATTAACGCATTCATATTCCTTGACTTATAGGTTGGTATGAGGCTGACCCCCCATACTGTAAAAAATGGTTCACTTTTCCAATGTCACCCCTGTTTCAGGGAAGGTCGGCAAGAGTTGCAGGGCTTATGTTCATTTGAGATTGGGATTGTATATTGTAGGTACACATGCGGCATGTGTGAGTGCGAAATTATGCGTGTCTGCTTGTGGGAATGCATTTAATATGAACCTCAAATGATACATATCTTTGCAACTTAGATTTAAATTTAGATTTAGAACCAGGAATCGTTTCTTTTTTCTAAATTTGATAGAAATGTTTTATTACAGGAATATACTAGCTAAGAATCTGAATGATAGGGTTCTTAGTTGCTGAAGTATTTATGATTGCGTTTTAATCGAGAATATGAAAGTGAAACTTCAAAAGAGTGCAATGAATTTCAATTTAAAATTAACATTAAAAGTTGCGTCTAACTTTTCATATTTTATTATTTGACAAACCATTGTAAGAGAACTTACATTATTCTCGACCTTTGATTGGCGTTGTAGCCAAAGTCTTCAGACACTCTTGATGTTTGACAATCAAGGATGAGCTAATTATTTCATCCTTTTGTCTTGTCAATATGTCAAACTTCCGTAATTGTAGTTTAAATTCAATACAAAGTTAAAAAAGCATCTAAAGTAATCTTCAGCAACTAAAACAAATCTTTGTCAACGACGTTACCATGTTAAGAGCACCGGTTCCCATACTTGGATGGGTTACCGCTCAGGTACACCGCGTGTCGTTGGCATCTTGGACCGGTCCGTAGTCCAGTGGCAACACTTCGGACTCGTAACTGGAAGGTTGTGGATTCGGATCCCGGCGGAGCACAGAAAATATACCATTTATATTTCGAATGTGCTCTTCGCTGAGTTGAAAAATTCATAAACCTTTACCAAAGACCGGTCACTGAAAGGTCCATCCAACCTTACTACAACTGGGTCTTGCTTGAGAATTGACGTTTTCTACAGCAACGACCAAGCTCGCAGAGGGCTTTTGAGGTGTGATACACACAAAAACAGCGCTCACCAAATAAATCATCCTAATATTATTATTATTTTTATTTTTATTACTCTTTCTGGAGGAACCTACCCTGTAAAAGGAGGAGAAACTTAACCATTATAATTATTGAATTAATTAACAAACTCAGTATATTTTCTTTCTCGCGCATCCCTATTTAAAGCATCATTACTTAAACAGCATTTAAATGCAAAGAGGTACATCCCTAACCGTCCATGACAAATTACTGGGTGATTTTTTACACTTATTTTGACATTATCCTAAAAGCCTTTTGAGAGGCACAGCCCCCTCTTCGTGAAACCCACCCCTTCTTCGTGAAAAATATTGTTTATAATTTGCCGTATAAACCACGCAATTTGCGGAAAGATCTAGAAGTTAACTGCCCGTCTTATAAAAACATAAATCTTCATTTTAAAAAACCTGGTTGCTTACTTAGCAGCTTCATCGCTTATTCCACTTGGATGGGTGGTGAAAAAGTGGACTGTAAAAGGTTTAAAGGGTTTGTTTATTGGCATACTGAAAATCAATTTTCAATCAATAATGCAAAAATTAAAATATTTATTTTTCTTCAGGAGTTGAGTTTATTAACTCGAGCGCTTTTGGCGTGTTAACACAGCATTTTCTGTGTAACTGTAGTGTATTTAGTGGGTTTTTTCTCCTCTAGAAATTCACATCCTTAGGTTGCTTTTACATTCCCCAAATTGAGGCTGTGTGTTATTTTAATACACAAAAAAATGAGTTCCTTTAAATGTATTGCACGTGTAGTGTAACTTATTGCCTGCGTTATTCCCATAGGGGTCGCATTTGAGGATTCGGGACCTATTTATTTTTACGGGTAAGGGAACCGGCCTCACGCCAACCTCTTCAGTTGAAGTGAGGGCTACCCAGCTCCCGAGAGGAACTTTTGGTTAATGTAGTTTAAAAATGTATAATCTCATTGCGGAACCTATTTTTTACATAAGTAAGGGGAACAGCTGTACGCCAAAAATGTCATGTCTCTGAATTAGCTATATAATTCCCTACTCAAGCCGTGAAATATTTTTTTTCTATGAAACCCGTTCACTTGATACAATTTTGATGACGTCAGAGAAACTATATTTTATTTGTGTTACTCTCGACAACGGCCGAGGATAACTGACCACCATCATTAAAAGTAGCATTAGATTTTTATACTCTGTTCTCCTTTCATAAAATACTTTTAACATCGACTGCTCGTTAGAGGGACGCCTTAAGCCAGGAATGTCAAATATAGCTCCCGGTTTTTAAATTATTATTTTTATCAAAACGTTACTAAGCTACACATATAGTATAACTTTTTGCCGCGTTATTCCTGAAGGGTTTCACATGTGGTGAGTGGAACCTATTTATTTTTATAGTTAACGTACGCTTAGCACTTCATTTGAAGTGGAGGTTTCCCAGGCCTCGTGGGAGCTGGTACTCATTTCCTGTGAAGGATGAGTAAACCTTCATGACAGTCTTTTATCTTTAACCGGAGCTGTAAAGATATATAAACATTTTCATCATCATATTTAATGCATCCCCATTATCAGACCCGTATAAGTAAGCGATGTACGTGCTGCATCCTGCGTATGTATATACAAAATATAAAAACTCACATGAACCTTGCAACTCTTGCCGCCGTTCCCTGAAGCAAGGGTGGAATTTGCGAAAATGAGGCAAGTTTTTACGGCATGGTGGTCAGCCTCACACTAACCTATGCATTAGTCAACTAACTGAATGATTTTTAAATTAAATAAATAAATAAGAAGTTTAATTTATTTGGAAAGCGCTGTTTTTGTGTGATTCACTCCTTAAGAGCCCTCTAGATGCTTGTACGTCGTTACAGAAAGCGCCAATACTCAAGTAAGACCCAACTGCTGTAAGGCTGGATGGGCCTTTAATGACCAGTCTTTGATAAAGAAGTATTAATTTTTCAAAGCAGTGAAGGAAGTATTCTGAAAATTAAACGTTCATTTTTTTGTACTCTGCTGGGAATCGAACCCACTATCTTTGAATTACGACTCCATAGCTTAAGCCACTAGATTAAAGAATTGTTGTATTCCACACCTACAAATGAAATTTAAATAAATCTCTGATGAAAAAGTGAAAGTATGAAAGTATTATGAACCTGAATGGATTTAAATTCAATAAATAATTCAATTGAAAATATTTTATTCATACATTAAACATTATCAAAATCCGATGCGTATAGATTACATTAGAAATTCTTTTGTTCAAATTATTCTATCGTATATTATTTAGAGATCATTGTTTTATCTTGTATTATAATAATAATAATATGACTGATAGGTTGGTATGCGGTTGACCACCCATACTGTAAAAAATGGTTCACTTTGCCAATGTCACCCCTGCTTCAGGGAAGGTCGGCAAGAGTTGCAGGGCTTATGTTCATTTGAGAGTTGTTTTTTTTTTTTTTCACATTAATTTTTCAGAAAATTCTTTAAGAAATATGGTTCTGTAATTTTAACTGTAACAGTAACTCTGTCACCATTTCGCTAGGGGTGTCGCCATTTCTTTCTATCCTTACATACCTCTTTCTATTCATTCACATCCATCACCTTTTTTATACATTTTCTTCTATTACAATTATTTTTCTTAGTCAGTCCGGTCGATAGCTCAGTTGGTAGAGTGCTTGCATTCCATGCCGTGAGCTCGGGTTCGAATCCCACCGAGGGTGTTAGAAATGATTTCCCGATTCGGTGTTTATTTCAAACCCCAAAAATACTGGCACGGTTTACTCAGCCTTCACAACAAATGAGTACCAGCCCCCCCGGGAGCTGGGAAACCCCCGCTTCAACTGTATTGCTTGGCGAAAGGCCAGCCCCTTTACCTGTAAAAATAAATAAGTTCAACTCGCCACATGCGACCACTTTGGGGATAACGCGGCAAGAAGTTACACTTTTTGTGTAGCTTAGTTGCGTTTTTGTTTTGCGTTTTTGCAAATCCCATTCTTTCACAATCTTCTCAATCTGATCACTCCCTACTGTTTGCAGTCATCCCTTACCTCCTTTCCCTGTATACATAATTTGTCAGTCTATCATCATTCATTCTTTCCACATGCCCAAACATCTCATCACATTATTTTGTACCTTAACTTTTACATCCTCTTTCAACTTACATTTTTTCTACAACCCATGCATTCTTAACTCTATCCTTGAGAGTTTTTCCTGTCATACATCTCAAATGTTGCTCTCAATTTTTCTTGGTTGGTTGCTAAGGACGGCTCTCTCATACAATACTGATGTTTGCTTGCCGTGAAAAAAGTTCCAAATTCAAAATTGTTTCCATTTAAACACGGGTTAGCCGTAGCGTAATGACCATTACATAATAGGCTGTAGAAATGTATGGATTGTGATATCATAAGACTAATTAATTAAAATACTTTTTTAACTTTGTTACAATTCCCTTGAGTTTTATTTTTTTTAAAAACACAACCAGTTTCGGGAGAAGCAGTACCTCCCATCTTCAGGTGTAAATATCAACTTTCTTCAATGTAAATATCAACTTCTATCAGCTTTCACAAAGTTACTGCCCAAAATCTAAATAATATCATAAGACGTTTTGTATTGAGTAATTTACCAAATCGCTGCCTTAGTTCTGGTTTATCGTACACGCCATTGAGAAAATTTTACATGAGCAATGTTTGCATGTGTACTGGACCAATGTGTCATGTGAAAATAAGAAATTTATTTGAAAAAGATTTAAAAGATTGTCATTGAAAAAATTGTCAACGACGTTAGCCATGTTGAAAGCACCGGTTCCCATAGATCACCGAAGTTAAGCAACATTGGGCGCGGTCAGTGCTTGGATGGGTAACCACTCAGGTACACCGCGTGTCGTTGTCATCTCGGACCGGTCCGTAGTCCATAGTGGCAACACTTCGGACTCGTAAATGGAAGGTTGTGGATTCGGATCCCGGCGGAGCACAAAAATATACTATTAATATTTCGAATGTGCTCTTTGCTGGGTTGAAAAATTCATAAACCTTTACCAATGACCGGTCACCAAAGGTCCATCCAGCCTTACAGCAACTGGGTCTTGCTTGAGTATTGGCGCTTTGTAGCGACGACCAAGCTCGTACACCTCTGCGGCACTACAACAAGTGTCATAGACCCCTAGAGTCTTTAGAATCTAGGGAGTCTCCCGCACAGGATTTCTTAAAAAAAATAAAAATAATAATAATAACTCTCACATTATCGAGTTTTACGGTTTTTCTTAGCTCAGATTGTGTAGAATTTGATTCATAAGACATAAGGCATGAAAAAGTCATATTTTACAAGATTGGCGTATAGGATAAACAAGAACTGGGGGAGCGAAATGTGTAAAATTTTATATTATTCTATTGATATTGCTAAGAAAACAAAGTAATTATAGATTTGTGTGGGTGAAGTATTGCCTTATATAATTTTGTATTACTTAAGGAATAAAGTGAGTGGGAAGGTTTTGTTGAGAAAACCATTATTTCAAATATTTAAGGAAGCTCAATTTTGATTTATTATAAAACATGGATTTGCAATTTATTGTTCAAATAAAAATTCGATGCTTCTTTTAAACATTAATCAATTCATTATCTAATACCCACCCACGATCATTAAATCGGCTGTATGCCCAAAAAGACGATATTTTAATAAACTATGAAGAGTTTGTGTATTCACTATTCACACACTGAAATTCCATTTTTTCGAGAAAATATAATGTGTTTTTTGTCAGGTATGCGTCACACTTCTATAGATTTATTAAGTATGGACCTAAGTTTCCGATAAAAAAATATTTGCCTTTTTCAATTCGGCCAAATGACGTCATATTTTGCCTGCAATGTAGATGTGCCAAATCCATTCACATCCATGCTTTCATTTTCCTTTGGTGGGAAATTTATCGGAAAAACAAAAACAGATGCACATAAAAGGCTGTATCTGAGCTTTCTCAACTCGACCTTTTAGTGCTTGTTTGTCTTATATCCATCAGAGGTAATTTCACATGAGCAATGTTTGTATGCGTACTGGACCAATGTGTCTTATGAAAACCGGAAAGTGATTTAAAAATATTGACAACGGCTCTCATATTATCGTGTTTTACGTTTTTTTCTTAGCTCAGGTTGTGTAGAATGTGATTCTCAAGACAACTTCATTGGAAGGTCGTCTTTGTATCAGATGGTAGATAAGCCAAACAAGCACTGGGGGACGAGCTGGCAGCCCATTGACGGTAAACTCTGTAACTAACTACTGAACTGGCTTTTGGCGCTTCCTGTCTGTCTATCAGACCAAGCGCCCCTTTCAAGCGCCTCCTTCCAAGCGCCCACAATCTCATACCAAACATGCGCCCCTAAATCTATCGATCTGTTAGCAGTTTGTGGAATCATAGCCAAAAGCGAATCTTACAGTTTTTTGGTGTCCTTGCTTGTAGGCCTCATGTTATGAATCTGATAAAATGGATATAATAAAAATAATAAGATGTACTCGTATATATATATATATATTATTATTGAACGGTCATGTTTGCATCGAATGGTAGATAAAAAAGGTAGAAAACGACGATACCATGTTGAAAGCAACGGGTTTTCATCAGATCACCGAAGTTAAGCAACATTGGGCGCGGATGCTACTTGGATGGGTGACCACTAGGTACACCGTGTGTTGAACTGGGTCTTGCTTGAAAATTGGCGCTTTCTACAGCGACGACCAAGCTTGCAGAGGGCTCTTGAGGTGTGATACATACAAAAACAGCGCTCACCAAATAAATCATCCTAATATCATTATAAGCCAAACAAGCACTGATGGACGTCATTCCAACATATTTTTAAGTAAAATAATAGTTTTGAAAAATAACTAAGTAGTTACAAACTATAACTAACAAGGATACATTTCTTAGAGCAATTCATTTTTAAATTCATTCCAAAAATTTAGGTTATCAGATTTCTCCTGTGTTTCAACAATTTACTATTAAATAATAATATTTTTAGTCTACTGGTCAAGCTTAGCTCCTTTCCTGGTACTTGTTACTTAATAGTTTGCTACTGGCTCTGTGTGAACCATTGACGTATTATATTTGTGGACTAGAAATGATTTTAACGGAAATAGACATTTATATCTGTTTCAACTTACTTACACAAACGGTCATTAGTAAGAAAGAGAACAAAGAACTTCCCAGTTGCATTTCCATGTGTACAAAAAAACTCGAGAGGATGTAGAAATGTTTCTTAAAAGGTGGCAGCATTGCCACGTGCGTACTATGCCCGGAGCAGTCCGAACATAGACGCATGCGGTATAAATCTTATGATCGATAAAATTGACGATTTTTTAAGTAAAAAGGCATTATTTTTAGACATTAGGTGTTGAAAAAAAAATTAAAATAGGCTGATTTATTTGTTGAGCACTGCTTTTGTGTGTATCACAACTCAAGAGCCCTCTGCTAGCTTGATCGTTGCAGTAGATAGCGCCAATCCTCAAGCAAGACCCAGTTTCTGTAAGGCTGGACGGACCTTTTGTGACCGGTCTTTGGTAAAGGTTTTAAAACTTTTTTTTTTCACCAGTCACAGAGCATATTTGAAAATATAAATGGTATATTTTTATGTTCCGCCGGGATTCAAACCCACAACCTTCCATTTACTAGTCAGAAGTGTTAACCACTAGACTACGGACCGGTCAAATGGGTGTCAAAGCACAAAATGGAGAAAGCAAGAAGACAAAATTTGACACGTAAAAACATGTTTTTTATGACTACACAACTGCAACGTTTGACAGGGCTGAGACAAAAGTGGTAGATAGTATGTATCAATGCAGCAAGTTAGTTTTTGCTCCTCTATGCTATTACTCAATGGTGTGAACCGTTTTCAAAGCCTTCGGGCTGCATTTACGGGTTCAAAACCTGCTGAAGCGGATTCCTGCCAGAATTAAAGGAGACTAAAGGCAGACCAATATTGATAGTCAAATGGGAAGTGGATGGAACGGGCAGGAGAAAGGATAGGAAGTAAGTGGAATGGGCAGGAGAAAGGATAGGAAGTAGGTAGAATTGGAATAGGAAGGATGAGAAGGAATAGTTAGTGTCTGCTTTGCATGAAAAGGTTATAATAAAGTCCTTTCTTGGAACAATTATGATTTTACTGAAGTTCTTTTAATCAAATTGCGATTTATTTATTAAACAAGATTTATTTTGCACAATATCGGCTTACAATGTTGGCTGATATAAATTAACCGTCGTACTGTTCAAATGAAAAATCTCTGTAAGTGACGAAATATAATCTATAATCTAAGTTGCAAGGATATAATGTATTCAAAGTTCTCAAATGCATGCCCACAAACAAACACGTGTAGTTCGCGTTTACAAATGCTGAATGTGTCCAAACCTCAAATGAACATAAGCCCTACAACTTTTGCCAACCTTCCCTGACACGGGGGTGACTTTGGCAAAGTGAACCACTTTTTACAGTATAGGTGGTCAGCCTCATATCAACCTATAAATCAAAATAAATTGGGTAAAATAAATAAACCGCAGTTTTGATTAAATAGAACCCGGTATATAACATTCAAAATACCAATTATTTTTTTTTAAATTGAAAAAAGTCTTAGCCACCAATATTAGGTACATATTGTATCAATTGCCAAATGCCTTCATATGCTTCTTTGATGTGCTATAGTTACGTATATGTCACTTTTTGTCTCGTAAAAAGAATTTAAAAACAACGTCTCCGCATCCAATGTTTTTCTATCTTTTTGTTCAACAAAATTCACGCTAAAAAATGGTAAAAAAAACTCATGTTTGTCTTACAAATAACATCGTTATAATAAAATAGAAAAAGGTTAAAGTCAAAAGAAAGGTTTCTGGGTCAACGGTGAGTTAGAGTGAAGGTAAAAATCTAAGAAACCCTTTTCTTGTACAAATAATGAGCCAATTACCTAAAAAAAATACACAATATCGTATTGGAAACTTGCTATGTTAACTTTTATGTAACAAGCAACACTATTAGGATCAAAACAAGCAATGAAAATACACCATTTTAGTCAGAATACAAAAGAAAACGTTGTAGAGATGAACAAATATCTCAAGGTTTCTTTGGAATATGATGATTAATAAGTTTACATTTTTTTAGAATATTAAAATGTTTAATTTGTTTAGTGCTGTTTTTGCCTGTATCACACCTTAAAAGTCCTCAGTGAGTGCGGTCGTCGCTATAGAAAGCGACAATTCTCAAGCAGGACCCAGTTACTGTACAGCTAGTATCTAGATGGATCTTTGGTGACCGGTCATTGGTAAAAGTATATTAATTTTTCAACTCAGCGAAGAGCAAATTTCAAAAGATAATATGAAATTATTATTATTGTTATCATGAGTTCGGCTCTTGTATTTATGCGGAAAAGAACCTCGGCATTTGTGACTCGTTTTGGCAAACGCCATCTAATCTAAGTTGCAAAGATATGTTACATTGGAGATTCACATTACATGCATTTTCACAATCAGACACGTACAAGTTCGCGCTTTCACATGCCGCATGTGAACCTACAACATAAAAACCAAATCTCAAATGGACATACACCCTGCAACTCTTGCTGTCCTTCCCTGAGACAGGGGTGACATTGGCAAAGTGAACCATTTTTACAGCATCGGTGGTCAGCCGCATACCAACCAATAAGTCAAGGAACATACACGACAAATTACATTTTTAAATCAATAAATAATAATATATATGGACATCAAAACTCAAACAGAAAACAAATTCCAATTTAATTAATTACAACCAGACACAATTACAGCAGCCAACATTACAGATCAACCGCTATTTCTTTCTGTCCTTCTTTCATTTCCTCCAGAGTCATAATCTTTTTCATACAGGCTCTTCTTTTATTATGACTTTGGATACTCCATTCATTCGCAATTTCGGATATTTGGTCCATCCATACCTTTCTCGCTCTCCTCTACCACGACATCCATCTATTCTTGCAACATATACTTTCTTCGTCAGTCTTTCCTCATTCATGGTTGAGTTCAAACGTAAAATTATATTATTGGAGTAGCTACAGCACGTTTTAACTTTAACTGGTCTGTTATTATGACAGATGCGGATCTGTAGGCGACCTGATTCATACAATAATATAATTTGAATCGAAGCAAAAAATGGGAAAATCTGTCTTATTTAAAAATGACTAAGGTCCGGTATTCTCAACGTTAGTGTAGTGGCTTTATACTGAATTATATAGACACACTTACGTCAATCTTTTGGGTAGATTTTTTTTAGAAATAAAACTATTTTAAACCAGAGATAACTACTTAATTCATCCGGCTCACAAGCCTATTTGAAGGCTCAGGGCTTCCCGCACCACAATCCTCCAGGACTCTCTGTCTTGTGCCGTTTCTCTGCATGTTCTCCTTACTCTCAGGAGTATTATATTACAGATCTGTTGTTTCTATTCCTCTTCCTCAGCCTTTCTCAGTCCACTCCTGGACGTAGGCTTTATCCAATCCTCTCCATGTTTGTATATCGGCTGTTGGCTGCTGTGTTCAGCCATCTTCTGCTTGCAGTTCTTTTTATATCGTCCAGCCACTTCAGTCGGGGTCTCTCCACTCCCTGCTTGGACATCCTGGGCCGCCACTGGGCGATCCTTATCGGCCTCCTGTCTTGCGATTTGGCCTGCCATTTAATAACATCAGTGACACCAGTGCATTGTTTATTGGTTGTTAATGCTATGTGTAACACATTTAATCGCAAAGAAACGGAACTATGCTGCAAATGAAGTACACACTTATACTGCGTTGTCCTAAAATGGGTCACTTTTTCGCACGAGTAGGTATAACCTATTGGTTTTCGTACAAAGGTTAAGGAGACGGTCTTACGCTAACCACCTCGTTTAAAGTAAGATTGCCAAGCTCCCGAGGAGTATGGTTTTCATTTTTCTGAAGGCTGAGTCAACCTTGCCGTTGCTTTGATTTTATTTGGTAAATAAACTCAGAAACGGGAAATCATTTCTTACACCATAAGTGGGCATCGAATCCTAGGTGCATTGTTTGCAAAGCAAGCATTCTACTGACTGAGCTAATTTTATATTAATATCTAATCTAATCTAATCTAAGTTGCAAAGATATGTAACATTGGGGATTCACATTACATGCATTCTCACAAGCAGACACGTACAAGTTCGCGCTTGCGCATGCCGCATGTGAACTTACAACATAAAAACCAAATCTCAAATGAACATACACCCTGCAACTCTTGCCGACCTTCCCTGAAACAGGGGTGACATTGGCAAAGTGAATCACTTTCTACAGCATGGGTGGTCAGCCGTATACCAAATATATATTTGCAATTTAGACTAGGATATAATAAAATACGTTTTGCTATCTGCAGATAGAAGTTTTTTTTTGGTATTAAGTACCTACTCCTACAAAAAAATCCTATTATTTTAATTCTTTGGTATGCCGTTGGAAAAAAAATCAACGTCCGGTGGTCATTTATAAAAATAGCTGTGATCCAGTGATGTCACTGTTTACAAAAAACTTTAATCTTTGAATCATTTCTAAGAAAATCAGTGAAGTAAAAGATCATTGATTCACAGAAAAATAAAATTTCTTAAGTAGGAATAGAGATGATTTAAAAAAAATTGTATTGTTTATGCCGTAAGCTCTGTGTTCGTGTGAATTACACCTCAAGCGCCCTCTGAAAACTTGTGCGAGTCAGTGATATTTCAAGCAAGACCCAGTTGCTGTAAGACTGGCTGAACTTTATGAGGGTATTCCGTAAATATTTATATATTTTTGCATAAATCTCACACCTCAAGAACCTTCTGCATGCTTCGTTTTAAATTTTAAATTTTTATTAAAAAAAAAAGATTTGTGACGAGGAATGCAATTCACCAACCTATTCTGCCTTGCCAGAAACAGGTATTCATATCATCAATTAATAATACATTATTGTTTATTTTAATGAATTATTCATTGATAATTACGCTATAACATCTGTTGAACCAAGGTCAAAGTTATGGTCAAATGACCCAGGCGGGGATCGAACCAACGTTGTTCTATTCCAAACACGCTAGAAAGATCAGCCCACTTGGCTTTATCACTATGAAGTGCTGTTCCCTAGAAACCTGGCCAATCTTACTATTACTGTATCCTACCACCGTTCCACTAGGGGTGGGCGGTTCCTCCGCAGATCCGTCTTCTCTTTTTTCTGTCCTTGCATATACACCGTACATTGCTACATATTTTCTTTGAATTTTTTTGCCATCCAATCTCAATCAATACCCAGTTGCTGTAAGACTGGATTAATGTTTGTTATTTCGTTATTAATAGAAAAGCAGAAGACTTTTTCGATCCATACAAGAGATTATTTTTAAATGCAATTTTTTTTTTTACTCCGCTAGGAATCGAACCCACTTCTTTCTGATAAAGAATATGAAGCGTTTATCGTTTATCGTGGACAATAAATTAAATTGTAATTGTTAAAAGCCTTACTGATTCAAATGATGCATTTTTTAAACCTATTATTTCTCTTATTCAGAATTACTGCCTTAATCTAACTCCAATTACTTCAAATTATTTTTAAAATCCACAGAAAAATCTAATTCACAAAGCGTTACTAATTTTAATTTAATAACTCTTTCATACAAAAAAATCATCTCATCTTATTCCGAGATCTTTACTTTTTCATGCATAGCGATTAAATTTCAAAAGATTGAGATCAAAGGTATACCATAATATTACATTAAAAATCAATTGAAATTATTAAGCACAAAAGAACTATGTGTTAATTTATTGTTTGCAATAATGGTCTTTATGGCAGCTTAAATTACGGTTCATTATTGTGTGTTTGAAAGGTTAAAAAGTCTCCTTTTTTTCTCTGACACATCAATTTATGAATGACTCGAGTTTCCGATACAAATCCGTGGCTTTAAAAATGCAGGTATGATTATAATAAATTACCTTTTGAATACGCTTTTTTAACGAAATAATTATACACCTTCTGGTCTAAAATAACGACTTGTAAGATAAGTGAGTGTTACTTTCAAATCATAACATCGATGTGGAAATCTGTAATTAAGTCTTCTTCTTCTTTTTCTTCTTGCTTTTTTTGTGCACAACAGGTTTCCCTTATTACGGTGCACCCTTATACCGTCATTAACAAGCTGTGAGGAACGCTTTGACGAGATGTGTAAAATAAAATAAAATAAGTTTTTTATATATTTATGTCAGTGGAGTAAATTAGAATTACACTCCAAGTTGAACAATATTGTGCCGTTGAATCAATAAGGAATAGCGGTACATGAAAACAATCATGCCATATTTTCCGTACGTTTAGTTGTCTGGCACATAAATCTTAAAACTGTCCAACAAAGTGGGACTGTCAATTAGGTCGTTAATAATCTTGACGAGCCTTACTTTCGTCTTCTTTCCTATGGTTAGCTCTTTGCAGCTCTTGACATGATCTTCTGTTGACTGTCGTTCTGTCATATATTGTCCTGTCATGTGTAGTTCTGTCATTTGTCGTTGTGTCATGTGATGTTGTGTCATGTGTCTTTTTGTGTATGTGTGGTTCTATCTCTAATCTAATCTAAGTTGAAAAATATATGTAACATTTGAGATTTACATTATATGCATTTTCGCAAACAGGCACGTATAAGTTCGCGCTTAAACATGCCGCATGTGGTCCTACAATAAAAAACCCGAATCTCAAATGAACAAACACCCTGCAACTCCTGCCAACCTTCCCTGAAACAGGGGGGACATTGGCAAAGTGAATGATTTTCTACAGCATGGGTGGTCAGCCGCATACCAACCTGTAAGTTAAGAAACATACACAACAAATTATATTTTTAATATCAACAAAATATAACATGTATGGGCATCAAAAACTAATAGAAAACAAGTTCTAATTTAAAAAACCCTAGCCGCCAATTTCACAGATCAACCGCCACTTCATGATGGAACTATCTTCCTTATCCTCACTGTTCTGGCTTAAGTGAAACTAAGGTGATACAAAAAATGTATCTTGACCCTGTTGAACCATCCAGAAATCCATAAGAAAGAGTCGCATTCGAGTGTTGGTATCGAGGAAGATGAACAAGGCAGCATGGGTGTAAAGGAAGCCCAACGGAAAGGTATTGCAGGAAGTAGAAGAAAGAACATAGATTATAAGTCACATTTTGAAGACACAAACCAAACTGATAGGACACTCAATTAGACATGACATCTTTGTGAGCAACATCGTAAAAGGAAAATCTTGGAAAGACGAACAAAAGGTTTTCCTAGAACTCCATACTTCCAGGATGTGAAGCGGCTCATGGAGGTCCTTCCTATTTGCAGCTCAAGAGGATGGGAACCAACAGAGACAAATGGCTGACACAAAAAGGCACTGCCTCTCGACTTGACGATGCCCTGTTAAAAGTAGATGTTAATTTTTATTAAAAAATTGTAACATTTTTTTGTTGGACAGTTCGTGCTATGTCCATCAAAATCTGTTGGTTACATTAAAAAGTATTAAAAAAGTTAATTGAAATTATGACTTCATTAATTAATTAACATTAAAACATAAAATGTTTTGCACATGTTCAATAATGAATAAATTAAAGATATACTTATAGATGGACCAAAGTCCTGATATAATGTATGAATAGGATATCCAGAGTCATATTAAAAGAAGAACTTGCATGAATTTTTTTTTGACTCTGGATGAAATAAAAGAAGTCAGTTGGCCAGTACCTACACTTTGTCAGGTTTGTCAGGTCAGGAGGATATGACTGTTAATCTACAATTTTGGTAGCGAAAGGCTTCAAATTTAAATGATATAATATATTTTATTGTTATTTTGGATTTTCATATTATGGTCAAATACACACTGAGAATATTTTTTGCTCCTCAACATACGAGTGCATGTACATTATACTTGAGGCTGACCGCGTAAACACTTTTTATACTCTATAATCTAAGTTTTAAAGATATTCTAACATTTAAAATTCATCTTAAATGCTGCAAGTGTACTAACAAACTAAAATAATAACCTTAAATAAACAAAAGCCCTACAAATTTTGCCGCCCTTCCCTGAAACAGGGGGGATATTGAGTAAGCGAAACATTTTTTACAATATCGGGGGTCAGCTTCATACTAACCCATAAGTCAAGGAATGTGCAAGGAATTTTTCACTTCACCAATATCAGTTTCAAACAAAGTCAGCAAGAGTTGCAGAGTTATATACAAATCATTTTTGACGTGTCACTCAAAAATGACCTTGTCCGATATTTTTGTTGTTGATTGTGATCGCTGATTGTTGATTACGTCACAGGGTGTCCCGTTATTCTGTGACGTCATTATTTAGGCGGGAGATTAATCACGCAGAGTGTCAGGCCAGGAAGATAATGAGGGCGGAATCATGTTACGTGAATTCCCTTCGACACACCCTGTACAAAAGGTACAAATTACTTTGGAAAAAGTACACTATAACCTGTCTGTAGTCTAGTGGTTATCACTTTTGACTCGTTGATTGGAAGCTAGTGAGTTCGAGTCCCGGGGGAGCACAAAGATTTTTTTAATTTTTCAAATTTACTCTTCGCCGGGTTTAAAAATTAATCTACCTTTACCAAAAACCGGTCACCATAGGTCCTTCCAGCCTTGCACACCAACTGGGTCTTGTTTGAGAGTAGTCGCTTTCTTCAGCAACGACCAAGCTTGCAGAGTGACCTTGAAGTGTGATTCACAAAAAAACAGCGAGTTGCATAAACATACATATGAATAGTGAAAACATACATAGCAGTTGGAAAAAATGTAAATATAAGGATGATTTTACCAATGTCACCATTGTTTTAGGAAAGGTTGGTAAAATTATCAGAGTGTTTATTCTTGTGAGGTTTGTATTTTAATTTTTAAGTACACATGCAGCATTTGTAAGCAACTTACACCTGTCAGTTTGCGGGTATGTATTTATAATTAATTGTAAATGTTAATACATATTTGCAACTTAGATTATAGATTATTGTATTATTTAATTGCTAAATCACACTCCAAGAGAGCATGCGGTGCGTGGTTATGACAATCAAAAAACTTCAACTCTAAAGCAAGACCCAGTTGCTGTAAGGTTGGATGGACCTTTCGTGAATCGAAGAATCGAACGCGCTATCTTAGATTACGAATCCAAAACGGTAACCACTAGACTACGAACCGGTGAATCATCCCTTTGGTGCATGTTTATCTTATGTCCATCAGAGGTTATTTCACATGAGCAATGTTTGTATGTGTACTCGCCAAAATGTGAAAACTAGAAATTTATTTTAAAAATACTTAAAACAACTCTCACGTTATTGTGTTTACATTTTATTCTTAGCTTATATTGTGAAGAATGTGATTTCTAAGACAATTTTATCGAAATATCATCTTAGAATCAAATGATAGATAAGTTAAACAAGCGCTGGTGGGACGGAATATCCTTGAAATTAAATCATGATCCAATACTGATTAACACCTGTCAAATCTAGCACCTACCGTGTTCAGGTTTTTCAAAGGTGTCACCTTTTATGTTCGCCAAATTGGAAACCTGTGGCACCACAGGTGACAGGTAGAAATAACAGGTGTCCCTCTATTGTAACTCCTCCTACGAATCTTGTCACCTGTGAGATTGAACCATCGACCTTACGATTTGGGGTCGTGACATGAAAGGGGTGGGATTGGAAGTTGGGACATCAAAGTGTAATGCCCCATCTTCGTTTGAACATCAGTGAGTGTTAGAATATAGATTGAATTAACTCAAATAATTGTACGTGACTATCCACAGTGCCAATAATGTTTATCTACAATTAAGATTGTAGATTATGTTGTCATCTACAATTTTCCAAAATATATTTATGTTACAATAAAAGGTATAGTTATAAAGTTGCCAAAATATATTAACTTTTAAAATTCATATTACAAACAGACACGTGTAAGAAATGATGCGTGTGTACCTTCAAATTCAAACCTCAAATGAACATAAACCCTGAAACTTCTGCAGACCTTCCCTGAATCTAAGGTGACATTGGCGAAGTAAACATTTTTTTATAGTCAGCCTCATAACAATCTTTAAATCAAGGAATCCATCATTTTAAAAAATGTTGAATTCACAGGTCCGTAGTCTAGTGGTTAACGCTTCGCACTCGTAGGTACTCGGAAGGTTGTGAGTTCTATAACCGGTGGATCACAAAGACATTTTCATTTAGTTTTCAAAATATGGCCTTTGCTAGGTTAAAAAAACATAATTCATGCATAAAGGTCCATCCATTTTTACAGCAACTGGTTATTGCTTGTATTTTTGGCGCTTTCTAAAGGGCCTAAACTTAACTCGAAGAAGGCTCTTTTTTTCTTAAGAAATCTTGTGGGAGACTCCCTAGATTTCAGAGACTCTAGGGGTCTATGACACTTGTTGTAGTGCCACAGAGATGTTTACAAGCATGGTCGTCGCTACACAGCGCCAATGAGAATTGAGCTGGATGGACTTTTTAGTGACTGATTTTGTTAAAGGTTTTTTTTTTATTTCAACCCAGTGCAGAGCATATTTGAAAATATAAACGGTTTATTTTTTGTACTCCACCGGGATTTGAACCCACAACCTTCCATTTACGAGTCCGTTATATTGCCACTGGACTACGGACTGGTAACACCAGATGTAAGATTTACAAAAAAAAGCGCTCACTACCTTCCAATCACGAGTCCAATGCCCATAACCAGTAGACTACAGACCGGTCTATAGGGTAAAGATTTTAATTTACGCAAAATTCATCCATATTTTTGACATTATATTATTTTCATCACCTCTCATTTCTCTAGTATTTTATTGAGACCATCTGATATAAAATCGGCTTGGGAGTCACCTAATATTACACAGGCTGTATTTTGAGTGACATCTAGTGTCACTCGATGAGATGACAGGTGACACTGCCTCATCAGGTGACAGGTGTCAGGTCTGGGGGGTGACCCGGCACCTGGATGTGTCACCTCTGGTGTTGTTTGGACTTAACAAATTACACAGACAACTTGACTGAAGAATGCTATTAATTCACGTCAAAAAACGGGTACAATACTTCAAATATAAATAAAAGTTTACGTAAAAATTCAGCTGCAGAGTTTACCAAAAATTTATAGTAGCTAAACAGTGCTGTTTTATTGTCTATACATTTTTTGAAAACGCTACGGTGAGTTTTATGTTATGTAGGTAATAAAAGTAAACCGATCTGATTGAAGAAAATTTGAAACCTTAAAGATTAAAAGAAGTTTGTTAAGATGGTTTGGGCATATGGAGAGAATGAATGAGGAAAGACTGACGAAGAAAGTATATGTTGGTAGAATAGATGGATGTCGTGGTAGAGGAAGACCGAGAAAGGTATGGATGGATCAAATTTCCGAAATAGCGAATGAATGGAATATCCAGAGTCATAATAAAAGAAGAGCTTGTATGAAGAAGGTTATGACTCTGGAGGAAATGAAAGAAGTATGTAAGGATAGAAAGAAATGGCGGTTGATCTGTGATGTTGGCGGCTGGGGTTTGGTAAAGTAAAATTGGTTTTATGATTTAGTTTTTTATGTCCATGTATATATTGTTATTTATTGATTTAAAAAAAATGTAATTTGTCATGTATGTTCCTTGACTTATAGGTTGTTATGCGGCTGACCACCCATACTGTAAAAAATTGGTTCACTTTGCCAATGTCATCCCTGTTTCAGGGAAGGACGGCAAGAGTTGCAAGGCTTATGTTCATTTGAGATTGGGTTTTTATATTGTAGGTACACATGCGGCATGTGTTAGCGCGAAATTATACATATCTGCTTGTGGGAATGCATTTAATTAAATCTTAAATGATATATATCTTTGCAGCTTAGATTAGATTAGATTAGAATAAAGAAAACAGATGTTTTTTTTTGTATGAAGTCAAAATCTTCTAGAAAAGGATTAATATTCATAGTTTTAATGTTATTTTAAGTCTGTCGCTATTTTTCTGGATTACGCCAGAGCCTCTGCAGAGTTGCCTACATGTATTCTTTTCCTTGCATAC
This sequence comes from Agapetus fuscipes, assembly GCA_951799405.1. Taxonomy (NCBI): domain Eukaryota; kingdom Metazoa; phylum Arthropoda; class Insecta; order Trichoptera; family Glossosomatidae; genus Agapetus; species Agapetus fuscipes. The sequence goes on from OX637359.1 coordinate 9,574,842, forward strand.
CCCATTCAATTTATTTATATCTAAAAGATTTTTCATACATTTTCTTCTTTTACATCCTGTTAACTACGTTATACACCTTAATATAAATATAATAATAATAATATAATCTAAGTTGCAAGGATATATTCATTTAAAGCTCTCAGATGTAAGCCCACAAACCAACAAGTGTAGTTCGCGCTTACAAATGCTGAATATGTACTTACAAATAAAATCCAAACCTCAAATGAACATAAGCCCCACAACTTTTGCCGACCTTCCCTGAAACAGGGGTAACATTGGCAAAGTGAACCATTTTTTACAGTATGGGTGGTCAGCCTCATACCAACCTATAAGTCAAGGAATTACCTAGAATTAATTAGACCTTACAGTGTTTAAACCATCCATTATCTATCTATAATCTAAGTTGCAAAGATATTTATACTACATTTAAAATTAATATTAAATGCATGCCCACAAACAGGCACGGGTATGAAATCCAAATGAAAATCCAAACCTTAAATGAACAGTAACATAAACTTTTGCCGAGCTTCCCTGAAATTGGGGTGGCATTGGTAAAGTGAACATTTTTTTACATTATGGGGGGTCAGTTACATACCAAGTCAGTTACATAAGTCAAGGAATACAAATAATAAATAGCATTGGAGTATGTAAAAAACCACAGAACCTTAAAGAGCTCTAAACAAAATAAACAAAAAATTATATTTAAAAAAAATACGGTTTTAGGAACGTATTGAAGTTATTCTTCTTGGCATACAAAATAAAACTGCATATTTTGTTTAAATTGAATATCTTAGTATTTTTCGTTTTTTTTTCAAATAAAAAATCATTTGTCATATAATAACTGTTAAAAGTATGTACACAAAATCTTCGTGGGAAAATATACCAAAAACAAATGAAGAAGTTTTTAAACAAAAAAATCGACAATTCTTTTTTGAAATCGCTAATACAATGTCAATACTTAAGAGGAGTGCCTTAACTGTCAAAACTACTTAGTTTTTTATCCTTAATCACCTGTTCTATACAAATAGCTGTAAGCTAAATACCTGCTCTATTGAAATAAGTTAAGAGTACTGTACACTCCCGCACAAGAATTTGGTAAGCTGAGTTTATTATACTATAGGAAAAAATATAATGTCACCTTGTCGGGCTGAAGTGTCAAAATTTCGAGACCAATCACCAAAGGTCTATCCAGTCTTACAGCCACTAGGTCTTGCTTGACAATTGGTATTTTGTAGCGATGACTAAGCTTGTAAAAAGTCCTGTTGATGGCTCAGTTGGTAGAGTGTTTGCATTCCATGCCAAGAAACGAGGGTTCGATCCGCACGTATGTAGGGTAAGCAACATTGGGCGCGGATAGTACTTGGATGGGCTACCGCTCAGGTACACCGCGTGTCGTTAGCATCTTGGACCGGTCCGTAGTCCAGTGGCAACACTTCGGACTCGTTAATGGAAGGTTGTGGATTCGGATCCCGGTGGAGCACAAAAAATGTACCATTTATATTTCGAATGTGCTCTTCGCTGAGTTGAAAAAATTCATAAACCTTTACCAAAGACCGGTCACTGCAAGGTCCATCCAACCTTACAACAACTGGGTCTTGCTTGAGAATTGGCGCTTTCTACAGCGACGACCAAGCTCGTAGAGGGCTCTTGAGGTGTGATACACACAAAAACAGCGCTCACCAAATAAATCATCCTTATATTATTTATTATTATTAGGGTGTCTGAAATGATTTCCCGTTTCGGTGTTTATTTCCAACCCCAAAATAAAATACCGGCAAGGCTTACTAAGCCTTCGCAACAAATGAGTAACAGCCACCTCGGGAGCTGGGAAACCCTTACTTCAACTGAAGTGGTTGACGTAAAACCGTTCCCTTTTCCTGTAAAAATAAATAGGTTACTCTGTATATGTAGCTTAGTATTATAAGTAGCGTAAATCAATTATTGATGTGCCAAAAACGCTCGAGAAAAACCGCTTTGCAATCTGCTTACAAAAAAAAACTACTTAGTATCGTAATCCGTATTTACAGTAGCTTACGTAAGTGCTATATTATCCCATACAAAAATGACAGTGCTAATTTCATCCTGAGTACAATACTTGGCTTAGTAATGACTTAGAATATGATTATTCTTGAATCACGAGTTGACCTCGGAATTGATTCGTTCACATAGTGTTTGTTTAACTGTATATGTGAGAAATGGAAAATGAGATTTTAATGGTTTTTGTTATTTGTGAAGAGACACTGTATTTTTTTATGACAAAAAATAATTATCTTGCAATTCTATAATGAAAAAATTATGTGAGGACGGAAATAAAATGGCAGTTGATTTGCAATGCTGGCACCTATGTATGTAAGTACTTAGATTGTACCTGAGGGTGATCGTGAGAGATCGAAAACGTTTGTGTATATTAATCAATTAAGTGAAAATAAAACAGTGTTTTAATAGAATATTTTTAGTTCTATAAAATTTACTGAAGCTTCAATTGTAAATGATCTTTCAAACTTTAATGATTTTTTAAAATTAATATTCAATTTATAGTATGCCTTTTCATTTTTTATCCTTGACTTAAATGTTTACAATATGAGGCTGACCATTGTAAAAATCCTAATTGTAAAAAACTGTTCACTTTGCCAATGTCACCCTTGATTCAGAGAAGTTGCAAGACTCTTATTCATGTAGTTGTATGCGCATATTGTATTGAACATCAACGGCCTGCTTATCTCCGAAGAGCTCACATTAGGCGTATGAAACCTATTTATTTTCACATGTAAGCGGGTCCAGTCTTACGCAAGCCTCTCCATTGGAAGCGGGATTATCCAGCTCCTGAGGGGGCTGGTTCTCGTTTCTTGTAAAAGATGAGTGACCTTACGAGTATTATTGTTTTGACTTTTCAAGAAAAACGCAAACGGCAAATTATTTCTAAAACCATTTTACGGGGCTATTCTTAGACATTTTAGTCGTCGGTTGAGCCCACGCTTTGACAAAAAAATGGGGGCCGGTCTGGATGTTTCATCACTACGGTCATTCTTACCTACCGAATTTTGTAATATTTGTATGAATGTAAATCAGCTGTTCACTTGCGGTCATCTTGGATTTACAGGTCTTCATACAAATGCATCATTAGTTTGTCAAATTGTGGGCTCAACCGACGACTAAAATGTCTAAGAATAGCCCCGTTAGTGTGAATCGAACCCTAACTCTATGGCATGGAACGCAAGCATTCTCACAACTGAGCCATCGACCGGACTTGATTTCAATACCTGAGGCGAAATCTTACGAGAATTTTTGTAATTATGACAAAAAAATTAATCGTGCACACTCAACCATAACTTAAAACTAAATTTAGTGCACCTCTTTAAATACCAGTTTATGTTCCAGTTTAAAAGTTAGTTGGGCCTTATTAATGTAATCAGCGGTGAAAGTGATTTTGAATAGCTGAATCGTGACCATATAATGACTCAATAGTTTGACCTCTTTCGAGGTCAATCATCCATCTTTTTCTCTTTTTGTTTGAATTCCGTGGAAGATTGTTTTAGTTTTTTTTTTACTGTAGATCTTGAATATCTCAATTTAAATTTGGAGTTTTTCTTCAAACCATTGTCCGGTCGATGGTTCAGTTGGTAGAACGCTTGCGTTCCATGCCAGACGGCTAGAGTTCGATGACTTTAACAACATTAATTTATTGATTTTTACTAAAATTCATAGAACCAAACTAATTCAAATGAAACCCTGCTTTATTTTCACTCGCAACGCAACTCATGCAACTAAGCTACACATATAGTGTAACTTCTTGCCGCGTTATCCCCGAAGGAGTCGCATGTGGCGATTTGAACCTATTTATTTTTACAGGTAAGGGGGCCGGCTTTACGCCAACCACTTCAGTTGAATTGGGGGTTTCCCAGCTCCCGAAAGAGCTGGTACTCATTTATTGTGAAGGCTGAGTAAACCTTGCCGGTATTTTATTTTGGGGTTTTGAAATAAACACCGAAACGGGTAATCATTTTTGACACCCTCGGTGGGATTCGAACCCGAGCTCACGGCATGGAATGCAAGCACTCTACCAACTGAGCTATCGACCGACTCGATTTATTTATTTTGTTTTAATTAATATACACGGTACAATGATACATTGTCCCTGAAGATAATCGAGAGATCAAAATCGTCCATGTATTTGAATTGTAATGTAATTGTGTGTAATTGAATAAGTATATATTTGCAGATTAGATTATAGGTTTTTGATACTAAATCTTCAATCTTGTACTTTTTTAATTTTGAACATAAGCTAAGATTCACAAATGCAAATTAAGATTTTAAAAAAAAATCTGCAATTATTACTTAGATATCTTACATAGATATGAATAGTTATCTATTCTTTAATCGGGTGTGCAAAAAATTAAACATTTCTTCCAGAATGAGTGGTCAACCACACACCGATGTATTGGTCAATTGTAAAAATAAAGAGGTTCCATTTACCAAATGTAAGCTTTTGCAAAATGCATACAGAGACCTAATTTCGATATTTCGATATGGCGAGGAAAGAGAAAGTAAAGTGCGGGGGAGACAGCTAACACAAGTGATTTGCGTGCGTTCACAGTTTGTAGAAAGGAAAAACTATGACACGACACAGACAGAAAAAAAACTTTTTTACAAGCATATCTTTCCGCTCCTTTAAAAACCCCTGTCAATAATGCTTTTAAACACATAACTGCAGCTGAGTATTTTTTTTTTCAGGTTTAGAAACTTTAATAAAATTCTAAAAGGAACAAGAATACTGAAGTTGATAACGGCTAACAAACACCTTTGAATCAGGAAGATCGAAGAAAGGTTGGCTGGATTTTCTTTAAAATACGTTAAAATAAAATAATTACCACCAAACGTTACCATCTTAGCCATTTATTCTTACCGAGAGGTCAACGATAAGAATCCAGAATGTTCCTTCGTAACTTGATCGTTCTAATTCCACATAATGAGACGGGATATCCCCTTCTCTGTCTAATTGCACAATTAGCCTAAGAAAAGTTGGGAAACCAGGCGTCAGGTTCTGTGCGCTGTCTCTTTCTCGCACAATTCACGTATTTTTCCCTCCCTGGATAAAAGAAAAGACTTTTTGAAAGAACTCAGAGAGATTAAATTGTAAGTGGGAAGTATTAAAAAAAATATATATAAAAAGTATTCATACTAGACTTCAAATAATAATACAAATATAAGGATGCTTTATTTAATGAGCGCTGTTTTTGTGTACATCACACCTCAAGAACCCTCTGCAAGCTTCTGTACTGTACTGTTTCATGTCGCTGTTGCACTAAGGGTAGATAATACCTACGCAAATGCGTCTCTACTTTTTTCTGTCCTTGCATATATCTTTCATCTCCATTCACCACTTTCCTCTATATACTCTTCTCTTATTCTCACTCTGCAGGTTTGATTCTTTTACAATCTCACCTATTTGGTCTATCTTTTCCTTCCTCGGTATTCTATTTCCTCGCTTTCCTCTGTCATTTCTTCTGTCCACTGTCTTCGTTAGTCGTTTGGTCGTCGAATTAATGTAAACCCTACAAACTACAATTCATGCCGACTTCTCCTGAAACAGGGATGACATTGGCTAAAAGAGAACCAATTTAAAAACACGGATAGTTAGCCTTATCCCAACCTACAATTCAATCAACAAAATTTATAAAATATATCCAAACAAATAATAAAATGAAAACAACCTGTGTAAAAATAATGTAACAATTCAAATTGGTAACCCGTGCTTAAAAATAAAAATATTCAATTTAAAAAGATAATCATGCGAAAGCTGAAAAACAATAAATTCAAAATTAAAAAAAAAACCCACGAACGAATTTCCTGAGCAGAATCGTATCCACGATTTGGCAGTAAAATTGAGGAAATTCAGCGTGAAATCTGTTCTACCGGGGAGCTGGGCAAAGTACACATGGGTATTTCATCCCCTCCCGGGCGTAAGCCTCCTCATTATGTATTCACGTAGATGGTATTACCACTCTTTTATGATTAACTTCCAATTTCCCGACGAGGGTGCGCGAGTTTCCCCGGGTTCGGGGAAAATGTGATGCTGAAATTCGCGTTAAGTGTGATCATATGTTTTAATTTAATATATATTTTCCCCGCAAATAGGGAAAATAAATTTAGTACATTATTCGTGTCATATCGTTTGAAAAGATTGGATTTTTGCGTTTAAAGATTTTTTGAAAACGTTTTTAAAATATGAGTCGTATAGAATCAAAAGCAGTATTCTAGGATTTGTTCCAAAAATGAGATAGATATATTGTAATGATTTTGTAAATAGTAATGATTATGATTTATTGATTTTAAAATTAGATAGATGTATTGGGATGATTTTGCTGGGTTCAACTTTATTGTGGTTATTTATTTTATACTACCTACTCTATAACTCGACGACTCAGACACAAGTCTGTCGCTACAGATAGCTTTGGCTCTTTTTATAGCAGGCATAAGGATGGTTTTTGAAACATTGGGAACTGAAATATGTAAGATTTTGTCAAAATATTATTTTAAGAATATTTGAGCAAATACTCACAGAATATCGAACAAAAACAAGTAAAATTATTTATGCACAAACATCTAGAGACCCTGACGGGCTAACACAGACACACAATTACATATTCGTAACAATATGAAATATTTTTTTATTTAAAAAAAAAATACAAGATAACTGCCTTCAATTCAATTCGACTCATAAAATCTTAGCTGCAAAGATTTAATATTTTTTCTTTTTCTAAGTCTGAACCTATAATTAATCTAAGATGAATAACATTTATGATTCATATTAAATGCATTCCCACAAACAGACACGTATACTCGTAAGTTCGCAATCACACATGCCGCATATGGACTTACAAAATAAAATCCCAATCTCAAATAAACATAAGTCCCATGACTCTTGCCGACCTTCCCAAAAACAGGATCTTTTCTAAATTATACTGTGTGTTTATTTATTTGAATGCTTTACCTTATTTTCATTTGGAAACCAAAAATTCTTAATAAATATATTCGACCTATACCTATTTATCTTGCTTTCAAAAATGTTAAGCGTAATCTTCGATAGAAGTGACTTTAAAAGAAGATGAAGAAGAAAATTTTACATTAAATTTTCTAAAACTTCTTACACCAAGCGATATGAAATCTTCTAAAATTCATTTCTTTACTTCAAGTATAAAACAACGAGAAACTCATCTCGTTTGCGTAAATCGAAAAAAATGTATAAAACTTAAAAAACTCTCTAGGAGTGTTGTCGTATATTCCATATATTTCCGATTTCCGTAATCGAGGCGAGATTTACGCAACGTTTTAAATTCAAAAGCCTTATCTCGATATCTAGGTAATTTTATCGTCTACTTCCTTGCAATCCCTTTGTACCCGACATCGGTTCTTCCCCTTGAAAATGGGGGCACTTTTTAATACGGAGAGCACTCCTCTCCCCCCCCCCCCCGTTTTGTAGAAAGGGCCATTTTTCAGAGGGCCGGATATGGCCCTTTATACAATCCAAAAATGACCCCATTCGCAAAGTGGATTGTAAAATTACATCAATTTTTCTGATAAATTGTAATCTGAGAAGCGGTGGCGTAGAGTGAGATTAATTTTATTTTTATTTATTTATTTTAAATAGATTTGTGAAGAGGAATTCAATTTACCAACCTATTCTGCTTGGCCAGAAACAGGTATTAATATCATCAATTAATAATTTTTGTTTATTTCAATGAATCATTGATTAATAATAACTTAATAACATCTGTTGAACCAAGGTCAAAGTTATAGTCAAATGACCCAAGCGGGGATCGAACCAATGTTATTCCATTCCAACCACGCTAGAAAGATCAGCCCACTTGACTTTCGGCCATAATACCGACATATTTTAAAGGAAACCCGGCGAAAAATAAATGTACATTAAATCATTTCAATTAACTATACTGGCTATAAAAGTATGCTAAGTCGACGCATAAGTAAGCATTAAAAAAAATGTTATTGATTGGAGGGGCAAGGTGTAAGTTTTGCCCCTCAGGGGGTATGTATATAAAATACAAAAAAAGAACAAATAGAGAAACTGTAACGTATTCTCCAATGCGAGATATAAAATACACAGATCTAATGCCTATGGTATTTTCTCTCTCAAACAAAAGCCAACCTTCAATAGGTGGCTTTCAATTTTGGACGACTATCCCGTACCAAAGAAGCGAAAATCACAGGACCGCACTCACCTCAAATTGTGCTCTGTTGGTCCAAGATGATGCTCGTTTCTCAGGATCCTGTGGTGAGCTGAGCTCTGTTCACAAACTGCCACACTTGCAAGTTATATGTAAAACAATTCCACTCACTCACAGATTTTAACGGTAAATTTCAAATCGGTCGAGAGACATATAAAAACGTGTCTACATACGAACACGACGGAAATGGAAGTCCTCAATTCTTGCTAATATCACGTTGCTCAGATGTCAAAAAAGTTGATACCGACATCTTGCGATTTTTATCCGCACTTTTTTCAGTTTGTACAGACCAACATGATAATTCGCTTCTTAGACTAATTAATTAAAAATAAAACAGATGACGCTCAATTGTGCGTCACCATTGATATTAATATAAAGAATGTCGCCGAGTTGATCAAATGTGGCTGATAAAAGCAATTTATTTTTACAATTAAAGGGCATGACCATGCACCAACCATTTCGTTCGAAATGCGGGATTCTCTGTTTTTGATGGGGGTGGCTTTCATTTCTTGTGAAAGGTATGTAAGTAAACCTACGTAAAAACATTTCTGACATCCTGAAAGGGAATCAAATCGCAAGCCCTTATGCATGAAATATTATCTTTATACCAATTAAGCCATTGAAGTGGCCCTATTCAATCTGTTAAATTTATATCAAAAGTGATCGAGGAAATAAATTAATTCGTGATCAAAAATTTTGTGTTGTGTTTTTACATCATTAATTTAAAATTAATCTTCGAAATGGCAATACAGAAATTCTTCAACTTTTAAATGAAAAATGCTTTTTTTGCTTAAATGAACTCGAAAAATAAAACTTTTTTATTTGTGTCGAGTTATTTCAAAAGGGAAGCCATTGAAAATCATGTTTTTAGGATATTTCGCCACCACTGCCATGGATCTTGTACATTTTGTTTTATGATGATCGTTTCACCACTGTTTCCAAATTGACTTGAAGAATCTAACACTTATTTGATTGTTTTTTCCCGAGATATTTTGACTTTTGAATTATCGCAAGATAAGATAAGATAAATTGCTTAAGTGAGAATGAAATTAATCTTGCAAATATTTTTTAGCAATTGTAATTTTAATTTGAAGTTCATGAAACTCATTAAAATATTTCCATTTCCAAAATATACCTTATTTTTCTTTTTCAAAAATTCAAGCCGTTTGATCTGTTCCTTGACTAGTAAGTTGGTATGGAGCTGACACCCTATGCTGAAAAAACTTGGTTCACTTTTGCCAATACCAACCCGGTTTCAGGCGGCCGAAGAGAAGGCAAGGCCTATGTTCATTTAAGGTTTGTTTTATTTTGTACACGTACTGCATAATATGTAAGCGCGAAATTCCACGATCTTGCTTTTGGGTGTGCATTTAAAATGAGACTTTAATGTTTATATATTTGCAACTTATATTATAGATCATAGATATATCTTGAGATGAGGACGCCCAGCTATCTTTCCACTATTTAGGAAGTCTTCCAGCTGGGTGTTAACCTATTGACATTTCATCAGCTACGATGTATGCGAGTCTTTCATGACTCATTCTGGAGACATGATCTCTCCTGAATCTGCTTCATCTCCCTTTGCTTAATTGAAACTAGCGCCAGTTCGAACCGAAACTGCACTGTTTCCTACCGACAATATCTCCGACCCTGGTTCAACAGATGTCATTGCATACACTTAAGCATCCGTTTTGAATAAAGGTAAGCTGGTTTGCGGCTGTCCACCCATGCTGTAGAAAATGGTTCACTTTGCCAATGTCACCCCTGTTTTTTTTTTTTTTTAAGAAATCCTGTGCGGGAGACTCCCTAGATTCTAGAGACTCTAGGGGTCTATGACACTTGTTTTTAGTGCCGAAGAGGTGTTTACGAGCTTTGTCGTCGCTGCAAAGCGCCAATACTCAAGCAAGACCCAGTTGCTGTAAGGCTGGATGAACCTTTTAGTGACCGGTCTTTGGTAAAGGTTTTATGAATTTTTTCAACCCAGCGAAGAGTATACATATTAGAAATATAAGTGGTATATTTTTTGTGCTCCGCCGGGATCCGAATCCACAACCTTCTATGTTTGCTGAATTGCAGGGTGTATGTCCATTTGAGATTTGTTTTTTCTGTTGTAGGTTCACATGCGACATATGCACGAACTTGTGCGTGTCTGCTTGTGAGAATGCATGTAATATGAATCCCTAATGTTACGTATCTTTGCAACTTAGATTAGCTAAACTGGCCAAGCAAAATTTGTTGGTTCCTTACATTTCGCTAAAAAGCTATTTAAAAAAATGCTGTTAATGTTATGCATTTAATTTTGCCCATTTATATTTGTAACCTAATGTATACCTAATTTATGGTAGATATCAATACCACAGTGCTTGCTTGGCCTATCTTCCATTTGATTCAAAGATGACCTTTCAATTTTATTGTCTTAAAAATCACACTCTGCACAATCTAAGCTAATAAAAAAAAGAAAACACGATAATGGGAGAGTTGGTTTATATTTTTAAAAACGATATTCAGTTTTCATAAGACGCATCGACTCAGTACCTACACACACAAATATTACTCATCTGAAATTACCTCTGACGGACATAGGACAAACATACACTAAGGAGACGATACATTAATATGTATGGGAGACATTTCATAAGTTTGAAGTTATTTCAGATGTTTTCTATTTATTTTGCTTTAAAAAGGACAAGCAAAATACATTTTCTTCCCTAAGAAAGTAGAAAGGAAATAATTCATTTACATAGAAAAATATGTTATTTTTATCTCAAAGGAAAAGTATTAAATACATATTTTTATTTACTTTGTACTAAAAAAAAACACCACATGGACTTGTGGCGTATTTTTATCAAAAAACCTTCTATTTTATGTTTGCCTCCTTTCAAATAATTTAGTCTGTTTTCGTTGTATAATTTAATTAACAGAAAAAGGCCAAAAAAGGTAAAATATTTCTTCGGAAGGCTCATATTTATTTTCGGACAAATTTTTGCCTTAAAATGTTCAATAGCAATTTAACTGATTGCTGAATTTTTCAGTAAGACCAGTTCTTTCGGGAAGAAGGGAAAAGTCTTTTGAAATTTACCCACTGGTAAATTTTGGCCTTCGTACACAAATTGAAGGGTAAAATTTCACGATATAATGAGAGAAATGTTTGTTGAAAGGAGACGTGGAAGTAAGTGAAATTTTGGATAAATTTTTAAATACAAGAAAAAATCAAATTTAATATTTAAATCAGCTCTGTATTTTGTATTTTAAATGTGTTTCTCAAATTGTCATTTGTGTCGTTTTAACGTTTTTGAATTTTTAACATGTTGTTTACCTTAACGATTGATTTATTTTTAACAAGATTCAACAAATTAAGTTTTACAAATCAAAAATGTAAGTTGTTGTATGAAATTTTGAATTGAAAAGTGAATTTGTATTTTTTCTTCCATTTTATTTTGCCAAATTACTAACGGGACAATTCTTAGACATTTAAGTCCCCCGTTGAGCCCAAGATTTGACAAACTAATGATGCATTTTTATAAAGACCTGTCAATCCAAGATGGCCGCAAGTGAACAGCTGATTTGTCTTCATACAAATATTACCAAATTCAGTAGGTAAGAATGACCGTGCTGATGAAACTTCCAGCCCAGACATTATTAGTTTGTCAAAGCGTGGGCTCAACCGACGACTAAAATGTCTAAGAATAGCCCTGTAAGGGTTTTAAAAAACAAAAAAGAAAACCGGTTCTCCATTTATCCAAAAGAAACCTATTTTTATTATCCTATAAGTGAAACTCCCTTGACTTATAGGGTAGTATGAAGCTGACCACTCATTCTGTAAAAAAATGGTTTACTTTTCCAATGTCACCCCTGTGTCATGGAAGGTTCGCAAAAGTTGCAGGGCTCACGTTCATTTGGGGTACACTTGCAGTATTAGCAAGCGCAAATTTACACGTGTCTGTTTGCGGACATGCACTTTATATAAATTTTAAATTTTAATTAAATAAAGCGTTTTTATAGCATAGTTTTTATAACATATAAAAACAGTTTTTTTTTAATTAAAATTAAAATTAATTTTCACTCAGTGAATGCAATAACTTTAGAAAATTTGAATTTCAAATGTTAAAATATCTTTTCAACTTAGATTTGTTGGTTGTTTTCAGATTTAAAAAAAAATTGTTAACATTAACAAAGAGGCTACAAACGATTTTTTAAAATCTATGCATAATTCACTTTCAAGATTTCTTCCCCAAAAGTCATTAAAAATTCGTTCTTTCTATCGCACTGCCCCCCGTTTCTCCTTTTTTCTTGCTTCTTTTTGCTTCGCAGAAAACTTTATTTTTCTCTGAAGTCGCAAATATTCTGTACTAGACTGTGAGAGCATTCTTTTTTCCATCCTTTTCTCGTTCTCTGTGTTCACAACGAGGAAGTCTCTGCAGTGGAAGCAATTATTAAATAATTCAATTATCTGAGAAATAGATTCGTGGAGAGAATAACTTTGTATTCGTTCAAAGGATACTTATAATTGTTATGTCTATGAATTGTCTCATTTTCTTAGAATGCTTTTCATGTGGCTGAACCAATGGTTGCCGACCACTTATGGTCTGCGAAACTGAGACAAAGAGAACAACGTACATTAAACCATCAAATTTAAGTTTCAAAGATATGTTACATTGGAGATTTATATTATATGCATTCTCACAAGCAGACACGTAAAAGTTTGCGCTTGCGCATGCGGCGTGTGTCCCAGGTACAACATAAAAACCCAAATCTCAAATGAACTTTCACCCTGTACCTTTTGCCGACCTTCCCTGAAAAAAGGGTGACATAGACAAAGTAAACCATTTTCTACAGCATGTGTGGTCAGCCGCATACCAGCCTATAAGTTAAGGAATCTTCGGTAAATAAGTAAAGGAATCTTTGTAAGCCTTTGGTAAAAATATATAATAATAATAGCCTAGTGAAAAGCACAATTGATCATATAAGTGGTATATTTGTTGTGCCCCGCCTGGGGTTTGAACGCACAACCTTACATTTACTAGTCAGAAGTGCTACCACTAGACTACGGACTAGCCTTATATCTTCAACTATACAATCTATATCCAACGTTAAGTCTTTTACCGACTTTGTCGAGAAATATTTCGACGATTCGAGAGTTAATCTACAACAAATGTGCCTTTTTTATAACACTTTTAGTTGTTCTCATAAACCAAGAAGGCTTCCTACCATAATTAGTCTAGATGCCGTGCTGTCTAACGGATGTGAATTACCTCACATTATCTTCCGTCCGCTGCAGCGCCTTCCACTTCCGGTCTGCCGATTTCCCGCCCACAAATTGTTTACTTTCCTGCGAAGCCTACTTCCGGTGCCTGGCGAGCTTTCGCGCCATTGGAGCTTTTGCGCTAGAGGTTCCCAAAGTCTTGCTTTCCATTTAATTTTGAAATATTTTCTATTCTAGGTTGAAAAATCTTCTTCGTTTACTTCAAGACTCACTCTGAAGACTGGCCACCAAAGCAAATAAACCTCCCAGTAATTGGGCCTTGCTTTAAAAGCGGCACTCTAAATGATCAACACCAAGCTCGCAGAGGGCTCTTAAACTGTTTGAGGTGTGTTTTTGTTCACACTCCAAATAAAAAAGTTATGTTGTAACAATATATAATCTTATTTGCAAAGATACATCGACATTTAAGATTCGTTTCCAATGCATACACACAAGCAGACATTTAGTATGCTCTAGCCCTCTCCGTACACATACGAAAACCTACAGCGTATCGGTATGTATATCAGTAGCGAAGGGTGCCAAACAAGCCGGTTTCCTTCGGTTCCCCGTTTAAAATGAGGCAGAAATGAAAATAAAGTAGACTGCATGGTTTCAGTGGTGAAAAAATACGTATTGTTTCTTTGGTTTTAAATGTATTTTTTTACTTTTTGCCTATATTTTTTAACTACTTTGTTACATCATTTTAAAAGGAAAGCTAATGGGAACCGGTTTGTATGGCACCCTTCGCCACTGATGTATAATATACAAAGTAATCAGCACCTCATATGAAAATATGTACACCTTACAACTCTTGACGCATTTCCCTGAATCACGGGGTGACGTAATTGCAAAAGTTAACCAAGTTTTTTACAGTATGAGGGGTCAACCTCATCCTCACAAACCTTTTACTCAAGGACTTCCTTTATGACTACATACAAGGACTATATTTATCTTTTGTGTATGTTCCTTGACTTATAGGTTGATTTGAGGCTGACCGCCTATTCTGTAAAAAATGGTTCACTTTGCCAATGTCACCCCTGTTTCAGAGAAGGTCAGCAAGTGTTGCAGGGCTTATGATCATTTGAGATTGGGCTTTTATATTGGAGGTCCACATGCGGCATGTGTTAGCGCGAACGCATACGTGTCTGCATGTGGAAATGCATTTAGTATTAATCTCAAATGATAAATATATTTTCAACTTAGATTTAGATTAATATTACCCCATTTTTATTATTTCTGTTTTCATAGACCTCTTTCACGAACAAATCGATATCTGGAGGTCTATACGAGTAAGCCTCGCCTTCTAGCGATCTAGTATCATGAAAGGCGATGTACAATTTTTTTTTTTTTTTTTTTTTATTGAAGGTCACTTTGAGAATCGCTGCTTTACGCCAATAACTAAAATAAAAGCTCTGGCCGCGGATTTTGGTATTTTTGTTTCGCATTTCTATCACGCATGCGTTGTTTGCAGATAATTGCACGGATGTACTATTTTTGTATTTTGACCTGGTTTCAATTTTTCTACGTCAATGAATTCACTTTTAACAAAACGTAAATTTTGCTCGGCGGGCAAACGTCTCAGCTCTGTGTGGCTATGATCCTTAGCAACACATTTTATATAATAACAATAATATTTTTATCATTATTTATTTGGTGAGCGTTGTTTTTGCGGAAATCACACCTCAAAAGCCCTCTGCAAGCTCTGTCGTCGCTGTAGAAAGCGCCAATTTTCAAGCAAGACCCAATAGCTATAAGACTGAATGGACCTTTGTTGACCGGTCTTTGGTAAGGGTATTTGAATGTTTCAACACAGCGAAGAGCAAATTTGAAAATATAAATAATATATTGTTTGTGCTTCGCAGGGATTCGAACCCACAACCTTACATTTACGCGTCCAAAGTGGTACCACTAGACTACGGACTGGTCAAGTATATATTTGTTCTCAAGATTTATATGAAGTGCACGCCCACAAGCAAACACGATTCTGTTTGCTCTTACAAAATATAAACCCAAAACTCAAATGATAGTAATCCCTGCAACCTTTTTCACGATGTCCTGAAACAAGGGTGACTAGGTTTTTACAGTATAAGTGGTCAGCTTCATATCAACATATAATTCAAGGTATGGTAAATTAAATAAGATTAATAAAATTTCAATCTAAACTACATAATTTGCGACAATCATTAAAAACAAATCATGTTTATTTATTTTTATTTTTTGCGTAAAATAAAACATAATATGTATGAAGGATGTCGCATGGTTTGTTGAAAATTTGTCGGCGTTTTTAATTAAAATTCCATTCACTGCACACACACAGCGCTGGCATACAAATTCTACTTGCCCCACTAGCGCATTCATTCGCCAGGTGCAATGTATGGACAGAGCTTTTAATATTTGCTCACAAATATTGTATGCGAGGACAAATATATAAAAGGCATAAACTTTGACTGAAGCAATGTCGACTTCGATTCGTCTATGAATGATTAAGGGCCGCCCATGCGGTCAAAACATTTCGTCGCTGGCGAACTCATCGCGAACAGATGTAGGTACTCGCGGGAAACAGTGGAACTATGCCAAAGCAGTGCTGCCATACGGGCGTTTATGCAATAATAAATTTCTATTAATAATTCTCGAGTTTCTAGGTTGAAACTTAAAAAAATACATCTACTATATCCAGCATGTACATTCTGATTTTTTCTATAACAAGTTTGTTTTTTTTCAATACATAAGCTTTTAAATCTTTAAAGAGCTAGAAAAAAAATCCTTATACTAATGGGCCGCGCCATTACTGCAAAAATACTGAGAGACCGATTAAGAAACTCAGAAATCAGAAGCATGTGTGATACTGAAGACATCGTCAGATGGAGCAGGAAGAGGAGACGGTTCTGGAGGGACCATGTAGACCGCATGAACGAAGGAAGGATAGCCCGAGTCGTGACACAGGAGATACCGGACGCGTGTTCCCATTCCACCACTCAACTCGAATGTTTACTCACACATGCACACGGGTTTCACTGTTACTAGTAAATATATTTTTGCTTTTCGAGAACATTTTCGTGCTGTTTTTGGTGAACTTTCGATTTTTTCAAATTGCTGATCCAATTTTATAAAGTTTTTAATACAATCTGCAGCGAATTCATTACATTGGGCTATAATTCAATTCTACCTGGACATCGAAACGAAATACCTTTAACTTAAAAAGGTTTGTGCATTTACTTAGTGAAAATTCATCTTCATCTATTGAATTTCTTATAAAACGTAAGTATTTTTCTTTTTTTAATATTTGTTATTTTATCCTCGAGTACTTTCGGCTGTCGTCATTTTCAAGAGTCATTTATATAGAAATTAAATAAAAAAAACTTCAACTTTTCATTAAATGTAATCCAGCTGTCTTATTTATCAATTTTCAACACTCATAACTGTGTATGTGCATTAAATTGCTTGTGTGCCAGTATATAGCTATTTGATAACAGTTGGTTTTCAGCTAGGTTCACTCATCTGCAATACTTCCGTGTGCATGTGTGAGTGAACATTCGAGTTGAGTGGTGGAATGGGAATACGCATACCGGACGGCCAGCGTCTACCAGGTCGTCCTCCCGAAATATGGAAGAACTGCTGGTTTTCTGTATCACAGGAGGGAGTTCCGCAATAAACAGATCATAGATCTGTAACAAGAAGAGGAAACAAGTAAGACCAAGTTGCCGTGAGGCTAATTAATAGCCGAATCAATGTCATATTTGCTTTATAGCTCAGCTCTCACATGCGGAAACCATGGGAAGCAGGAATGGGAAGTTATTAAAAACAATCACCGAAACTTTAATTTTCCGGAGCGATTTGCAAGAGCCAGGACATACATTCACCATGTGCATGCGCGTAACATACTCACGGTGCGGGGAACGAATTTATTTCATAGCGCATGCAACACGTTGCGGCAGTTATGGTGTTATATTTCAACTGCCGACCGGACAAAACAAACGGTAATGGGTTCTACCGCAAAATGTTACATGTATTTTCATTGAATCTCTTCTTCTTCTTGTGGTGCTTCCAAACAAGGTTGACGATAATCAACTTTTTTTATGTCCAATTCATACTTTAAAAACTAGTTCACTTTTCCTACGTTACCCCTTACTCATAGTCCGGTCGATAGCTCAGTTGGTAGAGTGCTTGCATTTCATGCCGTGAGCTCGGGTTCGAATCCCACCGAGGGTGTCAGAAATGATTTCCCGTTTCGGTGTTTATTTCAAACCTCAAAATAAAATACCGGCAAGGCTTACTCAGCCTTCACAAGAAATGAGTACCAGCCCGTTCGGGAGCTGGGAAATCCCCACTTTGACTGAAGTGGTTGGCGTAAGGCCGGCACCCTTACCTCTAAAAATAAATAGGTTCAACTCGCCACATGCGACCCCTTCGGGGATAACGCGGCAAGAAGTATACACTTTATGTGTAGCTTAGTTGCGTTAGTTGCGTGCGTATACCCCTGTTTCAGGATAGAGCGGGAAGAACGTTGATATGTTCAGTTGATATCTAGGTTTTTTTTCTATAAGTATATTTTGTTGATGTATAAAAGAAGGCAATGTATGAAAAAGGTGATGGATATGAATGAATTGAAAGAGGTATGGAAGGATAGGTAAAATGGAGACAAATGGGCAGAGGCTCTGGCTCCCCCTACGGCATGGCGACAGAGCTACAGTTACAGTTATCTACATGCACCATGTGTAAACGCAAACTTATACGTGTCTGCCTGTGAGAATGCATAAAATGTGAATCCCCAATATTACATATCTTTGCAACTTAGATTAGATAAGACACATAATGTACGAGACTGCCGACTCAGATAATCAAATGTTCACACTTTTTGCAACTTAAATTAAAGATTTTAAATTTGTATATTTACACGTACAAGCTTTAGTTCCTTTAGAGATGTCCTTAAAGAACTTAATAAATTAGCATTAAAATTATACTGAAATTTAAAGCGAAGTAAAAATGTAATTAAATAAAAAGTGCATCTTGTTTTTCTCGAGTAATATAGGTGCACTATCCACTCTTGCATCTGCTGCGAAGTTACGAGGAAAGAAATGAAGAAAAAGGAAGAAGAAAAAGATGTTTAAATAAAAAAATAAGAAAGACGACTTTTGCAGTCGGGATCGGCAACCAGGCAAATTGAAATCTCAGAGTTTTTAATTTCATTTGAAATGTAAACTACGCTACAAAACAGTTTTTTTACTGCGTGCATTAGACGGGCATTCAAGCGTGCCATTTTTGCATTTATGTTTGCCGCATTAGAAGCGCTATTCTGCTAAATTACTTACGATTGTAAGGCGACAAGATAGCGATTTGTGTTCAAAAATAAGGTTTATAATGATTTTTTTGCCCATGGAGTTCATGTGATAGCGCTAGCAAGCTCCGACTTGGATTGATATCCAAAGTGTAAGGAATTTAGCAGAATAGCGCTTCTGATCTGCAATATCTGCAATGTTTGCAGCCTAGGCTTTTTAATTTAAAAAATCGTTTTATTGCTATGTTGTCTATAATCTATAATCCAAGTTGCAAAGATATATTAACATTCAAAACTTATATCAAATGCATGCCCACAAACAGACACTTGTAAGTCCGCGCCTTTAAATGCTGAATGTGTAGGTACTTACAAATTAAAACCAAACCTAAAATGAACTTAAGCCCTGCAACTTTTGCCGACCTTCTCTGAACCAGGGGTGACATTGGAAAAGTGAACCATTTTTTACAGTATGGGTGGTCAGCCTCATACGAACCTATCAGGCAAGGAGTAAAATATTATATTTCAGTGTAATTCACCCTCAGCAAATCCATTGCTTGACCGCCCCCCACGTAAATTTTCCATCCAAAAAAACGATGGTCCATGGATAAGCAGTGGATCAAACGTTATGTGAATAGGCCGGAAATGAAATCATAGAAGTATGCTAGAGCAGAAAAAAATGCGATTGAACGCAATATTACTTTCTTTTCCTACAAATCGACATTCCTGATCACCATTCCAATATTTCCAAGAGTGACACTCTTGAGTGATCGTCTGTTCCGGTCATTTCTGCAAAGCCTTGTTTACATGTATAAGAAATTCAGCGAGTAGATGGGAGAGTAACTAGGAAAGCAAGTAGAAAAAAAGAAAGTAAAAGACCAGCTGCAGAATGTCTTGCTTTTGATATGTAAATATTTTGTTTGCAGTTTTCTGAAAAATTTCTAATACTGTACAGTATTTAATTTTTCTGTTACTTAAGAATTATGTATTAAAAATCTTAAAGGTGGAAATGAAGCACTTACGTAATTATACAGCACATATATATCTACTTATTAACGCGTCGTTTTCGAAGAGGTTGCGTGTGGCTTGTAGAACCTATTTATTTTTACAGGTAAGGCTGTACACCAACCACATCAGTTGACGTTTCAATTCGTAAAGGGATGGTTCTAATTTTATACGATGACTAGCAGACTGACCGTGCTGCGCACGGTTGTCTGCTAGGCCCTTCGGGCAGTGTCTGGCTTCTGCAATAATTTTTCCTCACACCTCCTTCATAGTAATTAAATGCTTTAAGAAGTAATTTGAAAAAAAAATTGCGGTAAAAGGGTTATTTAGTTCTTTCATGTTCTGAGTATCTTGTATGAAGCATGAGGTATGAGGCTGACCTCCCATACCTAAAAAAATGTTCACTGAACGAATGTTTCTCTGTTCCTGAAAAGGTCGGCAAAATTGCAGGGCTTATGGTCAAGAGAGGCTGAAATTTTTATTTGTAATTACACATGCAGCGTTTGTAAGCGCAAACTCACTCATGTCTGCTTGGGGGCCATGCATTCAATATGAATTATAAAATGTATGTATGCAACTTAGATTTATATTCTAAAATTAAAAACATCAAGTGCCACAATTATATGTTAACGTGAAAGAACATTTGCCAGCTTGTGGGTGTGCATTGTATTTGAATCATCAAAACTCTTTTTGCAACTTAAGATTATAAATTAAGATAACCGTTGTTTAAGGATTTTTCAAACCCAAACTCCTTGACCTAAGGGTTAGTATGAGGCTTACCACCCATATCGCATAAATGGGTTCACTTAACTAATGTTCCCCCTGTTTCTGAATAGGTCGGCAAAAGTTGCATGGCTTATGGTTATGAGAGGCTGAAATTTTTATTTGTAATTACACATGCAGCATTTGTAAGCGCAAAGTCACTCATGTCTGCTTGGGGGCATGCATTGAATATGAATTATAAAATGTATGTATGCAACTTAGATTTATATTCTAAAATTAAAAACATCAAGTGCCACAATTAAATGTTAGCGTGAAATGACATTTGCCAGTTTGTGGGCGTGCATTCAATTTGAATCATCAAATAACTTTTTTTGCAACTTTAGATTATAAATTAAATTTAACATTGTTGAAGGATTTTTTAAACTCAAATCCTTGACGGATAGGTAAGTATGAGCTTGAATACCCATATCGCAAAAAATGGTTCACTTGACAAATGTTTCCCCTGTTTTTGAAAAGGTTGGCAAAAGTTGCAGGGCTTATGTTCATTAGAGGCCTTAATTTTAATTTGTAAGTTAACATGCAGCATTTATAAGCGCGAACCCACTCATGTCTCCAGGGGGGCATGCATTGAATATGAATTATAAAAGTTATTGTATCTGTGCAACTTAGATTATATATTGTAATATTTAAAAAAAATCAAGTGCCACAACTATATGTTAGCGTGAAATGACATTTGCCAGTTTGTGGGCGTGCATTTAATTTGAATCATCAAATAACTTTTTTTGCAACTTTAGATTATAAATTAAATTAAACGTTGTTGAAGGATTTTTCAAACTCAAATCCTTGACTTATAGGTAAGTATGAGTCTGAATACCCATATCGCAAAAAATGGTTCACTTGACAAATGTTTCCCCTGTTTTTGAAAAGGTTGGCAAAAGTTGCAGGGCTTATGTTCATTAGAGGCCTTAATTTTAATTTGTAAGTTCACATGCAGCATTTATAAGTGCGAACCCACTCGGGTCTCCAGGGGGGCATGCATTGAATATGAATTATAAAAGTTATTGTGTCTGTGCAACTTAGATTATATATTCTAATATTTAAAAAAAATCAAGCGCCACAACTATATGTTAGCGTGAAATGACATTTGCCAGTTTGTGGGCGTGCATTCAATTTGAATCATCAAATAACTTTTTTTGCAACTTTAGATTATAAATTAAATTTAACGTTGTTGAAGGATTTTTCAAACTCAAATCCTTGACGGATAGGTAAGTATGAGCTTGAATACCCATATCGAAAAAAATGGTTCACTTGACAAATGTTCCCCCTGTTTTTGAAAAGGTTGGCAAAAGTTGCAGGGCTTATGTTCATTAGAGGCCTTAATTTTAATTTGTAAGTTCACATGCAGCATTAATAAGCGCGTACCCACTCGTGTCTCCAGGGGGGCATGCATTGAGTATGAATTATAAAAGTTATTGTATCTGTGCAACTTAGATTATATATTGTAATATTTAAAAAAAATCAAGCGCCACAACTATATGTTAGCGTGAAATGACATTTACCAGTTTGTGGGCGTGCATTCAATTTGAATCATCAAATAACTGTTTTTGCAACTTTAGATTATAAATTAAATTTAACGTTGTTGAAGGATTTTTCAAACTCAAATCCTTGACGGATAGGTAAGTATGAGCTTGAATACCCATATCGAAAAAAATGGTTCACTTGACAAATGTTCCCCCTGTTTTTGAAAAGGTTGGCAAAAGTTGCAGGGCTTATGTTCATTAGAGGCCTTAATTTTAATTTGTAAGTTCACATGCAGCATTAATAAGCGCGTACCCACTCGTGTCTCCAGGGGGGCATGCATTGAATATGAATTATAAAAGTTATTGTATCTGTGCAACTTAGATTATATATTCTAATATTTAAAAAAAATCAAGCGCCACAACTATATGCTAGCGTGAAATGACATTTGCCAGTTTGTGGGCGTGCATTCAATTTGAATCATCAAATAACTTTTTTTGCAACTTTAGATTATAAATTAAGATTACCGTTGTTAAAGGATTTTTCAAACTCAAATTCCTTGACTTAAGGGTTAGTATGAGGCTTACCACCCATATCGCATAAATGGGTTCACTTAACAAATGTGTCCCCTGTTTCTGAAAAGGTCAGCAAAAGTTGCAGGGCTTATGGTCATGAGAGGCTGAAATTTTTATTTGTAAATACACATGCAGCATTTGTAAGCGCAAACTCACTCGTGTCTCCGAAGAGGAGTGCATTGAATATGAATTATAAATGTTAATGCGTCTATGCAACTTAGATTGTATATTGTAATAATACTTTAAAAAAATTAAATGCCGCAATAAGTACGGTTTCATATAAAAAGTTGACCGAATCGATCGTCATTATTTCTAAAAAATACATGTTATAACTGGTTGAAGTATAATTTTGAAATAAATAAAGAATATAGGTAGGTACTCGACGGAATTCAACCGAAAAAGAATCGACTTGGCAATGGCAACGATGGCAACTTTGAAGCCTATGTTGAAGTGTTGGCAATTTATTTGAAATTCGAATGTCAAAATGAGTTTTGTTTCTCGCATAGGTTTTACATAAAAAGTTGTTGTGATTGATCATGTTTATTTATTTAAAAAACAACAATTTAAAATCTACTAATGATGAGGAAGCACATCCCAAGTCCTGAACAATATTTGTTGTGAATATGACGTGCATCTGTTCAGGAGTTCTTCAGTTTGAATGCCATTAACGCACAACTATTTTGTATGGGGAGGCCGTTGAATTTTATAAAGATAAGGGATTGAGCAAACCTTTCCGTTTTTTTTTGTTGGGCTTTAACAAACCACATTTTTGTTAAATCATTTCTGACACTAACAGTGGGGATCACACCCTAGCCCTCGGCATGGAATACAAGCATTCTACCAACTGAGCTATCGACCAGACTGAAGAAGGAAAGAGCTGAGAGAAGAAATGAGAATGAAAGAATAAAAGAGAAATGTAAGGTGAAAGAGGATGTGTAAGTGTGATTAAATGATTTGGGCATGTAGAAAGAATGATTGATGAAAGACTTACAAAGGTGAAAGAAAAGGAAGACTGAAAATAGTGGGCAAAAATCACATTGATAAAATTGTGAAAAGAATGAATGTTGAAAGTGAATTTAAAATAAGGAAATATATGAAAAAGGCGATGGATATAACTGAAAGAATTTTGGAGAAAGAAAACATTGGGATGTACAAAAAAAGCGTGTTTTCTAAAACACAACCGTTTTCATTTCAAAAATACTTTTTAAAAATATTCTCAAAACCACAATAAAACCGAGATCGTAAAATTTGAAATGCAGAATGTTCCATAAAATTCCCGAAAGCGTTATGTGCGGTTTTTCCCAAGATGTTTTTTTTTACGTTCGAAATTCAAATTCCTGATGATTTTATTATCATCTTTTATAAACACAATATTTCAAGAAGTCACTAAGTATCAAAATAAAAAAGTTGAAATGAAGTTTACAGTTTGCTAGGTCGAAAAACGGTCCATAATTTAAAAATATATTTCATTTAGGACTCACATCAAATAAATGCCTTCAAGCAAACACGCATAAGTTTGCGCTTACTCATATCAATGTGAACATAAAACATGAAACCCAAATCTCAAATCAACATAACCGAGAAACTCTTTTCGACCTCCCTGGAAACCAGGGTGACATTGGCAAAATGAAACATTTTTTTACAATATGGGTGGTCAGACACATACTAACTTATGAGTGTCATCCTTGTTTCAGGGAAGGTCGGCAACAGTTGTAACTTATGTTTATATGACGTTTGATTTTTTTTTGTAACTACACATGCAAAATGTGTTAAGTTAACTTTCACTTGTCTGCCTGTGGGCGTGCATTAAATATGTGCCTTGAATGTCAATACATCTTTGCAACTTATATTATACATATCGTATTCATTTATTATTTCTAATCGGCCTTCCTCTGGAATTTTAAGCATTACTAGATTCCACGAAGATCTGGAAATTTCCATTCAAATGACTTCAACAGCATCAAATTATGTACCTATTCACAATTATAATTTCATCTTTAACCTGTAATCAACTCGTAAACTTCTTCACGTAAATCATTAGTGATGCCTTGAATGCGTGATTAAACAATAATCTGTGAATAGAAATCAATTTTGGGGTCAACGAGTTTTGATACAAACTTGGAAATTAAATTATATCTGTAATACATCGTTTTTTTATGATTTTATAATCTAAGTTGCCAAGACTTTTATTTCAAAATACATAAATCTTTGAAAGAGGGTATGAGGCTGACAACCCATACTGTAAAAAATAGTTCACTTTGCCAATGCCAATGCCACCCCTGATCCAGGGAAGGTCGGCAAAAGTTGCAGGGTTTTTGTTCATTTGAGGTTTGGATTTTGATTTCAAATGCACATTCAGCATTTGTAAGCGCGAACTCACACGTGTTTTGTTTGTGGGCATGCATTTGATATGAGCTTTGAAGGTTATAGATTATTATAGGATGTGAAAATAAAGGTGTAAAAGAATGTTATGAGATGGTTTGGACATGTAGAAAGAATGGATGGTGAAAGCCCTCCAAAGTGTTTACTGTATGAGGGCCTTAAAAACAAAAAGGCAAGTTTCCCATAGACTTTCTATAGGACACATTTTTATTCTAGGGCCCTCATATACAGAGGAAATGTAGAAATGCCAAACTACCCTACAGGTCCATTCTTTCACAAATTCACAAATCGATCAAAATATACTTTTCTCGGTCTTTATTTTTTATATTCTTCGTCATGTTCCTTTCACAATTGTATATTGGATACAAAAAATGATTAAGGTACACATTTTATTCACAGATTCAAATTCAAATTTCAAAAACAGAATCGAATTTCATAAAAATGAATATTTATTTGAATTCGTAAAACTTGATTTCATTCATTCATAATTGAGTTTCTACATTTTGTTTGTTAATTTAAATTGATAAAAACACATTTCTTTAATCAGGTTTGCAAATCTTCGATATTTTAAAGCAAAAGTAGTAACTCGATTATCCGAGCTAAGGTGGACCCTGGGTATTCGGATAATACGGACTAAATTATATACATACATACTTTAAAACAGATTATTATTTTTTCCTGTATTTCAAAGGCTTTTCATATGTGATCATGACATATGCGATCTCACAATGTTTTTCCTGTGATCTTTCTAAGAACTTTCGCTTCGAATGTTTTGCGTGGTTATTTGTTTTTTTTGGCGTTCTATTTTTTGCACCTTTGGTTGTATATTTATATCGTAAGCTGCAAAAATAATGATATTTAATAAAGTTTATTTTTTTTAGAGGCTGACCACCCATATTGTAAAAAATGTTTCACTTTGGTAATGTCACACCTGTTTCAGGAAATGACGGCAGGAGTTGCAGCCTGCAGGGCTTATGTTCATTTGAGATTGGGTTTTATATCGTAGGTTCACATGCGGCATGTTTAAGCGCGAACTTTATTGTGTCTGCTTGTAGGAATACGTTTAATATAAACCTTGAATGTAATATCTCTTTGTAACTTAGATTATAGATTATAGAAGTGTTTACCACAAACACATGCTGCTTACAAAATAAATCAAACCTCACATAAATATAACTCCTGCCGCCTTTCCCTAAAACCGGGGTGGCATTGGTAAAATTGAACCAAGCTTGAACAGCACGGGGAGTTAGCTTCATGCAAACCTATAACGTCCCCTTGTTTGAATATGTCCATCAGAGGTAATTTCACATGAGCAATGTTTTTGTGTGTACTAGACCAATTTGTCTTATGAGAACTGGAAATTGATTTTTAAATATATTAAAAACAACTCTCACGGTATCGTGTTTTACGTTATTTCTTAGCTCAGATTGTGTAGAATGTAATTCTTAAGATTATTTCATTAAAAGGTCATATTGGAATCAGATGGTAGATAAGCCAAACAATCACTGGGATTACAATAAGTCAAGGGATAACGTCATCAGTTCGGTTGATCGCGACTTCAAATAGATAAATTCGATTCGGATAATTGAGGTTTTATTGTATTGGTTCATACATACATTTCTAATTAAAACCTTTTAACTTAATACTAAATATAATCTATGCATCACATTCCATAGAAAAAACACTAAAATAAGAAATTAATTATGGTATTGAAATTTTATTATTTCTCAGCTAGAGACGTTCATTAGTTAACTACTAAGTGCTAACGAAAGTCCATAATGTATCAGATTCCACTGTTTGTTTATTTTTAGTTTAGAATTCTGAATACCAAAGTTAACAACTGAGATGAGGTGAAGAATTTAAATTGTTTTAAAAACAAGTCTATCGCTGAAGGTTATTATAGAAAAATAAACATCTATAATCTAAGTTGCAATGATTTAAGATTCATATTTTAAAGAACGTATCCAAAAATTTGCACTTACACATTACGTCCCTCCAGTGCTTGTTTGGCTTATAGACCATTTGATTCAAAGATGACTTTTCAATGAAATTGTCTTAAGAATCACATTCTACACAATCTGAGCTTAGTAAAAAAAACAAAAGTAAAAAAGAGTTTTTATATTGTAAGTCCACATGCGGCATGTTTAAACGCGAACTTATACGTGTCTGCTTGTAAAAATACATATAATGTGAATCCCCAATGTCATTTATCATTGCAACTTTGATTAGATAAGATGATGATGATGACGAGTAAAAGTCCATACATCAAAATAACTACAAAAGTGTAGTTCATACTTAGGTTAACTGTAGAGTAATTATACATATAAGCAGAATCTGACGTTTGTACAAGATTGTGAGAAAACTGAAGTCATTAATAACGTTAAAGAAACCTCCTGCTTTGTAGACCTAACCATAAACGTTTCATCAATAATACATACAAACTAAAACGCTCTCTAGAGTCGCTTTTGCATTTTCCATACACATTTCAGTTATGCCTAGTTGAAACGGAAGGTTTTAAATAGCTCACGTAGTGACAGACGTACAGATTGCACGTTGTCGTCTCTGTTTAATTCAGACTAAAAGAAAGAGACAGCTTGATTATTAAGCTGTGTCTTGAAACGGTATTCAGTAACTTTAGTATATAACCTTGAGTTTACTTACCTCGATTGATTAAATCGAAAATATCTATGAAAACTACATCACTCTCTAGGAGTGTCGTCGTATGTTCCATACAGTTTTGATTTACGCAGGTGAGCTTACTAAATGGTTTATACTCGGAGTAGTGTTCCTTTTGGAGCGTGAATGCAAACGACTGAGTCAGCAAAAAAGATGTAATTGCAGCAGGGAACATAAATTCTGGATATTTCTTCATTATAACATTAAAACACTACCGTTAAAGTCGATGTTATGGCCGAGGGTTCAAGTCACTATTCATGACTAGCGTATTTGGAACAGAATAACGCTGGTTCGAATCGCGCCTGGCCCTTTGCGACCCTGGTTCAACATATGCCATTGGATGCATACAAGCTTCTGCTTTTGCATATAGACAACTCGCTGCCTTAGTTCTTGTTTATCGTATACGCCATTGAGAAAATTTTAGATGAGCAATGTTTGCATGTGTACTGTACCAATGTGTCTTATGAAAACAAGAAATTTATTTTAAAAATATTTAAAAGAACTCTCACATTATCGAGTTTTACGGTTTTTCTTAGCTCAGAGTGTGTAGAATTTGATTCTTAAGGCAACTGCATGAAAAAGTCATATTTGACAATATTGGCGTATACGATAAACAAGAAATGGGGGAGTGAACTGGCCAGGCATAAATGCGTTTTTTTTTTATCAGAAGTCCCAAAATTTCTACAGCAACGGGATCATGTCTCTACCTACAAGATGGCAGATAGTCTACGAACAAAATGGCACATATGTACTGTAATTAAATGTCAATTAACTTTGAAAACAAAATGACCTGAGTTTTCATTTTTTTTTTAAAGGAATCCGGTGCGGAAGGCTCCCCAATTCTTGAAAGTCTTGGGGGTCTATGTCACCCTGGAAGTGTGCCGCAGAGGTGTTGCTTTTGTTGTTGCTTCTGTCGTGAGGCGTTGCAAGGAAGTAGCGATTGATGGTGGTTTTGAATAAAACCGGATTAAAATGGGAAGGGAACACAGATACTTAAAATGCGAAGAAACTTTTTCCCTGACCTATTATGTATTTAAGTTAATGACATGGACAGAAAATAGCTGACATCAATTTTTTTATTGAGAAACAATTTAAAAGACCTGAGTGCAAATTTTAGCCCCTCGCCTTTGGTTTCCTCGCAAACAATTTTAATTGCTCGTTAGTCAGTGACTTATTCTCGAGATAAGATGAAACCGTTTTAACTGCGGGATCTGTTCCGCCGCGCCGTTTAAATGGAGTCAAAAAGAGTCCGCGGAAGTCACGGCTGATATTAAACACGAAACAAGATTACTATCTGCAAACGATTACAAACAAACTATGGCTCACTTTTGATTAATGGCTGATGCATTTTTTTGTACTTGGGGTTTATCTTTGTTTGATGAATGGCTTAAGGCCTGTTGCACCAAACTCCAATCAGACAATAATCTAAGTTAAGTGTGATTTCTCCCATCAAATACAAAAAATTGGTTACATGTACGTAAGTCAGCTGATGCACATCATATTTCCTGTTCAAATTTTATCATATTATTACACACTTTCGAGAATTATATAAACGAGGACTTTGCCAGAATTAAGCAATCAATTTTGATGTGTCAATCAAATATTGATTGGAGGTTGGTGCAACAGGCTCGTGTGCTTAATATAAATGTGCGAAGCAACTTAAAAGCGTACGGTTCGAAATGTAACTCGTATATGAGTCGTATAAATGCAAACGCCGTCAACTCCTTACGCGATGATTTTGAGAAAAATAAACTTGCAAACTTGTAAAACGACAACACCAGTTGGAGATGACGACGTTTGCACGAAATCATACTTTTTCAATTAAAATTTCGAAGGATTAAGTGAGGTTTACATAATATCGCACACAGCAAATGATTTGTTACACTGCGCAGAATCAAATTCAATCATTATCTCAAAAATTATAAATTTTGGAGATGACAGCGTTTGCAGTCATACGACTCATATTTAAAATTGAATTATGTATGTGTATTGTATATATTTGTTGAATCCGAAAATGTTCAAGCAATTGAAATCTTTCTGGTTTTGTAAACATGTAAAATATTTTCGGAATGGATCATGTGATATTTAATGTCGATCGGATTACAAATGTACTTTGTTCGCTTTCTTTCATGTTTTGTACCAATTTTGACCCAAATATCTGGATAAACGGCTCTTTGGATTTTGACGTAACTTTCGTGTATAATACACTCGAAACAAATTGTGTGAAGATTAATATCAATTGCATTACAAACATATTTTTGGCACTCTGTTGCGTAGAGTTGCTCCCTACCCTGTGGAAATAAATCTAAAAGTTGTAAGCGTGCATGCAATATGAATTTTAAACTTAAATCTATCCTAAATTCATTCTTGCAAAGTACACTGTATTCTTTATCATTTGTTTGAACAACATTTTAACTTCGCAAATACAAAAAAAGCTTCGCGAATCAGGATTACCATAAAAATTTAAACATTTTTTTATGTGTAATGCTTCTCTGGTGTACCTACTGGCTTTTATCTCGTCATGAATATTCCAGGCTACCTCTTCCGCCCCTTCACCCACATCTCCGTGTTATTTTTTCATCAGCAGGTTTAAGCTGGGAACCTGCGGCAGGGCCACCCTGTACAACCTCGTCTAAGTCTTCCGGCCGCCGGAAGTGGCTGTTCAAGGGTGCATCTACCATACACAACCCTTACAGACAATTGGTTAACATTCAACAAGTTTGCATGATATATTTATTTGGTTAATTTATTTTAAAAGCGTCGTTTTCGTTAGAATTTAGTCTCACGGGCCCTTTATTCCCGGTATGACCTTTCAAATAGGTGTGTCTTCAGCTTGCCTTGTCCTGTTCTTTCTTCACCTCAACTGGCAACTCGTTCCAAGCCATTGCGCCCACAACTGAGAAAGCACGATCACCAAAGTTGGTTGAGGTTGCCCTGAGGGGTAAGCTCAAGCATGATGCTTTTGATGATGTTTATTCCTAAGCACCTCTTGACCGAGGTGCCTGCTGCTGTATTTACTTGATCGGTCTATATCATGTTGGTCTTCCTCTTTCTCTATTCACCTCCAAAAACCGACCACAATTAGTTGTTTCAAGCTATCTTCATTGTCACGGACATCGTGACCAAAGAACGGAAGATTTTTGTTTTTTTTTAAGAATATTTAGAAGTATTTTTGCAGGCTATGGAGCTATAGGTTAATTCGAGGGGTTCCCAGCTCCCGAGGTGCTGGTTTTCATTTATATTTAAAATCAAGTACGTACCTAGACTTTGCATGTATCCTTATTTTGAGTTTGAAATAAACACCGAAAAGGGAAATTATTTCTGACTCCTTTCTTGGTGAGGATCGCACCCAAGTCATTTTTTTTTTTTTTTTTAAGAGATCCTGTGCGGGAGACTCCCTAGATACTAAAGATTATATTATGGGTCTATGACACTTGTTGTAGTGCCGCAGAGGTGTACGAGCTTGGTCGTCGCTACAAAGCGCCAATACTCAAGCAAGACCCAGTTGCTGTAAGGCTGGATGGACCTTTGGTGACCGGTCATTGGTAAAGGTTTATGAATTTTTCAACCCAGCGAAGAGCACATTCGAAATATAAATGGTATATTTTTGTGCTCCGCCGGGATCCGAATCCACAATCTTCCATTTACGAGTCCGAAGTGTTGCCACTACGGACTACGGACCGGTCCAAGATGCCAACGACACGCGGTGTACCTGAGCGGTTACCCATCCAAGCACTGACCACGCCCAATGTTGCTTAACTTCGGTGATCTATGGGAACCGGTGCTTTCAACATGGCTAACGTCGTTGACTGTTATGGAATGCAAACATTCTACCAACTGAACTGTTGACCAGACTAGCAGAAAGTAGTATAGGTAGATTACCTAGATATGAACAATCAATGAATCTCATTGCCGACGAAGCTCGTCAAAGACATGGGTAAAACGTAAGGAAATACATAGTATCAGATCCCGAAATAAAAACACATCTGGGCCATAGAATTCTATGTACTATTTAAGTTGCAACGATTTCAATATATAATCTATGGGTAAACCTGCATGCATGTTGAATGAAATGCGATTATCTGTGTTGCCTATAATGGTGGGTTGTATACAGATTTCACATCCTGATCTTGCATCTTCTTTTAAATTACATTCACACGTAATAAGAAGCGAGACAGATGATGTTTAAAGTCATTGTTATTAAAACTTAAATAACTAAATCTCTTTAATATTTTTAATAATAATAAAAAAATATTCGATGCTACAATTGGTACCTTATGGCTCATGTACCTTACTACTGCCATCATGGATCATACTGAACTGTTTTATACACACTATTGTACCTGTACAGGTGCACGTAGGTACTTCAAATTCCTTAGTTCGTAACAATATGTTTTTGTGGCTGCGTGGGGAAGATCTCCAACAAGGTGTCAGAAATAATTTTCCATTTTCGTGTTAATAAGAGAAATAATATCTTTATCGAACAAGGATAACTTATTCTCTGTTTTAACTCTATCGGAGATGGTCAATTATTAACCAGTTTTGAAAATTGTACAAATATTTTAATTTCATCACTTATTTATTTATGTGTTATGATAGTAAAGTTTACATAGAAAAATACTAATTTACGATAATTTTAATGTGATTTATTATTTATTTTTTACTGTGAATGTGTTTTTTTAATCGAAAAATATTCTTTAGAATAGGAAAATATTTACTTATATTGATCTTGGCAAAAGAAAATTCTTACCCTTGTATTCATGCATTTTAAACCTGCCCCAGTAGTCTCAAAAAATCTAGTTATCATTTCGGTAGATAACTATCATTAAAAGATGGCCGCACGGGAACAGCTGACCAGGCTGTTAATGTTCTCCATACAACACATTTGGCCATGTTTTATTGTTTCTATCTTCATACATGATCGGAAGATGTGTTGAGATTTCTCATCCTGGACACTGAACAAGCGTACCTATTTGTGGTCCGATAAAGGACAAGAATATGATTAAACGAAGAAGATACAACTCTGAACTTGAAGCACTGTACAAGGTCGTAAAAGATAGCAGACCTCTTATCTGGGGCGCATAAAAAGTAGACTATCAGAGCCTAGAGAAGACAGTTCTGATGAAAAACGTTGTAGGACTTAGGGCAGTGCGAAAATCCAAAGCAAGGTGGGAGGATAGGATTGGAGAAGAAACGCGATGCGATTGATAGCCAGCGTTGGCAGTGGTTGATGAAGGAGGCCAAGACTCACTCGGGCTATCGTGCAAATAATGATGATAATCATAAAGATTGTAATCTGGTATGTGTGTATATTTTTTGCAGGTGTTAAGAAATCTTCATCATATAAATCACTCTTTTTAAAGAAACCGCTCGTTTTCGATTTCACATAAAATGCAAATTTCAAAAAACATTAAAAACCGGTTGGTTTATAGAAAGCATAAATTTTCGTCGTACAAGTAAAGTGGCCAAACGCATTTGTTCCATTTTTTTATTTCAATATTTTTCCTTGATTTGTAGTTAGTTGACAAGACTTATGTGGTTGACTACCTTCACCCCATTTTCACACTAGAAGCATTTTGCCCGGATTGTCTATGGTTAGTCCATGGATTTCTGGACAGACAGTGTGCAAGACAGCCCATACGCTACTAGACTTTCAACCCGGTAATCTGTAGACAAATCGTCCGCTTAGTGTTTGTTAATCTAACTTCACTTTTATTGTTTGTTTAAATATTTGAAACAACTCTCACATTATCGTGTTTTACGTTTTTTCTTAGCTCAGATTGTGAAGTATGTAATTTTTAAGACAATTTCATTGAAAGGTTATCTTTGATTCAAATAAGAGAAAAGCCAAACCAGCACTATAGGCGCGCAATGTCACCGCTTTATCAGGAAAGATTGCCAAGAGTTGTAGTAGTGATGTTCATTTGAGATTTGGATTTTTACATTGTGAAGTAATTTTCTTCCATTTCCGATTCACAAGAAAACTTCACATGGGCGCATGCATCCTGAGATGAGGACGTCCAGCTATCTTTCCACCTTTAGGAGGTCTTCCGGC
This sequence comes from Agapetus fuscipes, assembly GCA_951799405.1. NCBI lineage: Eukaryota > Metazoa > Arthropoda > Insecta > Trichoptera > Glossosomatidae > Agapetus > Agapetus fuscipes. The sequence goes on from OX637359.1 coordinate 9,608,533, forward strand.
TGGATGTTGACATATTGGCATCTCATTAGCTACGATGTGTGAGAGTCTTTCATGACTCATTTTGGAGACATGATCTCTCCAATAATGATTCCTTGATAGGCTCCATCTGCCTTCATCGTTTATTTTCAAGGATTTTCAAAATTCAAAGTTCATTAACGTGGTCATTGTGGATGTGATCTCTCAATGGCATACCTATGATCATTCTAAGTACTCTAATTTCAGATATTCTGAGTAGCCCTGCAGGTCATTAAAGGCCTTACAAATTCGTTTATTCAGAGGTGTGTAATTGAATGTGTGTAAATAAAATTATGTGTAATTGTGGGTATTAAAAATGACCATCTGCATACTGCATATAAGAAAATAAAAACAGTTTAATATTTTTTCTGAACTTTTAATATTTTCTTAGTTAGTTACTTGGTCAATTTTTCTTGTACCACCACGATACAATTAAGGCTCAACCAAACTTAAGGCTACACACTTAATTTCTATAAAACTAATATTTTATATTGATTCATTATCACAACTATGTGGCTTATTAGATTTGAGAAAAAATAAATAAAATTTATTAACTAGTTTTATTTATTTTTGGAATTCCTCGCACTGAAGTTTTTATTTCGACCATTAAAAGAAGGTCATGGGTTTTTTTGTATTTATAATTTTTCTAAGGGAGTCACAAAATTCAGCAGTATCGTTGCTCGATATCATTCTATGTACCTATTAAAAAATATTTTTTAATACAAGAAAGCTACGTGCATATCAATGTTCATGCTTCTTCCAGATAGGGCAGTACATAGTTTACATACGTTAGCTAAGACCTCAGTCTATAAGAATCATTAGAGCATGAAGATAACAATAGTTCGACCGGTCTGTAGTCTAGTGGTTTATACTCCGGACTCGTGATTGGAAGGTTGCGGGTTCGATTCCCAGCAAAGCACAATTTTTTTTTTTCAAAAATACCTTCTCTTCATTGGGTTGAAAAATTTATCTGCCTTGATCAATATTGGCGCTTTCTATAGCAACGATCAAACGTACACAAAAGAGCTCTTGAGGTGTGATTCACATGAAAACAGCGCTCACCGAATAAATATTTACGCATGTCTAAAGGTGAAAAGTGAAAAGTTCAAATCCCCGGTAGAGCTGAACGAAATACGAGGACATTTTCAGAAATTAAATATCTAAGATTCATTTTCAATTTACACTCGGAAGCAAAATACACATGCTGTACGTGTGCTTACAAAATTCAAGACCCAAAACACAAATAAACATAAAACCCTTGTGAGTTCCTGCAACTCATGCCGCGTTTCCTGAAACAGGGGTGGCATTCACAAAAGTGAACCAATTTTTACAGTATGGGTGGTCAGTCTCTTACCAACTTGTCATAATACTTCATCCTTGACCTCTCCTCTGTCCTGAATCATTAAGACGCAATTCGTGATTGTGTTCGTGCGCACGTATTTACACAGCCTCCACAACTAATTAAGTTTGTAAAAAATTACGCCTCAACGTGACGTCATCTCTGTTTCTCAAATTTCAATACATGATTTATGTGCCGCACTATGGAGGCTCAAATGTCGTAGAGAACGCTTAGCGAAAAAAATAAAACTCGAAAAGACTCAACAACATCTCAAAAGTTTGATGCTTTATTATGAAGGTTAACTGTTTATTTTCTTTGGTTGAGTCATTTTTTATTTAAATTCAGATAATATAATATCAAAAAATTGTTCACTTTGCCAATGTCAACTTGGTTCCACGGAAGGTCGGCAAAAGTTGCAGGGTTTATGTTTATTTGAGGTTTGGATTTTGATTTGTAAGTAGGTACACATGCAGCATTTGTAAGCGCGAACTTATAAGTGTCTGTTTGTGGGTATGCATTTAGTATGAATTTGAAATGTTAAAATATCTTGCAACTTAGATTTTAGATTATAGATAAGAAGAATCCCTGGTCGCTGGATGGTCAAGGGGTAAGGCGTCGGCACTCGAATATGCGTTATTGAGGTAATCGCAAGTACGAACCCCGCCTGCGTCGTCTCCTACGATAATAACTTTGACCTTGGTCCAACAGCTGTCATTGAGTAATCGTTAATTAATAATTCAATAAAATATAAAATTAATCAACTTTGGATTGATAATGTTCACCTGATGACATAGTATCGTCCTTCTGTACAAGTGGAGCTATTGCGACATCTATGAATGCATCACCGAAGGTCAATAATGGTACCTATGTACAACCTTCGACTTCGAACAAACAACAATAATTCAACAGTTCGTGTTTCTTCTCTGTAGAAGACACACATCTCCTGAAAACGTCGGATACGACTCTGACAAAACGTAGAAAAAATCGTTCTTCTCTTTCCATGGTCAGTAACATCCGTTTTTTTTCATTCCAAAAAATGTTCACCTGTTTCTGGCCAAGCAAATTATGTTGGTGAATTGCACTTCTCTTCACAAATCAACTTTTTTTTAAATAAAATAAAAAAATAGCTCTAGTTTCGTTTATCTGCAGAATATTATCTAAGATCCGAAAGCGTTCATAATTTATAATCAATACAAAAAAAGTGGAAACTAGTGTTTTTTTCTCAAAATGTGAAAAAGTTGAAAAACCTTTTATTTGAAGAAATAACGAGTATTCTATGTTTTCCTATTCCTCTACTGCCCACACACTAAATGCATGTTAATTTATTTATTTCTCTACTTTGTGCTTGTATGTTAATTAACAATTTTACAAATTTGAGTAAAAAATCACGCACTCATTCAGATGTACTGTTTTTTTTTCAGGTAAGTGGCCTTCTATGACATCTCAATATCCAAAAAGTTACGTAGAACCATCTTTAGGTGAGTTTTTCAAAAAAAAACTTAATTTTTCGAGTTTAGTAATAAATATGCTTTTTTTATCAAACAGCGAATTTTCCACAGAGTACAAACACTGCGCTCGGCTGAGACTGGAGCCAAATCAAGGATTAAAGAACCTATAAGTTAACACAATGTTTGAAGAGCGTGCATTTGCAGTTGCTGGCTCTCTGGAACCACCTGCTACATCATGTGAGAGAGCTAGAGGTCCATGAAAAGTTCCGGAATGCACTGAAGACAAGCAAATTTCTGGCATCGTTTGCACTAGCGTCCTTGGAGTGACTACATCACGAAACGGCGCTAAAAAGAAATCATCAACTCATCATCATCATCAGTAGTTTAGTTATACTTATTAAAACAGTGCACAAGATAAAATATAAAATAAAATAGAATAATAAATAATTAATATCACATTTATTGAAGATCGTCATCATCATAACCTACACATATAGTAAAGCTTCTCATCGCGCTTTCCCCGACAAAGTCACAGACCGCGATTGAAACCTAATTTAATTTTTAAGGTAAGATGACCGGTCTACTTACTTCACGTGAAGTTTCTCTGCTTATGGGACAGATTTTTTTTCAAATTTGCAGACTAAGAAAATCATTTATGTAGATCGAACTCTAGCCCTTTGGCTTTGAATACAAACATTCTATCAACTGACCTATCGACCGGACGTTTTCAACAACATTCTGGCTTTGAGGTGATAGGATAAGGAAGAGCAATTCTGTCTTCTGATATGGACTAGGAGATACAGAACACCTTGCGGAGGCAAGATCGCTATTCCTGAACAGATCAAATCACTATTGTAAACGTAAAGGTATTGTGTCCGATTTGGTTAAAAGCTCAGTTGTTATAATGCTTGCATTTCATGCCAGAGGGCAAGAGTTCTATCCCTTACAATGGTGGAAGAAACACATATTCCCGTTATGGTGCTTTCAAACCTAAAATACAATACTGCCAAGGCTCACTCAGCATTCACAAGAAATAAGAGTCAGCCTCCTCGGAAGCTGGCCAACCCCCACTTCCACTAAATTTACATGTAAAAATAAATAGGTTCCATATGTCACATACAAACTTTTCGGTGTCAAAGTGGTTAGAAGTTGTATTGTATGCGCAGCTTAGTTGCATCGCATCGCGTTTACCTATGAAAGGTTGTATACCTACCTATATCTAAAAAAAACACTAAAAAAATAAATAGATTATCACAGATTCATTGAATATCCACGATTAACATTTTCAACACCATGTCTGCCTTGTGATTAATACGATATCGGGTTTTTATGTTTTAGTCGAAATGAATAAAAAAAATAATGAAATCTACTCTGTCGATACAAGTTTAATGGCTTCATATTAACACGAACAAACTATCATAAATATATTGTATTTTGTTCATATAGACAATTATATAACATTCGACATTCAACATTCTTTGGTGTTTACATGTGACTTATGAAACATCGAAGTAGGGGTTTACCAGCTAACAGGGGGCTGCTTCTCATTTCTTGTGAAGGCTGAGTAGACCTCACCGTTATTTTGATTTCGGGTTTGAAATAAACACCGGAACGAGAAATTGTAACTGGCACCCTTGGTGGGGATCAAACCCTAGCCCTCTGTCATGGAAACAAGCATTCTTCCAATTGAACTGTTGACCAGAATAAATCGGTGTTATAGCTGAGGGTCAAGTTGCATGTTTGACTATCGTATTTAGAGCAGAATCATGTATGTTCCTTGACTTATAGGTTGTTATGCGGCTGACCACCCATACTGTAAAAAAATGGTTCACTTTGCCAATGTCACCCCTGTTTCAGGGAAGGACGGCAAGAGTTGCAAGGCTTATGTTCTTTTGAGATTGGGTTTTTATATTGTAGGTCCACATGCGGCATGTGTTAGCGCGAAATTATACATATCTGCTTGTGGGTATGCATTTAATATAAATCTTAAATGATTTATATCTTTGCAGCTTAGATTAGATTAGATTAGATCACGTCTGGCCCATTTGACCATAACTTCGACATGGTTCAACAGATTCAATTGCGTGCACACAAGCTTCTGCTTTCGTATGAAGACAACTGGCCAGGCAAAATAGGTTGGTGAATTGCATTCGTATTTACAAATCTTTTTAAAATCATTTTTTATTCCCATGGGAGTCAATATTTACTGAGCAAAAGTAGGTACGCTTGCATGTCATGCTTCTGCGCTACACAACATTACGACTGTCTTAACTGGGATCGCTTGGAATGTCAAACGTACAGAAATGACACGCAGACGTGATGGTCGGCATGCGGCATTATTTTGACCGATACATCATGTCGCTATAATGCTTTTTAAATATAATTTTTCACGTCCATGCTCAGTCCAAACATCACTTAATTTTGCGTTAATGTTTTTATTAGTATTTTTTTGCTGCTTTTGAAAAAATATTTTCCCACAGAATAAATTATTTTAAATATCTATTGATGGTGATATAATAGTTGGCTTAGTTAGGTTTAAGTTAGAATTACGGTCGTTTGACATTTTGTTGTTTTCTTTTCCCAGAGGTGGCCATAACCTTTACAGAGTCAAAAATGATTTTGATGTTTGATTTATGGCATACAGGTTAGTAGTTAAAGACTCACCACCCATACTTAATTTGCTAAACTTAGCCAATATTAGTCTTGTTTCAAAGAAAGCCTGCAAAATTGTAATGCTTTAATATATTGTTTATAAAAGGTTTTTGTCTTTTTTCACAAAAACACAATCGACGTGTGTAAGCGTGAACTTACATGTCGTCCCTTTAGTACTTGTTCTTCCTATGCCCCTCAGATGTAATTTCACATGAGCAATGTTTGTTTGTGTACTGGACCATTGTTTCGTATGAAAACTGGAAATTGATTTAAAAAATATTTAAAACAACTCTTACACTATCGTGTTTTGCGTTCTATTTTTAGTTCAGATTGTGAAAAATGAGATTAATAATTATTTAGATGATAGATAGTAAACAATTAATCACACAGAAATAAATTCACGGAGTCTTTCAAGTGGATTTTTTAATTGTAAGGGTTTGAACCCTGAATGATAAAGGGAAAAAGAAGAAAGTGCAAAAAAATGTCTTTAATTAATAAAAGTTGCGCAGTTCCAGACTTCCTCACATTTCCATGCACGGGAACCATCTGGCAGACGTCCTCCCTGCAGATCATACTGAAGATGAAGAGACACCTGGGAGGCAGCATTACAGGAGAGAAGCAAGAGGAACAAACAGACTAACCGGTCTAAAACAATGGCAAAAATAAGTTCATTTTTCTTCTGTACGTTATTGGTTCACCTTTTTTACAGTTGATGTGTTTTTTTCGGTATACGTGTCTCTAAAAATAAATGTTTGCCTCCCAATACAAGTTGTAATATTTTGACAATCAGATGATGTATGGCATAATATTGTCGGGTCAACTTTCCGCTTTGCCCCACTGTGCGTTCCCGTCTTACAGACGGAGACAGTAAGCAAGCTACTTGGGACAGTACCTAACAAGTTTAGTAAAATAGTAGAAATATTCTCAATTACATTGTGTTACACTACCATTAAAAAGTAAAATCAGCACGTTATTATGAACGAAAAATATTCCCTAATACATTTGTAAAAAAGAAATATATTATATTGGAAGAGTTATAGGAAAAATATGGTTAAAACTTAATATGGCAAAAATCATCGCTGTTTAAAAGAAGAATACAAAGTTAAAATTAAATTGAAATTATGTCTGATTTTTTTTTTTACTTTAAAGGTTGTCACTACAGTAAAATTGGCATGCATGCATGCTGCGGGTCGCAGTTTTTCTAGAATTTTTTTTACGATTTTTACTTCTTGTTCATCGTCACAACTCTTGACCTCCTTGATCAATCGCAGCCACCGCTGCCTGCTCAACACCTTTCTCCTTCAGACCCATCCTCGTGCTTCTACCTCACGGCAATCTGCCCCCATTCCGTTCAAACACTTTAGGTTGTTTCACACTCTTGCGCCTCTTTTGTTACGTTATCAAAACCATATTTCCGAGGATCTGATAGTTTGAAATCAACATCATTTTGTGGGAAAATTAAAAAACTTAGGTTTCTTTCTGGCAACCATTAAGCAGAGAAAACTGATTAAATTAAAAATAAGGCTGATTTATTTGGTGAGCGCTGTTTTTGTGTGTATCACACCTCAAGAGCCCTCGGCGAGCTTAGTCGTCGCTGTAGGAAGCGCCAATTCTCAAGCAAGACCCAGTTGCTGTAAGGCTGGATGGACCTTTTGATGACCGGTCTTTGGTAAAGGTTTATGAATTTTTCAACCCAGCGAAGAGCAAATTTGAAAATATAAATGGTATATTTTTTGTGCTCCGCAGGGATTCGAACCCACAACCTTCCAGTTACGAGTCCGAGGTGTTACCACCTAGACTACGCGGACCGGTCAAATGATGTACTTCGGTAACATTTTGACAAACTTTGTGTTATGATAAGTTATGATTACTCATTTAATGAGAAATACCGTCTTCTTCATATTATCATACAGGGTAAGATTGAGTGAATGCCGAAGGACAACGTGGCTGAAAAACCTGTGACAATGGTTTAACAAAAGCACCAAGTCACTGTTTACAGCTTAGTATTCAAGGTCAAAATAGACACAATGTTTGCCGATCTTCGACAAAAGTGGCACCGAAAGAAGGTTTCTATCGTCAACAACTTATTTTAAAAATGTTTACTTTCTTGGTCTGTAACTGAAATTATGTCAATACGCATTTGTAAAGTGATGTTGAATGGACTAACGAGCGCACAGTGGGGTATCTGGGACGAGACGAGGGTCAAACGTCAAACAAGTGAACCTGGAAATCAAACGAAGCGGGACAGATACATATTTTATTCCAGGGAAGAATCTATCATTATTATCGACTGTTTTCAAACAAGTATATAAAATCAGTATAAATTGTTAGACCTTTGAAATAAAATAAAATTGGTATATAAGACTTAAATTGGGAGAAATGTGATGTCATTTCGCTGGATTGCCAGGGAAAGGAAAACATTCCTACGTATGTAAGTCTAAAGTTAGCCCGCCGTGCAAAAATACCGGATTCAAATTTGTACATTGTCTGATCCCGTTCGGGAATAGTCTGGTCTGTAGTTTAGTTGATAGGAATTCATCAATATTTATGATAATTTAAATTTCAAAAATATTTATTATGTATGTTTTAAAACCAAAATACAAGGAAATAAAAAATATAAGAAATTAAAAACTTTGTTTTATTCCACTTTTATTGTTTTTGAGTACATATGTTAAAAATATTTTCGGAATTACTTCCATCTTCGGGTAACTAACAATTACTAAATTTAAACCTAAAAATTAAGACAGTGGAGTGGGATCTATTGGTGGTAGTGGTAAGGGAGGGGGTAGAAAGGTAGATGTGTGGGAGGGAGATGGTGATTTTTGGAGCGAAGCTAAATATTCTTAGGAAAGGAGATGTAATGGTGGGAAGTTGAATATTAAGCATAGAACTTTTATTTTTGTGTTTGATAATCTCTAATATTTCTAGTAAATCCATTTTTTTCCTTTTTGGCAGCTATGTATTAACTCTAAATTGTCTATAATAAAAGTATGTCCTTCACATCTACTTTTCTACCCCCTCCCTTACCACTACCACCGATAGATCCCACTCCACTGTCTTAATTTTTAAGTTTAAATTTAGTAACTGTTAGTTACCCGAAGATGGAAGTAATTCCGAGAATATTTGTAAAATACTCAAAAACAATAAAAGTGGAATAAAACAAATTTTTTAATTTCTTTAATTTTTTTATTTTTTATTTAAAAATAATCAACTTTTTTAAATGCATTTTCCACAGTGTTTCACAAAAATCTTTTCAAAATTTACAAGGAAATACATGTGTACACATGCACCATGTGTACTTTCAAAACAGGACCCTATAGCCTCAAACAAACAACATTAAGCCCGTAACTCTTGCCATTTGTTCTGAAACAGGAATGAACTTGGCAAAGTGAACCATAATCCATACCTATAATTTATAATCTAAGTCACAAAGAGATAAATTAACATTTCAAATTCATATCAAATGCATGCCCACAGACCGATACGTGTACAATGTACATAAGTGAGGGCTTACAAATGCTTCTTGTTTCATTACAATTCAAAAACCAAACCTCAAATGAACATAAGCCCAGCAACTTTCGTCGACCTTCCCTCAAACAGGGGTGACATTGGTAAAATTCGCCTTTTTGTAAAACATGGGTAGTCAGCTTCATACCAGCCTATATGTCAAGGTAACCATAATAAATCAGTAAGCACACGACGCATTCACAATCGAATGGCATTTTACAACATTACCATTATTTTATTTCCTTGTTGTCCTACAAAACATCACTCGTATCTTTTATGATGTCTGTGTAGACATCATTTTGTTTTCAATACAACGAAGATTATGAATGTTTTTGTTGTTGTTGTATAACTTGAATGAATGTTTTTTTGTTTACGTTGTTATTTTTGGGCACTTACAAGGCTACCTGCGTCCCGCTGTGCTCACAGCCATAAATCCATATAATCGTTTTGTTAAATTGTTTAACACACATTCAAGTTTGTGTAAATCAAGATTGAAAACTTTTAACAGTATTAAATGTTATTATTCTAATGTGAATACACATTAAGATCTCTTAGGCCCGGTATTTTCAACGTTAGCATATAGGACTTTAAACTCGTGCAAAAAACTACCCACACGATTGACATAAGTTTATTCTTTTCATTCAGTATGAAGTCACTATGCTACTTTATACTGAGTAAAAAAACGCACTTATGTAATATCAATCAAAGCGAAGGTAGTTTTTTTATCAGCTTAAAGTCACAAATGCTAACGATGAAAATACCGGGCTATAGTTTTGTTAACACGTATACTATAGACTTGTTACTCGCTTATCAATGACTTAGTAAGTTTACTCTTACACATGCTGCAAGTGCAGATACAACGTAAAAACCCAAATATCATGAACATAAACCTTGCCACTTTCGCATTAATTTTAGTAAAAAAAGTTTTTACATTTGGTATGCAATTTTAATCATCCAATGTTGCAACAATATTTTTGCATAATTCTCACCCAACACAAATCACCACTTACAGAAACGAATCTCATTATTTCGCCTGCACTAACAATTAGTATGAAATATGGACCAATTATAATCGTATTTCTAGTATTGTGCCGTAGATTGCTTGAGGGTATGGTTGCGCCTCTGTCTAAATAGCCTCTGCCCCTCCCATGGGTACGCCCATGCACCTGGGAGGTCGTACAACGAAAGTCACGACTATAAGTTAACCCTAAACCGACTGGACAAGACAACGAAAAAAAGCTTTGTCGAAATATTCTGATGTTTTTTCATCCTTATTTGATGAAAATATCAAATAACGTCTTAATCTTGTACTTTTACTTGTGTAGGCATGTCTAATCTTCAAATCTAATCTAAGTTGCAAAATTAAAGATTTACATTATATGCACTTTCACAAACAGACATGCCCAATTTCGCACTTAAACATGCCACACATGGCGGGAGCTCTCAGTAACAGAATGGCAGCTTGCATTGCGGAGATCGGTGAATGGATGACAAGCAATGGCCTAATCCTTAACATGGGTAAGACGGAAATTATGTGGGCGGCTACGTCCAGGCGTGATCATCTCCTGACAACTCGCGTACCACTCTCCATTGGGGGACAGCTGATTCAGCCGTCAGATTCAGTGAGACTTCTAGGAGTCACACTGGATCGGAACCTCACAATGGGAGAGCAGTTGAATAACACGGTATCCTCCTCGTTTTTTGAACTTCGCCAGATTAAGGCAATCAGGAGATGTTTACCATCAGGGGCGGTCAGGACTCTGGTTAACGCTTTTGTGATGTCTCGGGTTGACTATTGCTCAACGCTGTATATAGGTCAGCCGAAAAAACAGTTCAGCCGACTACAATCTGTGCTGAACTCTGCAGCAAGACTCATTTTCGGGATGTCCAAATTTAATCATATTACTCCATTGTTGAAAGAACTGCATTGGCTTCGTTTTCCGGAGAGGGTGGTCTACCGTGTTTGTTTGATGGTTTACAAAGCTGTCAATGGTACGGCTCCTTCATACCTGTCTGACATGTTCTCACCTATTGAGATAGATTTGAGACGCCAAACTCTCAGATCTGCAGGGTGTGGGGTGGTTGACTTAGTCCAGCCGTCACGTCAGACACGCACTAATTTTGGGGACCGTGCTTTCCGGTTTGCGGGCCCAATGGAGTGGAACAGACTACCACCTAATGTGAGGAAGGCAGAAACTGTTGGTGTCTTTAAAGGAGCACTAAAGACGCATCTTTACAAAAAATCTTATCCGTGATTTGAGAGGGCCCTTGAGGTGTGACACACACAAAAACGGCGCTCTTCAATTATGTGTACCTTATAAATAAATTATCCTTGTAAATATATATATGTGGTCCTACAATATAAAAACCCGAATCTCACATATTACACCCTGCAACTCGTGTCGACCTTCCCTGAAAACAGGGCTGACATTGGCAAAGTGAACCATTTTCTACAGCATGGATGGTCAGCCACATATCAGCCTATAAGCCAAGGAGCATACACAGCAAATTACATTTTTACAATCAATAAATTATAATATGTGTGGATATCAAAAAGTAACAGAAAACAAATTCTTATTTAAAAAACCCTAGCCGCCAACATCACAGATCAACCGCCATTTCTTTATGTCCTTACGCACTTCTTTCATTTCCTATAAAGTCATAACCTTCTTCATACAGGCTCTGCTTTTATTATGATTCTGAGTATTCCATTCATTCGCATTCAATGTGTAAGCGCGAAATTGTTAACGAGCAGACACGTGTACAGTAAATAAATAATAATAATAAATGTTTATTCCAGCTTAGTCATGTGGAGGGTGCAATACATGACCAGCCATAGAAAAATACAGCAATAGAAAAGTACATGGAAGAAAAATACAAAAATACAGAAATACAAAAAAACAGAAGTACTTTATGAGAAAAAAAAACAATATATCTAATTAAACATATTATTTATTATCAAATAATGATATTTGATCAGAACTCATGTTATTCTCGATGATTGGTCCATAGTCTAGTGGTTAACAACACTTCGTTATCGTGATTTTAAGGAAGAGGATCAGTTCCCATACGAGTGATTTCTTTTTCAAATATGCTCTTCGCTGTGTTGAAAAGTTAATCTGCCTGTACCAAGTCCGGTCGATAGCTCAGGTGGTAGAGTGCTTGCATTCCATGCCGAAAGCTCGGGTTCGAATCCCACCGAGGGTGTCAGAAATGATTTCCCGTTTCGGTGTTTATTTCAAACCACAAAATAAAATATCGGCAAGGTTTACTCAGCCTTCACAAGAAATGAGTACCAGCACTCTCGGGAGCTGGGAAACCTCCACTTCAACTGAAGTGGTTGGCGTAAGGCCGGCCCCCTTACCTGTAAAAATAAATAGGTTCAACTCGCCACATGCGACCCCTTCGGGGATAACGCGGCAAGAAGTTACACTATATGTGTAGCTTAGTTTTTTAGTTTAACCAAAAACCGGTCGCCATAGGTCCATCCAGCCTTACAGCATCTTATTTTTGCTTGAGAATTGGACCTTTCTACATCGACAACCGAGCTCGTAGAGAGATCTTTAGGTGTGACTTTCACAAAAACAGCAAATAATGTATCCTGACATTATGCATAGTCATTATCTTGACGTTTCTTTGTGCATCTGTAGATGTTGGCTACAACGCCAACGAAAAGTCAAATGCAACAGTTTCTCAAATATCTGAAAGATTGAATTAAATTTCTTGACAAAGCATATTTTTTCCATTTAAGTTTCCAATAAGAGAAAGGTTTTTGCTATTTTAAAATCCTGTTGTCTTTTGGCGCATTTGATTTCAAATTTGTGAAGATATGAAGAAGTAAGAAAACCAAAGCGTTGGGTCTTCAATGACCCACACTTTCCGTTTTTAGGGTTATTAGGAAGAAAACAGTACATTATCGGTTGGGATGTAACTAACTCGTTGGTAATTAGTAAAAATATTTATTAGTTCAGAGATAAAAAAGTAAAAGATTAATTGTTGTGATATAAAAAATAGCTTGTTTCAGAAAAAAAATACTATGCCACCATAAAGAACAAAGTGTATTTATTTGAGACTATATGGAAAAGTATAAGAGTGCCATTCAAACAACACTTGAACCGTAGCTGATCTACGGGTTATCGATTTTTAGCATGTAAAAATTTACTTTAGGCTACGGATGAGCCATGGCTTTGCTGTTTGAGACACCGTAAGACTCTAAGAAAGAATTCAAGCGCTTGCCGGGTATGTACCAATGTCATACTCGTACATAAACCGATTTGCAGTCTTGGGGCTAATACCTACTACAAACTCGTCAACCAAAAGTTGTGAGTTGGATTCACGTTGACCACAAAATAAATACAGTTCAATTTTCAATGCTCTGGATTGAAAAAATCACACGTCTTTACCGGGCACCAAAAGTACCTACACCAGCCTTACAGCAAATGGGTCTTGTGTAATTGGTGCTTTCTATAGCGACGACCAAGCTCGCTCAGAGCTTTTGAGGTGTTATTCATACGAAAAAGTGCTACCAAATAAGTCATCGTATTATTTATTATCTTATTATACAAGGAATGTACAAGAAAATAAAAATCAAAAGAGGACAGAATTTTATATCATTAGAATAACGTTAAGTAATTTGATTAAAAAAAAAAAAAAAACTTTTTTTGAGATTCATTTGATTTTTAGTCAGTAGAATAATCTTGATCATTTCTGTTCCTTGAATTTTAAGATTGGTAATTGGTATGAGGCATACCATCCATCCCGTAAATAAAATGATTCTTACTGAAAGTTAAACGCATCTGTTTGTGGCCATGCATTAATCATGAATATTTTATTGAATTAATGTTTATATATCATTGCAACTTAGATTAAAGATAAAAGGTGAGTTTCATTTTCATCAAAATTATTTGTCTCGAAGAAAAAAACTTTCGTCACGGAACGAATTTATGAGTTCTTAACTCCACCAAGTAAATAGGTTTTATTGTTGTTCTTTGTCCGTATACAATGAAGTTTATCGGTTTTAAACAACCATTACTTTCTGTTCGATAACTTTATAATCACTACCTGTAGCGAACTTTAACTTTTTACGATGGGTCGGCATTTTTTACGTCTCTTTCTGTGATTTAATTTTCTCACAATTAAAACTGTGGGATTTTATTTCGTAACTCTTGGACTACACCGAAATCTTCATCTAAAGAAGAAAAAGATCTTCAAAAAAAGAAAAAGATAGATATATTTTTTTGATTTCATTGCGAGTTGATGTACTTAGATATAAAATATTTTGATGATTTATTTAGTGAGCGATATTTTGTATGAGGATCTCACCTCAAAAGAGTATTTTGCAAGCTACATATCAGTAGTGAACCAGTGTGTGGCCTTCAACAAACGCAATTGGTTATATTTTTAATGGTTTGTGTATGAACTCTGTGAATTCATTATTAATTCTACAAATAAATACAATGAAATCAAAATTTTCAGTATTTGAAACACTTTTTATTTTTATTACTATTTAAATCTCTCTTTGACTGATAGGTTGGTATGAGGCTAACCCCCCGTGCTGTAAAAATTGGTTTACTTTTGCCAATGCCACCCTGGTTTCAGGGAAAGGCGGCAGGAGTTGCAAGGTTTATGCTCATGTGAGGTTTTGTTTATTTGTATGCACGCATGCAGAATGTGTAGGTGCGAACCTACATGTGCCTGTCTGTGGGCATGCATTTAACATAAGCCTTAAATATTTAGATATAAATATCTTTACAGCTTAAAAAAAAAAAAAAAAAAAAAAAACAATATCACAGTATTTCAAATAAAGAAATAATATTTTTCTAGAGGTATTTGAAAATAATCCATTAATTATATAAGTCTGTTCAAATCTATTTGTTAAAAAAAAAACTATTGATTCTTGTGGAAAAATGCAATAAATTTTCCAAACCTTCTCAAACAAAATAACTTTTCCATCTTCTTTCTCAATTTTTCAACTCAATTGTACTACAAAAAATACTTTTTAATCAACCATTTAAATCTTCAACTCAAATTACAGATTAAAAATAAATTATCTGTAAAATTTGCCAAATTTTCTATAAAAAAATACCGCCGAGCGTCGTTTACGAAAAAAATAATAGGATTAGGAGTGTCATCTCCGTTTAAAACGAGGTCCTCTTTATCGGAATTACAAGTGTTAGAGGCCAAAACCCTAGTATAAAATTTCACATTCAAACTCATCAAAAGTATGTAAAGAAAGTAAAACGCTCAGTTGAGGCGCTGTTTTAGATTTAATATATATTTTTGGTATGGTTGAGCTTAAGTTGACTAGGGGTACGGATCCCATTTAAGGGCTGGTAATTGAATCTGGGTGGATTTTAATTTACAATTCTTAAGGCGTCTTGAGCCCTACTTGTGGGGGGGGGGGGGCGTTGGCCTTGGGTGGAATGGGTTCCCCTCACTCTCGTCCTCAATGGCCTGATCGCCTCTGATACAACCCACCCACCGCCCACCAAAACCAGTAACGTGCATAGAAGGTTTGTATACTTGAAAAATAAACTGATTAAGAAAAATAAACGAATGACAATTGTGAAGGAGCTCGTAAGTTACCTTATTCCAAGAATAGCTATTTTTTTTCAACAATAATTTAAATTCGTATATTCTGTTATCTGTAATGTAAGTTGCAACGATATGTTTATATTTCAAATTCATATTAAACGCACGCCCATAAACAGACACGCGTAACTTCGCAATTACAAACGCTGCATGTGTACTTACAAATTGAAATTTAAAACTCAAATGAACATTAATTTTGCAAATTTTGTCGACCTTCTCTCGAACAGGAGTGACATTGGTAGCTAGCTTAGGAATATTGATTGTTAAATTGTTTTTCACATTGTTTTTGGGTTTCTAAAATAAATTAGAATATTAATTTTTACTCTTTGGCTTCGAAGGTTTGTATGACGCTTTCCACAGACCATCCATACTGTAAAAAAATGGTTCTAATCTAATCTAATCTAAGTTGCAAAGATATATATCATTTAAGATTTATACTAAATGCATTCCCACAAGCAGATATGTATAATTTCGCGCTAACACATGCCGCATGTGGACCTACAATATAAAAACCCAATCTCAAATGAACATAAGCCTTGCAACTCTTGCCGTCCTTCCCTGAAACAGGGGTGACATTGGCAAAGTGTACCAATTTTTATATTATGGGTGGTCAGCCGCATAACAACCTATAAGTCAAGGAACTTTGTTCAAACAAAGTTCACTTTGCCAATATCACCCGTTTTTCAGGGAATGCCTTAAATTTGAATGCGCCCTAAATTATTTACAAATTAAAACCATGCCAGAAATGAGGGACACTTTTTTGATGATAGTAATCTACATCTTATTTCAAATTGCCAAAAAGGAAAAAAGATGGACATCCTAGAAACACTAGAAATAAATTCATATTTTAAAATTAATAAAAATAATCTAATTAACGTCCAGATCCCGCCCATATCTTCCCCCCTCCTTTCAATTTTAGCCCCGCCCCCTCCCACATAAATTGCATGTCTTGTTATTAGTTTTAAGTTTAGTATATAAGAAACTGAAGATGGAGAATGATCTCCGAAAACGTTTTTTCAAAAAATAAATACTCACAGTGGATTAAAACAAAGTTTTTTCATTTAAGTGTTCTAAAAATCATTTTTTATAATTTTTTTAATCAAATATTTAAATTAAAACCATTTTCCATTTAAAATAAAAATACAAGTGTAAATTGATAAAGCGTCACATTTTTGTTTCTTTTAAGGTTACGCCCCTGCATCCACCCACCATGTTATCTCGGCTGAATATTCATGGTTTGATATAAAATTCGTTTGCCACACAAAGACGTAACCAAGGGGGGGTGGGGGTGCTGGGGGGTGATTAAAATTTATTAATTAGGTGTATTTAATGAATTTTTAGTGTTCCTATGTAAGCTGCCATGTTGTAAAATTCGTGTACAATAATAATAATGAGACGTTTGATGGAAGCTTGAGGTAATTTATTATTTACATTTATTATACTTAAATGATTAATGTAAAGATTAATCATGTAATTTTAGCGGTTGATACGCAGTTAACATTATTAATGAGATATTTGAATTAACTTTGCTTTACGTTTTGAATTTGGAATTTTACACATGACCGGTCCGTGGTCTAGTGGTAACGCTTCGGACTCGTAAATGGATGTTCATAGGCTCGAATCCCAGTGGAGCAAAAAAAAATACCACATATATTTTCAAATATGCTCTTCGCTGGGTTGAAAAAATTGTATACCTTTACCAAAGACCGGTCACCAAAGGTCCATCCAGCATTACACCAACCAAGTGTTGCTTGAGAATTGGTGATTTGCAGCGACGACCAATCTCGTTAAAAATTCGGTTAATAGCTAAGTTATACAAGTTGATAGAATGGTAGTATTCCATGCCGAGAGCAAGAGTTCTATCCCCACCAAAGTTGTCAGAAATGGTTTCCCGTGTTGGTGTTTTTTTCAAGTTTTATTCAGCCTTCACAAAAAATGAGAACCAGCCCCCTCGGTAACTGGAAACTGGTAACTTTGGTGAGGTCGGCCCCCTTATCCGTAAAAAAATAAGTCCTGAATCGCCACAAGCGACCCCTTCGGAGAAATCGCAGGCAAGAAATAACACTATATGTGTAGTTTACATTTATTGTACTGCAATTTTTATTTATACACAAGAAAGTTACGTGCATGCCAAGTTCTATGCATCCTTCCGGATAGTTACAGGTTTGAAAGTTACACTATATGTGTAGCTTAGTTGAGTTTGCGTTCCAAAAAATATGTTTTCGTTTAATAAAACCGAATCAAATGAAAATCACGTGAAATGCTTTGAATTTTTTTATTATAAGTGTAAGTAAAAATTTTGATTTACTTTTTATGTTTGATATTATTGACAAGTTTGTAATAAATAAATGAAAATATTTTCATTATTGCAATAGTGTTGTGACAAATTAATGCAAGCTTGTAACTGTTACAAATGAGACGCGTTTATTCTCAATTCATAATGAATTTGTGTAGAATACAACGAATGGGTCTAGCTTGAGAATCAGCATTTGTAGCGACGACCAAGCTCGCACGGGGCTCCCGAGGTATGACAAGATTGCAATCATTTCCCTTCGAATCTCTGACTATTTTGTGGCAAGTTTCTGGCCAGTTGTGACGTCTTTGGTATAAAGCCAGGCCACAGCCTCCATCGTTCCCAACTTGTCCCAGATAAGGACGGCAATTATCCTTTTTTGTCTCTGTCTCTCCGATATCACGACAATATTTCAATAACCCAAGTCCCGGCGGGGCTCCGGTCTTATCAATTCAATTTAATTTAGATTAGGGGAGGCCCTGGTCTGTATAGGAAACCCTTTGAGATGATCATGCCTTCGAGAAAGTGATCCTTTAGTATGGCAAACGACAATTCACAATATTTTATGTTGATTCGTTTTGTGCCTTTTTATTTTTCGTGTTTATCCCCCTTTGTGGTATAGTCATTTAAATTGAATATTATTTCGCAACGCAACTAACCTACGCATATAGTGTTACTTCTTGCCGCGTTATCCCCGAAGAAGTCGCATGTGGCGAGTTGAACCTATTTATTTTACAGGTAAGGGGGCTGGCCTTACGCCAACCACTTCAGTTGATGTGGGGGTTTCCCAGCTCCCAGCGTTTCCCACCTCAAATCACAAAAAAAAACGTTTTGCTGCCCTTCTCTGAAACAGGAGTTGCATTTAACTATTTTTTACACAATGGATGGTCAGCCTCAAACTGACCTTAAAATGAACATCGCTTAGAAAATTTGACAAAGAAAAAGGAAAAGCTTAGAAAAAATAATACAATGTTATACATACGGACGCAAACGCAACTGAGCTACACATATAGTTAAACTTCCTATCGAGTTCTCTCACAAAGGTTCGCATGTAGCGAGTGAATCTATTTATTTTTACAAGTAAGGCCGGCCTTACACACATCATTGCAGTTAATGTGGTGGTTTTCCAGCTCCCAAAGGGCTGATACTCATCTTGTGAATGCTGAGTAAACCTTACTGGTATTTTATTTTGGGCTTAAATAAACACCGAAACGGATATTCACTTTAAAAATTCAAACTCGGGATCTCGGCATGGAATGCATACACTCTACCAACTAAGCTATCGACCGGATATTTTACTTCTTTTTTTTAATTAAAATATTCAAAGAGAAAAATTCAAAAGATTTTTCGTTCCACTTTCCATTTTCTCAAGAACAGACACTTAAACATTTTGGGTCAACATCTGTTGGCTGTCTGAGACGCACATTTCTCTTTACCTGTATAAATAAATAGGTTGTTGGGTTGTGTAATTTTGCGGTCCGCTGTGCTCCGAGCTTGTTTAATTAGATACGCGGGGGTGGAAAAAATGCTGCTTTTGCCACTGCCACCCTAGTTAGACTTAATTAAAGGTGTGCCCAGCCTTCGAGGAGAAACTTGGAGTATGTATCTTGCTATACAACTGTTTGAAATACAAACAGACGTTATAAAAAGTCAAATACGAAATTTAACTAAGCTGCACAAATGGATAAACTTTTTACAGTGGCGTATGGAACCTATATACTTTTACAGATAGATGGTGGGCCTATCGCACACTACTTCAGTTTTAGTGGTTGATTTCCAGCTCCCAAAGTGACTGGTTCTTATTTCTTGTAAAGGCTGAGTAAACCTGGCTGGAAAACGCAAAGTCATTTTTTACGTCATCTGTAGGGATCTAACCCTGGCCGTTGGCATGGAATGCAAGCACCCTACCAACTGTACTATCGACCAGACATTGAGAGACCAACCCATTTTCTTGAAAGATAATAATTGCAAGTTGATATAAGCTGTGAAAGTAAAGGTACAAAATAATTTATTCTTTTTTAAAAGAGATGGTTTGGACATGTAGAAAGAATGTATCATGAAAGGATGAAAGACTGACAGTGTGAATACAGAAGAAATCAGAAGAAGAAGACCGAGTAAATAATGGCTTTATCAGTTTGGTAAAATTGTGAAAGAATGGAGTATGCGGAGTGAATTAAAAGATGCAAGAATAGAAATAAATGTAGGCAACTCCGCAGAGGTTTTGCCCACCTATATCGGAATGGTAACAAAGTAACAGTTACAGTCAAGAACTTGAAAAAGTCAACAGCATATTTTATGCAAGCTTAAAGGTATTTGAATGCTTTGAAGGGACTTTGTATTTTGATACGAATTCTCATTTTTTGTAATACCCTCATTTATTTTGGCTTCGCAAACTTTTGCCAAAATCACCCCCGAAATGTTATATTTTGGCAAGGTGGAAAAAAAAGTATTTTTCACCCACATATTCGCGGCATTTATTTTCTCTTAAATTACTTCTCACCAACTTAAATTTGGAATTTTCTATTAGAGTTTCATTCAGCGCAAAGGTGCTCAACATTCTTAGGATAAAATCCTATTTTCTTTTTGCAAAAGTATGAATATTTTTCGTTTCATTGAAATGCAAAACACTTTTTAAACCTTTTAAAAAAAAAACACGTAGATGTGACGTCAAATTTGGTCCTAGATTTTTTGGTCCGGGGAAAGGATGGATTAATCAAATAAGCGAGATTGCAAATGAGTGTAACATACAAAGTAAGAAAAAGATAAAATAGTGATGAATGTGGAGGAGATGAAAGAATTGTGCAAGGATAGAACCAAAAGGAGTCAAACCTGCAGAGGTACTGGCCACTCCTATTGCTACTGGAAGTACAAGACTAATAGCTTGGTATGAGGCTTACCTTCCATGCTGTAAAACTTTGGTTCAATTTTTCTGTGCGCCCCCAAATTTTCAGGGAAAGACGGCAGGAGTTGCCATGTTAACGTTCATGTGAGGTTTGGTTTATTTTGTATGTACACATGTGCCTATTTGTGGGCATGCATCAAATATTTGCTTTAAATGACAATATAGCTTTGCAACCGCAGACCATTGATTATTTTAGATTATAGACTGCTAGGTGATCGCATTCTATAATCTATAATCTACCACCCATACTATAAAAAATGGTTCAAATGCCAATGTCACCCCTGTTTCAGGGAAGGATGGCAAGAGTTGCAGGGCTTATGTTCATTTGAGATTAGGTTTTTATAATGTAGGTCCACATGCGGCATGTGTTAGCGCAAAATTAAACATGTCTGCTTGTGGGAATGCATTTAATATAAATCTTAAATGATATATATCCTTGAAGCTTAAATTAGATTAGATTAGATAAGTTGCAAAAATAATATTGGTATTAACGGCTAATAATCACAAGCAGTCACGCATTAGTTTGGGCTTACACATCCTCATAAAACCTTACAACTCCTGCCACCTTCCCCTGAAGGCGGGGGGCGGCATTGGCAAAAGTGAACCATTTTAACATCCGTAGATTCAGCCTCATACCAACCTATTAGTCAAGGACCAAAGTTATAAAATGCACCACTGAACAAAATTCTGAAAAAATAATGTAAGGACTTGATTTAACTTAAGATTAGTGTGGTTGTTTCTGCGAATGGGAGGTAAACCTTGCCGGTAATGGAATACCATATCATAAAACATGGAAGAGCCGCGTCTTTTGTAGCGGAGAAGAAACCAATTAGTGAGGAGAACTGAGACTGCAGGGCGGAGGCAAGAAGGAACTAAGTCCAGCAGCGATTCAAAAAAGGAACCAGGTTCCATAAAAGTGATAAAAATTAAATAAAACAAGTCAGGTCGATGGATCAGTTGAAAACACGCCATTATTCTAAGCCAGAAAGAAAGGGTTTGAATCTCGCTACGAGTGGAAGACGCGATTTTTTCAAACCCAAGTCATAGAACCGGCAAGGTTAACTCAGTTTTAATTAGATTTAAGAACCAGCTCCCTCGGGAACAGTAAATTTTACTTATTTCAAGTGTAGTGTTAAGTGTAAGGATGGTCCCCTTACCTGTGAAAATTAACAGTTCAACTCGCAATAAGCGCAACTTAGCTTCACATATAGTGCAACTACTCACTGCGCTGTTCTCATGAGGAAGAGAACTTTATTATTTGTACAATTAAGAAGGCCGGCCTTACGCCAATCACTTCAGAGAGTCGGGGATTTCCAGGCACACAACGCACGTTTAATAATAAAAAAAAGAGAAATAACTCGAAAATTGGGAAAATCGAGATTTTGTAATAAAACGCAAGAACAATGCGAGAAGAATAGGTAGAATGCGACAGCCGTTCAATTTGGACGAATATGACCGAGATAAAACATCGGCCGCCTTTTTCATCCCATACAAGTTGTACTGGCTGTCTGAACTTCAAACGCGATTTCCCAACATTCATGTTTTTTGAGTTATTGCTCTTTATTATTAAACGTGCGACATCATCTGAAGTGCTTGGAAAAACAGCTGCGGAAGGGGTTGGATTTCATTTCTTGTGTAGGCTGAGTAAACGTTACCGGTATTTTATTTTAAGTTTAAAATAATAAGCACTGAAACAGGAATAATTTTGACGCCCTCGAAGGGAATGCAAAAATTCTATCAACTGAGCTATGGACCGGAGAATTTGTATTTATTAACATTTTAATCTTCAGTTTTGCGTTAGCTTCTTTTCATCCTTCTCCCCTCAATCTTAAATAATTCATTTCTCTCATTGTTTTTGTTGATGTTTTTGTTCGACAGGAATTGTTAATGATGCTGGTATTGTATACCAAATATAATACCCGTACGTATTCAACCATTGCATTCACCAAAATATATATGTTAAAGTAAATAACGCCTCTAATGAGCGTTTTAGTTTCCAAACATTTTTGGTACAACGCCATGTTTGAGTTTGCACGTAAAGTTGTACCTACTGGTGTCTGGTGAATCTATATAATCTATAATCTAAGTTGCAAATATATATATTAACATTCAAAACTCATATCAAATGCATGCCCACAAACAGACGCGTGTAAATTCGCGCTTACAAATGCTGAATGTGTTATCCTGTTGACCATACCAGCGAGAGTTGAAAGGCTTATGTGTTTTCTTGTGAGCAACTCGCAACTAAGCTACACACATAGTGTAACTTTTTGCCTGCGTTATCCCCGAAGGGGTCGCATGTGGCGATTCGGGACCTATTTATTTTTACGGGTAAGGGGGCCACCAACCATTTTCAGTTAAAGTGTGGGTTTCCCAGCTCCCGGAGGGTGCTGGTTCTCATTTCTTGTGAAGGCTGAGTAAACCTTGAGTTTGAACCCTTGCTCTCGGCATGGAATGCAAACATTCTACCAATTGAGCTATCGACGTTTTTACGAGTCTGGTCGTTGTCGCTACAAAGCGCCAATTCTTATGCAAGACCCACTTGTTGTAAGGCTGGATGGACCTTTGGTGAACGGTCATTGGAAAATGAATTTTTCAACCCAGCGAATAGCAAATTTGAAAATATAAATGGTATTTTTTGTGCTCCGCCGGGATTCGAACCCACAACCTTCCATTCAGAGTCCGAAGTGTTCCCACTGAACTACGGACCGGTCTGTTAAGCGTGCATCAAATATAAAACTTTTGTTTTTCATAAAGTCAGCATTTTAGATTATAGATTTGCTGGGATTCGAACCTTCTGCTTTGGAGTATGAAGTGTTAACCATTAAACTCGCATTGAACGATAAGTTCGTTAACAGTGAATGAGAATAAAGGCGTAAGGGTGGCCTCAAGGTGCTAAAATCATTTTACGAGAAGGTTTACCCAGCGCTCATAAAAACGCAATAACCATGACTGAATAAAGGAACAAATTTATGGTAGATGTATTGTTGGGATGTCCAAAGAATTCGTTTTTTATGGTCTCATGCATCAGAGTCGCTAATTTTGTAGACTGCATCTAAGCTGTACGTACAGTGTGACTTTTTACCGTGCTCTCCTCAAAGGGATCACATGTGCTGCATGGACCTTATTTATTTTCATAAATAGGGAGCCTACCTTACGCCAGAAATTAAAAAAACTCTTATTTCAGAAATGAGATAAATAAATGGAAACAGGTAAGTAAATTAATTAATTTTCGAAAAAATCCTAAGTGGCCATCTTAATGCTATGCAACTCTTATATCTGAGACTGGTCACAAAACGCCCATGCAGCTTTACAACAACCAGATCTCGTTTGATAAATAAGCGTTGATAAGTGACTACCAAGCTCGCCGAGGGCTCTTGAGGTGTAATACACACATAAACGGTGCTCGCCAAATTAATCCCATCAGTAAATATAATGTAAAATTGCATGTACAAATAAATAGGTTCTTCAAGCCGCCAAAACGCGGTAAGAAGTTGCCGCATCAGTGCAGGTTAGTTTCGTTACGTTTAAAAAAAACAAAGTTCAATTTATACATTTTTTTTCACACATTTTTTTCTTCACGATTTGATTCATTTCCTCGAGCGCTTGCGATGTAATCACACCGTTATCAAGAGAGTACTAACATCAAGAGAGTAACATCATCAAGAGAGCAACAACATCAAGAGAGTAACAACATCAAGAGAATAACAACATCAAGAGAGTAACAACATCAAGAGAGTAACAACATCAAGAGAATAACAACATCAAGAGAGTAACAACATCAAGAGAATAACAACATCAAGAGAGCAACAACATCAAGAGAGTAACAACATCAAGAGAGTAACAACATCAAGAGAATAACAACATCAAGAGAGTAACAACATCAAGAGAGTAACAACATCAAGAGAGTAACAACATCAAGAGAGTAACAACATCAAGAGAGTAACAACATCAAGAGAGTAACAACATCAAGAGCAACAACATCAAGAGAGTAACAACATCAAGAGAATAACAACATCAAGAGAGTAACAACATCAAGAGAGTAACAACATCAAGAGAGTAACCACATCAAGAGAGTAACAACATCAAGAGAGTAACAACATCAAGAGAGTAACAGCATCAAGAGAGTAACAACATCAAGAGAGTAGTCATGTTATCATGGTGTGATAACATCGAAAGGCTCGAGGAAATGAATCAACTCGTGACGAAAAACTTTGTGTTGTAATTTTACATAATAAATTAATGTTTACAATGTCAATGCACAAAAGCTTAAAATTTGAATTTCATTTTTATGCTTCATTAAAAAAAATACACAAAAATTTCAACACTACGTTTAAAAGAACCCTTTTCATACAGGCTGTGTCTGTTTCACTAGGGATGTGTAAAGCGGGTTTGAAAGGAACAGCGACGCGTAGTGCATTGTACAAAAGCTTTGGTACGTCGATTCACAGAGGCGCTGGACGATATTCATCGCGATGTACGGTCAATTAGAGAAACTGAGGTCGGAGCGGGCTCGCATGCATGGAGAATGAGGTTGATATCAAGCTAGTATAAAATGTATCTGATACTCGAAAATATTGGAACTGATATTTAAGCTAACAACAGCACAATACGGAAAAATTGTTGTAAGATATTTTATTAATTTAGTAAGTAGTTTTAATTGTTTCATGTTTTCCCAAAAACTATTGAAATTATAAAAAATAAATTGCACAGAATCTGTACTCGACTTTCTTGCAAAAATTAACCCACTGTATGACGTATGTAAAGCTAGAATCATCTACCAGCTTATGCAGTTTCAATGAAAATATAATATATCGATAATAAATCAATTTTATTCCACCGCGGTGTGTACCTGCATGCTCGTACAATATGGATAAAGCCATTAAAATTATTAAGTGAATAAAAAATATTTGGATGATTTATTTGGTGAGCGCCGTTTTGTGTGAATCACAACTCAAGAGCCCTCTGCAAGGTTGGTCTTCTCTGGAAAAAGCGCCAATTACACAAGAAAGATCCTTGACTTATAGGTTGGTATGAAGCTGACCTCTGTACTGTACTGTACTGTATCCTGCCGCCGTTCCACTAGGGGTGACCGGTACCTCTGCAGATGCGCCTCCACTTTTTTCTGCCCTAACAAACCACTTTTATTTCCTCAATATTCATCACCTTTTTCATACACACTCTTCTCTTATTCTCACTCTGCAGAATCCATTCTTTCGCAATCTCACCTATTTGGTCTAACCATTCTTTCCTCAGCCTTCCCCTTCCGCGCTTTCCTCTGACATTTCCTTTGTACACTTTCTTCGTTAGTTGTTCATCATCCTTTCTTTCAAGATGTCTGAACCATCTCATTGTACTTTTTTGTACTTTCATTCTCATATTCTCTTTTATACCACACTCGTTCATCACTCAAGCATTACGTACTCTATCACTCAGTGTCTTTCCAGCCATTGCTCTCAGGTAAGCCATTTCAACCGTACTTTACTCAGCTCACATTCATTAAGCCTCACTTCCACCAACCAATATGCCATTGTGGACCGCCGATCTCTTATTCTTCGTAAGTTTCCTATTTCTTGCAATTCTTCCAATCGTTTCCATCACACTTCTTCCTCTACTAGCGCGCTTTTCCAATTATTTCGTCAATTTCGAATTCGACTCAAACTTGCTTCCCAGATAATCAAATTCTTTCACGACCTCCACTCTTTTTTCATTCAGTCTTATCTCAATTTTCTCGCATTTCTCAGTCCTCCCAAAGTGTAAAAAATAATTCACTTTGTCAATGTCACCCCTGTTTCAAGGAAGGTCGGCAAGAGTTGCAGGTTTTATGTTCATTTGAGATTTGGTTTTAATTTGTAAGTACAAATTCAGCATTCGTAAGCGCGAACTTACACGTACCTGTTTGTGGGCATGCATTTCATATTAGTTTTGAATGTTTATATTTCATTGCAACTTATATTCTAGATTATTATAGATGGTCATTAAACCCTTCTGTATGCAAACTAGGACTTTGTATGGTGGGTACACTTTTTAGTTATATTTTGAAAAAGTAACGACTGATTATTATTGGTATTTATAAAATTTCAAGAATCGCAGCCTTTTATCTATTTTTAACCCTTTGACTACCAAGAAAATTGCTAATACATTTTGTATGGAAAATTTTCACTTTGTATGGCGGCTATACTTTTGATTCACTTTTTGGAAAAAATAATGATGGCAATATATAGGTTATTATTATTGTTTTACATTTGTGCTACATTATTTTTTTATCAACCCTCTAACTGCCGAGAATTTTTCCATTATTTTTTTCTTTTATATGGCAACTCCCTAAACCGAGATTATGATGAAGAAATGATTATAATTATTAGATAGCACTATTATAAAAATGGATTCACAAAAAATTTAAGAAAAATCGTCGGAGCCGTTTTTGAGAAAATCGCATTTTAAATTTTCAGCTCTTCGGAAGCCATCTTGAATTCTCAAAAAAGTAAAAAAAAAATGATTACGAATTAAATAAATAAGCTTGTTCTTTCTATCAAATCTAAAACAAATTTAAATATCTTGCATTTTAATAGGTTTTTGTAATATTTTCGATTTAAAATTTCAGGTCGTGTAAACGGTGCTTTATATTTATTTTTTCAAAAATTTTTTTTTGTAAATTTGTGCAAATTTATGTTGTCCATAATATTGTAGAACATTATATTTTTGTTGACCCCTTAACTTTCGAGAAAATCACAATCGTTTGTTTTTTTCATATGGCAGCCCATAGACACAGATTAGTAAGAGTGTTGTCATAACTAATTTATTAAGTTAAAAATTAATTAGTGGCAAGTCTGAAAATTTAAGAAAAATTCTTGGAGTCGTTTATGAGAAAAGTGCAATTTTATGTTTTTTTTGTATGGCAGCCATCTTGAATTTTCAAGTTGGTGTAATGCCATGTTATTCATACTTAATACATGTCCAAAAAAGTTGATGTAGCCAAAATTTGGTATCTCTAGGTCTTATACTTTGGAAAGTGACACACACACATACATACATACATACATACATACATACATACATACATACATACATACATACATACAGACGGACGTTTTTAAAAGATAGTGTTTTTTGGCATGTCCTGCACCAGGACAACTCATTTCCGTGAAAACCTCGAAATTTTTTTTTCACACCAAATCATAACTTTCTTTATAGCCTTCGGCTATAGCAAGAAAGTAAAAATAGCCTATAGGATGATAAATATATTTTTTTTTAATTTACGAGAAAAATAATATTTACAATCTAGGTATATTAATGACCGGTCCGAAGCTCAGTGGTAGCACTGCGAACTCTGAATGGGAACGTTGTGGGTTCGATTCCCGGCGGAGCACAAAAAATATACCATATATATTTTCAAATTTTCTTTTCGCCGGGTTGAAAAATTCATTAAACCTTTGCCAATGACCGGTCAGCAAAGATCCATCCAGCCTTACAGCAACTGGGTCTTGCTTGAGAATTGGCGCTTTGTAGCGACGACGATCAAGCTCGTAAAAAGGTCGATAGCTCAATTGGTAGAATGCTTGCATTCCATGCCGAGAGCAAGGGTTCGATCTCACAGGCTTACTCAGCCTTCACAAGAAATGAGAACCAGCCCCTTCGGGAGCTGGGAAACCCCCACTTCAACTGAAAGTGGTTAGTGTGAGGGCGGCCCCCTTACCTGTAAAAATAAATAGGTCCCGAAGCGCCACATGCGACCCCTTCGGGGATAACGCAGGCAAGAAGTTACACTATATGTGTAGCTTAGTTGCGTTTTTTTTTGCGTTGCAATATAGCACTTACGAAAAAAATGTATAATATTTTTTTGTGGTGACAATTTTAAAATTATAAATTAGTTTACACTCAATTTTTAAAATAAAGCACAGTGTTTATTTACTTTTAATTAATTTTAGTAAATAAACACAATTAATTTACCTTTAAATAATTAAACACACCTGATTTTTTTCATTCCTGTCACTCTTTTGCTAAGACCATAAAGTGTTAGAAACAAAAACGGTAGATTAAGGATAAAATCCACTCTTAAATTTACTAAATGTTGTAACTAATACTTAAAAAAATTGTATTAGTTGAAGTTGTCAGTCTGTATCGATGTATCTAATACCGATGTAATTTGCCATCCCCACTTTTGTCCAGTGGTGGCAGTTGTATTAAATTCCCCGTCGAACCATTGTTCTTGCTTCCTTTGTATCGGAGAGTGGCTGTTTTTCTGTTTGTAAAATTCGAGTACGATGCATGAAATAGCATTCGCTGAGGAATGTTTATGATATCACTGGTTTTTCTATCATTTCTTTTTCATGTGTGAGAATTATTTCAATAATTGTTCCTTGACCTTGAAAAGAGTGCACAGAGGTGAGCGTGGAAGGAGACATCCGGGGAAAGAATGGAATTATTAAATAAGCAAGATTGCAAATGACTGTAGGTAACATGCAAAATAAGAAAAAGACAAGAGAGTGATGAATGTGGATAAGATGAAAGAAGTGCGCAAGGACAGAACAAAAAGGAGACAAACCTGTAGAAGTACTGGTCACTCCGATTGGAATGAGGGCTGGATACATGTACAAAACTAATAAGCTGGTATGAGGCTGACCAGCCAAACTGTACAATGATTCACTTTGCCAATGTTACTTCTATTTCAGGAGAGGTCAGCAAGAATTCCAATGTTTACGTTTCTTTTGAGATCTATGTTATATTTTTTTTGTTCGTATGCAGCACTTATAAAAAAACAATACATCACAAAGATTTATTTGGTCAGCGTGTGAATCACACCTCAAGAGCCCTCTGCGAGCATTGGTGTTCATTGGTGAGCATTGACATTGGTGTTCGTCGCTATAGAAAGCGCCAATTCTCAAGCAAGATCCAGTTTTAGTAAGGCTGGATGGACCTTTGGTGACCGGCATATGAATTCCCGGCATATAAAGGCGCATGATTTTTTCAACACAGTGAGAGTTTATTTGAAAATACAAATGGTATATTTTTCGAGCTTCGCCGAGATTCGAACCCATGACTTTCCATTTACGCTCTTACTTTAAACTTACTGCGCTCAGCGCGGATGGCAACTCGTTCGATACACGTCAATGAAGGGCTCCCGTCAGGCACATTAGCTTCAGTAACCTCGACGTTCTGGGGAGGGTGGGACTTCTTAGAGTCATGCGTTAGCCCCTGATTTGAGGATCCTCTTTTTCCTTTCTTGAGCAGAGTAACTTTAGCTGATTAACTTCAACGGGAAGGCCTTCCGCCGCCAAAAAAACATTGCAAGTGAAGTATCACCAAGTGAAGCGACTCCGCATGAGTTGTATGAACTTGGTGGGTGGAGGTGGGTAAAGTGCCTTTTCCATTTACGAGTGCGAAGTTCCTTGACTTATAGGTTGGTATGCGGCTGACCACCCACACTGTAAAAAATGTTTCACTTTGCCAATATCACCCCTGTTTCAGGGAAGGACGGCAAGAGTTGCAGGGCTTATGTTCATTTGAGATTGGGTTTTTATAATGCAGGTCCACATGCGGCATGTGTTAGCGCGAAATTATACATGTCTGCTTGTGGGAATGCATTTAATATAAATCTTAAATGATATATATCCTTATAGCTTAGATTAGATTAGATTAGAAGCGCTCACCAAATAAATCGTCCAAATATTCTTAATATTATCTTGCTTGCATATGTGTGTAGTATATTTTGATACCGGCAAGGTTTACCCAGTCTTTCTCTGACCATCCTTGGCAATCCTCAACAACTAAGACGTAAATTAGCATGAGAATAAGAAACAGGCAGACGCTCCATCAGACGAGGAGAGACAATACTTCACTTGGGGTTTTGTTTACCATTTCATTAATAATATACAGACGCTATATTTGCAGCAAGAATGCCATAACTCACTTTTATTTAAAGTAATTTCAGTAAAAAACGTGCTAGTTGTAGTATTGCAACAGCAAATACGATGCACATATAGTTCAACTGCGTGTCGTATTATTTTAACAAATTGGAACTTACGTAGCCACTTTATTATATTTAAGTACTAGCAGTACCCGGCGTGTTTCACTACGCCATTTGGGCATGTGGTATCAATTTTTTTCTACAGATAAAAGAGGAAACAACAGGATCAAAAAAAAAAGTGTGCTAATCGGAATCAAGCTTTACACAATTTATCTCTAGGTTAATCTTCACGTTTTCTAAAAAAAAAGGTCTAGGTACAACTGTTAAGCAGCAGAGCCAAGCATAGGGAAAATCGATTGCGGTGCTCCATTTATATTTAAGATAAAAAAATCGGCTATGTAACGTCACTCATCTAATCTATTCTAAGTTGCATGGATATAATTGTTACATTTGGAATTCACATTAAGTGCATGCCCACAAGCAGACACGTATAAGTTCACACTTGCACATTCTGCGTGTGAACCTACAACATAAAAACCCAAATCTCAAATGAACATACACCCTGCAACTCTTTGCTGACCTTCCCTGAAACAGGGGTGACATTGGCAGAGTGAACCATTTTCTATTTATAGTTGGTCAGATGCATATTGACCTATACTAATCTAATCTAATCTAATCTAAGCTGCAAAGATATATATCATTTAAGATTTATACTAAATGCATTCCCACAAGCAGATATGTATAATTTCGCGCTAACACATGCCGCATGTGGACCTACAATATAAAAACCCAATCTCAAATGAACATAAGCCTTGCAACTCTTGCCGTCCTTCCCTGAAACAGGGGTGACATTGGCAAAGTGAACCAATTTTTATATTATGGGTGGTCAGCCGCATAACAACCTATAAGTCAAGGAACGAGAAAAGAATATAAAGAAAAGAATATAAACAATACATTAAATTTTATAATCATACAATTAAAGAACTAATCTATAAAATTCACTATACTCTTTGAGCAAAGTGAAGAAATAAATGTATTCCAAACAATCAGGAATATTTTTCAATGTAACCGCACTGTGAAACGTATGCAGTTGGGGAAAATGCTTCATACAATATGATGCACTTAAGTGTTTTTTCAACTATCTCCATGAAAGTGTTTAATTTATGTGGAATTTTTGACTCCCTGTCCTGTCTTTATCCCGGCCAAGTGAATTCACATTTTTTCCCCACATTTAAAATGTGCTCTATCCATTATTTCAATAAGTGAAAGTTTTAGGTAGTGCACACGGAACATTTTCTATTGACAACAAAATTGTAAGTCGCACGGCCGGGTTAGGTAAAAGGCAAACATTTTGTTTATCTTGGTTGCTTTGGACCATTGTCACATAGAAGAAAGACGTTTAACCGCCGAGAAAAAAACGATCTTTAAATTTGTGGTGAGTATATAATTTTACAGAAATGCGTTTTTTGAAAAAACAACTATATTATGTATATTTTAATTAAAAGTATGTTTCAATAAAAGGTTTTCATAATAATAATATATTTCAATATGGTCTTCTAGTTGTGACCTACGAACTTTTGTTTATCGCATTTTTTATAAGTGCGGGATATAAAAGCTTTCTTACATTTCTAAAATTCAACTTGGAATACTTGAATAACATTTTTTAATTTGGAACTTTTGTCTAGGCCAGGGGTCGGCAACCTTTTGAGTCGGAAGAGCCAAAAATTACAATTTACAAATTTCAAAGTTTTTCCTTGACTTATAGGTTGGTATGAGGCTGACCACCCATACTGTAAAAAATGGTTCACTTTGCCAATGTCACCCCTGTTTCAGGGAAGGTCGGCAAGAGTTGCAGGGCTTATGTTCATTGAAGATTGGGTTTTTATATTGTAGTTGGGGGGAGGGTGGGGGGTGAAAAGCGAGTACAAGTAGCGGAGAGATCGTTAATCGATTCAGAACGATTTAGTTTTTTTCGATCAGAAGTATAATTCTGTGTTTTTTTTATATTTGCGTATGAAGCTAAAGAGCCGTAACTTCACACCCAAAGAGCCGCATGTGGCTGGTGAGCCGCAGGTTGCTTACCCCTAACCAAACCGATATCGATCCACCATATTTGTAAAAAGTCCGGTCTATAGCTTAGTTGGTAGAGTAACTGCATTCCATGCCGAGATTTCGAGTTAGAATCCCACTGAAGTTGTCAGAAATTATTTCTCGTTTCAGTGTTTATTTCTAACCCAAAATAAAATACCGGCAAGGCTTACTCAGCCTTCATAAGAAATGAGTGTCAAGCCACTCAGGAGCTGAATAACATCCATTTCAAGTTGGCGTAAAGTAAAAGTTACTGGGTTGTTCATTTTAGATTTGGATTTTAAATTATGAGTAGGTACACATGCAGCATTTGTAAGCGTGAACTTACATGTGTCTACTTGTGAGCATGCATTTTATATGAATCTTTAATTTAAATGTATATTTGCAACTAAGATTATGTATTGTAGTTGAATATAATGGTCTTCTTCTATTGGGTGGTTTCAAAATTTACCGACCTCGTTGCTGAAATATTGAGAATTGAGAACCATTGTTTATTTGATCACCATCAAACTTCACACGATTCATTCTAAAAATATGTTACATGTTTCCTGAAAATTTCGTCAAAATCGGATGAGCGGTTTATGAGTATAGGGAACATACATACATACATACATACATACATACATACATACATACATACATACATACATACATACATACATACATACATACATACATACATACATACATACATACATACATACATACATACATACATACATACATACATACATACATACATACATACATACATACATACATACATACATACATACATACATACATACATACATACATACATACATACACACATCCTTCTTTATAGATTGCATTCCATGCCGAGATCTCGAGTTAGAATCCCACCGAAGTTGTCAGAAATTATTTCCCGTTTCAGTGTTTATTTTAAACCCAAAATAAAATACCGGCAAGGCTTACTCAGCCTTCATAAGAAATGAGTGTCAAGCCACTCAGGAGCTGAATAACATCCATTTCAAGTTAAGTAAAGTGGGTAAAGTTAAGTAAAATTTTCCCAACTTTTTTTTTTTCCCCATTTTTAGGTTAGGTTAGGTTTTTCCCGACTTTTGGGGAAAAAAAAAATTCCCCACTTTTGGGGAAATTTTCCCAACTTTTTTTTTTTCCCCCATTTTTAGGTTAGGTTAGGTTTTTCCCGACTTTTGGGGAAAAAAAATTTTCCCAACTTTTTTTTTTTTTCCCAGATTTGAAAGTGGGAACCATGCGCAGGGGGATAAGTGGGAACAATGCGCAGGGGGAAATTTCCCAACTTTTTTTTTTTTCCCATTTTTAGGTTAGGTTAGGTTAGGTTTTTCCCGACTTTTGGGGAAAAAAAAATTTCCCCACTTTTGGGGAAATTTCCCAACTTTTTTTTTTTCCCATTTTTAGGTTAGGTTAGGTTAGGTTTTTCCCGACTTTTGGGGAAAAAATAATTTCCCCACTTTTGGGGAAATTTCCCAACTTTTTTATTTTGTTCCCATTTTTAGGTTAGGTTAGGTTAGGTTTTTCCCGACTTTTGGGGAAAAAATAATTTCCCCACTTTTGGGGAAATTTCCCAACTTTTTTTTTTTTTCCCCATTTTTAGGTTAGGTTAGGTTTTTCCCGACTTTTGGGGAAAAAAAATTTTCCCCACTTTTGGGGAAATTTTCCCAACTTTATTTTTTTTTCCCCATTTTTAGGTTAGGTTAGGTTTTTCCCGACTTTTGGGGAAAAAAAATTTTCCCAACTTTTTTTTTTTTTTCCCAGATTTGAAAGTGGGAACCTTGCGCAGGGGGATAAGTGGGAACAATGCGCAGGGGGAAATTTCCCAACTTTTTTTTTTTTCCCATTCTTAGGTTAGGTTAGGTTAGGTTAGGTTTTTCCCGACTTTTGGGGAAAAAAAAAATTCCCCACTTTTGGGGAAATTTCCCAACTTTTTTTTTTTTTTCCCATTTTTAGGCGTAAAGTAAAAGTTACTGGGTTGTTCATTTTAGATTTGGATTTTAAATTATGAGTGGGTACACATGCAGCATTTGTAAGCGTGAACTTACATGTGTCTACTTGTGAGCATGCATTTTATATGAATCTTTAATGTAAATGTATTTTTGCAACTAAGATTATGTATTGTAGTTGAATATAATGGTCTTCTTCTATTGGGTGGTTTCAAAATTTACCGACCTCGTTGCTGAAATATCGAGAATTGAGAACCACTGTTTATTTGATCACCATCAAACTTCACAGGATTCGTTCTAAGAATATGTTACATGTTTCCTGAAAATTTCGTCAAAATCGGATGAGCGGTTTATGAGTCTATAGGGGACATACATACATACATACATACATACATACATACATACATACATACATACATACATACATACATACATACATACATACACACATCCTTCTTTATAGATATAGATTTCTGTATTTTTATATTTTCTGCATTTTTTGTATTTTTCTTCCATGTACTTTTCTATTGTTGTATTTTTTTCTATGGCTGGTCATGTATAGCTAAGCTGGGGTTATCATTTATTATTATTATTATTTATTAGAAGTGGAAGATTTACAGCTCCCAACCTTGAGAGAGCCCACTGTAGTCTTTTCTGGGATGCCAAGGATTGTGGGTGATCTCGATGTAGATTGAAAGATGATGTTTCTGTTTTGCAGTAGCTGATGTATTATACGATAACCATGTTTACAATGCGAGACAATGCTGAGAGAGCCTAGCCGGTGTTTTTCATTTTGAGTTTAAAGTTAGTCATTTCTGACACCGTTGATGGGAATCAAACCCTAGCAGCTTTCTAGCATGGAACGCAAGCATTCTACCTACTGAGCTATCGTTTGATTACTTTACTTACTTTACTTTCTTCGGCTCATAAGCCTTGAAGGCTCAGGGCCTCCCGCACCACAATCCTCCAGGACTCTGTCTTGTGCTGCTTCCCTCCATGGTCCCCTCACTCCCAGAACTTCGGCGTCGGCTTCAACGTTGTCTGCCCACCGCATCCTGGGACGTCCGAGTGGTCTAACACCTTAGGGGGCACCATCCAAGACTGTTCTGATGATCCTGGAGTCCTCTGCACGTGCTACATGCCCGGCCCACTGAAGTCTTCTTGATTTCATTACCGACACTATGTTAGCATCTTGAAACACGGACATCAGCTCCGCGTTGGTCCGGATACGCCACCTGTCATCTTCAAATACAGGTCCGAGAATGCGACGAAGCATTTTGTTCTCAAAGACCTGGAGAGATTTTTCTTGTTTTTGAGTCAGACTCCAGGCTTCGCATCCATACAACACAACTGGCCGAACAATGGAAGTGTAAATCTTGAATTTTGTGGAGCGGGATAGCCATTTTGAGCACAATAGCCCTTTAAGACCAAAAAAAGCATTATTGCCGGAGTGAATTCGGGCATGTAATTCTATCGTTTGATTATATAATAAAATCAACTCACACTTTGTCGGTCCTTTCCTATTTCTTTTTCACATCTCCTCCGTATAAATTAAATTACGCTACTAAAACGCTACTCAGCTACACATTTAGTGTCACCTTTTGCCGTGTTTTCCCCAAAGGGGTCGCATGTGGCGAGTGGAACGTATTTATTTTTACAGGTAAGGGGGCCGGCCTTACGCCAACTAC
Organism: Agapetus fuscipes; assembly: GCA_951799405.1. Classification (NCBI taxonomy): domain Eukaryota; kingdom Metazoa; phylum Arthropoda; class Insecta; order Trichoptera; family Glossosomatidae; genus Agapetus; species Agapetus fuscipes. The sequence goes on from OX637359.1 coordinate 9,644,906, forward strand.
TTCGGAAAACGGAAACGAAAAATCATTTCTGACAGCCTCAGTGGGATTCGAACCCGAACGCTCTGCATGGAATGCAAGCTTTCTACCAACTGAGCTATCTGTTGGGCTCGATATCATAATAAAACCTCAAAAGCGTCATTTTTTGAGCTCTGCCTCTCCCATGAAAGATTCACCACAATATTATAATGCTGTGCTGTCTTTTGTCGGACAGAGCATGCATTATTTATGATTTTCTTCTTCTTCTTCCACTTCGCTCATTTTTTGTTTGTCAAACGGCGTCTGCGGATTGTTCTTTATTCTTTATTCTCGCGGCGGAGAGGGAGGGAAAATTTACAGCACTTAGCATAATCGCGTTTAGAGTAAACATAAAAGGAAAACGAAGCGAAAAAAAAATACTAAATAAAATGAAAAATTACTTTGGGCACGCTCTTAAACAGTGAACCACTCAACTTACTCTTGTCTTCAATTATAATAATAATGTCTTATTTGAGAAGAAAAATAAATTCTTCATTTTCGAAATATTCATTTTTGTTGAATTTCATTTTTACAATTTTTTATTTTTGTATTATAATTTTTCTTCACCTTGTGGGCTTGGAAGAGCTTGAGCAATCATAATTAAACAAATGGTAAAATTAACATGTTCTATAATAATAATTATAGAATATTATTAAAGATCAAAGTACATTATTGAATACCATATTTAAGCCTACTTATAGATTAATGTGCGGTTGATAGCTCAGTTGGTAGAGTGCTTGTATTCCATGCCGTGAGCTCGGATTCGAACGAGGGTGTCAGAAATGCTTTCCCGTTTCGGTGTTTATTTCAAACCTCAAAATAAAAAAGCAGCGAGGTTTACTCAGCCTTCACAAGAAATGAGTACTAGCCCCCTCGGGAGCTGGAAAACCCCACTTCTGAAGTGGTTGGCGTAAGGCCGGCCCCCTTGCCTGTAAAAATAAATAGGTTCCACTCATCGCCTCTGTGGGGCGAGGTCATGATCTATTTCGTTTACCAATGAACCGCTCTGATGCGATGTCTTGGCACAGCATCCTGTAACGCAGTGTCAAACTCATTAACGAGTCAAAAAGTTTTATATTTCAATACAATTTAGACAACTTTAAAAGTGTGGTAAAAGAGTTCCTCCCTGCTTGTTGATGGCTGTGAAGGTGCACTGTAATTAGTGTAACCTGTTGTGCACCAAAAAAAAAACAGGCAGCATGTTCAAGCGCCAACTTACACGTCTCTGCATTTCGTATAAATCTTAATTTTTCATAATAATAATTTCTTAGCTTAACTTTAATTACAACATCTATATATTTGGGTGAAAATAATTTTTAAAAGCATCATTAAAATAACCTGTTTTACCGGATTGAACAAAATAGATTTTTAGAATAACTTACCTCTATGTTACCACAATTTAATTACATTTTGTATAAACGACAACAATACGCCCTTTGCGTAGTTATTCTAGGTAAAATATGTAAATCATTTTAACAAGGTGCTTTGTCAGAAAACATTGTTTGGGAAGAAGTCAAAAACCATTGAAAATAATACAATCTTTAAAATGAATAGGAGTTTAAGGCTTTCGCGGCTGTCTGATGATGCTGGAGAGTTGCTTTCCGGGATCTATCGCCGTGGTCTGTGGAAGCTGGAGCTTCCGTACGTTTCGTTCATTTCTACGATGGGTTACTTCAGCGTGAAATGATGAAAATGATCTTGATGAAGCTGTGATGATAAATTATATTAAAATTTACTTTTTTATGCTTTATGGTCTAGGCTTTTTTCTATGATATGTGTGTTACCCCGAAATAGCGAATGGAACCTATTTCTTATGCTTCTCAGATTTGGCACGACACACAGTGAATCCATTTTATTTGGATTATTAATCAATAACAAAAATAATTTGACATTAAAATAAGCTACACACATAGTGTTACATCTTGCCGCGTTATCCCTGAAGCCCTAAGGGGTCGCGTGTTGCGAGTGGACCTATTTATTTTTACATTTAGGCGGGCCGACCTTACGCGAATCACTTCAGTTGAAGTGGGGGTATCCCAGCTCGCAAGGAGTCTGGTACTCATTTTGTGAAGGCTAAATAAACCTTTCCGATAATAATTTTAGGTTTCAGTGAGATTAGAACCCGAGCCGTCGTCATTGAATGCAAGCACTCTACCAATTAAGCTATCGATCGGAGCAATACTATTAAAACAATGCTAAATTTTACTAATTTCCTGTTTTTTTTTGTAAACATGAATTACAAAAAAAAAAAAACTTCTAAATGGTTTTTAACCCCAATAAAGTTGTTTTCTTATTGCATTTATGGAAAATAAATTCAAATCTTGCCCACCGAGCGTTAAGTCGCCAGTCTAGAAGTCGGTAATTTAGGATAATCTAGAAAACAGATGGAGAGATAGCGCAAGGAGCACTAGGCTATTAAAAATTAGCATAATGTGTGTGCCAGCCCTGCACCAGAAAATTATATGAACAATTTAAAAGATGTTATAGTAAAGTGCAGGGTTGTCACATAACAAAAAGTGCCACTACTAAGAAATTAAAATAAAGTACAAAATTGTTGTATTATTTCATTTCTTTCTTAATTAAAATCTTCGAAAGTGGGATTGTCTCAAGAAGTTTTCTTTCTACAAATTTTAAAGGTTTAATTATGAAGTAGAAAAAAAACCGTGATTCTAGTATTTTGTCTCTTTTTTTTATGAGCTCTGCAAAGATCTTTCTAAATAAATAAAAAATAACGTATAATAAAATTATTCTTTCTAAATAGCATTTAATTTGTTTGAAGCTTGATTCATTTCCATTCTAAATCAACCACATTATTTCTTATAAATCATAAAAATAAATAAAGTGTCATACTTTTCCTTTCGTTGCTTTGATAACCAGCCTAGAAAATTATTTCTGCTCGGGAGAACGAAACGTCGGCATTAAAAAAAGCTGTGAATAGAAACATTGTTTAGTCCGAAAGAAAAAATGTAAACATCAAATAATATTCCTTGCTTATAGATTGGTATGAGACTGACCACCCATACTGTAATGATGGTTTGCTTTGCCAATGTCACCCCTGCTTCAGGGAACGTCGGTAAAAGTTGCAGAGCTTATGTCTTATTTTTTTCATTGCTGGTACACATGCAGCATTTGTATACGTGAACTTACACGTGTATGTTTGTGGCCCTGCATTTTATATGGATTTTAAATATAAATATATATTGGCAACTTGGATTATAGAATATTTAGATATCGCTTGTTTTAGTCACCCGTATATAATGGATAATACTTAGGTCTGGTATTCTCAACGATAGCATAGCGACTTTATACTGAATGAAAAGGACGCACTTATGTCTATCGTGTGGGTAGTTTTTTTTTATCAGTTTTAAGTCACACATGCTTACGTTGAAAATACTGGAGCTTAATAAGACGTATCAGGGATTTACTGGAGTGAAACCCCCAAAATCGTTTTTTCACTTCCTGACCCGTAAACCCCCTGGGGTCAAATCTAAAACGAACCGGAAGTGAGATTACAGGATATAAATTAAGATTAATATAGGCGGTTTGTTATTCTGACGCCGAGAAAGCAATGGTAACAATTATATATTAGGTGTATTTTAAGAAAGCCTATTTTCGGAAAGTTGTATTTCAATTAAGGCTATTTTTGAAGAGTCAATAAAAGTATTTTTGTTATTCTAAGAATAACATCGTCCATTGACTTAAAAGTTAGTAAGAGTCTAACCAACTATACTGTAAAAAATGGTTAACTTTTTCAATGACACCCCTGTTTCAGGGAAGGTCTGTAAGAGTTGCATTTGTCGTAATTTGAGATTGTGTTTCTATGTTAGAAGTTGTGTTATCCTTACACTTTCGGTTCAGAGCTTCATTTGTATAGTAGGTATAGTACGATGGTTCTCCTTACATGGGATTTCGGTCCTTAATTTATACTAAAAATGAAGATCATTTTCGAAACGCGGAAAATCGCTACATACCCCCTTGCTAGATTTTACCAGAACATTTGATTCAACCCTTGATTTATCTCAAACAAATTTAAATTATTAACAGGTCCTACCAAAGCGTCTATTTTTTTCTAGAGAGACTTATTGTTGAACCAACACTAACAAATCAAACGCAAATAGAATAGAGACATATTTGTACAAATCCATACACTAAAAAACTTCTATTCTATTCTTCTAATCTAGTATTCCACAAGACAAATCATAAACGGACAGATTACTTCTAGTGTGAAACGGTCCTTAAGGTCCAAGACTCACATCCGTGTAATAAAACAGACCACATTTCCTTGACTTATAGGTTGGTATGAAGCTGACCACCCATACTGTTAAAAATGGTTCACTTTGCCAATGTCACCCCTATTTCAGGGACAGTCGGAAAGAGCTGCGGGGCTTATGTTCATTTGAGATTGGGTTCTTATATTGTAAGTCAACATGCGGCATGTGTGAGAGCGAAATTATGCGTGTCTGCTTGTGGGAATGCATTCGATATGAATCTCAAATGATGCATATCTTTGCAACTTAGATTTAGATTTAGATTAGACTTACATCTATGCATCTTGGAAAATAATTCCGTACTCTAGACCGAGAAAAAGTTTAAGTATGAATAATTTGGCATCGCTTGTATTTCGTGTGCAGAAAACATCTTTTTCTCTGGAGCAATATGTCCGGCCGTGCTCCCGTGTAAATAGGGCGAGAGAGGCGCACAAAAACCTGACAAATAACGGAAGGGCCCGCGAGTATACAACAAACCCTTTCTGTGACGTCAAAACTAAGCTCTACCTGACACGTAACTGTAACTGTAACTCTGTCGCCATTCCGCTAGGGGTGGATTACATCATTGTAATCCTACCTGATGATGACCGAAACTTTTAAAATAAATTATATAAAGTGAAAATAAACAGTGTTTGATTTGAATTAATCATAAAAATTGTAATATACTCGTAATATTAAACAATATGAATTTTTACAGTGTTAATACACAAACAATACAAAATATAAAATATCTGTTTATTTTCTCATGAATATATTTAAAAAGATTACAATCTTTAGAGTAAGTTACTAACGTTTAAAACTCTAAAGATTGTAATCTTTTTAAATATATTCATGTGAAAATAAACAGTGTTTTTGAATTCCTCAAAAATTTTAAACTATAACAGTATGAATTTTCACAGTGTTAATACACAAACAATACAAAATATAAAATATCTTGTTTCTAGCGTATCATGCTCAAATTCTATTTAAATATTTCGTCTCTAGCACATCATACTCATTTTTTTATTAAATATCTCGTCTCTAACACATCATACTCAATTTATTATTAAATATCTCGTCTCTAGCCCATCATACTCATTTTCCAATTATATATCTCATCTCTAGCGCATCATAAACAGTTTTTTAAATTCAATATCTCGTCTCTAGCGCATCATAAATATGTTTTAATTAAATTTCTTGTCCCTAGCACATCATACTCATTTTCTAATTAAATATCTCGTCTCTAATCTAATCTAATCTAATCTAATCTAAGCTGCAAAGATATATATCATTTAAGATTTATACTAAATGCATTCCCACAAGCAGATATGTATAATTTCACGCTAACACATGCCGCATGTGGACCTACAATATAAAAACCCAATCTCAAATGAACATAAGCCTTGCAACTCTTGCCGTCCTTCCCTGAAACAGGGGTGACATTGGCAAAGTGAACCAATTTTTATATTATGGGTGGTCAGCCGCATAACAACCTATAAGTCAAGGAACTCTAGCGCATCATAATCATTCTTTTAACAAAATTTCTCGTGTCCAGCACATCAAACTTATTTTTTAAACAAAATATCTCGTCTCTAGCGCATCACAACAACTTTAATACAAAATATCTCGTGTATACTTTAGCATTCATTTATTTTGAAAGTGAATTTCTCGTGTGCGGCAGCGACGGGGTATACGCAGAGGCACAAAAGACCGTCCACCTACGCCATTAGGTCAGCGGCATTCCCATACAAAGCCGTGACATATAGAGAGAGGCGGCCTTTTGTATCGCTCTTAGCATTTCACAGGGCCACGTCCATATTATCATAGGTATGTATGACTGCATAACAATGTGGGGATTTGTATTATTATTGCTTCGCTTTTGATAGACTTTTTTAGAGAGCCTACACGAGAGACTCTTTAAGCACGACCCAATTGTCTGCAAGGCTGAACCTTTGGATGGACCTTTAGTGACAGATCTTTTTTCTTCTACTCTAAGTTGTTTTTACTTTGAATAGATTTGTGAAGAGGAATGCACTTCACTATTCTACTTTTGCTGAACAGCGCTAGCAAAAGCTTGCGTACATGCGATGACATCTGTTGAACCAGGGTTAAAGTTATTGTCGATAGGACAAGGCGTTTACCAAATTCGAGTGCTAACGCCTTATCCCCTCGATCGTGATTTTCATGGCCTAACGAGAATCGGTAATCATCATGATTATTTTTATTTGCGGTGCTGCTGCTCGAAATAGAGACTTGGTACTTTTGCCAAACTTTTTTTTACAAGCTATCTACGATGTCCTTCAATATCCTTGAATTTTTCTCTCCTCAATCTTTCCTTGCATGATGAAGCCGGTATTTTTTATTTCTCATAACGCAACCAAAATACATAAGCTTTCTCTACTGGATAGTTGGCCGAATTTCTTAACTTCAAATGTAATTGATTCGATTCTAAAAGAAACGGAGCTTGAAAGAATCATATAATTTTTAAGATGAAGTGAAAATTCATATGTTTTTATCGAGACTCACACAGAGAGGTCTTGAGGTTTGATTTGCATAAAAAAAACGACTATATCACCTTTGCTCCACAGTCCACATGCGACACCCTTCGAGGAGAACGCGGCAAGAAGTGTTTTTTTGTAGAGATGCCACGAATAGTGAATTGGCCGAATACCGAATACCGAATATTCGGCAACGCTGTCGGCCGAAGCGCCGAATATTCGGCGCTTCGGAGAAGAATGCTGTGGCAAACGAGTTGGATTTTTATTTGAAAACAGTTCGCCTAGATCGGAAGGCCGATCCTTACAAGTGGTGGTCAGCAAACGAAAAACAATACCCGAACCTTTCGAAATTTGCAAAAGTTTATCTTTCTTTGCCTGGAAGTAGCGTTTATAGTGAGAGGTTATTTTCTGAGGCTGGTAACGTTTACGATGAAAATCGCAATCGTTTGCTACCAGAAAATGCTGAAAAGCTCGTTTTTATCCATCACAACTTACCACTGTTTAATTTAAAGTACTAAAATGTTGTAATTTGGAAATAAATACATAATTTTTGAGTAAAATAACGTGTCTTTTTTTACATGATTTGCTATTCGGTATTCGGCCGAATAGTTCGCACTATTCGGCCGAATACCGAATAGCAAAAAAGTGGCCGAATAGGCCGAATACCGAATAGTTGCCGAATATTCGTGGCATCATTATTTTTGTTGTTGTAGTGCCGCAGAGGTATTTACAAGCTTGGTCGTTGCTACAATGCACCAATATTCAAGTTTCTTTGAGGCTGGATGGACCTTTAGTGGCCAGTCTTTGGTAAAGGAATAAGAATTCTTCACCCACCAAAGAGCGTATTTGAAAATATAAATGTAATTTTCGTTCCGCCGAAATTCGAATCCACAATCTTCCATTAACGAGTCAGAAGTGTTAATCACCAGACTACGGAGCGATCAAACTTATAATAATAATAATATTAGGATGATTCATTTGGTGAGCGCTGTTTTTGTGTGTATCACACCTCAAGAGCCCTCTGCGAGCTTGGTCGTCGCTGTAGAAAGCGCCAATTCTCAAGCAAGACCCAGTTGTTGTAAGGTTGGATGGACCTTTCAGTGGCCGGTCTTTGGTAAAGGTTTATGAATTTTTCAACTCAGCGAAGAGCACATTCGAAATATAAATGGTATATTTTTTGTGCTCCACCGGGATCCGAATCCACAACCTTCCATTTACGAGTCCAAAGTCCGAAGAAGTCCGAAACTTAGTTAGGCACGTTCACATTTAGTCACTATATCACCTATGCGCCACATGCGAAACCTTTCGGGGATAGCACGGCAAGATGTTTCACTATTTGTGTAGCTTAGTTGCGCTTGCGTTACTATATTACAGAATTAATTTCATACGTAAAAATGAAATTTCTCAGTATTCTCGGAATCCGTTTGCTGCAGATCTGTTTTTCGCCATGACCAGATAATATTTTTCTTCACTTCTTCTGATAACACACATTTTGCATACGTCAGGGGTGTACCCCTCCCTCCCACTGTATGACTATTGATCCCGCACGGACCCTCTATAAATCACACAAAACAAATTTGCGACCGCCGCTTTGCTGCGGACGACCAGGGTGTGCGAAACTGTGGGCCGAGGTCGAACTGTGTGCCAAAATTTTCTGAAAAGTATCACTTAGTGTTTAAAGTGTGCAAGAAAGTGTATGAGATGTGACAAAAATGTTTCAAATGCGTCATTATATGTCTCAAGTATTATTAAAATGTTAAGATATTTGTCTTAAATGAGTCAATGTATATGATTGGCCATGAATTTTCAAAAATGTCTTAGTTTCTAAGATAGTCCATAAGTTGTTTCAAATATGCCATAAATATGCCAAAGTAGTCTAAAATGTATGATTGAATGTCCAAATTGTGCCATTTTGTATTCATTGCTTTGGTGTGTCTAAGATGTCCCACGAGTTGTCTGAGATCTGTCATTAGATGTCTATTATGTGTAATCAATTGTCGAAGATGTTCGGCAAGTGTCGCAGGGTTTATGTTCATTTGAGGTTTGGATTTTAATTTTAAATAGGTACACATTCAACATTTGTACGCGCAAACTTACACGAGTGTTAATATATCTTTGCAACCTAGATTATAGAGAATTTATATCACCTCGAGTGCTTTCGACTTGTAAACGTAATTTTCAAGAGAACACAACTTCTTGTGAACCAAAATACGAATACCATTCACCAGTAGACTTTGTAATGAGAAACTTTGGTGGTCACTGGTTCAGATGGTATGGGTTGGCAGATATTTCACATCGACTTCCGACTTCCAGGAGCTGAGGAGACCCACCAGTTCGCCCAACCCTTTCGCATCCACATATCATAACATTTGACGTATTACTCCATATAAGGGAAAGTTAGAGGCATCGGGAATTTCGGAGAATATTTGAAAATTTGGGGAAAATGTTAAAAGGAATGGCGTAGAATCCAATTTGTAAAGTTGCTTCATATATTTGACAGTTTAGAATTAAAGTTATTCATGTTAAGATTATTAATTTGGGGAGTACTATTTTTTTGTGTATCACACCTAAAGAGCCATTTGCAAGTTTGGTTGCTCTAAGGCCGCATGGATCTTTGTTGACCAGAATTTGGTAAAGACAAAATAATTTTTCAACAAAATGTAAAGAATGTTTTGAAAATTAGATATCAATTTGTTATGCTTCACTGGAAATCAAACCCACGGCCTTCCGACGTCGAATCGTGCGGACCGGTCGAATGAAGATTTTAGGAATAGTTCCCAAGTTGTTACAGACTGGGTTGCTAGAGAAAAGGCAAACGGTTGCTTTGTTATTGGTTTCTAAGGGTAGTAGTTTCATAGAGGTGTGACGTTTGTCGGCCGAATTTTTTTATATTTTTTTCATATTTGTGAGTCCGTAGGACTGCTCTTAACTTTAAAAAAAAAAAAAAAAAAATCCTTAAATATTTTTGCATAATAACACCGAATATTTTTTCAACCATTATCAACTGGACATGGAGTTTTAACACAGAAAGCGCTCGAGAATATAAATCAACTTGTGAACGAAAAACTTTTGGACATTATTAATTTTAAATTAATCTTTACAATATCAAGAGTTGCAGGGCTTATGTTCATTTGAGATCGGGTTTTTTATATTGTAGGTCCACATTCGGCATGTGTGAGCGCGAAATTATGCATGCCTGCTTGTGGGAATGCATTTAATATGAATCTCAAATGATACATATCTTTGCAGGTTAGATTTAGATTTAGATTAGACACAAACCCTTAAACTTTTCATAATAAAAATAAACATTAAAAACAAATAGTTTCCAACAAAGTAACAAAAGGTTCACTAAACAAAGGATCATCTAAGGAAAACTGAAATCAACTGTGAATAACACTGAAAATATTTGCAAAAAAAACTATGCAATTTTGGCATTTTTTAGTGGAACAAGGGTGCTAAAAGTGTACGCGATGCTATGCGTGGTCGTCCAAAAATGCAATCAACAAAACCCAAAAATACACAAAACCTAAGAATTTTTCTTGTATATGCGAGGTCTGTTAAAACAACAAGAGACTTAAAAAAAAAATAGTAGACCTTTTGAATTCGTTTTTTTTATTGTCGCATTCCTTGACTGATAGGTTGGTATGCGGCTGACCACCCATACTGTAAAAAATGGTTCACTTTGCCAGTGTCAGGAAAGGTCGGCAAGAGTTGCAGGGCTTCTGTTCATTTGAGATTGGTTTTTTTATATTTTAGATCCACATGTGTAAGCGCGAAATTATGTGTGTCTGCTTGTGGGAGTGCATTTGATGTGAATCTCAAATGATACATATCTTTACAGCTTAGATTTAGATTTAGATTTATCATGGATGGTAGTACGGTCAATAAAAAATATAACCTGCAGTAAATCGTAGTTTACTTGAAGTGATATGAATAAAAATCAAAGTTGTTTTGGAATCAGTCGTAGTTATTAAAATACGATAATGCGCTGGCGCACACGTCATTACTTGTTTACCTTTTGGCTGAATATAACACCCTTTTATTTTGTATGTTCTTAAATCTTAAAAAAAAAACGATGAAAGTGAAGTGTTTGACCACTCAATTAAGGATATATCTCCATACAAAGGCCAGCCCCATTAAATGTAAAAATAAATAGGTTCTACTCACCACTTGCATCCCTTTCGAGGAGAATGCGGTACGAGGGTACACTATATGTGCAGCTTAGTCACGATTACAACCATCATTTTCAGGCTCCGATGGTCTATTCGCTGGATGTGACCCAGCCAATGCCGTTTGCTGACTTTTATAGACCACTAGCTGACCCCGCAGATTTTATCCTGATTTTTTTTTATAAATGAGATTCAATAGTTTTGTGGATTTGTAAATTTGGGAATGGCTGTTCTTCAGAAAATGGAAAAGATGAGCGAAGAAATCTTATTTTGAAGTGATCATTGTAACTATTATAGCGAGACGGCATCGCCCAATAACTTAAAACAATTGAGCTTCATGGACATTATATCAAATGAAGTTGGGCTCATTTAAAGATATTGAAGTACATTGAAGCGACCACCCATACTGTTAAAAATTGTTCACTTTTCCAGTGTCACCCCTGTTTCAGGGAAGGTCGGCAAAAGTTGTGGGGCTTATGTTTATTTGAGGTTTGAATTTTATTTGTAAGTAGGTACACAATCAGCATTTGTAAGCGCGAACTACACGTGTTTGTTTGTGGGCATACATCTAAGAGCTTTGAATGAATATATCCTTGCAACTTAGATTATAGATTATAGATTATAGAAGTACTATGGATTGCAGTTATGAAAGATGTTGTAGCCTTTAAAATTTCAGGAGGTGTATATGAAAGTTGTATATCTTCTGTCATTTTCACACTGTAATTGGTATTTTAACCATAATTTCATTGCTTAATACCAATAAAAGAATGCTGTCGTTCTATTGGGCAGAAGGAAACGTTTTCTGTGTACATCTCAAAAATAATTAAATTATCATTTATAGATTTTAATGATGCTTTAAATAAAGCTAGTTGCAAACGTTGATGTATATTGTATACATATTGATTGATATTAGAAGAAATAAAATCAATACGATAATTTAGGATAGATCATTGTTTTGGATGTCCATATTATTGTTTATTGATTTTAAAAACATAATTTATTGTGTATGTTCCTTGACTTATAGGTTGGTTTGCGGCTGACCACCCATGCTGCAGAAAATGATTCACTTTGCCAATGGCACACCTGTTTCAGGGAAGGTCGGCAAGAGTTGTTGGGCTTAAGTTCATTTCGGATTAGGTTTTTATATTGTAGGTCCACATGCGGCATGCGTTAGTGTGAAATTATGCATGTCTGCTTGTGGGAATGTATTCAATGTTAATCTTAAATGATATCTTTAATATCATACATATCAAGACATATTATCTTTGCAACTTAGATTTAGATCATTGTGTTTATGCTCCTAAACTTATAGGTTGGTATGCGGCTGACCACCCATACTGTAAAAAATGGTTCACTTTGCCAATATCACCCCTGTTTCAGGGAAGGACGGCAAGAGTTGCAGGGCTTATGTTCATTTGAGATTGGGTTTTTAAATTGTAGGTCCACATGCGGCATGTGTTAGCGCGAAATTATACGTGTGAGCTTGTGAGAATGCATATTTTGTGAATCCCCAATACCTTTGCCACTTATATTCGGAAAAAATGAATTCCTTTTTTCACGATCTATTGATGATACAAAATTCATATTTTCTTCATGTTAGCTTTGATTTGTTACCTCGTATGGACGATTCGAGCTCAAGTTTGCAAATAGAAAGTTGAATATTAAGTAAGAAGATCGAGTATGTAGTAAAACTTGGTTCACTTTTGCCAATGCCCCCCTGGTTTCAGAGAAAGTGGTAGGAGTTTCAAAGTTTATGTACACATGCAGCATGTGAAAGCATGTACTTACAATGTGCTTACTTTTGGGCATGTATTTAATATGAGTCTAAAATGACAAAATATCTTTGCAACTTAGATTATATGTTTTGAAATGTAATTTGTCGTGTATGTTCCTTGACTTATAGGTTGGTATGCGGCTGACCACCCATGCTGTGAAAATGGTTCACTTTGCCAATGTCACCCCTGTTTCAAGGAAGGATGGCAAGAGTTGCAGGGTGTATGCCCATTTGAAATTTGGTTTTTATGTTGTAGGTTCACATGAGGCATGTGCAAGCGCGAACTTTACGTGTCTGTTTGTGAGAATGCATGTAATGTGAATCTCCAATGTAACATATCTTTGCAACTTAGATTAGATTAGATTAGACGGATCAAAGAAATGTTGAAAGAGCCACCATATGTTTTTATGCGACTTAGATTATAAATCCTCGACTTGTAAGTTGGTGTACAAATTGTTTCACTTCTGCCTGTTTAAAGTTAAGTCAGCATAAATTGCACCGTTGTTATTTGGGATTTGCAGTTGGGTCTTATTTTGAAAATATACATGCATTATGTGTATGCACAAACTAACATGTGTTTCCTTTTGGGCATCCATTCAATATGAACCTTAAATGTGTGCATATATTTGTAACTGAGATTAAAGACTTATTTATTTAATCTTGAACGCTTTTCATGACTTTGACAGTTGAAAAGCTAAATTCCATTTTTTAAAAAAGAGTTCTGTTTGGTACAGTCTGTTGATGAATAATATGATTTTTTATTCCATTTTCAAATTTTGTACCTACCAGTTTATTTCATTAATTTGATTTTGTTCAACCTCTCACAATATTTCAAACCGAACACATTTAATGAAATTTGAATATGGAACAAAAATCTGTCAATTAGATGAAGTTGGAAATGATCAATTCCCATATAAAAACGACGTTCAGCATTTCACAAATTTAAACATGTTCTGCGTTATTTTATCAACTTTTTTGTACACTATAACCCTTCCTAGATTACGTACTTTATTCTGAAACGAAAGACAGCCAAAACCGTTTAGTCCTTCACCATTCTATCGCATTACCAACAAACGCTTTTTTGGTTTTATAAGTATAGATAGATAGACCATACCACATCAATGTCTTGGTACAGGTTACATGCTTACTTCAAAGTTGCCATCCCTTTAGTGCTTGTTTGTCTTATTACTATCAAATGTAATTTCACATTCGAGCAATGTTTGTAAGTGTACTGCACCTATGTATCTCATAAAAATCGGCAATTGGTTTAAAAAAATTGTTTAAAAAACTCTCACATTAACGTGTTTTACGTTGTTTCCTTAGCTCAGTTTGTGTAGAATTTGATTCCTAAGACAATTTCATTGAAAGGTCATTATTGAATCAAATGGTATATAAGCTAAACAAGCACTGGGGTTACGTTGTATCTTTTGGAACAAAAGAATAATGAATGAATGAATAAATGCCTTTTAATAAATATATTTTTTTAAATCTTGATTTTCCTGAATACACCTCGCACCAGTATAATTCTGCTCTACAAATACCACACGAGACCGTAAAACCTTCACACGTTTTTTTTGTCTGTTTTTTTTTTTGACTTTCATGAGCTTCGTTTTTCCCCCCTTCTGTGCAGCAGACCACATGAGCTGGGATCCCGCTTTTGCAGAATTGGCGGGAAATCTGCACGCGCTGGTCTTTTGGTTTTTGCAAAAAAAAAACGACAGAAATATTTCTTACATTGCAAACGTTTTGAACTAAGTAAATATTTAAAATCCTTTACTTTAATACAAAAAAGGGCTTAGAGTTTTTTTTTGTTTATCAGCAACAGAGAAAATATGGTTTTAAAATCATTCTGCCCGTTTTTAGAGAATGTTGGAAAGAGTTGTAGGTTTTATGTTAATATGAGATTTGGTTATTATTTTGAAAGTACACATGCATCATGTGTAAGCGCAAACATAAACGTGTTTGCTTATTTTTGTGCAAATGTATTTTAAATTTATCAATCAATTTCAGATACATATACATATAGAATGAAACATCAGAATCGCTCGGTGTGCCAAATCCTTGGCATCTTAGGGCGTCAGTCAAGTGTTTTAATAGTACGTTGCCAGACAACCTTCAACAAATACTGTCAAATAATAGCCTCTTTTAATTGCATTCCTATGATGTTTCGTGGCCTATGCATTACTATCGAAAATATGTCCGTACACCATCTAGTATACAGCCGCATAGATAATCTTAAAACACCATAAGCTAAGCTAAGGCGGTGCTATGTCCAAGGAGATCAAGTCACTTTTCTTTACTAGCATATTTGGAACGGAATAACGCTGGTTAAAATCACGCCTGCCCATAACTTCGACCCTGGTTCAACAGATGCCATTGCATGCACACAAGCTTCTGCTTTCGCATGAAGACAACTGGCCAAGCAAAATGAGTTGGTGAATTGTATTCCTCTTCACAAATCTGTTTTTTCAATAAGATTAAATTAAAAACTGTTTGAATACTAAATCATGTTTTACATTTTTTTTTTTGTTTATTTTACAACATACCGTGTTTAAAACAAAACATGCATATTTTCAGTGCGGAGTAGACAAGACGCGGACCCAAGTATTTCATTATATTTCGTTTGGCTTGTACAACTGTCAGTCCGGCTTCTTTTTCAGGAATTTCATAATGAAAAATTAGCCCAGCGGGGACTGAAAAGCTTTTTAAGGGCTCCCCTCGGCTCAAACGAGCTTTCGACTTTTTCATATTTCATCTGAGCCCGCTCTCAAGCTACAAGTGTATGGGGGTATTTCTCGTTTCATTTTTTTAATAAAACCTTTTTTTTAAGGGTAAACACTAAAGAATGTACTTACTTACCATATTTGTAGAATAAGTGAGTGTCTATAACACATCAGAAATTGACTTAAAGCATTCACGGCTGGGCGTGCATCCCATACAGGCACATGCGCCTAGTATATAATCGAAGTTGCAAAGATATATTAACATTCAAAACTCATATCAAATGCATGCACACAAACAGACACGTATAAGTTCGCGCTTACAAAACTTGCGTGAACTTGCAAATTAAAATTCAAACCTCAAATGAACATAATAACTTCGTGAAAGTTAATTTTAATACAATAAAATAAAAATTGCTTTGTTTTAATTCACATGAGTTTATTTTTGGACACGACCAGTTTCGGGAGAAGCAGTACCTCCTATTTACACCTGAAGATGGGAGGTACTGCTTCTCCCGAAACTGGTCGTGTCCAAAAATAAACTCATGTGAATTAAAACAAAGCAATTTTTATTTTATTGAACATAAGCCCTGTAACTTTTAGCGGGCTTTCTTGAAACAGGGGTGACATTGATTGGCAAAGTGATCCATTTTTTACAGTACGAGTGGCTACCCTCATACCAACCTGTAAGTCAAGGAACATCACTGCGGCACATCAGAACGGCACTGCACCCCCATGTCTCGCTGAGCTATGCTCTGTCGATGGGACTTCAAAAAGACCACTACGCTCTGCCCTTACTGCTGTCAACAAGGTTATAGTGCCCAATAGAGCAAACACATCAAACTTTGCAGACAGAAGCTTTGCGGTGGCCGGGCCGGTGGCCTGGAACAATTTACCCATCGGTGTTCGCGCGAACCAGCCTACCACCACCTTCAGAAAGGAACTGAAGACACTACTTTTCTCGAGAAGCCATGGCGCCCTTGAGATGGTCCTGGACCATTAAATGGCGCCACAGGAAAGAAATCATCCATCATCATCATCTATTCATTTTTAGAGAGACTTCACAGACTTCATTATTCACTCACACAGACAAACACAACACACAACTACATATTCGTAAAAGTATAAACTACCTTATTAGGTTACAGAGGATCTATTTGAAATAACAAACATTTTTCAAGGTAACATTCATGTCCTTCAGATATTTGAGTCCTAGTATTAGCTGGATAAACATAATATTATAGGATAACATGTGCGAAACTAACATTGACTAATTAGACAAATTAATAATTTAGCGAAAATACAAAATACAGCCAAAACTACAAGGAACAGGACCCATTGACTTATCATTTCTGTGGACTAGAAATTATTTTAACGAAAATGTACATTATCTCGTATATCTGTTTGAATTTACTTACGAAAATGGTCCTTAGTAATAAAGAGAACAAAGAACTTCACAGTTGCATTTCAATGTTTACAAAAAACTCGGAAGAATGTAAAAATGTTTCTAGAAAGTTGGCAGCATTGCGCAAATAATGGCAGCCGTGTTGGCTGCCCGAACCAGTCCGAACATAGCATCACATCGCACGCGCGCGTTGCAAATCTTGTGATCGATAAAATTGACGAATTTTAAAGATAAACGGCATATTTTAAGATATTGTGGCATGTGTTATATTTGAGTGCCAAACACACAAAATGGAGAAAGCAAGAAAACATAGAATTTTACACTTAAAAAAATGTTTCATATGAATACACTACTAGACTTGGAATATTTACCAAACTCGGGCAACTTTATACGGGCGTGTTACGGAACCGTCAAATAGCTAATGTGTAAATACACAAACGTCATTATATTATTTCGTACGTGCAAAGTTGGGACTTTAATTACTTCTTGACGTGTGCTAACCATTTGACGACGGTTAAAAGTTACAGCAGTCGATGGAAAAACATTGCGATGTAAACTAGCTACGTTTTACTACGAAAAATTGAGGTATTCTACTTTTTTAAGTGTCTATTCAATCAAAGATCGGCATACAATATTTTTATATATATTCCGGTCGATAGCTCATTTGGTAGAGTGGTAGCATTCCATGTCAAGAGCTCGGGTTTGAATCCCACCGGGGTTATCAGAAATGCTTTCGCGTTTCCGTGTTTGTTTTAAGCCCTAAATAAAATAACGGCAAGGTTTACTCAGCCTTCACAAGAAATGAGTACCGACCCCCTCAGTAGTTAGTGACTGCTCCTTATGTTATTACTCAAAGTACCAAAGCGTCTATTAATTTTTAGAGAAGATTACGACAACACAGACAAACCACACACGACTATACAATATCGCACATATTCTTAACAATATGTATCTGATCTAAGTTGCAAAGATATGTTACATTTAGAGATTCACACTACATATATGCATTCTCACAAGCAGACACGTACAAGTTCGCGCTTGCACATACCGCATGTGAACCTACGATATAAAAACCCAAATCTCAAACGGACCTGCAACTCTTGCTGTCCTTCCCTGAAACAGGGGGGACATTGGCAAAGTGAACATTTTTTTACAGCGTGGGTGGTCAGCCGCATACCAACGTATAAGTCAAGAAACATGCATAACAAATTACATTTTTGAAATAAATAAATAATAGTATGTGTATACATTAAAAACAAATATAAAATTCTTATTAAAAATTTGAAACACCCTAGTCCTCGCCGCCAGCATTACAGATCAACTGCCATATCTGTCTGTCCTTACATACGTCTTTCATTTCATCCAAAGTCATAATATTCTTCATACAAGCTCTCCTTTTATCGTGGCTCTGGATATACCATTCATTTGCTATAGTATGAAATTTTCAAATTATAATATGCGGATAAAATAATAGATTCCATCCGCTCTTGCCTTTATCTGTACAGACCAAATGCACAAATTTCCTTTTATGATATAGCGCCGAGCCCGTCAGTCATTCATCTTATTTATGCCTAGGGGGTGGTAGGGGGATGAAAGAGGTGAAGGAGACGGAGGGGAGGTAAAGGGGTGTAAAGGATTACACAAGTTTTTGCCGGAAAATTGAATTTCGGGGGCTGCGGTTATAATATGAAAGTGAAATATGGCACAAGGGGGTGATAGGATGGGCAAAGTGTGTGCAGATGTATACGTTGAGGTAATCTGTAATCTAAGTTGCTAAGATAAATCAATATTTGAGGTTCACGCTACGTGTACATAAACTAGCAGGCACTTTAAACTTGCCGATTACTATACAGTATATCTGTGATATTCTCTGCAACCTATAACTGTAACGCTATCACCGTTCTACTTGAGGTTGCTAGAATACCTGCAGTGTCTCCTCCACCACTTACTTCATCCTTATTTTATTCGTTTTTTTATACATTTTTTTACTACTTTCGACAATGTCTCCCTCTCTAACCATAAACACTTAAATCTTCTTGGTGTTTCTCTGTCATCAGAGTTAAAATACCATGATGCTATTGAGTCTCGCACAACTTCCGCTTTCCGGCGACTCGGCATATTATACAGAGCCCGTAGGTTTTTACTTCAGCCCAGTTTTTGACTCTGTATAAATCCCAAATTCGCCCCATTATCGAATATGGCTGCCATCTCTGGTGTGGTATGTCCAAGAAGTTGAGTGACCAACTTGATTCTGTGCAAAGGAGGGCAGTGAGGTTGATCAATGATACTTCTCTGACATCCGATCTGCAGCCGCTCCAGCACAGAAGAAAAGTTGGAATGCTCAGTCTTTTTTATCGATATTACCACGGAGCTTGTTCTAATGAGCTCCATTCATTAATCCCTCCCCCTCTCATTTCAGAAAGGGAAACTCGTAGTACGACTCTCATTCATCCCTTTGCAGTTGATCTCAAAACTATGAGAACTTGGCGTTTTCATGACTCATTCCTTTGCCAAACTGCCCGTTTATGGAATGGTCTACCAGTATCTGTGTTCCCTTCCCAATTTAATCCGGTTTTATTCAAAACCAACATCAATCACCACTTCCTTGCAGCGCCTCACGACAGAAACAAGAACTCAAGCAACACCTCTGCGGCACCCTTCTAGGGTGAAATAGACCCCCAAGACTCTCAAGAATTGGGGAGCCTCCTGCACAGGATTCCTTAAAAAAAAAAAAATACATTCACTTTTTTCCCATTAACTCTGTAAATCCCATACCTACCTGTATAATGCCACTTATTTGATCAAGACATTTTTTTTCTGTGTTCCTTTTCCTCCCTTGCCATCACTTTTCTCTGTAAAAAATGAATGTAAAATAAAAGAAAATGAGAAATTGAGAAACGAAATATGAACAGTTTGAAAGATTGGGTAATTAAATACTAATAAAGTTTTTATACTTACTGAAAAAAGTAAAATACCGTGAAAAGTATAGCTTGGTCTTATTGGTTTACTTGTAAAAAAAATTGGATATACAGAGTAAATGTAAAATAAATTAAATGTATGAATTGCTAGCGGTATGCAAGGGTAGGTATAAAAATGAAGGCAACTTAGATCAGATCTATCAGAGGCTCGGGCCACCTTTAGTGAAATGACTACTGAACTACAATAACAGTTAAAGACTCCTTAGACATCTTAATTTCAAAGTTGCTCTTCAGATTCTGTATTTTTTCTTCACATTCCCTTCAGATTGGATTTATATCCCAGTTTAAATAAAGATTGCCTTACAATTCAATTCCCAGTAAGGAAACTAGCGATCGGTTCGAATCTAAATAATATTTTTTCAGTTTCGGAGGGAAAGGCTGGTTCCGTTTCAACCCCATGTGTTTCAAATTCAACACCAAGTAAAAAGTATATTTCGTTTAAACTCGCCCACTGCGTTTACACAGAAAAAAAAAATTGAATTAGTCCGGTTGATGTCTTAGTTGGTAGAGTGCTTGCATTCCATGCCGAGAGCTCAGATTCGAATCCCGTTAGTTTTAGCTACATCGCTAACAAAACGTCGAGAATTATGTAAGTTCTCTTATAATGCTTGGTCTAATATCCGAACTAAATATTTTAACTGTTGTTAGGTTTACAATGAAAGGTATCACCCAGGATGTACCTACAGGATACTTACTCCGGCTAGCTATCATCAGCATCACTCTCAGGGCGTGGGGTTCTTTCCTTGTGTTGCTTACTTCTATTTTGGGAAGGTTTGTATATTAAAAGATAAGTTTAACATGAACAAATAAGGGTTTATTTACTTTAGTAATATGGGGGAAAAAACGGGAAATAAGGGAATGGCCTGACCTGCACCTTGTCGCTAAAACACTCCCTACTCTGTTGACTGGAGTTCCGAACTGAAGGCCTGGGGCCGCGCCCCAGGCTAGCGGCGACTCACGAGGCGGACGCCTCCACACGTTGGAGCCCCTGGGTGGGCGCTCCTATGCCCCCGTCTCTAGTCCATGAGGCGGGTGCCTTGCTGGCAGGAAATCCAAGTATATGGGGAGGAGGGTGCTCCATGGTAATGCCCCCTCTTGGTCGCCGACGTCTGAGTCTGTTTACATCTTGCCGGGAACTGATGAGCGACACGACGGCCCGATTAGTTCACACGGCGTAGTTTGGCCGCTTCCGTGACCGTTCGGCTCCGTTCGGCCCACAAAACACACTGTACACTTCGAGATTGTTCTTTCTATGTTATTTTAAAATAACATCACACTGTGTAGTATTATAATTTTTAATATCCTACGGGGCTATTCTTAGACATTTTAGTCGTCGGTTGAGCCCAGGTTTTGACAAACCAATGATGCCTGGGCTGAAAGTCTCATCACCACGGTCATTGTTACCTACTGAATTTTGGTAATATTTGTATAAAGACTAATCAGCTGCTCACTTGCGGCCATCTTGGATTGACAGGTCTTTAACAAATGCATCATTAGTTTGTCAAAGCGTGGGCTCAACCGACGACTAAAATGTTTAAGAATAGCCCCGCTAGTGTTTTAATAGTGTAGTTATTATAATTGTAAATATTCTAGTGTTTTAGTTTCAATGTATTTTTTGGTAAAACGTTTTGGTTAAGTTTTAACGTATACTTGGAGTGTATCTATACAGGTTTTAGTTGCTTATCTGAAATATGGCAGTGACGTATAGAGCGCCATCAATCTGCGAACGGCGCCTAATTCCGCCAAATTCCGCCGAATACAAATTGTTTCCTTTGTATTGCCGACCAATGAGCTGGTGAGATTCACACAGTTAGTAGCCAGTGTATTAGACGCACTACTTTAAAAACGATACTGTAGAACTAAGTTCACTTTACACATGCCACTCCTATAACGGGGAAGGTCGGCAAGAGTTGCAGGGTGTATGTTCATTTGAGATTTGTGTGTAAACATCCGACATGGTGCTATCGCGAATTATCACGAGTTTGCTTGTTGGCATACATTGTTTATGATTACATAATGTTCATTTTGTAAGTTGCATGAAAATGTATCCATTTTGTATTCATAATTAATCATGCTCGCACGCATGCACTTTCAAAATAAAAACCCAAATCTCAAGTTAGTGCAAGTATTGCAACTCTTATCGACCTTTCCTGAAGCAGGGGTGACATTAGAACAGTGAATCGTGTTTTAAATGATAGACGATCAACCGTATACCAAATTTTATGTCAAAAAATTACAACATTTTTCTTTTTTATTTTTCTTGGTATAACCCTGCAGGGGTGGAAGTCTCGACGACCGTCGTTAGATCTTACCGTATACATTTGAAAATAGGATCGAATAAAACATGACGGTGCCTGAACTGATCGTTGTTCCATATAAAATGGTTGTTGATAGATATGAAATCAACAGCGATCTGTTCTATTTCGTCTCATCTTCTTATAGATACTCTAAGATCTATCGACGTTCGTCAAGACTTCCACCCTTATGCTAGAAGTCTCATCACTACGGTAGATCCTTCCTACCGAATTTCGTTCAGATTAGTATGAAGACAAGATGGCCACAAGTGAACAGCTGATTGGACATTGACAGGTCTTCATACTTATATGAACGATATTCGGGCGGTAAGAATTAACGTGGTGATGAGACTTCCAGCCCTGGTTTGTTTTTTCTTGTGAAAGCAATAAGGTAAAAATGTTCACTTAGTTGCATTGTGATAGTTTTGGCGACAAAACTTTATTGCGTCTACAAATACGACAAGGCACTACCATTCATTTCACTCTACTGGTAGTTTTTTCTGTATTTTTTCTCTCTCCGTATCCTTTGTTACCATATTTCTCGTCTATTTCGATTCCCCCTGATAAAGAACCTTTTGTACAGCGCTAACGCTATCATTATCCATCGCGCGTTGACAAAAAAAGTCGCGCCACGACTGATAATTACAACGTTATTGTTTTATTCCTCTTTCATAACGATTCTTCGTGAATGTAGCTTCGTTATTTTTTATGTATAGATCCTTTGAAACAATATTTACGGAAAACGAATTGATTTTTGTGTATATTCTAGTCAGGCGCTTGCAATAGGTAGAGGCAAGTATAAGTATAACAAAGAACAAAAAAATATTTACCTTAAAAAATCACAAAAAAATATGTACCTATATAATGTAAACTATGACTAAAATCGATATATAATCTAAGTTGCATTAATATATTACATTTAAAATACACATTACATGCATTCCAAGTCGTCTAATTTCACACTTACTCATGCTGTCGTTCCAGTGCTTGTTTGTCTTATCTACGATTAGATTCAAAGATGACCATTCAATGAAATTGTTCTTAGAATCACATTCTACAAAATTTGAGCTAAGAGAAATAACGTAAAATACGATAATTTAAGAGTTATTTTTCATATTTTTTAAATCAATTTCCAGTTTTCATAAGACACATTGGTCCAGTACACACACAAACATTGCTCATGTAAATTACCTCTGATTGATATAAGAGAGACAAACACTAAGAGGACGATATCCAAGGACAGAAAAAGTGGAGACGCATCTGCGGAGGTACCGGCTACCCCTAGTTGAACGGTTGCAGAATAGGGGCAAGTGGTGTACCTATGGACAAGCTCTTTTTTTTTTTACTTAATATTTTTTTTCTCGCAAGTTAAGAAAGGTAGAGAGAAGATTGTTTATGTTATGTATTCATTGTCTAATTGTGCATAACCAACTTATTTTTAGTTTTGTATAATATTGACCTGTGTTGTGTTACGACCTTTCCCCCAAAAAACACATTTTTGTCCAGAGGTACACTTATGGGTGTGTACCTGTGGACAGGGGTAAGTGTACCTTGGGACAGCATGTGTACCTCTGGACATCAAAACATTTAAGTAGTTTAAAAATGATTAAACATAGTATTATTTTATATTTTATTGGTGATAAAATTGCAAAAACTTATTATTATAAAAATTACAACAAAACATTTTGATAGCGATTATTAAAAACACGTATTATATATTGTTAGAAGAACCAACGTTGTAACAACAAATAATATTAAAAATATTTTTTATTTTCCATGTATAACTCATACATCTCTTCGGAATCGTATGAATCTGATCCAAAAACACCTTTATCCAAGGGCTGCATTTTATAAAAAGTGTGAAAATGCAAAGTTAGAATGAAAACTTTGGATTCTTTAGCTTTTTCAAAAACTTGTATATTTATATTATGGAAATCGTGGTTATCCATGATTAGGAGAATTTGATCACTTTTTCAAGGTATCATATGAGAAATTTTGATTCGTTTGACCAACTAAAAGATGGATATAAAAAATAATTAGAAGTCTAACAAGCATTTTATTTTAAGTTGAGTACCTGTGGACACAAGGCGTGTACCTTTGGACGTCCATAGGTACACGCAAAAATTTGTCCAGAGGTACACAAATGATACTAAATTAAAACATCAACTGACATTTAATTTTGAGGTTCAAAATAAGGCAAATGAATGCTCTATCGTTTTAAGCACTCCCTAAACCTTACATTGGTATTACCATTTGACTAAAATATTTCATAATCACACCATGAAAACTGTTTAAAAAATGCATAAAAATTTACTTTTTGTTGTTGAAAACTTGAATTGTAAAAAACGGGCACGTGTTGTAGGTGATGACAAGTTACACACAATAATATTGAGAGCTAACAAAAGTGTAATATCCCCGTTTATGTGAGGATTTTTAATCTTCTGTATTTCCAGAGATATAATGGTGTCCAAAGGTACACAGCGTCCAGAGGTACACCACTTGCCCCTACAGTACAGGGTTTACCTTTTGGAAGCTCC
Source organism: Agapetus fuscipes (assembly GCA_951799405.1). Lineage (NCBI taxonomy): Eukaryota > Metazoa > Arthropoda > Insecta > Trichoptera > Glossosomatidae > Agapetus > Agapetus fuscipes. Next base: position 9,669,543 of record OX637359.1, read on the forward strand.
AGCTTTGACGGACTGTCGCAAAAGATTCCAGAAAACAACGTTTCTATAAATATATAGTTTTATTCGAGCATTTTTCCAATGCTTCGTTGCAATCTTGCATCCATCTTTTACAGAAAGACTGATTTCATGGTTGCATCGGAAAACGGATTGCCCAAATGCTAAATCGATAGACATTTATTGCTGTGGTTCAGTTTTTTTCAAAGCAATACGGCAAGATGGATTCAAAGAAAACATTTGATATCTTTAATTTATCTGTAATCTAAGTTGCAAAGATATAATAACATTTAAGATTAAGATTAAGATAAGGACAGAAAAAAGTGAAGGCGCATCTGCGGAGGCCACCCCTAGTGAAACGGCGGGAGGATACAGTACAGTACAATAAGATTCATATTAAATGCATGCCCACATAAAAACACGTATAAGTTTGCGTTTACAAATGTTTGCAAATTAAAATCTAAATTTTATATTTTGAACACAAACAAACCTCACCTTACACTTTGTTGACCTTCCCTGAAACGGGGGTGACATTGGCAAAATTAGTTTTACTGCATAGGTGATTAGCGTCATACCAACAGTTAAGTCAAATAAACACCGAATATAACAATATATATTTTTTGGGCTTGAAACACTTGAGCACTAAATCTAAAATCTAAATCTAAGCTGTAAAGATATATATCATTTAAGATTCATATTAAACGCATTCCCACAAAAAGACATGTATAATTTCGCGCTAACACATGCCGCATGTGGACCTTCAATATAAAAACCCAACCTCAAATGAATATAAGCCCTGCAACTCTTGCCGACCTTCCCTGAAACAGGGGTGATATTGGCAAAGTGAACCATTTTTTACAGTATGGGTGGTCAGTCTCATACCAACCTATAAGTCAAGGAATACAAGCAATTAATTACATCCAGTTATATAGAGGTGACATTGGCAAAGTGAGTTTTATAGTATAGGTGGTCAGCTTCATACCAACTGTTAAGTCAAATAAACACCAAATATAAATTATTATTTTTTTGGGCTTGAAACACTTTAGCACCGAAACGGGAAATCATTTTTGTTCCGAACAAAAAAGTCGAAAGATTTTAGCCTAGATACAATCTTTCAATACCTACTCACAAAACTTTTTCGTAGAAGCAAAAAAGGAATTCGCGCAGTGGGTGGGTAGGTATATCAGAAGGCTCTAATCAAATTTCTGCATTGGAAATCAATTTAAGTTTTTTTGAGAATGTACCCTACTTCCGTTCCGTAGTCTATAATAGCACAAAGGCAGTCTAACAAAGCCTTGTACCCCAACCAGATAATGAATTCATATTGAAACCCACAGTATAGTATCGTACTGAAAGTTTGTATCATCTTTCAATTTAGCAATTTCAGTTAATGAACTTTCAGCGCTCTACAGAGAACTGGAGTTTTCATTAAAAGAAAACATATTTTTCACTCTACTTCTACATTTAATTTTTAAATCCTACGTGGGAGACTCCCTAGGTTTCAGAGACACTAGGGGTCTGTGATACTTATTGTAGTACCGCAGACTGTAACTGTTACTCTGTCGCCATTGCGCTAGGAGTGGCCAGAGCCTTTGTAGAGCTGCCTCCATTTTTTCTTATCCTGACATACCTCTTTCAATTCATTCATATTCATCACATTTTTCATGCATTTTCTTCATTACGCTCACTTTGTTGTATATCCCATTCTTTCACAATCTCCCAATCTGATCACTTCATACTTTTCTCGGTCGTCCCTTTCCTCTTTTTCCTTTCGCACTTTCTTTATATATGTACTTTGTCAATCTATCATCATTCATTCTTTCCACGTGCCCAAACCATCTTATCACATTTTTTTGTACCTTAACTTTCACATCTTCTTTCAGCTTACATTCTTTGTTAACCCATTCATTCAGAGTTTTTCCTGACATGCTTCTCAAATTCTTCATTTCCACCGTACATTTTTTTAGAGACAAAACTTGGAGTTCCGTAGAGACAAAACGAAGAGAAAATCATTCTTCTCTTTACACACGGTCAGTAACATCCGTTTTTTTCATTCCAAAAAATTGCTTCATATTTATAGCTCTTTTAGTTTTTTTTTAAATTGCAGCCTTTGATCGTATTCGACTCTTATATCACTGTAACACAAAAAAAGAACCTTCATATCACTTATCTAAAAATACCAAAATATTCATTTTTTTTTGGTTTTGTGTACCTAGTGACTCAACAAAAAAAAAAACTTTGATCTGATAATTTTAACAATACAACAATAATTTCATTCCCTCACGGTTCACGACTTCCATACATTAACTTAAATAGAAGGATTTACATATTTTATAGATAGGTAGGACTATACCACACACATAGCGCCACGGTGGGTTTCGAACCCGAGCCCCCTAAAGTGAGATCGGAGGAGATAACCACTGTCACGATATGCGACAAGCAAACAAGAAAAAGAAACAATAAATTTGTTTTTTTACGAGCATTATAAATTACAGTCCCTCCAACAAGAGATTTAAATACTATTTTTTTTATAAATGCTGTGGAATACTTTATTTCTAAAACTGGTGTAGGTAATACATGATTACGAATTAAAATTAAAATACGGATATAAGACGAGCAATTATTGGAGAACTTTGTTTATTTTGGACCTTTCGCTAATATTGTTACCAATTTCTGGAGACACCCTTGCTATGCGGTGACTAAGGATGAACATGCTTGTTGTAGTTAGTTTACTTCTTGACTATTAGGTTGGTATAAAACTGACCACCCATACTGTAAGTAAAAGTTCACTTTGTCAATGTCACCCATTATACGTGTCTGCTTGTGGTAATGCGTTTAATATGAATCTCAAATGTCATGTATCTTTGCAACTTAGATTATAGATTAATATATATAGATATTTTACTCAATTTTTTTCTTAACATGTTGAAAGACTATAATTCTAGTTAAAATCAATCATGTACATGCAGGCGTGGTTGATTACTCAATTGGTAGAGCACTTGCGTTCAAAGACCACATCCACACAATGGGTGTCAGAAAACTCGAAATAAAAATATTGTCAAGGTCAGCCATCCCAAAAAATGAAAACTTTTTTTTCTCAAACACCCACTTCAATCAAAGTGATTTACTTAAAGCCGGCTTCCTTACCTGTAGAAAAGAATATAATGCACTGGTCACATGCCACTCTTTCGGGGACACCGCGGCAAGAAGTTGCACAACATGTGTAGCTTAGTTGCGTAACGTTTTTTTTTATTAACACGAGCATAAAAAAAAAGTAATATTTCACGAACTTATATGTGTCTGCTTGAAGGAATGCATTTAATATGAATTTCAAATCTTTGCAACTTAGATTTAGATTTAGCGCCCTTAGAGTGACCCCATCACCAAACGGCGCTTAAAGAAAGTCAATAATGAACAGATTGCTAGGGAAAAGGCAAATATTTTGTCACTGGTTCCTAAAGATCCAAGTGTGAATCTGCCCACCGAGAATAAAAGATCTGAATACATTTTTTTCCCCATTCATCATGATCAACGTTATAAGAATTTCTTATAAAAAATTGCAACTGATTCAAAAATTCATTTGCATAATATTACTATTAAATGATATAATCTTTAATCAAAAGATTTTTTTATGTATCATTAGTATTCAAATTAGAAACGTATAATATTTTTAATCTCATTGTATAATGACTTTACAATTAAACATGAGTGTAAGTTTTTTATAACAATTTTAATGATCTGGTGCATGCATTCTTTTCACGGTCTTCCTCTACCTGTGTTGGTCATTAATTAATTTATATGAAGAACAATAACACTGGTATTTAAAATCTATGGTATACGTTCCTTGACTAATAGGTTGGTTGGTATGAGCCTAACCCTCCATTCTTTTAAAACTTAGTACACTTCTAACAATGCCGTCTCGGTTTCAGAAAAAGGCGGCAGGAGTTGTACTGTTTATGTTCATGTGAGGATTTGATTATTCTATAAGTATACTCGTAGCATGTGTAATCATAAACTCACATCTATCTGCTTATGGTTGTGCATCAAATATGAGCCATGCAACTAGATTATACATTTGGACGGTAAAAAGGCAGCATATGCGACATTTTGGTCAAAAATGAGTTTTGAATGCTAACTTATCTAATCTAATCTAAACATAAAAACCAATCTCAAATGGACATACACCCTGCAACTCTTGCCGTCCTTCCCTGAGACAGGGGTGACATTGGCAAAGTGAACCATTTTTACAGCATGGGTGGTCAGCCGCATACCAACCTATAAGTCAAGGAACACACACGACAAATTACATTTTATACATCACTAAATAATAATATCCAAATACAAAATATCCATTTACAAATAAAAACAAATTCCAATTTAATAAACCCTAGCCGCCAACATTACAGATCAACCGCCATTTCTATCTGTCCTTACATACTTCTTTCATTTCCTCCAGAGTCATAATTTTCTTCATACAGGCTGTTCTTTTATTATGACTCTGGATATTCCATTCATTCGCAATTTCGGATATTTGGTCCATCCATACCTTTCTCGGTCTTCCTCTACCACGACATCCATACCTATCCTACTTGAAATTTTCCGTTCTTTCTAATGCAGATACTCGCATAGCTCTACGATGATTTTTGGGTTGTTTATGCCCAAGCAAACAACCGCGTTTTCGAAGTATGGTTTCGGTGTAACCGACAAGATTTTGGCCGTTTCTTGTCCTAAAGTAGCTTATGACATAAAAAAAATCGTAAAACCACATTAATAGGAATGCCAATAAATGCCTTTATTTTATTTTTATTTTAGAGCTGTTTTTATTTAACGTTATGATAAAAAAAAAAGTCATGCCATTTTTCTGCAATCTCAAATTTCAAACTGCTCTCCTAAACAATTTTGTTAATGTCGCTTATGCCCTACTGCCTTTTAACTGTCGATTTATATATGTGAGGTCTCAGAATAATACTTGCTTATATAACGATAAAGTGCAAGGTAAGGGAGGATCGCGCTTATAGATGCTGCATGTGTACTCACAAATTAAAATTCAAAACTCATATGAATATAGATCCTGCCACTTTTGCCGACCTTCCTTGAAACAGGGTTGACATTGGCAAAGTGAACTATTTTTTTTAAATATCTGAGGTTAGCCTCACACCAACCTATAAGTCAAGAAATATGTTTGAGTTGTTTTTTACTTGAGGTACAGTCACTCAAATGCACACCAATATTATGATAAAGCAGGTTCATAATTCCCTTTCATAATACTCGTATCTATTCTCTTCACTGTACCGGAACGATTTTCGAAGGTTATAATATCATATTGTTCCCATTTCTTATGTAAAGTGATGCTAAACATTTTCAATTTTAATATATATTACTAAAAAATATTTCTGTGATATAATCGTATAAGTACATAGGTACGTCGCTAAACAGCAATGCAAAAAAATGTGATCATTATTTCTATGAAAGGTGTTGAATTGAAGTAAAATTTGTGTTGGTTCGGTTATTTACTTGTTTTTAAAAAAAAAAAAAAAAATACACATGCAGCATGTGTATTGTGTAAGTATTTTTTTTTTTAAAAAATACATTTAACTATGGGGAACAAAATGTATTCAATTTTAAACAGACTGCATGGCTATGTGTAGGTACTCGTATACCAAGGTAATAACCATGTTCAAACTGGCTAACACACGACGACTGGGATTTTGAAAATTAAAAAGTCACAAAATACCATAACCTTCCCAACCGAGTATACACACGATATATTTTTTTCTAATAGATTTGTAAAGAAGTATGCAATTCACAAACCTATTCTGCCTGACCAAAAACAGGTATTAATATCATCAAATAATTCATTATTTTCTATTTTAATGAATTATTAATTGATAATTACCCAACCATATCTGTTGATCTAGGATCAAAGTTATAGTCAAATAACCCAAGCGGGGATTGAACCAACGTTATTCTATTTCAAGTACGCTTGAAAGATCAGCCACTGGACTATCTCGGCCATAGCACCGATAACACCAATTATATGATTTGTTCAGTTACTGAGCCTCAGCAACGCTTGACAGGGTACAGGGTACTCTTCGATAAAAATGGCACTAAAAGAAGAAGATTAAATATTTCTCGGGCTTTAAATAACACCGATATTAAATGAATAAATATTCCACATTAATTCTGGCACACTCCATTGTTCTTCTTCTGTATTCTACCACATTGTAGAGTGGATTGATTCGTCTTTGTTGTTTCGTCGTCAGCTCGGGAACAATGAGACTTATTACAGACGTGACTTTACACGTGCGTACGCCCTGTCAGCACCTCGGCACGTATAAAATGACGGCCTCACAATGTTGTGTACTTGCGTACTTATTTTGTATCAGGAACAAAGAGCTTTGAACGTTTATAGTAATTTTAAATTCGTAATAATCATTTTATTAATAAAAGTAAACATCAGCGTAGTCACGCGGGGGGTGCAATATGTGACCACTCAAATAAAATGCAAAGATTGCATAAACTTTAATCTTTAATCTATGTTGCAGGAATATATCTACATAAAAGGCTCATGCTTGGCATTTTAAACAAAACTTAATAAAAGGGACATAAGAAGGATATAACTTATTTGGGATTTTTGATGATAAAAAATAACATTGACAAAAATATTTAAATAATGGTAGGTAAATTCAGTACTTACATAAATAATTTAAATAGGGGAATTGGAATTGGTCAACCTCAACTCCAATTATTGTCTATGGCAGTTTTATTACATTTATTGATGGGTAGAAAGCCCATAATATAAAACATTTTGAGGCATCAAGACGGATGAAGAAATACTGTGACGTCATCCCCGGAATCCTAAACATAACGGATAAAGTTCATTTCACATTGGGTAATAACAAAGAGCAGCAGAAACTAACTTACTGCATTGATGCAGTTTATCTTCCACTTTTGTCTCAGTCCTGTCAAACATTGCAGTTGTGTAGTCATAATAAACATATTTTTAAGTAACAATTTTTATGTTTTCTTGCTTTCTCCATTTTGTGTTTTGACACCAAATTACAGCACATGCCGTAATGTCTTAAAATAAAGCCTTTCACCCCTTTAAAATTCGTCAATTTTATCGATCACAAGATTTATACCGCATGCGTCTATGTTCGGACTGCTCCAGGCATAGTACGCACGCAGCAATGCTGCCACCTTTCTAAAAATATTTTTTAATTCACCTGTTTTTTTTGTAGGTACACATAGAAATGAATCTGTGAAGTTGTTTGTTCTCTTTCCCACTAATGACCATTTTCGTAAGTAGGTTGAAACAGATATAAATTGACTATTTCGTCAAAATAATTTTCGATCCACATATATGATATTTCAATGGGTAAAACACTTGCAGAAACGCTTTGTGATCGTAATCATTTGACTCTTGGTACGAGTAGTTACGATGCAGCTCTAAATAGAGCATTGGTGGCTCCTGACACGATGTTTGCCCAAAACTTGCTACCTGAGATAAGGATGTCTAGTATCTTTCCACCTTCTAGGTAGTCTTCCAGCTGAGTATTTACCCATATATTGGCATCTCATTAGCTGCAAAGTGTGCGAGTCTTTCATGACTCATTCTGGAGACAATATTTCTCCGAAATCACCTTCTGAATCTGCTCAATCTCACAATTAATGGAAGCAACACAAATTTACCTGGCCGAATGACATCACATGCTTTTCCCAATTTAAAACTGCCCAGTCAATTCACAAAGCACAAATCTCAAGATTTTTTTAACATTTCATTATACCTTTATATAGTGTCTGCTTGTAGAAATAAATAGGTTTGAAGTGCTTCTTACAATTTATTGTTGTAATGTGCAAAATAAATTTGTGTCAAGAAAAAAATAATTGGCAGCATACTTGGCAAACTTGGCAAGTCCAATTTTTGAAATATTGCTTCGACCTACGACTCTTTGAAATCCCAACAATATAATTATGTTTTGTTGCTGTTTTTTTTTTTACTGTTTTGGTCAATTATTTTTATTGAATCAACGTTTGATGTTTTTTATTCATTTGAAATTGGTCACGACGCGTTTATCTAGCGATTTTTTCGTATAAAAAATGCGCTAACGCGTGATTTATTAGCGAATTTTGCAAACTTAAAGTGTATAAGCAATGATTGATTGTGGATTAACACCAGAAATGTGGTTGGTCGATTTCAAGACAAAAATAAACAATGATTTAAAATAAAATGCTAAAATTCCAGTTTTTATTATTATTTTGTTCTTCAATAAAAGAATTTCCCTAAGCTTAAAATATGTGTTTCATCTTGAAAAATATATGCAAAAACACATTTAAAATAAAGTAGTTTTAATATTATGTATTAAATACGAATTCTGTATGTACTTTATTAAACTCTGACTTATTGTTTGTTTTTTAACATCTATAAAATGCACAAACAAATTTATAAGAAAAGTGTATACATATATACAAAATTATGCCAAAGGTTTTTCTTTTAAATTGTGTATATTTACAGTTGCGCAATGGATGGCAACGTTTTCATCAACAATAAGCAGACGCGATAAGAAGGCTACTACATCGCTTTGGTAAACAGCCCTGAAAATACTTGACGCCCGTACTAGCGAAAATTCCGCAGTTAAAAAAAACTGTGAACGAAATATCGGCCTATCTTGAAAGAATTCCAAACATTTTTTTTCAAATTATTTGTTTTTATGCTAACACCGTTTAAATGAACTCATCACTAATTTCAATTTAGATTTTTGTCTCACCGTGCAAATGTCACAACTGTATGGCACAACGCTCTTTAAAAAATAATCACAAAATATTTGTTTTCCTTTTCCCTAGCATGTAGCAACCCGATCGTGTGACGTCACAACTTTGTATTCATCGATTTACATGCGAAGTCTATTCTCGTTTATTTTAATTTCTATTCATTATTAGACTTGTCGGGTTCGACGTCTCGCCCACGCGTACGCTCATATATCAAAGCCATATTTTTTCATTGCAATTATATTTTTAATTGAACGCTTCAAGACAATAATTTGCAGTTAGCAGCTTTAACAAACAGAGATGGCGTCACATAAGTCAATATTTATCTAAAAATCTCCCTGTGTGGGCTGTAACCATTCATTAAAAATTCAATTTCACTAAATTGTTTTATTGCTTTTTATCTTTTGATTTGTTTTTTTTTAATAATTGAAACGAAAATATTCATTAACTATTGATTCTGTTCTATTGTTGTTTGTGTAGCAAAACAAAAGCATTTTTTATTAATAAAAACCCACCTATTCTGCCTGCCTAGAAACAGTTATTAATATCATCAATTAATAATTCATTCTTGTTTATTTTAATGAATTATTACCCAATGACATCTGTTGATCCAGAGTCAAAGTTATGGTCAATGGACCCAGGGGGGGATCGAACCAGCGTTATTATAATCAAAACACGCTAGAAAGATCTGCCACTTGACCCTCGGCCATAACACCACGACAAATGTTACGTTATTTAAAGGAATGAAAAAAATATTTCATCTAAAATGTATTTGCGTAATGAGCGTTCATGTGCTGTGGGTCCTTCTGACACATACATAAAGGACGGGTATGAGGAGGGGTTGAGCGTTTACCTACCCTATGCACGCGCCTGCTATGCCCTCCTATCTACCCCCCTATGAACCCCTTACATATGGACTTCATTTTGTTTAGAATTTTTTACAAGTATGTTTTTTCATTAGCATAAGACTACCCTCAAGTATCTAAGCAAAAACTCTCTCATTTAATCCACTTTTTCTAGCCAATGTTTTCCCCATCCTAGCCTCTCTCATGCCAGTAATTGCGGTTGGTTTTTTGTGCTCCCATACCCCAAGACAGGCGTGTCAAACTCATTTGATATTGCGGGCCACATGGTGTTTTTTTAGAGTGAAAAAAGAGCTTCAAAGTTTTTAAAAACACTACTACTAGTCTGTCAGAACTACAAGCCGGTGATCGTGTCGAAAATCAAGACTCGGAAGCATACTCGGGAGTGTTGTTTTTTTTTTTTTTAAGGAATCCTGTGCAGGAGGCTCCCCAATTCTTGAGAGTCTTGGGGGTCTATGTCACCCTGGAAGGGTGCCGCAGAGGTGTTGCTTGAGTTCTTGGTTCTGTCGTGAGGCGCTGCAAGGAAGTGGTGATTGATGTTGGTTTTGAATAAAACCGGATTAAATTGGGAAGGGAACACAGATTCTGGTAGACCATTCCATAAACGGTCAGTTTGGCAAAGGAATTTGTCATGAAAACGCCAAGTTCTCATAGTTTTGAGATCGACTGCAAAGGGATGAATGAGAGTCGTACTACGAGTTTCCCTTTCTGAAATGAGAGGGGGAGGGATTAATGAATGGAGCTCATTAGAACAAGCTCCGTGGTAATATCGATAAAAAAGACTGAGCATTCCAACTTTTCTTCTGTGCTGGAGCGGCTGCAGATCGGATGTCAGAGAAGGATCATTGATCAACCTCACTGCCCTCCTTTGCACAGAATCAAGTTGTTTGTGAGTCGGCAGCTTTATTTTACACGATCGAACAAAATTTTCGCGCGTTTTAAAAAAATAGTTTTTTAGTTTATTGTTACAAATGAAAAAAATAGTTTTAAACATCAATAGGGAAGCCGATGGAAATCGTGGTATTCGGACCCTTCGCCACTGGTATGTACGCAACCTATGCGGGCCGCAAGCTTTACTTGCCTGTCCCAATGAAAGCCCGAAACGTGAAAAACAATTCCCTTCAAAATAATCTTCCTCCCTTTCATACATGCTCTCAATTTACATATTCATTCTTGCACGAATAATCAAAATGGACCACTGGGCGAATCAATTTGCAACTTCATATATTCTAATTTTTAAAAAAGAAAAAAATATATCACTTTCTAAAATATTCCTTCTTGTACGCTCAGCAAGAAAGTCTCCTCGAGAACCTGACGGTGAAACATTAATAGACCAATGAAACTCAATTCCTTGACTTATGGGTTGGTATGAGGCTGACCACCCATACTGTAAAAAATCGTACACTTTGCTAAATAAATATATACAAGGATAATTTATTTCTAAGGTACACATAATAAAAGAGCACCATTTTTGTGTGTGTCACACCTCAAGGGCCCTCTCAAATCACGGATAAGACTTTTTGTAAAGATGCGTCTTTAGTGCTCCTTTAAAGACACCAACAGTTTCTGCCTTTGTGTCTATGTGTCAGGGAAGGTCGGCAAAAATTGTAGGGCTTATGTTCATTCGAGGTTTGGATTTTATTTGTAAGTACACATTTAGCATTTGTAAGCGCGAACTACACGTGTTGGTTTGTGGGCATGCATTTGAGAGATTTAAATGTTAGTATATCCTTGCAACTTAGATTAAAGATAGATAGTCTTCTTTTTTGCCAGTTAAAAAAAATGCTCCCGTGGAAGCAGACTTCGAAGCAAAAATAACGGTGAAAGATCGATTAACTAAAAATTTCAAATTACAGTTAGGTATAAAATAGTGTCTTCTTTTCCGTGCAGTAAAAAATCTCCTGAAGAAACTGACTTTAAAGCCGGCGAGACGTCGAAAGACCGATGGACTCATTTTCGTGAATTTACAGTTAAGAAGAAGTTAGTTATTTTGTGTCAGTTCAGCAAAATAGTCTCCTGATGAATCTGATTAAAAAACCAACAAAACGTAATGAGACCGATGATAATCTATAATCTAAGTTACATATCTTCTGAGATTCCTATTACATGCATTCCCACAAGCAGTTACGTTTGCGCTTACACATGCAGCTTGTGGACATACAACATAAAAACCCAACCTTAAATGTACGTAAAACTTGCAACGCTTGCTAACATTCTCAGAAACAAGGATGGCATTGGCAAAGTGAACCATTATTTATGGAAGTTGGTGAATTTTATACCAATCTATTCTGGTTAAGGAATGAAATCATTAATTTTTAAATTACGGTTGGTTCTTATTTCCTGAGTCGTTTATCTGTCAGAAAAAATATACTAATGGAAAATTTATACTGTGGAAGATACACTTCCTTATTCAGCAAGTTTTTCACATATTTCAATATTAAACAATATCGCTTATCTGACTTAGTTATACTTTCCTTGACTTTCTTCCATCCACTTTTCCAGTCGATTCCATCACAGTCTTCAATGTAGAAATCTCGTTTCGTTACTTTTTTTATTTTCGAGCAACAAATTTTTATAGAACAGCATTGTGTAAACTGTAACATTTCAGTACGGAAAATAAAAAGTTGGCTACAAAATTTCCACTGAAAACACACGGTAGAACATCGATTATCCGATTCCACTTTATTAATCGAGGCACAAGAAAACAACCGATCTTGCTACTCGTTGAACTGCACGGCGTTTCTTAGCCGAAAAATAATTCAGTTAATAAATAAAATATTTACAGGATTATTTACTTAGTAAGCGCTGCTTTTGTGTAAAACAAACCTCAAGAACAGATTGCGAGCTTGATCGTCGCTGTAGAAAGCGACAGGTCGTGAGCAAAATCTTGATGTTAGACTAGATGGATCTTTGGTGACCGGATTTTGGTAAAGGCTGATGAATTGTTTAAACCAAAAAAGTGCAAGTTGGAAAATTACATTATTATTATTTATTCTTTTTAAGAAATCCTGTGCGGGAGACTCCCTAGATTCTAAAGACTCTAGGGGTCTATGACACTTGTTGTAGTGCCGCAGAGGTGTACGAGCTTGGTCGTCGCTACAAAGCGCCATTACTCAAGCAAGACCCAGTTGCTGTAAGGCTGGATGGACCTTTGGTGACCGGTCATTGGTAAAGGTTTATGAATTTTTCAACCCAGCGAAGAGCACATTCGAAATATAAATGGTATATTTTTGTGCTCCGCCGAGATCCGAATCCACAACCTTCCATTTACGAGTCCGAAGTGTTACCACTACGGACTACGGACCGGTCCAAGGTCCATTATATTAATTTTGCTCAGAAAAATGCAATCACTACCTTTTGATGACAAAACCGAAGCGTTAACTATTAGTAGGGATTGCAATTGCTGGATCCCTCATCCAGCAATCCAGCTGGATCCAGCGCATTTTTCGGCCTGCTGGATCCAGCACCAGATGCTGGATCCAGCGCTGCGGATCCGCAAGTATAAAATTTCCCAAATAATGGCGCAAAGTCTGACTTGCCAGCATTGGCGCTTTGCTAGATGCTCTTGCAGCTCGGCGGGAGCGATGTTGCCGCTCTTTTATGATGACAAAGACACGGACACCAATGAAGGCTTAGAAGTAGTAATTGAACAAACACCAGCTGAACATGAAGTAATTCAGCGATACAGTGAACTTCTAAATAAAATGCAAAAAGTTGTTAAGACTTTTAAAAGATCACCTACCAAAGATGAGATGTTTTTGCAAAAATATATAAAGGAAGCAAAGGGCAAAGAATTGAGTCTGATTCTTGACTGCTGCACTAGGTGGAACAGTTTGCTCAGCATGCTGGAACGTTTATGCCAAAAGTTTAAAAGTTTGCATTGACAAAGCATTCATAGACACCTCAGAAACTTAATTCTCAGCGGACAAGTGGTCACTAATCAGTGTGTTGATCGCCAGGACGCCAGTCTTCAACCGGTTAAACTGGCCGTTGAAGTTCTCTGAAGAAGAGAGTCGAGTTTGATAACTGCTGACACAACCCTAAAATTTGTCTTAGACAAACTAAAAAGCCAGGACACAATCTTGAGTGAAGATCTTTCTGAGGCACTCCACAACAGAATCGAAAAACGGCGTCTCACCGATGTCACAGGCATGCAGAAAATTTATCTACAGAACCCGAAGAAGTATAACGAAGAAATTTCCCATTACCAAAAAAATATGCAATGCGTCAGGAGATGAGTATATGCTGAATCGTGTAAGCACATGTGTAGTGGAACCATCAACAGTGCAAGAGCAAAAATATATAATGGAAGTAGAAAACTATAGACAGGATAAACCGGATTCACTGAATTTGAATTGAAACAAGAACTGGAGATTAAGCTTAAATGTGAGAAAGAAAACTTCATGAAAACGAAAGAAACGAGAACACAGAAGGATTATGGTACGATATTAAAAAAGGAAATGAGTGTTTATGAAATTGAGGGAGTAGGAGGTGAATACCTAACTTTAATTTACGATTATCAACGTTATATTACGATTATCAGAAACTAACCAATAAGCGTAGAGGCAGAAAGGGCTTTTCTGCAGCAGGATATAATATATTATGCAGTTCATTAAGAAGCCGGCTAGGAGACAACACCATTAATACCATTTGTTTCTTGAGATTTCCAGAAAAAAAATACATTTTGTCTTAATAAAAAATCAAGAAAAGACTTCTTTTTGTTATAACTTTTACTCTGTCTGTCTACTCTACCTCTAAAAAGTACGAGTTTATGTTAAAATTTTGATTATTGTGATTTGTTAAAATGTTTAATTAACACGATTCTTAAATATTAAAAAAAAAACAGTTACATTTCTTCAAAAATCAATAAATTGCTGGATCCGCGCTGGATCCAGCTGGAATTGTGTAAGTCCAGCAAAAATCCAGCTGGATTGAAAATGCTGCTGGATTGCAATCCCTAACCATGAGGCTACGAACTGGCTAAGTTCCAAAGAAGAATATTAACATTTAAATTGTAAAGTTCAATGAATGCCCACAAGCAGACACGTGTAAGTTCATGCATACACATGCCTCATTACTTTACTTTTACTTTCTACGGCTAATAAGCTTTGAAGGCTCAGGGCCTCCCGCGCCACAATCCTCCAGGACTCTCTGTCTTGTGCTGCTTCCTTCCATGGTCCCCTCACTGTCAGAATTTCGGTGCTATTATATTTTAATTATTATTACATTACATGCTTCATTATAAAACTAAAATAAAAAATAAAATCTAAAATGAGAACTTATCCTGCAAATTTTGCTGCATTTCTCTCACACAGGAATTACATTTGCAAGGTGAACCTTGTGAATACAATTTGTGTAGTCAGTCTCGTTACAATCTATAAGTTGAGGATTATAAAGTATATTTTTTGCAGTGCCTATAAGAACAAAGTATAAATTAATAGGATTCCAGAAAACTATACTTCCAAAGCCACCCACATTGCTGATCATCCGCAATTATTTTCGTTCATTGGATACTTCCTGCATTTCATCCAGACTCATTAAATTTTCCATGCAAGAGCACAACGCGGATAATCGAGGCTCTACAGTATTTGCGAGCTTTTACGTCTGCCTGAAAATCTATAAAGCATATCGTAAAAGCTGGAAGGCTGAAAAAATAATGATTTAGTGTATAGAGCCTTAACGACTCTACCTGCGCTGTAAATCATTACAAAGGCTATATTGTATCAGGGCTTTAAGGCTCCTGTAGGAGGTTTGCAATCATTAGGAAGGTACACAAGCTTGCAGAATGTACGCCTTGTAAATACTGCATTGTTGAAAATACTTAGAAAATTTTGTATGTCTTAGAAAAATGGTTTTGAAAAATTGTAAAAAACTCTGAGAACTTTTTGCGGAAGCTTTTTCAAGAAAATTCTTACATAAATGAGCATATCGTCCACCCTGCCATCTGATTAAAAAATGACCTTTAAAGGAAATTGTCGTAAAAATAACATTCTTCAGTCTTAGCTAAGAAAATAAGGTATAATACAATAATGTGGCGTTCATTTAAATATTTTTAAAGTCAATTTTCAGTTTTTATAAGACACATTAGTACAGTACACATGCAAATATTGCTCACGCGAAAATTTCTCTGATGGACATAAGAGATTTTCAAAAGTGAACCAATTCTCTTTAAAGGGATTCGCAAAGAAGCTGCACACTGCAGTTATTTTAAACAATATAATTTTAATTGTTTTTTTTTATTTCAAGGGGCTTTCTCCAAGTACTCACTATGAGGAATTACTTTTACGAAATAATTTTAACATTCATTGCAAATTTTATTATTTTAAAAAATTTCATATTTTAAATCCATTATTTGTCTTTCAATGCTGATCTTTACATTTTTAATGGTCTGTTTTGAAACACTGAAAAATCATTATTATTTCGAAAAAACTTAAGTTATTTTTCCTTGCTCATAAAAGTATTAATTTTCAGCCTGTTTTCATGTGAAAAACAACAAACGTTCTGACGTAAAAAGTACTCTTTGTTTTTTATTTAAAAACTGTTAAATGCAAAATTTCCCATACAAAAGATAACAGCACTAAATTGCGATTGTTTCTATATATAGAACACTATTTATTGAAGTTTTTTTGCATGGATATTTTTTTACTGTGTCTGAGTATATTTTTCTTTATTTGTCTGCGGATGGCGTGCCGGGTTCTTTATATTTATTCAATGTATTGCTTTAATCTTCTCTGTGTCGGAAATTAAATTACATATTTCACACTGCAAACACAGCAACTGCAGATTAGTGCGGAGCAGCCCCTCCACCAGACACAATTCCAAGAATATTCAAAGTCAGCTTGGCTTACATATTTACAAAATAAAAATTACTTATTTACTAACCGTTACTAACCGTTGTAAGAAAACTTACATTATTCCCGACATATTTGATAACGTCGTCCAGCTATTTTTCCACGTTTAAGAGGTCTTACAGCTGAGCGTTGACCTATTGGCATCTCTTAGATTTTGTAGGGTTTGTGTATTCACACAGTGAAAATTCATATTATTTAAAATAAAATGATTTTTTTCATTTTCAAGAGCGATGTATGTCAAATTAAAATTGTAATTTGACATACATCACTCTTGATAATGACCTTAGTATTGAAGGTCGAAAGTACTTGAGGTAGAAAATATTATTGTGAAAATAAAACTACGTTTTAAAAAAAAAACATTTTATTTTAAATATTGGAATCTAATTAGCTACGATGTGTGCGAGTCTTTCATGACTCATTCTGAAGACACGAAATCTACAAAATAATTTCCTCTCTCTGCTTCATTTCATGAGGTCCTACTTTTAGCACATCTGTCAACGGCGTACGCTATTAAGCTACACATATCTTGCAACTTATTGCCGCATTTTTCCCGAAAGGGTCGCATGTGGCGAGTGGAACCCATTTATTTTTACAGGTAAGGGGAGTAACCTCACAACAACCATTATCAGTTTAAGGGGGGGTTTCTCTGGTTCTCATTTCTTGTTTAGGCTGAGTACACCTTCCTGGTATTTTTTTTGGGTTTGAAATATATATCACAACGACAAATCATTTCTGAAATCCTCGGGGGAATCGAACTCGGCATGGAATGCAAGCATTCTACCAACTGAGCAACTGATTCTGCCAGCTCTCAACTCTCAAGTAAGACCCAGTTACTGTTAGGCTGGATGGACCTTTCGTGACCGACATTTGGTAAAGGTTTCTGAATTATTCACAGTTTGTAGAAATATTTTCACTTATATATTTTTATTTCCCCTTTCTGGACGGCCTGCTTCCCTCATTCACCGTTCACGCGGCTCGCTAAGCCGCTTCGATAGCAGCGGAACTGAAAAACGCGCCAATAAATTACGTGCAATGTGTAGCGCTCGTTCTATATATGCGAATACTGCTCGTGCGCCGGCGCATTATCGCAAGTACAAAACTTCCCTTCAAAATACACCAATTCGTTTGCTCCCATGATAGAACGACACAGTGACAAAACGACACAGTGACAAAATGACACAGTGACAGAACAACACATGACGGAACAACACAATGACAGTACATAACATGACAAAACATCACAAGATAATACTAACCTATGTAAGCTGCACATAAAAAGCAACTTCTTACTGCGTTATCCCCGAAAGAGTGGCATATGGGTGTGAAAGCAAAATAAATGTATGTATGTGTTGTTTGTGATGTTTTGTCATGTGATGTTTTGTTCTTATGTTGTTTTGTCACAGTGATATATTTTCTGTGCAGTTTTGTGTCATAGTGATATTTTGTCATGTGATGTACTGTCATTATAATGTTCTATCATGTGATGTACTGTCATGTGTCGTTTTGTGATTGTGCCGTTCTAGTCTATCATCAATTTGTTTCAGTAAAAATTTATAAAAACTGAAGCGCTCATAAGAGGCGCTCTTTCAGTATGCATACATTTTTAACTGTTTGAGTTTTAAGGCTACAGTCCTAGATTGGAACGAGAAGGCGTAATCTTGAATCTAATATAAATACACGTGTGCATGTTCAAATAAACGACTGAACAGATCCGGAGTGGAAGGGTTCGAAAGCGAAACACAGAAGGCTAGGGTTTGATCCCCACAAAGCGAGACAGAAATGATTTCCCGTTTCGATTTTTATTTCATACCTTAAATCTAAGTACGGTCAAAGTTTACTTAGCCTTCATGTGAAATGAGAAAAAATGCCCTTGGAAGCTGGAAACACTTAATTCAAATGTAGTGGTTGGTGGAATTGTAACGAGATGAATTTGTTTGTTTGGTGGAATGGAACATTAGATTTGAATTTGAATAAAAAAAGGAAAACAAAAGAATGCAGAAGTAGAGAAGAAGCTTCCTTGGTGAGAGAGCCACAAGCTGGTGTAAATTAGGATAATAAATATTATTGTGTTGTGGTTATAAATAATTATTGTGAAACGAATAAAAGTAAACATTTAATGTGGTTGTTATATTAATAATTGTGTCGATCATCTGTCAGTGGAAAAACCCTCACAGAATGCCGCCCTACTTACATATAAAAATAAATAGGTTCCACTCGCCCCATGTTACCCAACCCCGCAGTTTTTTATAAGGTTAATTTTAATTAGTACTAATTCCATTTTTCTCTATTTTTTCAGGTAAGTCCCACTTTTGAAATCTGATGTTCCGTAGGAAAACACGTAGGTAAGTAATTTAAAAATTTAAGGGTTTGTGTATTAAAATTGTGAAGAGTCATTTTGAATTGATAATGTGTAATAAAACACATTTTATTTCTTCACGAGTTCATTTATTTCCTCGAGCGCATTCGATATCATCACACCATTATCAAGATAATAAGTGGATTGTTATTTTTTGTAATCAAAAATTACAAACACTATCATACAATAATGTGGCATTATAAGTCGGCCAACTGGGACGGCTTAAAGAAATACTTTAAAGATCTTCCTTGGAACAAAATTTGCAATGAGCATAATGACCCTTCTTCATGTTCTAACGAACTCGTTAAGTTAGTCCAATGTGGAATGGAAAACTTCATTCCATCCACAATCAAACCCTTGCGGTCTAAAAACAATCCTTGGTTTAATCAAGAATGCTCGGTTGCGGTCAAACGCAAAGATTCTGCGTATCAAACTTTGACCAAATCAAACACCACTGCAAATAAAAAAGCCTTCAACAAAGTGTCCAAAGAGTGTAAAGCCACCATTAATAGAGCTAAGCTTGATCACGACTTCAGAATAAGCCAAAAACTTTCCGCCTGTCCCAGCGGAAATCGATCTTTCTGGTCTTTGTCTGCTCTGATTAGTCGTAACTTTTGCGCTTCGTCCTTTCCTCCTCTTACTAAGCCTGATGGCACATTAGCCCACTCCGGTCCGGACAAAGCTAATCTTCTGTGTACTTTGTTTGCCAATAATTCCACACTTCACGATAATGGCAAATCACCTATATCAATTCCCCATAGCGGCTCCTTTATGGAGATGCCCAAAATAACACACACAGATGTGCGCACTGCTCTAAAAGGGTTAGACACACGCAAATCCAGCGGCCCTGATGGTATTCCAGCCTAAGTATTAAGAAACTGCGCAAATGAACTAGCTCTTCTTCTTTATAAACTGTACAAACTGTCCCTTGGATGCGGTACCGTGCCTTCTAACTGGAAGGTTGCAACCGTTCATCCCATCCCCAAGAAGGGAATTCGCTCTGACCCTGCCAATTATCGTCCAATCGCAATCACTTCCTTACTTTCAAAAGTCATGGAAAGGATCATAAACGATAAGCTTATGGAATATCTGGAAACCCATAAACTGCTTAGCGACCACCAATACGGTTTTCGCCGTAACCGCTCCAGCGGTGACCTTCTCACTTATGTCACACACGTCTGGGGCCAACGCCTTGATCTTATGGGTGAAACACAGGCTGTTGCTCTTGATATTTCCAAAGTTTTTGATAGAGTTTGGCACTCCAACCTCCTTAACAAATTGTCATCATTTGGACTTCCCCTTCTCCTCATAGAATGGATTTCCAGCTTTCTTAAAGACAGATCTATCCAAACAGTCATCGATGGTAGTAAATCAGCTCTGCTACCAATCAATTCCGGTGTCCCCCAAGGATCTGTCTTGTCTCCGACACTTTTTCTTATGCACATCAATGATTTACTATCCTGTGCTCCTATCCACTGCTATGCCGATGACAGTACAATTCATGACGGTTTCTCTTTTACAAAGCCCCCAAATAGTTCAGCGATATCTATTGCTCGTGAATCATTAGCTTCAAAGATCAATACAGATCTCAGGGCTGTCAGCCGTTGGGGCACTGACAACCTTGTAGAGTTCAACATCAAAAAGACTCAAGCATGTCTGATATCCTTAAAGAGGATTCCAAACAACTATCTCCCAACTTTCGGCAATGTCTCCCTCTCTAACCATGAACACTTAAATCTTCTTGGTGTTTCTCTGTCATCAGAGTTAAAATACCATGATGCTATTGAGTCTCGCACAACTTCCGCTTTCCGGCGACTCGGCATATTATACAGAGCCCGTAGGTTTTTTACTTCAGCCCAGTTATTGACTCTGTATAAATCCCAAATCCGCCCCATTATCGAATATGGCAGCCATCTCTGGTGTGGTATGTCCAAGAAGTTGAGTGAACAACTTGATTCTGTGCAAAGGAGGGCAGTGAGGTTGATCAATGATCCTTCTCTGACATCCGATCTGCAGCCGCTCCAGCACAGAAGAAAAGTTGGAATGCTCAGTTTTTTTTATCGATATTACCACGGAGCTTGTTCTAATGAGCTCCATTCATTAATCCCTCCCCCTCTCATTTCAGAAAGGGAAACTCGTAGTATGACTCTCATTCATCCCTTTGCAGTCGATCTCAAAACTATGAGAACTTGGCGTTTTCATGACTCACTCCATTGCCAAACTGCCCGTTTATGGAATGGTCTACCAGTATCTGTGTTCCCTTCCCAATTTAATCCGGTTTTATTCAAAACCAACATCAATCACCACTTCCTTGCAGCGCCTCACGACAGAACCAAGAACTCAAGCAACACCTCTACGGCACCCTTCCAGGGTGACATAGACCCCCAAGACTCTCAAGAATTGGGGAGCCTCCTGCACAGGATTCCTTAAAAAAAAAAAAAAAAAAAATACCATTCTTGTTAGCATTTTCAAGAGAGCTAATTATTTGTGTTACTCCACGAATAGGTTGCTATGAGGCTGACCACTCAAACTGTAACAATTGGTTCATTTTGCTAATGTCATCTCTGTTTCAGGGAAGGTCAGCAAGAGTTGCAGGACTGTTCATTTGAGATTGGATTTTTATATTGTTTGTCCACTTGCGGCATGTGTAAGCGCGAAATTATACGTGTCTTCTTACGGGAATGCATGTAATATATATTTACAACATAGATTATAGTTGTACGAAAACTTTCAATATTTTCGACGTTTCATTGGCGTCGTAGTCAACGTCATAAGGAAGCACCCTTTCAGAATGACGATTAAAGGAGAACTGATTGCCATATACCATAATTATTTTAAAATTTTATTACATACCCGCAAGCGTAGATCATAACGATTGGAAATACAACAATCATTATTGTGTTTGATCTGGTTATATGTTAGACCATGTTATTCAGAGTTTTATCTTCTTCGCCGTATGCTTCCGTATTTTTTCGGACCACAAATACGGCGAAAAACTTTCCGATGTTACACACAACTAATTGCGTTTTTTTTTCTCGGATAAGCTTTGATATAAATCCGGTTCTCGAGTTGTTTTATGTGTTATACATCCGGAATCCGGTTTCTTGGTTGTGTGGCCGTTAAACAGACGTTAATACCGGAAACGTCCGTCAGGCTTCACTTCGCCCATTCCCATTCCTTCCCCACTCTATTCCCATTCTTTTCTCATTCCTCTCACACCCGCAATCCATTCTTTCCCCCTTTTCTACCCCCGCAGAAATAAGCCCTTCGTTAGGGGCTTGGAACCTGGTTTTTTTTTTAATAAATACACTTTTTGAGTATTTATTTATTTCCTGGATAATCTGGATTAAAACGGATTAAATTTGGCAGTCATTAAAAAGTCAACTGATTATGCAAATCCATGATTTTTTTTATGTTTTCTGTTCGCTGTAGAAAATAATCCATATCGACGGTTAAAAGGCAATAGGGCATAAGCGACATAAACTAATTTGTTCAGGAGAGCAGTTTAAAGTTTGACATTGCAGAAAAATGGCATAACTTTTTTATTTTTTTTATCATATCATTAAAATTAAAACAGCTCTAAAATTAAAAAGATAAAGGCATTTATTGGCATTTCTTTTAATGTGGTTTTACGATGTTTTACAAAAAAATTTATGTCACAAGCGCCTTGAGGACAAAAAAGACCAAAATCTGGTCGGTTACACCAAAACCATACTTCAAAATCGCAGTTGTTTGCTTGGCCATAAACAACCCAAAAATCATCGTAGAACTATGGGAGTTAGCGCATTAGAAAGAGCGGAAAATTTCAAGTAGGATAGCATTCATAACTCATTTTTCACAAAAATGTCACTTATACCTACTGCCTTTTAACCGTCGATATGTATTTTTTAATAATCTATAATCTATAATCTATAATAATCTATAATCTAAGTTGCAAGGATATATTCATTAAAAGCTCTCAGATGTATGCCCACAAACCAACAAGTGTAGTTCGCGCTTACAAATGCTGAATGTGTACTTACAAATAAAATCCAAACCTCAAATGAACATAAGCCCCACAACTTTTGCCGACCTTCCCTGAAACAGGGGTGACATTAGCAAAGTGAACCATTTTTTACAGTATGGGTGGTCAGCCTCATACCAACTATTTAATTTAATAATCTTCCGTTTTCGAACACAACTTGTATTGTTAGGTTTAAGTTGGAATTACGGTCGTTTGACTTATGTACAAATATAATAAATGCAAAGCTAAAAAACAATTCGGATATTAGACGAACCATTATAAGAGAACTTGCATTATTCGCGAGGTTTCGTTATCTACGTAGCTTAGTCCGGTCGATAGCTCAGTTGGTAGAGTGCTTGCATTCCATGCCGTGAGCTCGGGTTCGAATCCCACCGAGCGCGAGGGTGTCAGAAATGATTTCCCATTTCGGTGTTTATTTCAAACCCCAAAATAAAAATACCGGCAAGGTTTACTCAGCCTTCACAAGAAATGAGTACCAGCTCTCTCGGGAGCTGGGAAACCCCCACTTCAACTGAAGTGGTTGGCGTAAGGCCGGCCCCCTTACCTGTAAAAATAAATAGGTTCAACTCGCCACATGCGACCCCTTCGGGGATAACGCGGCAAGAAGTTACACTATATGTGTAGCTTAGTTGCGTTTTTTTTTTTTTAACGTCTTCAGGAGACACCCTATCATTTCATCCTTAGTCATCGTGCAGAGAGGGTGTCTTTTGAAGACGTTAGATATGTCACTAACAAAACGTCGGGAACATCGATCTAAATAAAATATCGATGGTCGGGAATAATGTAAGTTCTCTTACAAAGTTCCGTCTAAAATCTGAATAAAAAAATATTAACTTGTATTATTACGATTTTAAAAAGAAGAAGTTCACTAAGGATGTCCAGTACCTCCGCAGATGTGTCTGTACATTGGTCTCTCCTTGCAGACTTCTTTTATCTCTCATTCACCACTCTTTTCATTCATTTTCACTTGAGTTTCCAGTCATTTGTAATCTTACGTATTTCATCAATCAATTCATTCCTCAATCTTACCCTTTTACATTCCCTTAGTTTTTTATTGTTTATTCATCGTCCATTCTTTCTAGATGTCACCTCATTTTACTTCTATGTATTTTTAGTCTCGTTAAAATCACACTCATTCATAACCCAGTCATTACGAATCCTAGCTTTCAATCTTACCAGTCATTCCTCTCAAGGAAGCCTTTTGTAATAAATTGGAAAAAAACAACCCTAAAATTCCTTAAATATAGTTTCATGATAAAATTCCTAAAATTCATTTAGCATGTTTAGATGTAATTCAACACTCTTTAACGCTTGCATAAAATTAACACCTTTTAAAAGAACGTACATTTTTCGTTTTTTTTTTTTTTGATTAAATGATAAAATAAATTAACTGAAAAAAGAAACGACCGAAACAGAAATGTAAGTCGTTAATAAACTTGTTGAAGGAAAAATTCTCGTTTTAATTACTCCATTATTATAATTGTTTTATTACATTATTAAAAAAAATCACGACACGCATTTTTATGGGCCACCCGTTAGTTGTACTGCCTACGTTCATAATGAAATTATTTTTGTAACCAAACAAAAAAAAAAACACTACTAAGTCACACGTATAGTGTAACTTCTTGCCGCGTTTTCCTCGAAAGAGTCGCATGTGGCAGGTGTAACCTATTTATTTTTACAAGTAGGGGGCCGGCCTTACGCTAATCACTGCAGCTTAAATGGGATTGGTCCAGCTCCCGAGAGGGCTGGTACTCATTTCTTGCGAAGGCTGAGTAAGCCTTGCCGGTATTTTATTTTGAGCTTAAAGTAAGCACCAAAATGGGAAATCAATTCTAACACCCGTGGCGGGATTCGAACTCGAGCTCTCGGCATGGAATTCAAGCACTACCAACTGAGCGGACTATTGCCGAGAAATGAGAAATACCGTATTTTTTGTCTTATCGTACAGGAAACGATTGAGGAGAGATCTCAGAGACGCCGAAG
Source organism: Agapetus fuscipes (assembly GCA_951799405.1). NCBI lineage: Eukaryota > Metazoa > Arthropoda > Insecta > Trichoptera > Glossosomatidae > Agapetus > Agapetus fuscipes. The sequence goes on from OX637359.1 coordinate 9,694,386, forward strand.
ATTATTGTGGCTAAAAAACTTGCGACAATGGTTCAACAAAAACACCAAATCTCTGTAATTTCCGCCGCAGCATCCAAGGTCAAAATAGCCATGATGATCGTCAATCTGCGACAGAAGTGGCACGTAAAAAAGAAGAAGAAGAGGACGATAATTTGTCACACCTGTGATAACTCTCAGATTTTCTTGTTACAGCTAAACGCACGGATGTGTCCGCATTAGCGTAACCAAGCACTCCCCCCGCCGCTCACATTCGTCATTAATCTACACTCGCTAGTTAGTGGGACGTGTTATGTTTGGAGATGAATAATTAATATCCCGGCAGGTAGAGACTTTCGGTTGGCTGGAGCGCTCTACACATTGATAATCCCTAGAGGACGCGGCGGTGAAAGTGTAGAGGCACAAAGGTTTTGCACACCCTCATCGAACAGCCATATATTTTGATATCCAATCTAATCTCATCTAATTTGCAAAGATATGTAACATTGGAGATTCACATTATATGCATTTTTACAAGAAAACACGTATTAGTTCGCGCTTGTACATGCCGAATGTGAACCTACAACATAAGATCCAAATCTCAATTGAACATACACCCCGCAACTCTTGCCGACCGTACCTTAAACAGAAGTAGCATTGGAAAACTGAACCATTTTTAACAGAATCGGTGCTCAGCCACAAACCAACCTATAGGTTAAGGAACATACACAACATTTCTTTGAATCGTAATTAGTAATATGTCTTTACATCAAAACAAATACAGAATACAAAATGCCCATTTAAAACCCCTAGTCCTAGCCGCCAACAGTACAGATCAACCTTAATTTTTTTCTGTCCTTACATACTTCTTTCATTTCATTCAGAGTCATAATAATAATAATAATATCAGGCTAATTTATTTTAAATTACAAATGATAAGAGAGCGCCATTTTTGTGTGTGTCACACCTCAAGGGCCCTCTCCGATCATGGATAAGACTTTCTTAATAGGTGTGTCTTGAGTGCTCCGCGAAATACATCCATAGATTTGGAGTTCTTCACTCCGGGTGGCAGTCTGTTCCACTCCACCGGACCCGCAACACGGAAAGCGCGGTCTCCGAAATTTGTACGAATCTGACGGCGTGGCTGAACCAAATTGACTACTTCATCGCCCGCGGATCTGAGTGTCTGCCTCCTTACACCCATCTCAACAGGCAACATCATGTCAGTCAAATAAGGTGGAGCCAAGCCATTGATGGCTTTATATACCATCACACAAACACGGTAGACCACCCTCTCCGGGAAACGAAGCCAATGTAGTGTTTTTAACAGCGGAGTGATGTGAGCGAATTTGGGTATCCCGAATATGAGTCTTGCTGCCGAATTCAACACAAATTGAAAGCGATTGAACTGCTTCTTCGGCTGACCACTATAAAGCGTCGAACAATAGTCAATCCGAGACACCACAAACGCGCCCACTAGGGTCTTGACTGCATCTGACGGTAAACACTTTCTAATAGCCCTTATTTGGCGTAGTGAAAAAAAAAGAAGAAGCTATTGTGGCATCTATTTGCCTCTCCAATGTCAGATTCCGATCCAGTAAGACTCCTAGAAGTCTCACCGAATCAGAAGGCTGGATTAGCTTACCTCCTATGGAGAGTGGTACTCCGTTCACTAAAATTTCACTCAATGTCAGCAGTATACAAAATGAAAAGGATCGGACCCAACACAGAGCCCTGTGGTACCCCAGAAGACAGCGAGTAGGTAGGTGAGACACCGTCACAAACACGCACCATAACCTTCTTCATACAAGCTCTCCTTTTATTATGACTCTGTATATTCTGGAAATAAAAAGTATGAAAAAACTGTTGTGCAGAAGTTCTTCGTGAGCACTTCCTTGTAATTAGTTTACTGACTATGAGGAGGTATATCTAATAAAAGGTTTAATCCATGATTTCTCAAATTCATGAATCAGCATTTATTCAGTTTTACCTTTAAGTTGCCGTATTATCAATCTTTTGAAAGATTTATGTATCTTTAGAATGATGTATTCATTTTTCGAAAGATTTGTGTTTTAATTGATGATTCTTTGTTTCTTTCAAAAGGTCTATCGGAAGATTTATGTGTTACATCAAAAGATCTATAAACGTATTGAAAGATCTTTTTTATTATCTAAGGATCTATGTTTACATCGAAGAATCTGTGATTTTCTTAAAAGTAATTATACATACTCGTACATCAATCAAAGAATCGTTGTATCTATCAAAAGATATTTGTATTTATCAAACAATCTATGCATCTAATAAAAAATTGATGTATCTGTGTTTGTGTGAACAAAACTGTGTTTTGTTTTCATGTTAAAAAATATTCAATGGAGTTAAACATAGTTTCCACTAAAACATTTCATAAATTCAAAAAAAATTATGTATCTCTCATGAAAAATTAATGTATTGGTCTATTGAAGTGTTCAAGTACCTACATATTTGCATCTTAAACTAAAATGTGTACCAATCTGTTAATCGATCGAATGGTTAATTTTTGCGATTGTGGTCCCTGAAAAAGAAAATAACGAAAGTTGTCCCTGGTCCAAAAAATATGGTAAACGACAGTTTAAATGATGCAACTAGGTTTTGAATTTGTCTATTATCTAAAACGGGTACTGAGTGTAGCTCATTTTTATGAAAATTTCACAGATAACATCAGAATGGCTTTAAAAATTAAATCTTTTTTGAAATTCTTAAATTCCGTTTATCCCTGATGATATAAGTAATTTCACAGCCGTCGCTGCTCTCTCCAGTAATGATATGCGACATCTCTCAGCCGGGTGACTAATCCTTCCCTGTCAGCGAGCACGTGTATGTGTACTAACCCTCAACGGCGACACTGACACATCAGATCGCTGTGTGTGCAAGGCACGTCTTGCTGAGAGGTTAATGACCGGCACGGGGTGGCAACTAAAGAAAATATTATCTTCTTCTTCTTCCTCCTCAGTCTTTCTCAGTCCACTCCTGGACGTAGGCCTCCTTCAATCCTCTCCATACCTGTCTATCAACTTCTGTATTCAGTCATCCTCTGCCTGCAGTTCTCTTGATGTAGTCCAGCCACCTCAGTTGGGGTCTCCCCGCTCCCCGCTTGGACATCGTTGTGTCGCCACTGGACGATCTTTTTCGGCCACCTGTCATGGTCCTGCCTTGTGACGTGGCCATATTATATGATTTATAATTTTAGTCGCAAATATATCGCATGATTTTTTTATAGCCAAAAGCGGAAATTTAGGTTTTCTTTGGGAAAATGTAATAAATTTTTACTATCACAGAGCGTTTCATTTTATGTGATTAGTTCGGCTAATATAACCCATATTGTAAAAATGGTTTGCTTTGAAAACGTTACCCCTATTTGAGGAAAGGTCTACAAGTATGTTAATTAGAGATTGGGTTTTTATGATGTAAGTCCACATGCAGCATGTGTAATCGAACTTATACGTGTCTTCTAATGGAAAGTCATTAATAAACATCTTAAATGTAATATACATATATTAACAACTTAGATTATAGTGCGGTCGATGGTTTAGTTGGATCAATGCCGAGAGCTGGGGTTCGAAACCCACCGAGTGTGTCTGAAATTATTTCTCGTTTAGGTGTTTCTTTCAAACCCAAAATAAAATACCGACAAGGTTTACTCAACCTTCAAAAGACATGAGAACCAGCTTCCTCGGGAACTGGGAAACTCCAAATTGAAGAGAAGCTGTTGGCGTAAGGTTGACCCCGTCACATTTAAAAATAAATAGGTTTCAATTGACACATGCAATTTTTATGGGAACAATGAGGTTACACTTTTAAAAATGTAACCAATAAACGGCACTTTATGTTTTTATTTTCAGAATTTTTATTTAATTTTTATATAGAATTTGATGTTACGTATAATATTGTAGAACATATCTTTTTTGTCAACGCTTTCACTTCTGAGAAAATCACAATTGTTTATTTTTTTCATATGGCAACTCATAGACGTAGATTATCAAAAATATTGCCATAACTTAATTTGGTAAGAATGTATCAAGCAACTACTTTACTGAAAATTTAAAAAAAATCGTTCGAGCAATTTTTGAGAAAATCGCATTTGAAGTTTTCTCCTCTTTGGAAGCCATCTTGAATTCTCAAAATAGTGAAAAACAAATTATAGTGCAAAGAAGTTTATAAATTTTTCTTTCTTGTGAACTTAAAAAAAGTTTTACAAAATTGCGTTTTTATGGGTCTTTTTAATATTTTCGATGAAAATTTTGAGATCGTGTTAACGGTACTTTAAGTACAATTTTTTTAATGTTTTCTTTAAATTTTTGTAGAAATTGATATTGCGCGTAATATTGTAGAACATTTTTTTTGTCAACCCAGCCATTTCCGAGATAATCACAATCGTTTTTTTCTTTCATATGGCAACTCATAGACGCAGGTTGGGAAGAGTGTTGCCATAACAAATTTTCTTCGCGACAGTTTAAGCAACGACCACACTGAAATTTTAAAGAAAATCGTTAGAGCCGTTTTTGAGAAAAGTGCAATTTTATGTTTTTTTTGTATGGCAGCCATCTTGAATTTTCAGTGTGGTGCCATGCCAGTCGGCCCATCAAAATCTGTGGTTGTCAATTCTCTAAATCCAAAAATTTGTGTCTCTGTGATCAGTAGTTTCGGCTGGGACATACACTCATACGGACGGACGGACGGACGGACGGACGGACGGACGGACGGACAGGTTCGACAAATTAGGTTTTTTTGCATGTCCTGGTGCAGGACAACTCATTTCCGTTGAAACCTCGAAATTTTTTTCGGACGAATACAATACTTTATAACAGTCCTTCGGACTGCTATAAAGTAAAAAGAATAATGAGACAAAAATAAAACGTTCAAAAGCAACTTATAAAGATTAAAAATGTATTTTAAAATTTTAAATTAAAGATCCGATCCATGTAGGTGTAAATCCTCCATTAGCATAATTTTCCAGTACATAAATAATATTCCCTATAACAAAACACCACTAATACCGGGCTCATATTGTATTAATCTAAATTGGGGCCCATTGTGTGCGGGGACCTGCTTTGAAAAACTTCAACAATGGGGTCCCCGAGGCGTGAAAGAAGTATTTAGTCTATGGGGCCCTTGTACGGGCCATAACTTAGTCGGAAACAGGGCCCTAAGTTGAACCAAAACTCTGTCTTTCGGGAAAGTGTGGGGAAAAGATTTCTCCCAATACTGCAGGTGACATTTTTATAATTTTTGATAAATGTAAGTTTCGCCTTTCTTTTTTTAATGTAAAATAAAGTCGTGGAGATGAATGCGGTTCACTGAGCTGATTGTTATTCACGTCAAGCTGATCCATGGCTCATCCAGTGGCTAAAGTGATATCCATGGGTTATCTTTACGATAAAAATCTCTCTTGTATCTATGGCCCAATAAATAATGTGAATATACGGCGAAAATGATACAGCTCTGAACTATACGCAATGTACCAAAACGTTGATATGATTATTATTTAAAGGTTTGTGAAAACTGTCACAATTTGTAATTTCGGAAAATACTGGGACTGACACCCATGCTGTAAAAAAATGATTCACTTTTGTCAATGCCACCCGGTGTAAGGAATAGCAGGTCACTCGCTGCATCACATCAGTGACACCAGCGCGTCTACGGATCCCCTGGTTTGGAACCCTTTCTCTGAGGCTGATTCCCAGCATCCTCCATTCAATGGCTCTTTGGCACGTCCTCAGTCTGTTGGCATACTAATATTTCCTACTTTTTTAAATAAACCATTCAAAGATTAAAGAAATACACTATGAGATGTAATTTAAAAGAATTCCCATGTCCAGGTTTAGTTTCCACTGCAAGCACGTATGTACGGTTGGATTGCGCTTGGCACCTTTTAGACTTATATCGGCCGCGCTAGCCGGTACTCCATCAGCGGAACAGAAATTGAATGTGGCAGGTGCGAGGGTAGAAAGCACGGCTTATCAGTTGAGCGGGCACGGGGTCGAATACCAACACAACACAGGGGTGAAAATATTATTACGAATATGTAATTGTGTGTTTTGTTTGTCTGTGTGAGAGTTAACATTCAAGTCTAGAAATAAATATATGTAAGGTACTTATATGATTGTATTTTAGATTGATTGAATTTGTTATTGTATGAGGCTGACCACCCATACTGAAAAAAATGGTTCACTTTGCCAATTTCAACCCTGTTTCATGGAAGGTGAGTAAAAATTGCAGGGCTTATGTTCATTTAAAGTTTCAATTCTAATTTGTAAGTGCACGTTCAGCATTTGTCAGCGCAAACTCACACGTGTCTGTTTGTGGGCATGCATTTGATATGAGTTTTGAATGTTAATAATTATATATTTGCAACTTGGATTATAGATTATAGAAGTCTCTCTAGAAAGAAATAGATGTTAGGTACTTATACAATATGTATGGTTCGAGATTGCTCGAGTATGTGGTTTGATGTTTTCATAAAGTCTCTCATGTACCATTTCTCAATGATTCGAGAATTATCCTTATTTTGGCTTTAAAATGAGGACAAAAGCTCGCTTTTTTTGCATTTTTACAGTATGCGCGGTCAGCCTTGTACCTATGTACCTTGTAGAGTTCCCCTCCCTAATGAAGTAAAAATAGAAATGGGGAGATCTTCCCTCTCAGAGAGATTGTTGAAGATCTTTAGTCCTTGGTCCATGATGAAGGTGAAGGTAGATCTTGGAACGCTGGTAGATACTGGTACTCCTCGTTGATGAAGAAAGATCAGAGATCTTGGAGGTGAAAGGTTCCCTCGCTGCCTCCTCAGGTGATCGTCGTAGTTTTGGCCATTTGTGTGATCGTCTAGCTAAGGTTAGGACTGCTCGTCGTGTGGAAGATTATGAAACAGAACGTTGTGTGATTTTTTGTTTTACCGTTTCAAAATCTACTTTAGTGGCAAACCCAAATTCGTTATCGTTTGGTGTGGAACATACGCATTTTCTAACTAAATTGTAAATTCAAAATTATAATTAAAAAGCTTACGAGATTTAAGTTACGTGTATTGTAAAATGACTATATGATATTAAAACCGATTTTAAAACAAGTGACTTTAATTTTTAATGGGATTTTGTTTTCTGTGAAATTACTAGAACCCGCTCTGGTAAGGTCACGGCGTATAGAAAAAAAACACGGCAGTCAACGTATTCAAGGGCGTATACAAAATAGGGAACAAGGAAAAAGGGGGGACGTAGATCGCGAAAAGTTACTTGATGTGTTAATTTTTGTTAGTCTTTTTATTTGACAGATTACATAAATTTACAAAATAACATTATAATAACAATATGAATAAATTACATTGCGTCTAAATATATTACGTATAAAATATTTATAATAATATGAAAAATCTACCTCCACCCACCCCATAATTATTTTAATTAAAAATCCCACCTCTAAGTAGAAAATCTGCCTGCTAGCTCCAATGGAGAAGTCGGGGACTTGCGACCCCGAAGTGAGATTAACCGATCGGTTTACAAGCTTGACGCTCTCTCTCTTCTACCAAAGAATCGTCACAGGACTTTAGCACGCTAATTCTTGGCAAAAGGAAAGGAAGTCTTGTCACCAGCTTCGACTAAGTGTTACCCCACTGGGTCGGATATTTCAGCATTCCCGTTACCAAAACTTAACGCGCGCCTACTTCATACTCTATTCCAAGCTGCTTTTGTTAGAGAAGACAGCTTCTAATTTACCCCAATCATTCTACCAAAATTCGCAATACCATGGCACCGTCTGATGCTCAGCAAGTCCGGCCAAGTAGACCCGAGACAGATGCCAAAATAAAGAAAACCTGGCAAAACAATATTTGTGGAAATATCTACTCCATAACCTGTTCCTGGTGCACCTCAATATGGGGAAAACCCGATATGGGTGGAAGACCCGAAGCACAGACTACGAAAGACCTTTCCACATCCCCATAAATAATGCCTTAACCAATCGAAATTCGAATGGTAGAAAAATAATTGTGCAAACCGCTTTACTCACGGACAGGAACACGCCACTGGTTTTAAGTTTGTATTAATGTCGCGACATTAGTTATTTTTAGTGCAATCAGCTTAATTATTTTCTCCCGGCAGCATCTCAGGTCCATTATCAGCTCCATCCTCACACAAACACCCACAAATCAAATATTAAACAGCAATTTTCAGGATTTTAGCTAATGATTTTACACAGAAGAGACACGTCACCCACGGGAAACAGATCGAAACTGAATTCAACCCAGCAATGGAGTTGTCAAAGGACAGCTCAAGGTTTTTTATGAGGGTACCTTTTTTTGTTCCAAGTTTTAAGTGCCATAGAAAGATATATTATACTTTGTATAGAATTACGGATGTATAAACGAATATGGATAGAGTCAGATCTTTACATTCCCCCCTAATTTTATGGAAGGTTTTCAAGAGTTTACGAATGGAAAAGTTTTCAGAAAATTCTTTAGTTAAAGATATGAAAAAAAATTAATGCATCAATATTATTTCCGAATTGAGCTCGCGCACAAATGTTTGTATCATTTTACTTCATTTATGTTTTAGCTTCGAAAAAATTTGTAGAAGGATCGATATTTTTATTTTCCATCACTGGATTTCCATGCTTTGGTTACCGCACTGCTCTGTTTTGTCGTTCGCTCTGTCCCCGCTGCATTCCTCTCTCCTCCACACACATCTGGATGTGTTAGGGGTGCGCAGTCCCCGCTCCCCTCGCTCTTCTCCCCCCTAAGAGTTTCACCCCGTAGATCATCTCACTATAATATTATGTGGTTACTTCTGCAGGTAAGAATTTTAAATAAAATGAAATACGAGTATGCACTTGTGTTCCTAAATCAGTAATGTTTATTTTCCAAATCAGAACATATTATCATCGCATTGGCACAACGTATTATATCAATTGAAGTAATAGCCATACATAAAATCTGACAAATTTATTTTCCAAATGTAATCTTGTTCAATTCTCTTAAAGCGTTGACCTTCTCCTTCCCATTTCTTTTTAACCGTCGCCGCAACTTTGTCCTCCGTCTCCTTTTTGCGTGGCCAGCATTCGTCTTTTGTAAACATGACTCCTCATGTTTCCAACTTCTGAAATCCTCTGCGGTTGAGTTCACTCTAGCTCTCGTGATTTCCTCTATGTCTTGTATCATCCTCAGGTATTCAACACTTCACAGGCTGTAGATTCTCCGGTCACAATCCACATCCTCCATACATCGTCTGGATAATGTCTCCAATATCGTTTCAAATAGTCTTTCTTCAATTCTGCAAAACATGTCCATTTTGAACGATAAATATCCGCCCATAGCCGAGCATTTCCAATCAAACATTCATCAAAAACCTGCATTGCACGTCCTCCGGCATCCGTTAGTCTTATAAATGTTTCCAATTCTTCTAAGAACCGTAAAGGGTATTCGTCAACCCCCGCGAATATCGGCCTCTCAATTTTAAATGGAAGAGTTGGATCCATCTGTTTTTCCATTTATTTTCAAAAAATTGTCTTCCAAAAGCTTTCAAATTACCACAAATTATGTTGCACCTCAAAACAACACAAAGTAAATACAATCACTCAATGATCACTTATGACGTTCGTTTTTCGAACTTAATAAGATATATTATGTAAGTCACTCAAGTATATTATTATTTCTAATAAACTAAACGCACGTATATCACAAAATCACTTCACTCAAAATATAAAAACACTCAACACTCAAAATATATTTTGTTCACATGAAAACCTATATCACTCACACGAAAGCAAAAAAAATAAAACTATTACTCTCACTTGAAATGACGCAAGTTATAAAATTTTATCACCAGGGCTCGGAATTTATGGTTTTTTAAGCAAAAACGATAATATTATTTGAACTAAGGGTTTCTTTCTTACGCGTTTAAACACATCTTGCATTCATCTTAATATTGAAATATTCCTAAAACAACAAATCCTTGTTTCAAACAAGTTCAAAACCTTTTTCATAAGAATGAAGGCAATAAATTATTTCCAAAGTGGAAATAATTGAACAAAAAAAAAACCCTTGCCTCGACCCCAGACCAAAATTCTAAGATCACAAAAAAAATTGACACATGTGTCGCAGCACGATCAGGGCCGCGCGCGTAAAAAAGGAGCCCTAGGCAATTTTAGCAAAATTTAAGATACACTCTTTTTACTCGCGAAATTCTCGATTTAATAAAATTATATGGGACTTTACTAATTTATTATTAAACTTTTAGATACGTTATACATTTAAAATACGTTAATCTTTTACTTGTGAAATTTTCGCTTTTAGAAGTTTAAACTCGATTTTACAATTTATTTTTAAATTTTTTACAAAATTAATTCAGTAATCGCGACATTTTCGATTTAAGAATTTTAAAAAGGATTCTACTGATTTACTATTGATTTTTTTTAACAAAAATACGCATGTTCCACTTGTCTAACCAAACGATCCTTGGTCACCATGGGCGCCCGCAGGGAGGGGCCAGGGGGGGCCATTGCCCCCCCTGAGAATCAGGATAGTGCGCATAAATTTTTGTCAGGTTTTAGTGTTTTGAAAAATTTAGAATGTCCAAAATGAATAAATATCGGCAATTCCGCATAAACGCCGGGATAAGGTTACGTTAACGAAAAACATGACTACATAAATAACCAAACCCTACTTTTTTACTGTAAAGTGTCATACCCCCCAGACCCCCCGGTGGCCTTGCCCCCCCTGGGAAAATATTCTGCGGGCGCCCTTGTTGGTCACGGATACCAACTGTAGAGTTCCCCTCCCTAATGAAGTAAAAATAGAAATGGGGAGATCTTCCCTCTCAGAGAGATTGTTGAAGATCTTTAGTCCTTGGTCCATGATGAAGGTGAAGGTAGATCTTGGAACGCTGGTAGATACTGGTACTCCTCGTTGATGAAGAAAGATCAGAGATCTTGGAGGTGAAAGGTTCCCTCGCTGCCTCCTCAGGTGATCGTCGTAGTTTTGGCCATTTGTGTGATCGTCTAGCTAAGGTTAGGACTGCTCGTCGTGTGGAAGATTATGAAACAGAACGTTGTGTGATTTTTTGTTTTACCGTTTCAAAATCTACTTTAGTGGCAAACCCAAATTCGTTATCGTTTGGTGTGGAACATACGCATTTTCTAACTAAATTGTAAATTCAAAATTATAATTAAAAAGCTTACGAGATTTAAGTTACGTGTATTGTAAAATGACTATATGATATTAAAACCGATTTTAAAACAAGTGACTTTAATTTTTAATGGGATTTTGTTTTCTGTGAAATTACTAGAACCCGCTCTGGTAAGGTCACGGCGTATAGAAAAAAAACACGGCAGTCAACGTATTCAAGGGCGTATACAAAATAGGGAACAAGGAAAAAGGGGGGACGTAGATCGCGAAAAGTTACTTGATGTGTTAATTTTTGTTAGTCTTTTTATTTGACAGATTACATAAATTTACAAAATAACATTATAATAACAATATGAATAAATTACATTGCGTCTAAATATATTACGTATAAAATATTTATAATAATATGAAAAATCTACCTCCACCCACCCCATAATTATTTTAATTAAAAATCCCACCTCTAAGTAGAAAATCTGCCTGCTAGCTCCAATGGAGAAGTCGGGGACTTGCGACCCCGAAGTGAGATTAACCGATCGGTTTACAAGCTTGACGCTCTCTCTCTTCTACCAAAGAATCGTCACAGGACTTTAGCACGCTAATTCTTGGCAAAAGGAAAGGAAGTCTTGTCACCAGCTTCGACTAAGTGTTACCCCACTGGGTCGGATATTTCAGCATTCCCGTTACCAAAACTTAACGCGCGCCTACTTCATACTCTATTCCAAGCTGCTTTTGTTAGAGAAGACAGCTTCTAATTTACCCCAATCATTCTACCAAAATTCGCAATACCATGGCACCGTCTGATGCTCAGCAAGTCCGGCCAAGTAGACCCGAGACAGATGCCAAAATAAAGAAAACCTGGCAAAACAATATTTGTGGAAATATCTACTCCATAACCTGTTCCTGGTGCACCTCAATATGGGGAAAACCCGATATGGGTGGAAGACCCGAAGCACAGACTACGAAAGACCTTTCCACATCCCCATAAATAATGCCTTAACCAATCGAAATTCGAATGGTAGAAAAATAATTGTGCAAACCGCTTTACTCACGGACAGGAACACGCCACTGGTTTTAAGTTTGTATTAATGTCGCGACATTAGTTATTTTTAGTGCAATCAGCTTAATTATTTTCTCCCGGCAGCATCTCAGGTCCATTATCAGCTCCATCCTCACACAAACACCCACAAATCAAATATTAAACAGCAATTTTCAGGATTTTAGCTAATGATTTTACACAGAAGAGACACGTCACCCACGGGAAACAGATCGAAACTGAATTCAACCCAGCAATGGAGTTGTCAAAGGACAGCTCAAGGTTTTTTATGAGGGTACCTTTTTTTGTTCCAAGTTTTAAGTGCCATAGAAAGATATATTATACTTTGTATAGAATTACGGATGTATAAACGAATATGGATAGAGTCAGATCTTTACAACCTTTAAGTCAAGGAATTGAATCCCTAAAAAAACTGTTAATCTAATCTAATCTAATCTAAGCTGCAAAGATATATATCATTTAAGATTTATACTAAATGCATTCCCACAAGCAGATATGTATAATTTCGCGCTAACACATGCCGCATGTGGACCTACAATATAAAAACCCAATCTCGAATGAACATAAGCCTTGCAACTCTTGCCGTCCTTCCCTGAAACAGGGGTGACATTGGCAAAGTGAACCAATTTTTATATTATGGATGGTCAGCCGCATAACAACCTATAAGTCAAGGAACATACATGACAAATTACATTTTTTAAAATCAAAGAATAAAAATAACAATATATACATGGACATAAAAAACTAAATCATAAAACCAAATTCACTTTAACAAACCCTAGCCGCCAACATCACAGATCAACCGCCATTTCTTTCTATCCTTACATACTTCTTTCATTTCCTCCAGAGTCATAACCTTCTTCATACAAGCTCTTCTTTTATTATGACTCTGGATATTCCATTCATTCGCAATTTCGGATATTTGGTCCATCCATACCTTTCTCGGTCTTCCTCTACCACGACATCCATCTATTCTACCAACATATACTTTCTTCGTCAGTCTTTCCTCATTCATTCTCTCCATATGCCCAAACCATCTTAACAAACTTCTTTTAATCTTCACTTTCACACTTTCTTTTGCACCACATTCTTTTCTTACAAAATCATTCCTCACCCTGTCACTCCGTTTTTTCCCAATCATACTTCTTAGAAAGTCCATTTCAACAGTATGGACTTTACTAATTTCACTTTCATTCACCGTCCAGGCCTCGCTTCCATACATCAAGGTGGGTAAAAGTATGCCACTGCGTACCGCCAATCGAGCATTTTTAGAAATGTTTTGATTTTTGGCGATACAAGCTGTGGCACCCAGTACACACCTGCCCTTCATTACTCTTCTTTCAAGTTCACCTGTCATTCTTCCATCTTTCTCAAACTTACTTCCCAAGTATACAAACTCATTTACCACATCAACATTCATTCCGTTTATTCTAAATTCGTAGTTCGTATTTTCTTCATTTCTTTCAAAAATCAAAACTTTCGTCTTACTTGCATTCAATTTCAAATAATTACCTAGCAGAGCTTCGTTCAATCTAGAGAGCATCGTTTGCAATTCTACTGCTGTGTCCGATACAAGAACAGCATCATCCGCATACAGTAGAACACTCACTTTGCTCTCTCCTATCATTAATCCACAATCATCAAGTCTAGCATCTCGAACACACTTGTCCATGACTATGTTAAATAGCCATGGGCTCATCACACATCCTTGCCTTACACCCTTAAAAACTTCAAACCATTCACTATACTCATCATCAATACGAACACATGCTGTACTATTTTCATAGTTTGCATGCACCGCACCTAGGAGAGCCCCATTCACTCCGTATGCTTTCAAAACATCCCATAACATACCTCTGTCTACTGAGTCAAAAGCCTTTTCCAGATCTACAAAGGCCGTGAACAGCTTCCGCCTCACCGACAATTGTTTTTCAACAAGTTGTCGTAGAGTAAAAATCTGATCAACACAGCCTCTACCGGCCATAAAGCCGGACTGTATATCGGAAATCCTTTCACTAGTAGTCAGAATCACATTTTTTATAATCACCTTACAGAAGACTTTTCCTGGTATACTGAGTAGACTGATTGGTCTGAAGTTCTGACAGTCTTTTTTGTCCCCTTTACCTTTGTAAATGGGAACAATGACTGCCTTCCTCCAATCCATCGGTACTACTCCTGCATTCACACAAAGCTTACATAATTCGTACATCCAATCTATCACGCATTCACCTCCTGCTTTCAACATTTCACCATTTATTCCATCAAACCCAGCAGACTTTCCATTCTTCAAACATTCAATAGATATAGAATAGACCTTCTTAAAATTGGAATAAATAGAGGAGATTACAGAATTTCTGGCCACCTCTTGTGGAATGGCAATGACATATTTTATACAGTTACAAACATAGATTGTATTAAATGATGTAGATCTATTTTACACCCCATATGGTTAAACAGATTCTACCAGCATCTGTCCTGTATGCACTCCTTACAGCTATCCACCCATCGTTCTCTGAGCTGAGTTTTTACTGTCGCACATAAAACTTTTATTCTCATTGAATTAATACTGAAACACGTAGACACTGGCATGTCTGCGCATGAAACTGTTGCACTGAAATGATGAAATGTAGAAGATAATAAATGTGCAAATCATCAAACCAGTCTGGATTTTTTATATGTGTCCATAAAAAAATCCCAATGCAAATGTAAAATATTTCAGTTGTTATTAATTGAAGATGTTTTGACTTTTGTTTCTTTCGTATTAAAATTAAAAATAAAATAGCATGCCGTTACAAAGTGAGTAAAACTTTTTGATTTAATGCATATTTTGTAAATGCACTTCACATCAGTACCATTTATAACTTTGTTCAAAAGTTGTGTTTAGGTTACGACATCAAACGCATCATCTCCCGCGCCGAAAGTTAGCAGCGCACTCAAGATATAAAAGGCGCGTGAGCGACTTTCAAAATTCAGTCGGACGCTAGCAGTGGTGCGATGAGGATCTTCCAAGCAGCTGTTACATAGTGATATGCGTCAGTCAAATGGATATACATATGTATAGTAGAAAATTGTATTGATTCAAAAAGTTAAGTATCATTTGAAAGCAGTTTAAATAAAATACTCGGAAATAAACCGGTAGACTATCGTTCTCTCGTTTGCAATATTTTACGATTCCTTTTACTGAGCGCGATATGTCTTACTTAAGCTTCTGTAATGTAAATAAATGCTTAAGAAAAGCACACATAAAAGCTTCTCTTCTGATGTGTTTCAGACCTACCATATAAGAGTACATAGATACCTATGTACTGCATACTTTTTTTTAAATTTCATAGTCCAATTGTTTAAATTCATGCTTATTGATAAGGGCGCCTAGGTTTAAGTGCAACCGTTAATAAAAATGGTAATGATTGGTGACCGGTCGTAGTCAAGTAGTAAATGCTACGAATTCACAACCGAAAGGTATTGGATTTGATCACCGACTGAGCACATTTTTTTATTGCTTAAAATTAATATTATCCCATTTTTATTTGATCCGTATTCAAATGGTTAACGCTTTAGAGATGTAATCGGAAGTCTTTGATTTCCGGCTATTTAAAAGATCATTTGATTTTCACACATGAACTTCGCTGGGTTGAAAAAATCATCTACTTTTACCAAAGACCAATCAGAAAAGGTACATCCAGCCTTACAACAAAGTGTATCTTGCTTGATAATTGACGTTTTTTATAGTGACGACGAAGCTTGCAAAAAGCTCTTGAAGTGTAATTCATGCAAAAAGCATTCACATCTTTGATTTCATTTATTTTATACAAGCTTGTATATCTCCTAATCTATTTTATCTGCATTCTCTTTTCGTTCCTTGAAAATTGTTAAATCGAATCAATCTGTAACGTACGCTACATCTTCACAAATTTCAACCAATATAGGATTTTCGTATATTGTCCCATGTGCAGTGGCATTGACAAAACGCTATAAGTCAATTGTTCAACGACGGCATCCACTCACATACATCTATCTCTCTCCACTCGCGTACATCTATCTCTTTCCATCCGTTTATCCACACGAAATGTCTGTGTCGTAAGAAAAGAGATGTCGTTATACTTTTATAGAG
Organism: Agapetus fuscipes; assembly: GCA_951799405.1. NCBI lineage: Eukaryota > Metazoa > Arthropoda > Insecta > Trichoptera > Glossosomatidae > Agapetus > Agapetus fuscipes. The sequence goes on from OX637359.1 coordinate 9,710,673, forward strand.
AAAACTACAAAGAAAAGGGAGATATGTCTCTTTTTCATTGTTTTTTTGTCTCGTCCTTTTGATACGAGCATTGAGTTTCTTGACTTGTAGTTTGGTATGAGGCTGGCATGACATGCAAATAAATTTTAGCAACTCAGTTGGTAGACCCCTGCGTTTAAACCAACAATTAAGGATTTACTTCCCTCTTTGGGAATTAGGCATATTTTAGTAAAAACGAAGGATATCCACCAAATAATGAATTAATGAGAATGTGCCAAAGAGTCATTGAAAGGAGGATGCTGAGAATCAGGCTCACAGACAGAGTTCCAGACCGGAAAATCCGTAGACGCAAATGCGTTGGGCACGTCACTTTGCAAGGCAGGACCGTGACAGTTAGCCAAAAAGCGTCACCCAGTGGGGGCCTAGGATGCCCAAGCAGGGAGTAGGGAGACTAAGCTCAACTAAGATGTCTGGATGACATCAAGGAAACTGCAGGCAGAGAATGGCTAGACACAGCATCGATAGACAAACATGGATAAGATCGAAGGAAGCCTGCATCCAGAAGTAGAATGAGAAAAGCTGAGGAAAAAACGAGAATAATGAATGAATACATAAACAAATATGTGTACATGTGTGTAATTATTTTTTTATTGTTCAGACCAATTATGAACTAAGGTGAAAAAGCTAGAGCGGACATAAAAAAACTACTCATAACAACTGAAATGAATCCAGAATGTGTTTGAAAGACTCTAAAATATAAAAATCTGATGAGAATTGAAACATATAAAGCAATAAAATGAATCATAAGATGAATTTTAATTCATGCATGCACACAAGCAAACATGTGTAAACTAAAGGGTTTTTAATATTAAACAAATATCATTTCTTACAGTACGGGTAATCAGCCTCATGCATGGCGTGCTTTCGAACGCATTCTCTCCTCCTTCGGGTAAAATGCGGTACAAAGGTACATTATGTTTGTAGCTTAGTTGTGTTGCGTTGGATCAATCTACTGCAATTCTTTTTTTAACTCCTCCCCAAAACAAAAGCAATGCTTACTTTGGGTAGTATGTTTTGTTTTAAGATTTTTGTAATTGTAATATTATTGTTCATAGTACATACTGAAAACGACCACTGAAGACCTTTATCATAATCATTAAATCGATGGTATGAAAAATATTTTTGTTTTTTACTAATTTGACTTATACACTCTCTGCCTTTCACCCGTCTCCTCGTGTCTTATAGACTTTACACACGCGCTGGATGGGAGAGATCGGATAATTCTTGCCAGTGATTTTATTCCCTCGGTTTGGCGAATCGCAGATATTTATACGGATTCAGTTTTTATAGTGGTCCATCCCCCTGCGAGGAGTGATACGTCTATAGATTGTTCCAATAGTCCACCCTCCCATAAAGAGAGGGGCATCTCAATAGTTAGGCATATATGCTCGGAAAACAATTGCAGCATCAATGAGATTAACCCCTTGTATTGTAAAGATTAAACGGTACATTTTCCTGGTACCTAGGTGCTTACGTATCGCTGGCTAGCTTCAGAATCATCTCACATGGACGCTTTAGAATCGAAATGGAAGGTCATAGGTTGGAATTCTGGCGGAGAACAAAAAAAACATTTATCTTTGAAAATATGCTCTTCACTGGGTTGAAAAATTCCTATTATTTTACCAAAGACCGGTCATCAAAGGTCCATCCTACTCAATTTATTTTAGGTATCACTCATATTTGGTTCAGAGTTAACTTTTAATACAATCTCGCTCAACGGCGCTGGTACTAATGCGTCTTCAAAGCATCGCTTCCGCTATTAATAAGTGTATAAGGGCTACTCTGGCATACACCAGACCATGCCAAAGATTCTCGAACAGAAACTTCGAGCAAACACTAGTACAACCATCGAAATACATACATCTACAGCCACACATACACAAGTAAGTAAAAAAACACACACACAGAGACACAATCATAAGTTAACATACAAATACTGGGGAGGCAAGTTGTAAATTTTGCCCCTCAGGGGGTATGTATATAAAATACAAAAAAGAACAAGTAGAGAAACTGTAACGTATTCTCCAATGCGAGATATAAATACACAGATCTAATGCCTATAGTATTTTCTCTCAACAAAAGCCAACCTTCAATAGATGGCTTTCAATTTTGGACGACTTCCCGTACCAAAGAAGCGAAAATCAAAAGGACCACACTCACCTCAAATTGTGCTCTGGTCCAAGATGATGCTCGTTTCTCAGGATCCTATGGAGATGAGCCTTGTTCACGAACTGCCACACTTGCAAGTTATAGGTAAAACAAACACACTCACTCACAGAATTTTTAACGGTAAATTTCAAATCGCTCGTGAGACATATAAAAACGTGTCTACTTGTGAAGACGACAGAAGCGGAAGTCATCAAATCTTGAGATTTCACGTTGGATGTCAAAAAAGTTCATACCGACATCTTGCGATTTTTATCCGCACTTTTTTCAGATTGTGAAAGTCCAACATGAAATTCGCTTCTTAGACTATTAATTAAAATTAAAAATAGATGACGCTAATCATGCGTCACCAAATACATAATACAACACATTCGTTACAGTATAATAAAATGGTAACGGGGTTCACAAAAAAAAATAAGCTTAGCTTGCTTTTTTAAGATTTAATGCGTTGATATTTGTTTTTGTTTTTACAAGTTCTGTCCTTACTGTTCAGAGCTCCCTTGCAGAACTCTCCAGATGCCTTGAGGCTCCCCCCTCAGGACTTTACTTTAATGTCCTGATTTTGGAATGCGATAGCGGAGCTACTTCAGCTGTGGAGTCCCGCCAACGAAAAGTTCCGTCAATATTTCTGTGAAATTATACCTGACAATGCAAGCGGTTTGTTAACAAAACCGGTCGAGGATGATCCTATTCATAAAAAATACTCAAAATAATCTACAAACTTTTTTTTTTTTTTTATGAAATGTTTCAGCGGAAACTTTGTAGAACTCCATTTTACATTTTTTTCTAATGAGATGAAGGATTATAAAGCCTTTGTAATTAATGACATTTCTATAAAATTACTTTCAATAAATAAAACTAATCAGAATCAAATCAAGTCAAGGTTTGAAAAAAAAATCTACCTTTATCAAAGACCAATAAAAAAGTGTCATTTTTTTTTTTTTTTTTTTTTTTTTTTTTTTTTATTTAACAAAATATAAATACAAATTTATTTTAAAACGAGTAATATTTCTAAATAATAATAAAAACTTAATTGTTATTTCCTCACCAATTGAAGAGCCAAGCTCTTGTGCTTGGTGAGGGAATCGCAGCTATCTTAAATAAATTATGTTCTTAATTTATATTCTATATAATATAATGAAATAAAAACTTAATATAATACTTAAAGGAAAAAAATATAGGTAATATACAAGAATAAATCAAAAAATAAACTAACAATATAAAAAATGAAAAAAAACAAAAATTAGAAACAACCAATCAATAAGTAGAACTATGAATATATATATTTTTTTATTTTAAACTTAATTTTTTTAACATCCTTAATTATTTTGATTTCATTTGGCAATATGTTATAGTATTTTATTCCCCTACAGATAAAATTATTCTCAAATTGTTTTGTTTTAAATTTAGGAATTGTTATAAAATTTTGTCTTCTCCTTGATATAGCTCTTTCAAATTGTTTTGCTTTGTCAATTTTTATTATTTCCAGAATAGAGTACAGTTTGAAAATTTGTTCTATAGTTGGTACCTTAAAAATTTTGAATAAAGATTCTGTTGAAAATGTTGGTGGCTTTTTTAGAATTACTTTAATAATTAATCTCTGAGCTATTTTGACTGAATTTAAAATATTATCATATGATCCCCCCCATCCAATTATGCCATATTGTAGCATTGATTGTACAATTGAGTAGTATACCATTTTTAATTGTTCGATTTTAAGAATGTTTCTGAGTCTTATGAATATGTATATACATTTTCGTATTCGTTTGACCAGTTCCATTATGTGATTTTTCCACTTCATATTTTGATCTATAATAATGCCTAGGTATTTTATATTTTTAGTTGAAGTTAGTGTTGAACATGTGTTTTCACAGTTTTTAGTTTCATTGCAATTCTGACTGTGTATGATGATTTTAATTGGCGGCTCTGAATTAAATTTATTTATTGCGAAAGAAATGAATTGAGTTTTTTCAATATTTAGTGATAATATATTACTATCGAACCACCCCTTCAGTATATTCATGTCAAGATTTGCTCGTTCATTAATAGAGCGCCAATCTTGTCCCTCCAATATAATGGCAGTATCATCTGCATAAGATATTATTTTTCCATTGAGTTTTAGAGTGAAAATATCATTTGTGTATAAGATGAATAGTAATGGACCCAGTACAGTACCTTGTGGGATACCAAATTCACCGGTTGATGGTTGACTATAAGAACTATTAATTTTAACTATTTGAGATCTCTGATATAAGTAACTTTTTATCCATTGTAACGCTTTTAATTTTATCCCAATTGAATTCAGTTTTACAATTAGTTTTTCGTGAGAGATGCTATCAAATGCTTTTTTTAAATCAATGAAAATTCCGATACATTTAAAAGATTGGTCAAGTGAGCTATGAATTAAGTTCGTTATTTTCGCGATGGCATCTTGAGTACTTCTATTTTCCATGAATCCGAATTGGTTATCGTGTATTATATTGTTGGCTTTTATAAATTTAATTAACCTAATTTTTGCTAATTTTTCAAAAATTTTTGCTATGTTGGATATAACAGAAATGGGTCGGTAATTGTTTACTTTTTCCCGATTTCCTGTCTTAAATATGGGTGTTATTATTGTTTTTTTGTAATTTGAAGGAAACGTTCCACTTTCAAAACTCAAATTAATTATATGTTGTAGTGGTTTCGATATTTGTTCTTTAATATGTTTTAAAGTTTCAGCAGAAAGAGCATCATATCCAGGCGCCGTACCGTTTTTCAGATTGCTAATTACTGTCTCTATTTCTTCCCTTGTTGTGGGTTGAAATATATATATCATGTGTTTCTCTTCTATATTGCACTTTAATTCGGGAGAAGTACTTTTTCCAGGTATTTGCTGAGCTAAATTTTTTCCAACACTTGAAAAGAAATTGTTGAAAATATTAGCAGCTTTTGAGGGATTTTCTCTACAGCACGTGGTTTCGTTTTCATGATTAATGGCTATTATTTCATTTTTCAAGTTTTTGTTTCTTTCAAGAAAATCGTTTATAACAGACCATACATTTTTAGGGTTATTTTTGGTTTGTTCTAATTTATGTTTGTAATAATTTTCTTTTGTGGATTTTATTAAATATGTAAGCTTTTTTTTAAATTTTTCAAAATATTTGAGTAATTTAAGATTGTTCGGTTGTTGACGGGTTTGTTTATACAGAGTTTCTTTATGTCGGATTGATACTACTAGCCCATGTGTGATCCATGGTTTAATCGGCTTATATTTGTGTTTTATGTTATGTTGCACACTTGTTGATTCTTCAACAAGTTTTTTCATTGTATTTTCAAACATTATACAACATTCATTTACATTATTCATTAGATATAAATCGGACCAGTTCACAACATTTAATTTATCTTTTAAACCATCTAGGTTTATTTTATTATATTTTGATACTTTATTTGTTTTTTTTGTCTCTATCTGTGGAGTATTATATTTATAGTTAAATATACATGAGAAGTGATCTGTTATAGATGTGTGAATGACTGCGGAAGTAATATTATGAAAGTCGGGGATGTTTGTAAATATATGATCCAAACATGATGGCTGGTGTCCTCTAATATTTCTTGTAAATGAATTAATGCAGGAGAAATAATTCAATTCTGCCAGCATATTTAGGTAGATATCTTTATCGTTTGTGTAATTATTATCAGCAATATTTAAATTCATGTCACCAACCAAAATGTTTTTTTTACTTGTGCAAGTTACGAGTATATTTTTTAATCCTTCTATAAATTGTGATATAATTGATGTATGAGTACGATAGATTGCAAATATATTATAATTTTTATTGTTATTATTAATTTCAAGATTTAATATATTTACGTAAGGTACAGTGTTAATTTCATTTACGTTTATCATAATATTACGATCCGAAATAAATATAGCTACACCGCTATTCTTGTTAATTTTGGTACTTGCAGCTAAATAAGTGAACCCAGGAATATTATACTCTATTTGTCCGGCAGAGTGGGTTTCACTTAACACAATAATGTCCGGTAAATAATTTAATAATTTTATTGAAATAACAAATTCATCAAAATTTTTTTGTATACTCCGTATGTTATTATGTAGGATTGTTAAACTGTTTTCACACTTCACTAATATTTGATTTGCTTCATAGAATGAGTCAAATATTAGTTCATTTATATTTAGTTCAGAATCTATGTAGCTTATGTTTATGTCAGTCATAAATATGTAAATTTAGTCGTAGTCAATTCGATCTATGGCAATTTTATACATTTTTTGTCTGTAAATACATTGAGGGCTAGTTGTCTTGTGGGTAGTGTCGTTTTTTGTTTTGTATTTAATATTTAAAAAGTGACAGTTACTGCAAATCGCATCTTTTTCTAAGTTGTTACATTTCGCGTAGGTATGATCTTGAGCGCAGTGTGGACAATTTGGTGGTTGTGTTCTTCCTAGGCATCTTATTATCATTATTATTCCAGGAATTGTATATTATTTCAGATTTAGCGCTTTTTATAGCGACGACTAAGCTTGCAGAGGTGTCTTAAGTTGTGATTCATACAATAAACAACAAGAAACCAATAAATAACTGCAATTTTTATTTTATTTTCACATCCGGTCCGATCCGATAGCTCAGCTGGTAGAATGCTTGCATTCCATGCCAAAATCAAGAATACTATTCCCACCGAGGGTGTCAAAAATAAGTCTCCGTTTTGAGTGTTTGTTTAAATCCCAAAATAAAATACCGGGAAGGTTGAATCAGCATTCACATGAAATGATAACCAACCCTTGGGATACCCCCATTTCTAGTGAAGAGGTTGGCGTAAAGTCAACCTCCTTATCTATAAAAAGAATTAGGTCCCACACGAAATATATAAAAAAAAACAACGAAGTGGTACTGCAGCTTTATTTGTTTTTTTTAAATAGCTTTGTGAAGAAGAATGCAATTCACCCACCTATTCTGCCTGGCCAGAAACAATTATTTATTTCATCAATTAATAATACATTATTGTTTATTTTCATGAACTATTAATTAATAATTACCGTATGATATCTGTTGAACCAGGATCAAAGTTATGGTGAAAGGACCCAAGTGGGGATTGAACCAACGTTATTCTATTCCAATTACGCTAGAGAGATCAGTCCATTAAGTAATTTAACATAGGATCAGCCACTTGACTCCTTCGGCATAACATCGATATCTATAACTAACTGTATATCTGTAACTTTGTAGCTATTCCACTAGGGGTGGCCACTGACCAGAGCCTCTGCAGGACTGCCTCCATTTCTTATAATCCTTACACACCTCTTTCAATTCATTAATATTCATCACCTTTTTCATGCATTTTCTTCTTTTACACTCACTTTGTATTCCCATTCTTTCAGAATCTCCTCAATCTGATCACTATTTACTTTTCTCGGTTGTCCCTTATCTCTTTTTTCTTTCACACTTCCTCTGAATTATATAGTAAAATATTTTAGTTACGTAATTGCTATCCGTGATCTTCGCTTTTTCAGATTTTAAATATTTTATCTTCTATTTTATCTCGCTGGTTGGACTATATTTCAGATGCCCGTAGTATCTTACAGTTATAGTAAGAACGCTGACATATTGCGCTGAAGTGGCATTTTTTTAGTTTATTACTTGTATGAAGTTTATCGACCTGTAAATCCTTTAGATTCTCACTAAAAGCTCTTTCCTAATTTAGCAAATTGATTTCACTAATAAAAGTGAGTAGGTATATTCATCTTTATAGGATATTTATTCAATGATTATCATACCAAATGAAATTCTGTCAATATATCAAGAATTGTGAGAGATGCCAAACGACGAATTTTGAGATGTGGTTCTAGCAGAGGCGTTCACAGCATTTCAAGCATAGTTAGGCCAACTGATAGATTTTTTCGGATTCTTTGTTGATCAAATATTTATTCATAATACAAATCTGAAAAAATAATTGTCTGCTTGCTTACAGAGTTATTCACGTTAACACGTTTGATCCGTAGCTGGTCCATGGATCATCGTTTTTTTTGGTATGGAAAATTCTCGTTAGGTGGCGGCTGAGCCATGGATTTGCTGTGTGTGAACAATCTCTTTGAGCTTAAAGATCTTCTGAACCTTAAAATCATTTCAGGAGTGAAAGTCTCGACGACCATTGTTAGATATTACCGTACCTATTTGAAAATAGGACTAAATAAAACATGGTCGCGTATCAACAGCTGATTAATTTTATATGGAACAACGATCAGCTGTTTATACGCCGCCATGTTTTATTCCGTCCTATATTCAGATAGATTCAGCAGGATCTATCGACGATCGTCTAGATTTCCACTCCTGATCATTTAGAATATGTTTTTCGTAATTTTGGACACAGTATTTATTTTCAAATTTGCTTTTTCAAGGGTCCATCCAGCCATTAAGCAACTGGGTAAAAAAGCATCTACACACTTCACATCAAGAGCCCTCTGCGAGCTAGGTCGTTTCTTTCAAAAGTGCTCATTTTCTTAAGATAATTTCATTAAGCTCATTATATAAGACTCAGTTGCTATCAGACTGAATGGATCGGGTGGTGGCCGATGTTTTGTAAAGGTTCATTTATTATAAACCCATTAAAGAGTACGTTTGAAAAAAAAATCATAACTTCCGCAGGGAATCAAACCAACTTCCTTTTGATTAGGAGTCCGTAGCGTTAACCACTTTACTACAGACTGGTCAAAAATAGTTACTATAATAATTTAAAAATATATTCAATCTGAAACTGCGCCTCTAGTGAGTGGTTATGCTTCTGTACATTCTTGGTAAACGCTATGGCTGGATTCAAACGAAGAGATTTGTTCTTTTGATACAGTTCATGGTGGCGCATTCATTTGGCTCTCCATGCATTGCCGACCCTGTGCACGTACGGAATAACGAAATTGGAAACGGATAGAGTTATCTATAACGACACCGTTAATCCGTTACGGCCTAACGCGCCGTTACAAAAACCTCCACAGCGTCACGTGACGAATAACGACAAGAACGGAAACGTTTCTATCTAGATGTACTGTTTGTTTCCTATGTTTAATTAAGTGCATGACGATAAAAGTATATATTTATAATTTAAGTTGCAAACATAAGGTTACATTAAAATTTACGTTCTCAAGCAAACACGTGTAAGCTCGTGTTTACACATCGCTCCCCCAGTTCTTGTTTATCGTATACGCCAATCTTGTCAAATATGACTTTGTCATGCAGTTGTCTTATGAATCAAATTCTACACAATCTGAGCTAAGAAAAACCGTAAAACTCGATAATGTGAGAGTTCTTTTAAATGTTTTTAAAATAAATTTCTTGTTTTCATAAGACACATTGGTCCAGTCCACATGCAAACATTGCTCATGTAAAATTTTCTCAATGGCGTATACGATAAACAAGAACTAAGGCAGCGACATGCCGCATGTACACAGATAACATACAAAAAATTAAAAAAACATTATAAAACGTTTGTGACTCTAGATGAAATGATATAATATCTACGTATGGAAAGACAGAAAAAGACAAAAAAATGTTGACCTGCAATGTTGTCAGATAAGGCTTTCGCTATAAATATTTAAATTTGTGTACCTGTACCCTGAGTACGAGTTTTTTCACTTTACTCGAAGTATTGAGTATTAGAGAAAAATGTATGTGAACTTGTAAAGCACCTCTGGCAAAACAAGTTTCGAAACCTTTTTTCCCAGGGGTGCTTTACAAGTTCACATACATTTTTCTCGAATACACAATACTTCGAGTAAAGTGAAAATACTCGTACTCAGGGTCCTGTTGTTATATTGTATTTTATAGATTTCTTTATTCATTTTTTTTCTTAGCTAAATTAATTTATTATTTTGTTGAAAAGATTAAACAACACAAGCCTTGCAACTATTTCCGACCTTTCCTAGAACAGGCATGACATTGGGAGATTGAACCATTTTTTACAGCATGGGTGGTCAGCAACGTAATAATAATAATTTGTAAGTCAAGAGCCAAAGGTTTTAGCATCGCAAGTATTTCAGCAAAATAAATAAAATTAAAATACGAAATAAGGGTAACTTTACCCTTCCTTATACGTTTTGTGAATATTTAATTCCTTAACCTAGATATTCTTAAACCAAAGGAATATTAAATTGCGTTCCTACTTTCACCTTTTGGGGGGCCGTGTTAATAACTCCATAACTTTTGAAAGTGCTTAAAATATCCCTTGGATTCGTTATGGAGAGAAGAAAAAGATGTGATGGACTAAAAATAATAATAATAACGGTTATTGTAGCGTAGTCACGCGGGGGGTGCAATACGTGACAAGCCTTATGAAATATTACAGATAACAAGAAGATCAAAATAAATAAATGAAATTTGTGGAATATGTATTAATGATCTGACACCTGGTCATAAAAGGTTTAACCTGCCTTAAAGCAAGCATGTCATGGAACGAACAAGTTTGCAGAGGGCTCTTGAGGTGTGATTCACATAAAAATTTCACTTATTAAATAAATCATCCAGATATTATTATTCATTTTAATTCACTGATCGAAGCTTAGTGGTAAACGGCCTTACAGCAACTGGGTCTTACTTGAGTTATTAGATCTTTCTACTTCAATGACCATTCTTTCAGAGGGCTCTTGATATATCTATAACCTCGATATTTAAGTCACACCCACAAGCAGACACGTATTAGTCCACGCTTACACATGCTGTGTATTATACAAAAACAGCGCTCACCAAATAAACAAACAAACCTCCGAAGGCAATGCAACACACAATACAACACTATGCAGCTAATACTCCTACTACAAAGGATCAAGACATCAACCGCTAGCTCACAACGGCCACACCTTAGCAGCACTCCAACAAGTTTCAAACCAAATATTTGATTAAAAAAATATTAATAAATAATTTTTAGAACACTTAAATGAAAAAACTTTGTATTAACTCACAGTAGATTAATACAAAGTTTTTTCATTTAAGTGTTCTAAAAATTATTTATTAATATTTTTTTAATCAAATATTTAAAATGGAATTCCACAATGTTTCACCAAAACAATTTGAAAAGTTAGTTTCAAACCTCTAAATTTCCTGAAATCTTTCTTTTCTTAGTATCATATGATTTTAATACGGATGTTTATGATGCATCTCTTTTTGTATGTCACCCCTGTCATGAGGCTGTGTACCTCAGTCCTCGGACACAATATCTTACCTTCCATAACAGTCAGGTCACCAATTTGCATGCAAATCTACGCTGGGCCATCTCACTGCAATATACCTCACAGTGTTGTGACCCAAACAAAGATTCTAGAATACGAAAACAAGAATCTTTGAGACTAAAATACAAGTATTTGGTACTAAACTTTCTCAAAAACATAGTCTCTTTTCCAGAAATATCGTTCCCTTAGTGCTTGTTTATCTTATGTCCATCAAAGATAATTTCACATGTCCAATGTTTGTAAGTGTACTGGACTTACTATGAAAACTGGAAATTGATTTTGAAAATATTAAAAACATAGATAGACAAAAATATATTTGTGAAGAGGAATGCAGTTCACCAACCTATTCTGCCTGGCCAGAAACAGATATTAATATCATCAAGTAATAATTCATTATTGTTTATCTTAATGAATTATTAATTAATGATTACGCAATAACATCTGTTGAACCAGGGTCAAAGTAATGGTCAAATTTCCCAGGCGGGGATCGAACCAAAGTTATTATATTCCAAATTCGCTAGAAAAATCAGCCCCCTCGGCCACAACACCGATTTAATCTTTCACAGTATCTTTCAGAGCGTCGTGTATTATTTTTTATTTACATATGTTTTTAAATTATTTACGGATCATCGATTTTATGTATGGAAAATTCGCTGTAGGTTGCGGATGAGCCATGGTTTTGCTGTTTGAGAAAAACCGTTAGTCTTTTATTATGTTGTTATTCCCAAAATAACAAATCATTATTCAATATTTATATTGTTACCTTAAAGGTAAAACTGAATAAGTGACATATAAAGCTAACAATTGTTTCTCAGATTCGAACCTAAATTAATTTAATCTAAGTTTCAAATATATGTTACATTGGGGATTCACATTATTTGCATTTTCACAAGCAGAAACGTATGAGCTAGCGCTGAAACATGCCGCATGTGGACTTACAATATAAAAACTCAAATCTCAAATGAACATACATCTTGCCGACCTTCACCCAATAATTTTAGTTATCTACAATTTCTCAAACCAGTAAATCAGCACGTGTTCAGTTTTACCTTTAAGGTATCGATATATTAGGTTTTGTCTTGTTGACCTCTCGGTAAGGTAGCTGAGGCGATATCTTATAAGGTAACCGAGGTCGACCCCAGCTAAGCCGACCCTAGAGGTCAATTCTGACCATAAATCAATTGCCGGCAAGTTATTGGTGACCCGTGGCGCCAATTAATAAAATTACTAATTGATTGAAACTGAGAAGATGGCCATTAAATTGAATTTGATATAAGTTATCAATTTGACGTTCTATCTACGAGTATAATCAAAAACTATGTTACAAAAGTTCAGGATTAATTCGAAATGTATTTTTAGAAGCAGTTTTTATTTGACTTAAAATTTGTTGGTATTCCTTAACGAATATTGGTAGATATGATTATTACCACCCGTACTGTACAAAATTGCTTCACTTTTGCCAATGCCACCCCGGCGTCGGAGAAAGGCGACACGAGTTGCAAAGTTTATGCTCATGTAAGGCTTAGTTTATTTTGTATGTTCACATACAGCACGTGAAAGCTCGAATTGAGAAGTACCTATCTGTTTGTGGGCATGTATTAAATATGAGCCTTTAATTTCAATCTTCTTCTTCTTTTTGTGCCACTTCTATCGTAGATCGGCGATCATCATGGCTATTTTGACTTTTGAAACAGGGACTTGGTGCTTCTGCCGAACCACTGTCGCGGGTTTTTCAGCCACGATGTCCTTCGGCGTCCCTGAAATCTTCTCCCCTCAATCTTACCCTGAATAATAAGATGAAGGAGACGATACTTCTCATTTCTCATAATGTGACTGAAGTACATAAGCTTTCTCTGCTTAATGATTGGCAGGAGCTCCTTTATAGTGCGCATTCGTTGGAGGACTTCTTCATTAATTTCAATATATCTTTGCAAATAAGATTATAGATTGGAGAGTATAGACATACATTTTTCAAGCAATAGGTATTATTTGAATTTTCCTATAAGAGAGATATGCCACCCACAGAGCTTATGAACTAACTTGGTCTGAATAAGGCGGTAACCGATCAAACCTTAATAGATTCAATATGAACTTTATGTACATATCCCCAGGGGGCATATTCGCTCGTCCAATCTTGTAACAGAAGCTTTTTGCGTTTGTCTGGGCTCCCACGCTTTGAATGGGTAGTAGTTAAGCTTAGAGGATAGTAATTAAGTTCAGAGGTTAGTAGATAAGGGCAAAGACAGTAGTTAAAGTCTTTAGTAATAAATATCTCTCCATAATCTAACTTGCAACGATATTTAAACATTGCATTTCACAATATCAAATACAAAATACATGCCATATCTCGATGAACACAAACCCTGCAACTTGTGCTGTCCTTTCCTGAAATAGGGCTGACATGAGCAAAGCGAAATATTTTATTTTAATATGAATGATCAACCTAATACCAACTTATTTTTAAAGGAACAAAAATTATTAGATGGTGCATATTTTCTAATCGAATCAGTTAAAAACGGTTCTAATAAGTCAGTATTTTTTTGACGTTTTTAAAATAAGTACAATCTCACCGAAGAGGGTGTCAGAAATGATTTCCCGTTTCGGTGTTTATTTCAAGCCTCAAAATAAAATACCTGTAAGATTTACTCAGCCTTCACAAGAAATGAGTACCAGACTCGTCGAGAGCTGGGAAACCCTTGTTATGTTTACATTGAAAGGTATCATCTCCAGGATGTACCTTCAGGATACTTACATCCGGCTAGCTTTCATCAGCATCACTCTCAGGGCGTGGGGTTCTTTCTTTGGTATTGCTTACTTGTATCTTGGGAAGGGTTTTTAAATTAAAAGATAAGTTTAACATGAACAAATAAGGGTTTATTTACTTTACTAATATGGGTAAAAAGGGGAAATTAGGGAATGGCCAGACCTGAACTTGTCACTAAAACACTCCCTACTCTGTTGGCTGGAGTTCTGAACTGAATGGCCTGGGGCAGCGCCCCAGGCTAGCGGCGGCTCACGAGGCGGACGCCTCCACACGTTGGAGCCCCTGGGTGGGCGCTCCTATGCACTATGTCTCCTATGCCTCTGGTCCACAAGGCGGGTGCCTTGCTGGCAGGAAATCCAAGTAGATGGGCAGGAAGGAGCTTCATTGTAATGCCCCCTCTTGCACCGCTTGGTGCTTGGTCGCTGACGTCTGACTCTCTTGTCTGACGTCTGACTGTCTAACGTCACATCTTGCCGGGAACTGATGAACGACGGCCCGATCAGATCACACGGCGCAGTTCGGCCGCTTCCGTGACCGTTCGGCTCACAAAACACACTGTACACTTGGAGATTGTTTTTTATATGTTATTTTAAAATAACATAACACCCTCACTTCAACTGAAGTGGTTGGAATAAAGCCAGTCGCATTACCGGTAAAAACAAATAGCTTTCACTCGCCACATGCAACACCTTTCGAGGATAACGCGGCAAGAAGTAACGCTATATGTGTTGCTTTGTTGTTTTTTTGCGTTGCAACAAAGTGAGTCGGATTTTGTAGATTACAAAAAGGCAAAAAATACCACGCACAGTAAACAACAATCTATACCAAATTGTATGGCGGAGACGTGGGTTTTTTTATGAGATGCATTAAAAGTCGATCTGCTGATTTTCTTACTAACCTCGACAGTTCAAGAAACTGCATGCTAAACAACTGTCCCAAGTAACTCATTCACTTGCTTCGTGATATCAAACCATCGTAACAGAATGAAGTTTGATATGCGATCGTCTTCTTTTTCTTTTACACCCTACGCAAAATTAAAACCATAACGCTATTCTCAACTCTACCTTCGATCTTTCTGTGCATCTGTGCAATAACATGTTGAATGCTATGACCACAAAAGACAGACAGTTGGTCCGTGATTAACAAAGTGATTTTCAACTCGAAGCTGCAATATTTTGAAATTGAATATTTTATTACCTTCAAAGGTAATTGACATGAAAGCTGGTTCCATGGAACACAAATTTTATACAAGATTATACAAGAAATCTATACAAGTATTTATACAAGAAATCTATTAAGGCAGTCTTGACTTACGCCTCCAAAACTTGCGTCTATAATCTAAGTTGCAAAGACATATTAACATTTAAGGCTCATATTTAATGCATCCTCAAGCCGGTACATGTCAAGTTGCGCTTACACATGCTGCATGTCGATACATTAAAGGTAAAACTGAATAAGTGGTATATGAAGCTAGCATGGGTTTTCAGATAAATGCACCTTTTTTATATTTTCTACGAGAGAAAACACTACAAAAGTGTCAAAACCCTGTAGTTTAGAAGTTCTTTTATGAGTTCTGCCTTATAATTAGTTCACTTACTATGAGAAGTTACTCCCAATAAAATATATATTTTACGATGGTAAATCAGCACTTATTTAGTTTTACCTTTAAGGTATTGTTCCTTGCCTTATAGGTTTGTATGCGGCTGACCACCCATGCTGTAAAAATGGTTCACTTTTCCAATGTCAGCCCTGTTACAGGGAAGGACGGCAAGAGTTGCAGGGTGTATGTCCATTTGAGATTTGGTTTTTATGTTGTAGGTTCACATGAGGCATATGCAAGCGCGAACTTGTATGTGTCTGGTTGGGGGCTGTCCATATATTACGTCATTCGCATTAAGGGGGGGGGGGGAGTCTGGTCTGCGGATGATGGCAAATGATGTACGAGTACCAAAAATGACGTCGTTCTTGAAAATACCAATTTTTACAAAATATACAAAATATTATGTAAGTAATATAACATTATTAATTATTAAGCTCATCCATTATTACAGCAAGAGAGGGAAGGGGGGTCATTAGATAATGACTATAGGATGATTGTAAGGGGGGGGGGGGGTCGAAAATCAGCCAAAATCGATGACGTAATTTATGGACGACCCCTTGTGGGAATGCATGTAATGTGAATCTCTAATGTAACATATCTTTGCAACTTAGATTAGATTAGATATCGATATATCAAACGATAGTAACTCTAATTTAAATTATACCTTACTCATTATACCCAATTCAACTGAAGTGGTTGGTGTGAGGCCGACCTCCTTATCCGTAAAAATAAATAAGTCCCGAATCGTCACATGCAATCCCTTCGGAGATAACGCAAGCAAGAAGTTGCCCCATATGTGTAGCTTAGATGCGTTTTGCGTTTCATCATCATCATAGTGTTTACCCCTGAAATTCTCTTACATTTTGTTTTCTTACAGAATCACAAATTAGGGTGGAAAATACACCAGGCTGTATTATTCTTCCCCCCATACGTGTAGGTATGTGATAACATACCTCAGCATGTTCAAGCGCAAACATACAGCATGTTACCCCTTTGTGAATAAGTGTATGGTATTGTTATATGTTACGACCTCATCGTACGCGGACCTGATGTACGTTTTGTATTTAGTACTGAGGCAAAACCTTGGAATACGACCGCTTTGATATTCGAACAAAAAAACAATTTAAAAAACTTGTAAAACAAGAGGTTTATATACTATAGGACCTAATATATTATAATGAAACCTGTAATTAAGATTCAGGGAAGGTCGGCAAGAGTTTCAGGGCCTATGTTTATTTGAAATTGAGTTTTTTTGTATTGTAGGTCTACTTGCGGCGTGTGAGCGCGAAATTATGCGTATCTGCTTGTGAGAATGCATTTAATATTAATTTCAAATGATACATATCTTTGCAACTTAGATTTAGATAGAATGGTAGGCGAGTAGCTACATTAATTTTTTTTATTGAAAATGGCTGATTTAATACGTCAAGTCGCACGTTTCGCACGTTTAATAATAAAGAGCAATAACTCAAAAAACAACAATGTTGGGAAATCACGTTTGAAGTTCGGACACCCAGTACAACTTGTATGGGATGAAAAAGGCGGCCGATGTTTTATCTCGGTCATATAACGCATGTATCACATACAAACGTTAGAGAATACATATCTTACAATTTACTCTTGTAGAGCGGTAGTAGTCTAGTGGTTAACACTTCTGACTCGTGATTGGCAGGTAGTGAATTCGAATCCAGTCGGGGCACGAAAAAATATTTCATTTTTTTAAATATGCTCTTTGCTGGGTTGAAAAATTAATCTGCTTTTACGAAAGACCGGTCACAATGGGTCCATCTAGCTTTACCCCAACTAGGCGCTTTATACAGTGACGGCCAAGCTCGCAGAGGGATCTTGAGATGTGATTCATTAAATAAATCATTGTAATATTATTACTTTCAAGTAATACTTGTCTATACTCGCAGAAACTTAAATGTATTGCATTTTAAAGCAGTCAAATATAATGAAAATTTTCTTGGAAAACGGGCAAAAATGTGAAATATGAACGTTCATAAGTTGAGGTGAATTCTAGTAGGACTGAGTTCATGAATATTCAATGCAATACATTATAAGGAACAATGTTTTCTTTCAGAATTTCACCGGACCGGACTGCTTCCCATACTAGGAGAGTATATCTCCTTCATGAAGAAGAAATGAACAAGTGCACGTACATATTATGACGTATAATCTAAGTTGCGAAGATTAACATACGTTTTTTTATTATTGTTTATTCATTTTCATAAGCAGACACATGTAGGTTTACACTTAAAATATGCTGCAAGTGAACTAACAAAATGTAAATCCAATGAACTTGAACCCTGATACTTTTGCCCGCCTTTTCTGAAACAGCAGTGATTTTAACAAAGATTTTTTTTCCCAGTCCTAGTAATTATAATCATAATATTAGGATAATTTATTTGGTGAGCGCTGTTTGTGTGAATCATACCTCAAGAGCCCTCTGCGTGGTTGGTCGTCGCCAAAGAAAGCGCCAATTCTCAAGCAGGACGCAGTTGCTGCAAGGTAGGATGGGCCTTTGGTGACCGGTATTTGGTAAATGTACATGAATTGTCCAACCCAACAAAGAGCATATTTGAGAATATAAATAGTATTTTTTTATTGCTTTGCTGGGATTAGAACCCACAACGAATCCAAAGCGTTACCACTTGACTACGAACCAGTCGATGAAAATATCTATTTTTTTTAATTAATTGTTACAATTTGAAGGCTTAAAATGGGTACTTAGATGAAATTGATTTAAAGAATTTAAAAATGTATAAAAAAATTCTGTATAATACTTCTATATATCATATATAATTCCAACATAGTAAATTGTTCACTTTGCCAATATCCCCCCTAATTATTTTTGTTTGGCAAAAGTGGCAGGATTTATGTGCATTTGAAGTTTGAATTTTAATGTGTAGCAATTGTAAGCGCTAACTTCTACGGGCCTGTTTATGGGCAAACATTTAATATGAATTTTAAATGTTCATGTACCTCTTTCCAACTTTGATTATAGATAAATGGATATCTTAAGTTTCTGAAATTTATTTATTTAACAGATTTCTAGAACATTTCACATTTTGTTACTTGGTCACTTTTTCCGTACGACTTCGATACATACTCGGATATTTTTTATTATCATACGTGGATCGAGCTCGGGGGGAGTTTTTATCTCTACGCTTGGATATCTGCGGACAGCATGAAAAATATATAAGAATTAATTCCCCGTATTTACATTCCGAATACATTAACTCCCTCATGGTTTGCTCAGCCTTCACGAGAATTGTAGCCGCACTCTCAAGGGAATAGGAAAAATATGGAAAAATTCATTTTCCATATATAAATCAAGTCAAGTAATCATGTTTTACCTTACTTAGCCTTACACACCCAGCTTAGTTAATAGACTTGTAAATTTAACCCCCCCTCCCGTTTCAGAGAAAAAGCGGCAGGAGTTGCAAGGTTTATGATCATGTGAGGTTTTGTTAATTTGTTTGCACGCATGCAGAATGTCACTTATTCAGTTTTGCCTTAAATGTATGGAAATGCTGCATGTGTAACTGTAACTGTAACTCTGTCGCCATTCCGCTAGGGGTGGCCAGAGCCTCTGCAGAGTTGTCTCCATTTATTCTTATCCTTACATACCTACCTCTTTCAATTCATTCATATACATCACCTTTTTCATGCATTTTCTTCTTTTACGCCCGCTATTTTTAAATTAAAAACCAAATGTGAAATGAACATACACCCTAAAAACTTTCCGTGAAACAGGAGTGACATTTGCAAAGCGAACATTTGTTTACAGTATGAGTGGTCAGCCTCATAGTCAAGGAATTTTTATAATACCTTCCCTCAACAATCACTCTTCACATTTACAAAAATAACATACCGAGATTTTATTTTCGTTTCGGGATATAAATAACACTTGCTTGTGTGTATTTTCTGATGTGAAACCCCCTTGCAAAAGTCTGGCAAATACTCGAACATACCCGTGGATGGTTTTCGGACCTATTATAATAAATATTATACCAAATCTTCGCCGGCTCTTGAGGTGGAGGGTCACACTGGTCTGGAAACGAAGAGAAGGATGGATCATGAGGCAAATTAAAAGACAAAAAAAAAAATCTATAAAAAAAAATTAAGAATTCCTGTGTGGGAGACTCCCTAGATTCAAGAGACTCTAGAGGTCCATGACACTTGTTGCAGTGCCACAGAGGTGTACAAGCTTGGTCGTCGCTACAAAGCGCCAATACTTAAGCAAGACCCAGTTGCTGTAAGGCTGGATGAACTTTTGATGACCGGTCATTGGTAAAGGTTTATAATTTTTTCAACCCAGCGAAGAGTAAATTTGAAAATTTAAATGGTATATTTTTTGTGCTCCGGAGGGATTCGAGCCCACAACCTTCTCATTCAGAGTCCGCAGTGTTACCACTGAGCTACGGACCGGTTATTTATATTCTTAGTTAACAATATATGTTGTCATTTAAAATTATTGTATATTGTTGTTGTTAATCTAATCTAAGCTAATCTAATCTAAGCTGCAAAGATATATATCATTTAAGATTTATACTAAATGCATTCCCACAAGCAGATATGTATAATTTCGCGCTAACACATGCCGCATGTGGACCTACAATATAAAAACCCAATCTCAAATGAACATAAGCCTTGCAACTCTTGCCGTCCTTCCCTGAAACAGGGGTGACATTGGCAAAGTGAACCAATTTTTATATTATGGGTGGTCAGCCGCATAACAACCTATAAGTCAAGGAACATACATGACAAATTACATTTTTTAAAATCAAAGAATAAAAATAACAATATATACATGGACATAAAAAACTAAATCATAAAACCAAATTCACTTTAACAAACCCTAGCCGCCAACATCACAGATCAACCGCCATTTCTTTCTATCCTTGCATACTTCTTTCATTTCCTCCAGAGTCATAACCTTCTTCATACAAGCTCTTCTTTTATTATGACTCTGGATATTCCATTCATTCGCAATTTCGGATATTTGGTCCATCCATACCTTTCTCGGTCTTCCTCTACCACGACATCCATCTATTCTACCAACATATACTTTCTTCGTCAGTCTTTCCTCATTCATTCTCTCCATATGCCCAAACCATCTTAACAAACTTCTTTTAATCTTCACTTTCACACTTTCTTTTGCACCACATCCTTTTCTTACAAAATCATTCCTCACCCTGTCACTCCGTTTTTTCCCAATCATACTTCTTAGAAAGTCCATTTCAACAGTATGGACTTTACTAATTTCACTTTCATTCACCGTCCAGGCCTCGCTTCCATACATCAAGGTGGGTAAAAGTATGCCACTGCGTACCGCCAATCGAGCATTTTTATAAATGTTTTGATTTTTGGCGATACAAGCTGTGGCACCCAGTACACACCTGCCCTTCATTACTCTTCTTTCAAGTTCACCTGTCATTCTTCCATCTTTCTCAAACTTACTTCCCAAGTATACAAACTCATTTACCACATCATTGTTGTTAAAGGGGGTTTATTGTTTAAATAACACTGAGTTTCAGTTTTTAATACTTCGATAGCTCAGTTGGTAGAGTGGTTGCATTCCATACCGAAAGCTCGAATTGGAATCCTACCATAGGTGTCAAAAATGTTTTTCCGTTTCGGTGTTTAATTCAAACCTTTAAGGCTTACTCAGTATTCACAGGAAATGAGTACCAACCTCCTTTGGGAGCTGGGAAACCTCCACATCAACTGAAGTGATTGCTGTAAGGCCGCCCCCTTACCTGTAAAAATAAATAATATTCCACTCGAACCTTTTGGGGAGGATGCGGCAAGAAATAACTCTGTGTGTGCAGCTTAGTAGCATAACGTAGCGCTTACTTTTACCAATTGATTAATTATTTATTTAACCTCAAGTACTTTCGACTAACTTACGAGATTTTCAAGTGGATTTTTTGTACTGATTTCTAAGGACTTTTGCCCGCGGAGAAAAGAGTTTAAATTCATTTTTTTTCCGAGTCACTTGTATTTTTTTTAGCATACCTTTGGTCTGTCTGTAGCTTCTCATTTACCCTCGCAATGGTCGAGCAGACACGTAGGATGATTTTGCGAGCGAGAGTGTTGGGTTCATTAAAGACTGAATACGGTTCGTATATACAAACATAAAGGCGTCCAATAATAATGTACCTCCTAAGCTCCAACAAAATCAAAACCCACACACTTGACTTGTGTTTACTTTACGTCCTTGCAAAAATATTGTTCCAGATTTTGGATTCAGTCTTTTATTCTTTACCTACACCTAAAATAATAAGTATAGTCCATTGTTGATTCTATAAATATTACCGGCTAGGGATGAGCGATATATATCGATGTATAGAAAAAACCTTTTTTTTTAAATATCGATGTTTTCTTTGATATAAAAAATATCCATTTTTCCATAGTTTATTTTTTTGAGTATCAAAAACGGTATTTTTTCTTGAACTGCGACGAAATTTGAAAACGTTTCTCTATATAAATATCGATGTATCGAAATAGCAATATTGTTTCCTCGATATATTTTGATGCTGTTTTAAAATATCGATTCGATGTGAATCGGTATTTTTTATCATTTGCCCATCCCTATAGCCAGCTATTTTTTATCAAATATTGACATAAAATTTTGTTTGGCTTTTCAAGCCTAAATTTAAATTGTTACAATGGACTCCTTAGGTTGTAAAATATACTGTAAAAAATGGTTCACTTTGCCAATGTCACCCCTGCTTAAGGGAAGGTCGGCAAGAGTTGCAGGGCTTATGTTCATTTGAGATTGGGTTTTATATATAGTAGGTCCACATGCGGCATGTGTAAGCGCGAAATTATGCATGTCTGCTTTTGGGAATGCATTTAATATGAATATTTTTGAATTTGGAACTCCCTTTCAAACATCAGTCACGTATGGGACTGCCGTCCTTAGCAGCCCATAACAGAATATTTGTTTGCCGTTTTCCTTACAACCCGACTATATGACAATATGTACGGACCTCAATATTATTTTATTTTGGTTTTAAAATAAACACCGAATCGGGAAATCGGTGGGTTTCAAACCCAAGCTCTCAGCAAGGAATGCAAGCACTCCACCAATAGAGCTATCGACCGGATACAGTCTTGAGGAGACTCTACGTTTGACTTTAAATGTATAATTCTACACATAAAGTACCTTCTGGAACCTTCCGAGAAGGGAAAAATACAATTCTTAGAAGGTGGATAATACGGTTTGGAATATTCGAGTCCATAAAATAATTATACTTGTACATACAACACAATCTAATCTAATCTAAGTTTCAAAGATTTGTTACATTGGAGATTCACATTACATGCATTCTCACAACCAGACATGTACAAGTTCGCGCTTGCACATGCCTCATATGAACCTACAACCTAAAAACCAAATCTCAAATGGCATACACCCTGCAACTCTGACCTACCTTTCCTAAAACATGGGGTGACATTGGCAAAGTGAACCATTTTTACAGCATGGGGGGTCAGCCGTATACCAACCTATAAGTCAAGGAACGACAAGGAACATAATATTAAATAGAAATCCTTAAAAAATGCCATCCCGTCTTCTCGCATTCTACGAAGTCCACAATAATATTTTTGTAATTGTACTTATGTCATCATTTTTAATTCAATATGATTTATTTTTCGTTCACTTTGCCAATGTCACCCCATGTTTCAGGAAAGGTAGGTCAGAGTTGCAGGGCTTATGTTTATTTAAGATTGGGTTAAATTGAATGGACATGAATAGGACAAGGTTAAATTGGGGTGGAAACACAGACACTGGTAACTCATTCCAAAAGCGGGCCATCGGCTTGTAGGCATGCATCAATTATGAAACTAGTATGTTAAGATATATCAGTAGCAGGGTGGCAGCTTGCATTGCGGAGATTGGTGAATGGATGACAAGCAATGGCCTAATCCTTAACATGGGTAAGACAGAAGTGATGTGGGCGGCTACAACCAGGCGTGATCATCTTTTGACAACTCGAGTACCACTCTCCATTGGGGGAGAGCTGATTCAGCCCTCCGACTCAGTCAGACTTCTAGGAGTCACACTGGATCGGAACCTCACAATGGGAGAGCAATTGAACTCGACTGTATCTTCCTCATTTTTTGAACTTCGCCAGATAAAGGCGATCAGGAGATGTTTACCGTCGGGAGCAGTCAAGACCCTGGTGAATGCCTTTGTGATGTCACGAGTTGACTATTGCTCAACGCTGTACATAGGTCAGCCGAAAAAGCAGTTCAACCGTCTTCAGTCTGTGCTGAATTCAGCGGCAAGACTCATATTCGGGATGTCTAAATTTACTCGCATTACTCCATTGTTAGGGAAACTGCATTGGCTTCGTTTTCCGGAGAGGGTGGTCTACCGTGTTTGTCTGATGGTGTATAAGGCTGTAAATGGTGCAGCTCCTTCATATTTGGCTGACATGTTTACACCCGTTGAGAGGGATTTGAGGCGCCAAACGCTCAGATCTGCAGGGGATGGCGTGGTGGACTTGGTTCAGCCACACCGTCAGACACGCACTAATTTTGGGGACCGTGCTTTCCGGTTTGCGGGACCAATGGAGTGGAACAGACTGCCACCTAATGTGAGGAAGGCAAATACTGTTGGTGTCTTTAAAGGAGCACTAAAGACACATCTTTACAAGAAATCTTATCCGTGATTTGAGAGGGCCCTTGAGGTGTGACACACACAAAAACGGCGCTCTTTAGTTATGTGTACATTAAAATAAATTATCCTTATATATATATATATATATCTTGGTGACTTAGATTATATATTATTTTAAGTTGCTTAACCCCGTAGACCTATACAATTGTGATGCTTACCGGCCGAAAAAAAATATTGGTGGAGTTTTTTTTCCCCTTTTCGTCGATTTTCCCATTTTTTTCATCAGTCAATACACTTGTATGAAGCTGTAACTCTTCTCAGCTGATGAGTTCAAGTACCCGACGTAGGGATGGGGTGTTTAAAGAGGTTCTGGCCACCCCTCACGATCCATCAATCCACAGCCAGGACAGGCGAGTGCCCATCACTGGCTACAGGCCAAATATTTATACAGGGGCACTCTGAACCAGGGTCGGACGAGGAAAAATAAAAGCGAAGATATGATAAATTTATCAGCAAAAATCCTAAGTTTTTTTAATTTGTAATTAATGTATTTTGTAACGTGATCAGTCTGTTATTCAGTGATTAGCGCCATGCACTCGTAATGGAGAGGTCGTGAGTTCGATACCCGGCGCAGAGGAATAAAATATTCAAATTTACAAAAATGAAGTCCGGTCGACAGCTCAGTTGGTAGAGTGCTTGTATTCCATGCCGTGATCTCGGGTTTGAATTTCATCGAGGGTGTCAGAAATTATTTCTCGTTTTGGTGTTTATTTCAAAGCCCAAAATAAAATCCCGGTAAGGTTTACTCAGGCTTCACAAGAAATGAGGGGCAGCCTGGAAAATCCCCACTTCAACTAAAGTGATTAGCATAAGGTCATTCCCCTTACCTGTAAAAATGAATAGGTTATACTCGCCACATGCGGAACCCTACGGGAATAGCGCGGTAAAAAGTTACCTACACGTGTACCTACACGTGTACTTGTGGAAATAAATAGGTTCCACGCACCACATTCCATTCATTCGAGGACAGCGCGGTAAGACGTTTCCCTTTACGTCTAAGATTGTTGCTTTTGCGTTTTTCTTCAACTCTTGCTTCCTTTCCCTGAAACCAAAAATTCATCGCGAACATTTATGCATTTTGTACATCAAAGTTTGTCAACCTCATACCAGCAGAAAAAACATAGAATTCCCCGCAATGAAAACTTAATTAAAGAAAATTAATTCTATGAAATTAATTTATTTTATATTTTAAGTAATTAACTTTTCTGTAGAAGTGAAACTCAAATGTTTTTCATTAATTTAAAATTTAGAATCTCGGAACCGAGTCTGTTCCTGTTTCCATACAGACAGCCCTTTTCTACGGAAATACGTTTATATGTGAGTTGTACAGAATCAAAACCGACATTCTAGACTTTATTAGAAAACACGATAAATATATGGAAACACTGGATTTGTTTTCCTCATCATTTATATATATTTATCTCACTTTGGAAAGGATCCTAGAATGCCGGATTTGACCCTATGCGACTATAAGAGACTTGAAAACATATGGACGAGTATTCCGTACACCGCATGAAAGTTGACTGCCGTTCTGCACTGCAGTGGTCCTTAAAGCTAACGAGGTAAACAGGCTGGCGAACGGACATACTCTTAGTATTTGTTCAAAGGCAATTGCTCTACGTTTTGAGAATAAATAAACTATATTATTACGATGATTGTTCTTGACTTTTATGTTGGTATGAGGCTGACTACCGGTACTGTTAAAATTGGGTCATTTTGTATCAAGTGAATGATAGCAAAATGAATAAACTATATACTTTGGAAATGAAGCATTTGAAAAGCATGATAGTAAAAACTCTGAAGGGTAGAGTTAGGAATGAATGGATAAAAAAAATCATGTAAGTCGAAAGAGGATGTGAAAGTTAAGGTACAAAAGAATGTTATGAGATGGTTTGGGCATGTGGAAAGAATGAATGATAATAAACTGGCAAAGTGTATACACAGAGTGAAAGGAAATAGAGGTAAGGAACGACCGAGAAAAGTATGGAGTGATCAGATGAAGGGATATATATAAAGTGAGCGTAAGAGAAGAAAATGGTGATGGATATGAATGAATTGAAAGAGGTATGTAAGGGTAGGAAGAAATAGAGGCGACTCTGCAGAGGTTCTGGCCACCCCTAGCGGAATGGCAACAGAGCTACAGTAACAGTTACAGATCAAGGAAGTGCGGTCGATGTGCATTTCGGAGAAATGATTTTATTTTTAGACTTCACACTCAGCGTGTGTAAGTGAAAACTTCAACGTGTCTGATTGTGAATACTTTATGTCAACATATTTCCACAAATTAAATCCTAGATTATAAATTTCTTGCGAGACTTGAATCATCTTTTGAATCATTAGCTTCAAAGATCAATACAGATCTCAGGGCTGTCAGCCGTTGGGGCACTGACAACCTTGTAGAGTTCAACATCAAAAAGACTCAAGCATGTCTGATATCCTTAAAGAGGATTCCAAACAACTATCTCCCAACTTTCGACAATGTCTCCCTCTCTAACCATGAACATTTAAATCTTCTTGGTGTTTCTCTGTCATCAGAGTTAAAATACCATGATGCTATTGAGTCTCGCACAACTTCCGCTTTCCGGCGACTCGGCATATTATACAGAGCCCGTAGGTTTTTTACTTCAGCCCAGTTATTGACTCTGTATAAATCCCAAATCCGCCCCATTATCGAGTATGGCAGCCATCTCTGGTGTGGTATGTCCAAGAAGTTGAGTGATCAACTTGATTCTGTGCAAAAGAGGGCAGTGAGGTTGATCAATGATCCTTCTCTGACATCCGATCTGCAGCCGCTCCAGCATAGAAAAAAAGTTGGAATTCTCAGTCTTTTTTATCGATACTACCACGGAGCTTGTTCTAATGAGCTACATTCATTAATCCCTCCCCCTCGCATTTCAGAAAGGGAAACTTGTAGTACGACTCTCATTCATCCCTTTGCAGTCGATCTCAAAACTATGAGAACTTGGCGTTTTCATGACTCATTCCTTTGCCAAACTGCCCGTTTATGGAATGGTCTACCAGTATCTGTGTTCCCTTCCCAATTTAATCCGTTTTTATTTAAAACCAACATCAATCACCATTTCCTTGCAGCGCCTCACGAAAGAACCAAGAACTCAAGCAACACCTCTGCGGCACCCTTCCAGGATGACATAGACCCCCAAGACTCTCAAGAATTGGGGAGCCTCCCGCACAGGATTCCTTAAAAAAAAATTTTTTTTCAGAGACTGGTTCTAGATTAGCGATAACGCTTATGACTTGGAAGCTGAAAGAATTGCTTTCTAATCGAATGTTATTCACACAAAAACAGCGCTGCTAAAATGAATCATCTTAATAATATTATTATTAACGTTGCCAAAAATAGATTTTCGATGTGTTATAAGGAGTATCTTGTAATATTTTAAGGTTATTTATTTTCCATTTATTTTGATAGTAAACCAACACGGCTGCCTAATTGGGTATAACACCTACATATCTCCCCCTTGGGATCCCATGTAAATTTCCCTACACAAATATTTTGGCAATCATTAAACCACAGATGATGAAGAATCCCAAAAATAGACTGAATTTATGTCTGACAATTCACAATTTAACCTAGCGCTTTGATTTCAAATACTATTTTAGGTTTTTATTTTAAATCGACATAGGGAATCAATATACGTTATATAATTGAGGAAAGACAAGCTCCAGGTCGAAGGAGAACATATTTATTGAAAAACCTGAGACAGTTGTTTGGCAGAAGCACAAGATTCCTCTTTTGTGAAGTAATATTGAAGTCTCAAAGTGCTATGATGATCGCAAATTTTCACCAAAGAGACACAAAAAGAATGAGAAGAAAAGAAGACATAGATGGCAGTATAGCTAGCATAAATAAGAGTGATGAGAGGTTTTTGAAGTTAAAATCTCTTTGGCTGTTGTCGGAATTTATAAATCTAGCTTTCATATTATTTTCTTTGGTGTCCCTCAAGGCTCTCATTTTTGCCCACTCCTTTTTAATGTATTTATTTTTCATTGTTTGAAACGTGTGTCATATTTACTTACGACGATGCTGAAAAAATCAGCATGTTTTCATTATTGTGCGTGCTATTGTTTTGTGTAATTAAAACACAACACATTAACTATGAGTAGTAACGCAACGTAATCTGGTCTGGAAACCTTGAAATCCAACTCAAGTCTAACTGAACTCTAAACTGGACTGATTGCATATTATTTGATACCAGACTCACAATTCCTTACCTTCCATCTTATACCTTACTCACAGTTTTTACTAACAGTTCCTTGACTTATAGGTTGGTATGCGGCTGACCCCCCATGCTGTAGAAAATGGTTCACTTTTCCGATGTCACCCCTGTTTCAGGAAAGGTTGGCAGGAGTTTCACTGTGTATTTCCATTTGAGATTTGGTTTTTATGTTGTACGTTCACATGCGGCATGCGCAAGTGTGACCTTGTACGTGTCTGTTTGTGAGAATGGATGTTATGTGAATCGCCAATGTTACATATCATTACAACTTAGATTAGATTAGATTACTCACTCATTTCCATCTGCTAAATTAATGATACATCATTTATTTGTGCAAATTTTCACACCACCATCAATCACGGGTTGTGTCGGCGTGTTTTTTCTCATCTGCAACATAAATTCATGTTACTCCAACCTCCTGCTCTGCATGTAATTCGATTTGTTCTTCATTTTGTGATTCAGTCTCCACCTCATCTTGCTGTCACCACGGGGTAGCGCACCCTACCAAGTAATTAGTAAGCTGCAGGGGATCCCGACAAAGAACTTCCAAGTGCTGTGATGTACCTTAAATGAAAGCAAAGAAGGGGTGAAGAAGACGCCCGAAGCGCACTTGTTTTCTTACCAAATTTTGAAAATAATAATTATGTTAGGATGAGTTATATTGTTGTGAACGTGCAGGATGCTGTGTGTTTGTATAGTTGTATAAGTTTAATGAAATATAAAAAGGCGAACATTTTGCTTTATATAGCCTCGCACTATTTTTAAGACTCAGTTACTCTGAAGATGGCCTAGAGGCCGAAACCGGTCAACTCACTTATTTTGGTTTGTTTTAACAAATTCATATAAAAACATAGTAGAATAAAACAAAGTTTGGTTTCATTTTTTTTAATTAAAATGGAGTTCTACAAAGTTTCCGCTGAAACATTTCAGAAATTATAAAAAGGCGATGCTACACGTAAGACTCTCCGATAGAATAAGGAACACAGCGCTACGGATAAGGTCGGGAATACCCGATGTCGTAGAGAGAGTGGCAAAGCTAAAATGGTCGTTTGCGGGAAGAACCACCGACCAGAGGTAGACGAAAAGATTGGAAGAGTGGAGACCTCAATGTAAGAAGGTTTGCTGGAGACTGGATTCAGAAAGTGCAAGATAGAGATGGATGGAGAGATATGGGAAATGCCTATGTCCAGCAGGGGATGGAGATGTCTGTGTAAGAAAAAGGAGAAGAAGTGAGTGTTATAATGAATCTCTAGAAGTGAATAGACGCTTAGGTTTAAAAATTGTGATATAATTTAAATTAAATATTACATAATTTTCGTTTGTTTGGGATTGGTTGATTCGAATGCTCTTGTAAAATTTAGCATGGTGGTAAGCAGTAATTCTTCTTGTTTCGAAAATGATATTTATTTTTAGTTCAAATTTAGGACTAAAATTATATGAAGGGGTCAAATATATTTCAACCATCGAAATATACCGCCCAAATGTAACTCTGAACCGAATGTAATTGTAACTGTAACTGAAAATGTAACTCTGAACCGAAACACATAAAATCTTTAATCTAAGTTGCAAGAATATATTCATTTTAAGCTCTCAGATGTATGCCCACAAACCAACACGTGTAGTTCGCGCTTACAAATGCTGAATGTGTACTTACAAATAAAATCCAATTGGACCGGTCCGTAGTCCGTAGTGGCAACACTTCGGACTCGTAAATGGAAGGTTGTGGATTCGGATCCCAGCGGAGCACAAAAATATACCATTTATATTTCGAATGTGCTCTTCGCTGAGTTGAAAAATTCATAAACCTTTACCAAAGACCGGTCACTGAAAGGTCCATCCAACCTTACAACAACTGGGTCTTGCTTGAGAATTGGCGCTTTATACAGCGACGACCAAGCTCGCAGAGGGCTCTTGAGGTGTGATACACACAAAAACAGCGCTCACCAAATAAATCATCCTAATATTATTATTATTATTATTACAAATAAAATCCAAACCTCGAATGAACATAAGCCCCACAACTTTTGCCGACCTTCCCTAACACAGGGGTGACATTGGCAAAGTGAACCATTTTGTACAGTATGGGTGGTCAGCCTCATACGAACCTATAAGTCAAGGAAATATATAAATTGTGCGAAATAAAAAAAAACCGCTGTTTCTATTAAAAAGCACCCGTTTACAATGATCACAGTAATATGTTGAGTGCCATCTTGTATGAATCACAACGTAAATAATCTACGATAACTGTACTGTACTGTATCCTGCCGCCGTTCCACTAGGGGTGGCCGGTACCTCCGCAGATGCGCCTCCGCTTTTTTCTATCCTTACAAACCAATTTCGTTCCCTCAATATTCATCACCTTCTTCATAATCTTATTCTCACTCTGCAGGTTCCACTCTTTCGCAATCTCACCTATTTGGTCTAACCATTCATTCCTCAGCCTTCTCCTTCCACGCTTTGCTCTGACATTTCATTTGTACACTTTCTTCGTTAGTCGTTCATCATCCATTCTTTCGAGATGTCCGAACCATCTCATCGTACTTTTTTGTACTTTCATTTTCATATTCTCTTTTATACCACACTCATGAAGGACTGATAAAAAGGATGTCCAAAGAGAAGCTCGAAAATAAACGTGGAAGAAATAAGAGGTTGATAAAATAGGTGAGATTACAAATGACTGGAACGTGTTAAGTGAAAAACATGCATGAAGAGAGGATGAATGTCGAGAAGGTGTGCTAATCTAATATGTATCTAATCTAAATTGCAATGATATGTTACATTTGGGGATTCACATTATATGCATTCTCACAAGCAGACACGTCCAAAATCGCGCTTGCACATGCCGCATGTGAACCTACAACATAAAAACCCAAATCTCAAATGGACCTACACCCTGCAACTCTTTACGTCCTTCCCTGAAACAAGGGTAAAGTGATGCTTCGAAAGACTTCTTTGTTGATTTCTTCCCTCAATCTTTTTTTGAAGTCATGTTTTAAATAATTTAACAAAGAAGAAAATTTGTTCTGAAATTGTGAGAAAAATATTTCATTTCTTATATAGGTACCTATACAGTAGAGAAGAAAATTTTCACGATATGAAGTTAATGCTCCAGAGACAGAAGCGCTGAACGAAGAAAATATCTGAATGTGCCTTACGACAAAACTCATAAAGACTTCAAAGTTTTACAAGAAAAAAAACTGTCGTTTCAGTCACTCAAAGTTGCTCCCTATCTAGTGAGTGAATGAGAAAAGAAAACATTTGGACTAAAATATAAGAAGGTTTTTTGAAATAAGTCTGTATTTTTCAAATATGCTTTTCCCTGAGTTGAAAAATTTACAGACTTCTACAAAAGAGCACTTAAAAAAAATCGTGCTTCAGATTTGGAGCTTTATATGGTGAAGAACAAGCTCTCAGCGAGCTCTTGAGGTGGGCTTGTACTTGCATCAGGCTGCCATTCCGCCAATGGTGACCTGCACCTCCGCAAATATGTCTCAACATTATTCTTATAGATTGGTTCCTTGACTTATAGGTTGGTATGCGGCTAACCACCCATGCTGTAAAAAATGGTTCACTTTGCCAATGCCACCTCTGTTTTAGGGCAGGTCGACGAAAGTTGCAGGGCTTGTGCTCATCTGAGGTTTGGATTTTAATTTGTAAGTACACATGCAGCATTTGTAAGCGCAAACTTACGCGTGTCTGTTTGCAGGCATGCATTCAATATGAATTTTAAATGTTAATATATCTTAGCAACTTAGATTATGGGTATCGCCGTCGAAATTTGTACCTTTTGTCTTGTGCGTGTGTCCCCTAATGATTTTCAGCTTTTTCATAAAAACTGGTGATCTCTACTGAATTCTAAAATTATCAGAGTAAAGTAAATGAAAAGCGTATCGAAATACAAAAAAAAACTGCAAAAAGCATTAAGTGGCGATGTAATTAAAAAATAAAACAAAAACGCCTTTTTTCCATTCCCATACAAATTTTAAATGTCCGCAACCCGTTTTTGACCCTTTGATGGCATGATACGATCAAAATAGTCAAACGTTTTTAAAGTTGAGTATTTTTGCATATACCTTAGTAACGTATCTTTCATTTTCTGTACTAGCCACAATAATATTTACTTATTTAAACACGAAATATTGATTGCTAAGGGTTGTCTCCATTTTTGGCTCCGAAATTTTTCTTTTAGTATGTTACCAATTCCATTGGAACTGACAAAAATTTTGCAATCCTAAGTATTTGTTCACGTATGGTAACTCTTTGGTGCAGTGTGGACAACACAAAAAAACTCATTCGATACCTTCATTTTCTTCTGAAAACGTTTACATACGACTCGGGAATTTTTCGTGGGTGTTTTGAGTGGAAGTTAGCTTGGCATTATTAAGGTATGTATTCGAATATGTTGTCAGTTGTATATTTTTTACTTAGATCCATTAATTCTTCTAATGATTGTATGTTTTTATCATTGCTGACAGTATTATTTTTCAAATGGCACAAGTTTAAGGTAATGTCGGGCGGTTTTTTATTTACAATCTTTACCGTATATTACCATATTAAGGTGTATTCACGTAGGTTTAAAAAAATACACCTACTTACCGTTAATTTATGGTTGACTAACAAATAACATTTACGTACCTAATTGAAACATAAAACTATCTAATCAACCTTACTACATGCTATTAATATTTTAAATGCACTGTTTGATGTTTGTTATTCAAAATAGCAAAAAGGTTTATTCCGTGATCTGTGGGCTAAACGGATTAAATGAAATTTGGACCACAGAGGTACCTAATTTTTATATCGGTGCTGGATACTGTGAAAAATGTACGCAAAAAAACCATTGCCTATCTATCTAAATCTATGATAATCTATAATCTAAGTTACAAAAATATATTGCATTTAAGACTTTTAGTTCGTACTTAAACATGCTGCATGTGAATATACAATATAAAACCCA
This sequence comes from Agapetus fuscipes, assembly GCA_951799405.1. Lineage (NCBI taxonomy): Eukaryota > Metazoa > Arthropoda > Insecta > Trichoptera > Glossosomatidae > Agapetus > Agapetus fuscipes. The sequence continues at coordinate 9,744,349 of OX637359.1, forward strand.
ATCTCAAATGAACATAAACCCTGCAACTCTTGCCGACCTTACCTGACACAATGGTAACATTGGTAAAGTGAACCATTTTTTACAGTATGGGTGGTCAGCTTTATACTAACCTATAAGTCAAGGAAACTTATTGAAATACAATAAACGATCGATTTTAGGTAGTTATTAAATGAGATTTTGGATCTAGCAGCTGTGCCGTGACCTAGATTAAAGGGCCGTGACGCACTAGGCAGCCAGGCTGCCTAGTGCGTCACGGGCCTAACGGCACAGCTGCTTAGAAACGCCATCTCGCGGGCATATTTGGACGATGTACTCTGTAATAAAATGAATACGCACATTTAAAACTACCTAAAATCGTTCGTTTATTGTATTTCAATAAGTTTCCTTGACTTATAGGTTGGTATGAAGCTGACCACCCATACCGGTAAAATACATACATGCATACATACGAACGAACGGATGTACAGACGGACAGGTTCGAAAAATTAGGTTTTTTTACATTTCGATATCTCATTTCTTTTTTCGACGACGAATACAAGATTTTATAGCAGTTCGTAAACACTGTTCAGCAAAAATATAAGAGCACCATTTTGAATGTCATTTTGAATAGACCTTAATTGAATTCGCAATGTTTACGTTTTCTTGAATCTTGCCGGTCGACAGTTATGGTACAAATTTAAACGGCGATACCCTTATAGGTTTTAGAATTATTTTTTAAAAATGTATGGAAACTATGACACTCACTAGAGGTCTGTCTCTATTTTGATATGTTTTTGTAAATGCTACGGGTGAGTTTATTTGTCAAGAAGAATTCCAAGAATAGGTACAAGATAATTGCCTAGACTAGACTGTCGAAGTGCTTTCCTCGAAATCTCAAGTACGCACTCTAGTGGTCTGAACGAATATAGTACGAAGTTCTTACCTCAATATTGTTTATCTGGATTTATTTGATTTTGATTGAAAAATGATTTTTTGTTAGTTTTGAGTGCACACTTTTAACAATGGTAAAATAGTTATATTTTAACATTAATGTTTTGATAAAAAAACTAGGTTAATTTGACTGAAGTAGACCGGCTCGTGGTCTAGTTGTAACAATTCGGATTACGAAACGGAAGGTTTTGGGTTCGAATCCCGGCAGAGCAAAAAAAATATTGCATTCAAATTTTCAAAAATGCTCTTCGCTGGGTTGGAAAATTCATTGCCTTTACCAAAGACCAGTCACCAATCGTCCATTCAGCCTTACAATATTTGGATCTTGCTTGAGAGTTGTCACCGTATAGCGACGACTGAGCTCTAAAAAAGCCCGGTCGATGGATCAGTTGGTAGAATGCTTGCATTCCTTGTCGAGAACAAGGGTTCGATTCCCACCGAGGGTGTCAGAAATGATTTTCTGTTTCGGTGTGTATTCAAAACCAAAAATAAATATACTAGTAAGGCGTACTCAGTCTTCACAAGACATTGGAATCAGCCCTGCCTTGAGATGGGAAACCCCCACTTCAACTGAAGTAAAATATACGGGATCCAAAAAGACTTTGAATCCTGCATACGTTAACGTTATCTAATTTAATCTAAGTTGCAAAGATAAGTAACATTGAGGATTCACATCATATGCATTTTCACAAGCAGACACGTATAAGTTCGCGCTTGCACATGCCCGGTGAATCTACAACATAAAAACCCAAATCTGAAATGAACATGCACCATGCAACTCTCGCCGACCTTCCTTGATACAGGGGTGACATCAGAAAAGTGAACCATTTTCTACAGTATGGTCAGCCGTATACCACCCTATAATCATGTGTAATCTAAGTTGCAAGATTTAATACAAATGCTTTAAATACAAACATGTTTGGTGGTAGCTAAACATGAAATATAAAATTCACCAACGAAATAAATTCAAATTTTTGTGAAAGAAAAACCTCGCCTTTTCTACGTGGAATTTCTTCACCCACTCAAATAGCAGAGGTTCGTGGCGTGGCAATTCTTGCAATATTCATTTCTGTGGTGAGATGGGGGAAAGAACTGTCATATTATTGGGGGAATTGTGGCAAAAAAAGTGTGTAGGTAAACCATATCGTGCTGTAAAGTTAGATGAATCATATGCGCAGGAAATTTGAAGATTTTTGAGTTTCTTTTGCTTTCGACAAAGTTAATTTCTAATACAGTAATATTGAGATGAATTTATATTAAAAAAAACACAGTTTCAATCCACTATTATTTATTATTCATCTCGAACATTTTCGCCATAAAAGGCATCATTGGGAGCAGTGACTTGCAATAAAAATCTTAGTTTGTCTAAAATCTAAATCTAATCTGCAAAGATATATATCATTTAAGATTCACATTAAACGCATTCCTACAAGCAGACATGTATAAATTCGGGCTAACACATGCCGCATGTGGACCTACAATATAAAAACCCAATCTCAAATGAACATAAGCCCTGCACCTCTTGCCAAAAAAAAACCTTCCCTGAAAAAGGGGGGACATTGGCAAAGTGAATATTTTTTTACAGTATGGATAGTCAGCCTCATACCAACCTATAAGTCAAGTATATTTTCATTGATTTTTATTGCAAGTCACTGCTCCTGATGATGCATTTTAAAACGAAAATGTTCGAGCATAAATAATAGTGAATTGATACTGTATTTTTTTTTTTTAAATAAATACAATGGACTTTAACAGTGTAAATCACCAAACCCTAACAACTATTAAGATGAATTATTTGGAGAGCACTGTTTTTGTGCGAATCACAATAGAAAGCGCCAATTCTCAAGCAAGACGCAGTGGCTGTAAGGCTGTATGAACCTTTGGTGACCGGTCTTTGGTAAAGTTATGTGAATTTTTCAACCCAGCGAAACGCATATTTGAAAATGTAAATGGTATTTTTTTGGTGGTCCGCCGGAATTCGAACTCACAATCTTCCATTCACGAGTCGGAAGTTTTAACCACTAGACTACGAGCCGGTCAGTACTCACACAAACATTGCTCATCTCTGATGGACATAATTCAAACAAGTACTAAGGGGATGAAGTATCATAGACTTCTAGATTTTCTGAAATCTGGAGTGAAATTTAAAAAAAATTAAAGCTATCGGTGTTGTATTTTACATGAACCTATTGGTGCATTTATTTAATTTGTCTGCAGAGGCACAGAGTGCTGGATCAGCAAGGTTTGCTTGCAAGCAATATTGCAGTCATAAGCGAGTTATCTGGGAGGAGCTGGGGGTGAAACATCCCCCCAACTCTTATACGTGAGAGCGCTAACAAATAGGGGAGAGGAATTCGGACAAGCAAGCCTTACTGCGATTCATGATTTAACGTACCTATTGTTAAAATTTATTTCAGGTTCACATTTAGCAGTTGAATTTATTTTTAATAAATTGATTACTTAATATGGTTCACTTTGTAACTTCTGCATTGGTGGATTCACGGCTTGGGCGTTTTTATTTTTAACAAATCGGTTATATAATATGGTTCACTTTGTAACTTCTGCATCGGTGATTAGGCGTTAAAGTAACCTGTATTTATATGTGACCAAGACATATTATCACATATTCAAGACCATACGAGATGCCTCTGGAAAGATTAGGAGAAGTGCAAGGTAAAAAATATCGAATACTTACGTCTATACACACATTTATATAGCCTCGACACACACAATTATAAAAACACGTGAACTTTAACATTCGTAACAATATCTATGGTCTGTTACTGTAACGTTGTCGCCGTTCCACTGGGAGTGGCCGGAAGTGGAGTGTTTTTTTACAAGTATTTTTTTAGCCCAGCAAAAGGCTCATATGTTTTTTTGGACTATGCCAGGAATCAAACCCTCGACCTTCGTATAACATCTGTAGCGTTAACCACTAGACTATCAACAGGTTTTATCTTAAAATACTTCTCTTAGTTAGATCATTTGGATCAGTTTTTTCATACATTTTCTTCTTTCGCATTCACTTTGTATGTCCCATACTTTAATCTGTAATCTAAGTTACAAAGATGAATAAACATTTAATATTCAAAGATGGCAATCACAAAGTGAACCAATGTTCATCTTATTTTGATTTCACTTAAATGATCAAGCTATTCTTTTCTCGGTCTTTCTCCGTAACGTTTCGGCCCCACTTAAAGTGAACTATTTGTCGCCACAGCTTTTGTCTGCTCGTCCATATGTTTTACACCCTCGCAGAGCTAAACTAGAGCCAGTTATGGCAACGGGTTAACAACCACACATCCGGCAACTCGCAGGGTGACGTCATAGCTCACAATACGACTTAAAAGAGGTCGAGGAGATAAGAAATATGGCACTTTGTGCCTGATAGTGGTTAAACTGAAAACAAGAGGAAAATGTTTATGAAAACGTTAGAAATATTTATTATATTTTTGACCTAAAATCAAGAAAGAGTCTGCTTTTTACAGTTAACATGATGCTTTTATCTCTGCCATGCATGTTGGTTGTTGTCGGTTGAAAACTGTCATTTACCGCGCATGGTGTTTGTGATTTTTTATGCATTTCCAAAGTCCCAACTAGCACCTCGTAATTCATTCAAATATTTCAATTTTTAATCCGATTTCAAGTCAATTCTTCCATACAAAATAGTTGGTTCAAACGTAAAATTTAGTTGAACTAATCTAATGAATAAATTTGTTAGTGTTTAAAGCAGTTATCAATACGCAAAGAGATTTTTAAGTCACCCCTGTATCAGGGAAGGGAGTAAAGAGTTGCAGGTCTTTTGGCGTTTTATATTATTTTGTAAGTACACATGCAGCATGTATGAATGCAAACTTCTTCCGCCAATAGAAGATGGCTTCTTGAGGGCATGCTATTCATAATCTAAGTAGCAAAGATATGTTTACATTTAAGGATAATATTAAATGCATGCCCACAAACAGGCACATGTAGGTTCACGCCTACACATTCTGCATGTGTGCGTACAAATAAAAAATAGAAAAACCTCACATGAACATAAACCTTGCAACTCCTGCCACCTTTCCCTGAAATCGGGGGGGCATTGGCAAAAGCGAACCAATTTTTACAGCACGGGGGGTCAACTTCATACCAACATGTCAGTCAAGGATGCATTTAATGTAAATCTAAAAAATATTATTTTATCTTTACAAGCTCGGTTAAAGCTTATAGATATTCAGTGTGTGTATGCGTGGCCATACAAGTGCTTGCTTGTAGATGTGCACTAAGTGTGAAGCTAAAATGTTATTATTATATGTAAGCAACTTAAATAAAATATATATTTTAGTAGATCCCCGCACATCTCATTTGGATTCCCAGACAGTCGCTGCAGTTACCAGGTCCGGATCGGAATTCATTCGCCCAGCTGAAATGATTATTATTTCACATATATTATTATTACAAGTAAGGCTTAAATAACATAGAGCTGGTATTTTGTACAATAAATATCCTCGAATAGTACAAAATACGCAACATACATACCTACTTATGTGTTTTTTTCACGTAGTTGCTTGTTGACGTGCGTTGAAGATGAATCATTAAAGTTAATGAACCTTAGATTTTTTTAAAAACGATATTTAGTGTAGTGATTAGCACTGTGGACTCAGAAGGTCGTGAGTTCATAATCTAAGCTGCAAAAATATGATAACATTTGAGGTTTTTATTAAATGCGTTCATATATACAGGCACATGTAGGTTCGCGCGTACACATTTGCATGTGCACATATAAATTAACAAAATCTCACATGAGCATAAACCTTGCAACTCCTGCCACATTTCCCTGAAACCACGGTGGCATTGGCAAAAGTCAACCAACTTTTACAGCACGAGGGGTCAGCCTCATAGTAACCTATCAGTCAAGGAGCTATCTAATTTTTTTAATTTCTCTTCACTTTGTACAAACATTTTTGCGTCTTTACAAATCACCAGTCATCTTAAGTCCATCCAACTCAATGGTATTGGTATAACAATTTGAGTAATTGCTACTTTATATAAAGAAAACCAAGCTTGCAGAGGGCACTTGAAGTCTAAATAAATCATTCCAATATTGACAGCCACCTCCAAATGCAAACGGATTGTTTGCGTAACCGGCCGTGAAAGTATAATTTACTCGCCGTAATTGAAAACAATTTTTTTTATCCTCGTAACAATTACAAAATGAATGCCTTTACAGCCTATAGAGTTATGCTAATGTTATTTAATTAACTCACAGCGTTTACAAGACTTTCACTACAATCTAATCTAAGTTGCAAAGATATATCACATTGAGGATTCAAATTACATGCATTTTCACAAGCAGACACGTACTTGCACATGCCGCATGTGAGCCTACAACATAAAAACCCAAATCTCAAATGAACATACACCCGGCAACTCTTGCCGACCTTCCCTGAAATAGGGGTGACATTGGTAATAAAGTGAACCATTTTCTACAGCATGGGTGGTCAGCCGTATACCAACCTGTAAGTTAAAGAACAAAGGCAATAAATTAGATAGTACAATTAGCAAATAATCTAAATAAATATCAAAACAAATATAAAATTCTCATTTAAAACTTCTCAATCGCCATTTTTTGCAGTGCCTGACAACAGAATCTTCAATTCATGCAACACCTATGCAGCATCCTTCCAGGGTGGCATAGACCCCCAAGACTTTCAAGAATTGGGGAAAAACCGCACAGGATTCCTTAAAAATAAAAATAAAATACAGATAAACCTCTATTTCTTTCTGTCCTTACATACTTTATTTATTTCATCCATAGTCGTATTCATCTATAAAGATAATAACAATAACTATATTCATCTATAAAAGCAACTTATGCACATGCACCTCTGTTTCCTCCCCCCCCCCCCCCTCTCTACTCCCCACAGTCCTGCATCGCTTATTATTTTATAACCCGCAGTGCGCTTATATTAAATTCCCGATGCGCCCCTGGTGAGAGTGTGCGCCGATAGATATATATTTAATCATATTACTTTTATTTGAAAAGTGCTGCACGGTTATTTTTATTATTATTATTATGTGTGTTCTATAATCTATAATCCAAGTTGCAAATAGATATATATTGAAATTTAAAATTTATATTAAATGCATGCCCACAATCTTAAAAATAAAATCCAAACCTCAAAACCCTGCAACACGTGGTCTTGTTTGAGATTTGACGCTTTCTACAGCGACGACCAAGCTCGCAAACGAGCTCTTGAGGTGTGACACACACAAAAACAGCGCTTACCAAATAAATCATCCTTATATTATTATTATTATTATTTTCTTGACTTACAGGTTGGTATTCGTTGACTTATACGTTGGTATGGGGCTGACCGCCCATATTGTTAACAAAAAATAGTTCACTTTGCAAATGTCACCCCTATTTCAGGGAGGCTCGGTAAGAGTTGCAGTGCTTATTTTCATTTGAGATTTAAGTGTTTATATTGTAAGTACACATGCAGCAATTTCAAGCGTGAACTTATACGTGTCAGCTTATGGGAATGCATTTAATATGAATCTGAAATGTAATATCTCTTTTTAACTTTGATTATAGATTGTGGATTATTATTATTTTTAGATTATAAGCCGTGCCTAGAGGTGACAATGCCAACAGATGCATAACCAAATAGATTCTTGGTTTTTAACATCTCCAAATTAAAACATTACAAAATAGGGGTGGCATCGGCAAAAGTTTCTCAGTATTGTCATACAGTCTTATACCAATACTCTTATATTTCAGTGGAAGTTCAATATCCGATAGAATTGACACTAAAAGAAAATGAAGACGCTAAAATTATGTTGGAAATTTCTAGAACTCCACGATATTATGCAAAGCATATTCTGATGCACGAAAACTGCAGCCGGTCGATGCAAGTTGAGTGAGAGATGACTGCAATTTCCTCTGCAAGTGGGACTTCATGGTGGACTATAACTCTTCACTGCAGCATCCCTGAAAACAGTGAAGAAATATTCAGACAAACAAAAACTTGTCGTTTCTTAAACGTCACCCGCAAGAGACTATCGTTTTTGCGTGGCATTCTTGCACATATCTATATATATTTTTTTAAAGAAATCCTGTGCGGGAGACTCCCTAGATTCTAGAGACTCCAGGGGTCTATCACACTTGTTGTAGTGCCGCAGAGGTGTACGAGCTTGGTCGTCGCTACAAAGCGTCAATACTCAAGCAAGATCCAGTTGGTGTAAGGCTGGATGGACCTTTAGTGACCGGTCTTTGGTAAATGTTTTATTATTTTTTTCAACCCAGCGAAGGGCATATATTAGATTTATAAGTGGTATATGTTTTTGTGCTCCGCCGGGGTTCGAATTCACAACCTTCCATTTACGAGTCCGAAGTGTTGCCACTGGACTACGGTCTGGTCAAGAATGCCAACGACACGCGGTGTACCTAAGCGGTCACTTATGCAAGTAGCATCCGCGCCCAATGTTGCTTAACTTCGGTGATCTGATGAGAACCGGTGTTTTAACATAGTATCGTCGTTATATATTAAAGTTATATTTAAAAGTATTCTTTGCCAGAGAGCTGGAGTTTAACCCTTTAACGAGAGTGTAATAAATAATTTCCCGTTTAATTTTGATGTTTATTTCAAACCTTAATTCTAATTGCTGGCAAGGTTTACTTGGCTTTCACAAGAAATGAGAACCAGTTCTAACGAGAGGTGAAAAACTCCCGTTTCAGCTGATTGGCCGACACATACAGGCAAATACCCTCAACTGTAAAAAAAAAGGTTCTATACGGCATATGCAATCTCTTCAGAAACAACGCGAGAAGAATTTACACTATATTGGCAGCTACGTTGTGAATCCTGTCAACCATTTTTTTAAATGTGTTCAAAATGGGAAAAATCTTTAAATAACATATAATGTGAGTTTTTCCGCCTTTTTCTGAAACAGGGGTGACATTGGCAAGAAGGCACCAATTTTTTCAGCATAGTGTGGTCAACATCATACCCCCTAATTAGTCATGGGGCATTGATAAGTAACTAGCATAATTGACTGCGTACAAGATACTGCTCATGAAAACTGAATGAATGGCATGCAAACATGTTGAATGTTATATGATTGTGAATGGAATTGAAGAAGTCGAGTCTAAAAATATGGTGGGAATTTGGAATGAGCAAAAATGATGGATGAGCCAAAAAAGACATTCATACTTTTCTCAACAATATTATAAAAGGTTTTACGTTTATTCAGTTCCTTGACTTATAATATGTTGGTATGAGGCTGATCACTCATTTTGTAAAAATTGTTACACTTTGCCAATGTCACCCCTGTTTCAGGGAAGCGCAGCAATGTTGCAGGATCTATATTTATTTAAGATTTGGGTTTTGTTATTCTATTTCTTGACTCATAATACTGTACAAAATGTTTCACTTTGCCAATGTCACTCCTGCTTTAGTAAAGGGCGGCAAGAGTACCAAGGCCTACGTTAATTTGAAATTTAGATTTTTTTCTTTATACGCACTCAAGTAGCATGTGTAAGCGCAAACTTTTACACGTCTGTTTGTGAGCATGCATTATATATGAATCTCAAATGTCACAAAATCTCTGCAACATTTATTGTCAAGTGAATTCCATTCCTCGATTTATAGGTTGGTATGAGGCTGACCACCCATACTGTAAAAAATGGTTCACTTTGCCAATGTCACCCCTGTGTCAGGGAAGGTCGGCAAAAGTTGTAGGGCGTATGTTCATTTGAGGTTTAGATTTTAGCAAGTGTAAGCGCGAACTTCTACACGTCTGCTTGTGAGCATGCATTATATATGAATCTTAAATGTCACAAAATCTCTGCAGCCTATATTGTAGATTGTAGAACTTAAGCTTCTGGGAAAGAAAAATTTAATGCTTTAACCACTAAGCTGTCTGCCAAAATTACTAATAAACAAAAGATTAAATGTAAAAAAAAGATACTGCGATAAACAGATACCTTTTTGTATTTTAAGCATGCAAAAACGAGATATATGTAGACCTTTTAAAACTTACGACGGCATTCTAGGTTTGTTTTTACTTATGAAAAAAACCGACGCATGTGAAGGTAATCATTTTGTTACCATTTCTTTATATTTATCTTATTGTTGTAAAAAAATTAGATCGCCGTCTTTGGTTCTATACGACTCATATTCAATTCAATGTAATGAATGTCTTTTAAAAAAGGGTGGTTCATCTTTATGTGTGAACAAATAATAAGTGTCTTCATTTCTTTTTCATTTCTTTTCATTTCTCTTTCATATTCCTTGACTTATAGGTTGGTATGAGGCTGACCACCCATACTGTAAAAAATTGTTTACTTTGCCAATGTCACCCCTGTGTCAGGGAAGGTTGGCAAAAGTTGTAGGGCTTATGTTGTCTGCTTGTGGGGATGCATTTAATATAAATCCTAAATGATATAATATATCTTCGCAGCTTAGATAAGATTAGATTAGACCCCTGTTCCAGGGAAGGTTGTCAAAATTTACAGGCAAAAGTTTGTTTGTGGGCATGCATTGTATATGAGCTTTGAATCTTTATACATCCTTGCAACTTAGATTATCGACCTCTGTGTAAGGGAAGGTCGGCAAAAGTTGTAGGGCTTATGTTCATTTGAGGTTTGGATTTTATTTGTAAGTACACATTCAGCATTTGTAAGCGCGAACTACACGTGTTTGTTTGGGGGCATACATCTGAGAGCTTTAAATGAATATATCCTTGCAACTTAGATTACAGAATATTATATAGATTTCCTCATATATTTTCATCGAAAACTAGCCGTCGAAACCTCTTCAAAGTATCTCTTTCGAATTTTTTTTTTGTGGTTCTTTTATAATTTCTACACAACAAAAACGCATCGCATTTTCAAATATAGCACATTTTTTTAAGAGTTTTATTGTGAAGGGTTGCACTCGGTAAGTTAACCTTTTTATTTTCACAGGTAAAGGTCCCTTCAGCATTCGGCTACGACTTTATTTGAAGGCATGCTCTTTCTATCTAATCTTATCTAATCTAAGTTGCAAAGATATGTAACATTGGGGATTCACATTACATGCATTCTCACAAGCAGACACGTACAAGTTCGCGCTTGCGCATGCCGCATGTGAACCTACAATATAAAAACCAAATCTGAAATGGACATAAACCCTGCAACTCTTGCCGACCTTCCCTGAAACAGGGGTGACATTGCCAAAGTGAACCATTTTCTACAGCATGGCTGGTCAGCCGCACACCAACAAGTCAAGGAATTGCATTTATTTAAGTATTTTTAATTCCTTGCCCAATAGATTGGTATTCTTCCAGCCACTGATTTTATCTCGGTTTTTTATAATATTTATCTGATCTAAAAAGTGTCTAGATTTACATCTGTGTTTCAGTGTGACTTATATTTTTATGCATTGTTAAATCATATATTTGTCAGTAATCAATAGGTTTTTTTGTATTCTAATAATCTTTATTCCTCAATATTTTTTTATTATTTATTAAAATTTAGTATCTGGTATGTAAATATGGTACACTTTGTCAATGTCACCTCTGTTTCAGGGAAGGTCGGCAAGACTTGCAGGGTGTTTGTTCATTTGTGGTTTTGGTTTTTATGTTGTAGGTTCACATGCGGCATGTACAAGCGCGAACTTGTACGTGTTTGCTTGTCAGAATGCATATAATGTGAATCTCCAATGTTACATATCTTTGCAACTTAGATTAAATGAGATTAGATCTCAATTTTGAACCACCCAAATAAAGACAACTTTAAAATAATTCCATCTTGATAAATGAAAACGTAAAATAAATAAAACTAAAAAAAGAGCCTTGCCGGTGGAGAACTTATCTTTCAATACAAAAAAAAGGACATAACTGCAAAAAGACTCGAAGATAAATTCACCATCATAACATCTTTTTTCTGAGTCCTGCTCCATTGAAGATGAGCTGATAGCCATCGTCTTTTTTAATAACAAGAACGGCTTCATAAAAAGAACGCTGCTCAATGGGCCTTATATCAAATATTCTGATTAAAAGGATCCGTCTTTTCAAGGCCTCAGGCCGAATAACTAATAATGTAACATATTTTTTAGTGTTGATCTGTTAACACAGTGAAAGTCCATTTTTATAAATATTTAAAAAATATAAATGGTAAAACATTGTTTTAATTCACTTTATTTTATTTGTTTATGCTCGAATATTTTCGCCTAATGATATGATAATATATTTGTCACCATTCTGCTCTTGAAGATGCCTCATTAGGCGAAAATATTCGAGCATAAACAAATAAAATAAAGTGAATTAAAACAATGTTTTACCATTTATATTTTTTAAATATTTATAATAATGTAACAGTTTCTTTGCCGTCTTTTTCATTAGATGTTGTCACTTGGTACATTTTAAAATGCAAACTTTACTAAAAACCTCATAAGGGCAATAGTAGTTCGTATAGAATATAAAAAGGTAGTCTCGAATTTTTTCCTAAAATGAGACTGTTGTATTTTCTGTGTTTTAATGTAGTTTTTTTTTATTTTGACCATAGATTTGTGAAGAGGAATGCAATTCAATGCAAATGTTTTAACATTATAAATTAATAATTCATTCTTTCATATTTTAATGAACTATAAATTAATTATCACCCAAAACTTTGCCAATGTCACCCCTGTGTCAGGGAAGGTCGACAAAAGTTGTAGGGCTAATGTACATTTGAGGCTTGGATTTTATTTGTAAAGTGCACATTCAGCATTTGTAAGCGCGAACTACACGTGTTTGTTTGTGGGCATACATCTGAGAGCTTGAAATGAATAAATCCTTGCAACTTAGATTATAGATAGAAATCTGTTGAACCAGGGTCGAAGTAATCATCGATAGGATATGGTGCAGGCGGGATTCGATATTGCGATTGTTTCAATAACACAAATGTGCTTTATCTCCTAGAGATGTCATTGCATCCGCTTTTGCATGAAAGCAAACTAGTCAGGCGACATAGGTTGGTGAATTGCATCCCTCTTCACAAATCTATTTAAAAAAAGTCATATTTATAATACCGTTTTTGTTGACAGATTTAAAGAAAGAAAAAAAATTGGGAACTTCTTTATTATTGCCTCACATTACACGTTTTCTTTTTATTTACGAATTTATTCTTTTTTTTCAATCATTCTTCTCGCCCCGAAAAATATTAAATAATAAATTGAAGACGATGCCGATTTGTGATGGATTACTTGAGGTGTGCGAGCCGAAAATAAGAAAATAAAAAGAGAATAAAAAGAATAAATAATAATAATAATACGTTGATGGTTTGCCTTTGAGCCTCGGCGCTGTTTCATAAAAGATAAAATAAATAATGGTTACCACAATACTGCGAGATCATTATTATTTGTAAAATCCTTTTTGTTCTTATTTTACTCACCTTTGACTAGGGTGACCATTATTCAAAACAAAAACTGGTATAAAAATTACATACAAAATTTGTAAGCGCGAACTATACGTGTTTCTTTGTGGACATGCATTTGAGAGCTTTAAATGAATATGCCATTGCAACTAGATAATAGATAGATAGATTATAGATAACTTTCGTAATTTGTATTTAGGAATCAAAATTGTTTTTTGTTCCCAAATGTAAATCGTCTAGGTATAGGTGGAAGAAGGGGGAGAGTCTCTAATCTAATCTAATCTAAGCTGCAAAGATATATATCATTTAGGATTCATATTAAATGCATTCCCACAAGCAGATATGTATAATTTCGCGCTAACACATGCGAGTGAAAGCTAGAAATACACGCAAAATTAAAAGAGCTTCAAATGTTAATAAATCTTTGCAACTTAGATTTTAGATTATAGATTGTAAAACAGTTTTAAAGATAAACTGCAAGGGATACTTTTTGATCACACCATGGTTACCCTATGTGTTGAAGATGCGTGTTCTTGGTACATAAGTGCCGGTCTTAACGCGTCTCATTCTTAACACCGCCACTCCGGGGAGTGATGCAAGCGGTCTGATTATTTATCATCATTATAACGCAACTAAGCAACACATAAAGTGCAACGTCTTAAAGGGTTGTCCCTTGAGGATTGCATACGAGGTGTGAAACCTGAAGCGCTATCCTGGTGACGAGATAGCGATTCGTTTCCAAAAATAAGGTATAAACGCAACTAAGCTACACATTTAGTGTAACTTCTTGCCTGCGTTATCCCCGAAAGGGTCGCATGTGGCGCTTCGGGACCTATTTATTTTTACAGGTAAGGGGGCCGGCCTCACACCAACCACTTTCAGTTGAAGTGGGGGTTTCCTAGCTCCCAGGGGGGCTGGTACTCATTTCTTGTGATGGCTGAGTAAACCTTGAGATCGAACCCTTGCTCTCGGCATAAAATGTAAGCATTCTACCAATTGAGCTATCGACCTTTTTACGAGCTTAATCGTCGTCGCTACAAAGCGCCAATTCTCAAGCAAGACCCAGTTGCTGTAAGGATGGATGAACCTTTGGTGACAGGTCATTGGTAAAGGTTTATGAATATGAAGAGCAAATTTTAAAATATAAATGGGATATTTTTTGTGCTCCGCCGGGAATCGAACCCACAACCTTCCCAGTCAGAGTCCGAAGTGTTACTTCTGAACTACGGACCGGTCAATTACTGTGATTTTATCTTTGGACTTCTTTCACAAGCGCTAGCAGTCTCTGACTTGGACTGATATCCAAAGTTGAAGTCATTTAGCAGAATAGCGCTTCTGTTTATTTTTCGGGGTAAGGAGGTTGGCCTTACTTCAACCACTTCACTTGAACTGAGGGTTTCTCTGCTCCCGATGGAGTCGGTTTCAATTTTTTTTTCGTGAAGGCCCAGTTAACAAGTCGTATGTCTCCAAAAGCCAATATTAATAGTAGTTATATTTTTTAGTGTTGATCTATTAACACAGTGAAAGTCCATTTTTAATTATTTTAAAAATACAAATACAAATGGGTAAAACATAGTTTTTATTCACTTATTTAAAAAAGTTAATAAGTGAATTAAAACTATGTTGTAACCATTTGTATTTTTAAATAATTAATAATAATTTATTCTAAAGTTGTCTTCGATTTTATACAACAGCGCGAACTAGTACGTGTCTGCTTGTGCGAATGCATGTTATATGAATCTTAAATGTAATATGTCTTTGCAACTCCCACGTAGTACTTTTTGATTCAATTGTAATTCAGTACCGGCAAGGTAATGATACTCAATCTTGCAAAAAAATAATAATTCTTATTTTAAGGCTCTGGACTACGTTTATTCTTAATATAAAGAAAAGTCCGAGAATACAAAATAATATATCAAAAATTAATCATGGCTACTTTCGTTTTCCTGAAAAAATATTCATGACTTTGAAAATTTATCTGCAATAAAAAACTTGCACATCTTTTTTACATTATAAAAAGAGTGTTATAATTTAAATTTTTGCTCAAAGGTATGAGTCGTATAGAACCAAATGCATTAATACAGGTTTTTTTTAAATATGAGATATATTTAAAATTATCATTATTTATGCATATTTTGTACATTTTTTTACTCGGATATTAGACTAAACTTCATATCAGTTCATCCTCACTCGTCGTGCTGAGGGAATATCTCCTGAAGCGCTATTCTCCTAAATTCCTTACACTTTGGATATCAATCCGAGTGGAAGCTTGCTAGCTCTTACGAAAGAACTCTATAGATAAAAAAAAAAAACACAGTACACCGTTTTTTTGGACAGGAATCGCTATCTCGTCACCTTAAGTTCTAATCTAATCTAATCTAAGTTGCAAAGATATGTTACATTGGAGATTCACATTACATGTATTTTCACAAGAAGACACGTACAAGTTCGCGCTTGCACATGCCTCATGTAAACCTTCAACATAAAAACCAGATCTCAAATGGACATACACCCTGCAACTCTTGCCGTCCTTCCCTGAAACAGGGGTGACATTGGCAAAGTGAACCATTTTTACAGCATGGGTGGTCAGCCGCATACCAACCTATAAGTCAAGGAATTTCGTAAGGAATTTAGCAGAATAGCGCTTCTGAAGACGTTTGCTACTCACTAACGAAACGTCGAGAATAATGTAAGTTCTCTTGCTTAAAGAAGGTTCTAAGCAACTTATAATATGGCGGCAAAAAACACATTTTTCACGCTCTATAAGATCACACTTAATAAAGGCACGGGGAAATAAATTTAAGAAATTGCTCGGCGAGAGAGCTAACTTTTTTAATACGAGTTATATTTTCTTGTAATTTTCTCGCGCGGGGTGATGGACGGCTGGACCTCTTCATCTTAATAATTTACTGGCCCGCACTTAAAAATAGCGACGCCCAACCTGCAGCTCGCGTGCCAATTTTATTAAAAAAAATTGCCTATCTGCATTATCGTATTTTGTTACTTACGATTCTCGTGACCTTGAAAAAAAGGTTTAAAAAAAATGTGTGTAAAGAACAACAAATATGTTTTTTTAACACTGTGTTTAAAATACTTCTTAAAGTTTGTGTATTTACATAGAGAAAATGATTTTTTAGGAGAAAGTTCATTTTTTTAACAAGACGGAGTTTTATTTTCACAAGTTGAGCATTTATTTCCCTTCAAGTGCTTTAAACTTGCTTACGTCATTTTCAAGATGACTTTTTTATTCTTCTTCTTAATCCTATTCCTCATTACTGAGGGTTGTGACCCTTGTGGAAGCAACCAATCTTCTTCAGCTCTCCCTCGACTGCGCTGCCCGCAACGCTCCAACTACCTAAGTACCTGCTGATGTCTTCACTTGATCGGTCCATCGTGTGGGGGATCTATCTCTTCCTCTCTTCCCCTCCAAGTTACCGATCACAACCAGTCGTTCCAGGCTATCCTCATTGCCACGGACAACGTGTCCGAAGAACTGAAGAATACGGCGTGTACACATGTTGGCCAGAGTCAAGCCATCCAAACGCAGCTCCCGACGAATGGACTCATCGGTGCGTCTAGAGGTCCATGGGATTCGAAGCATGCGCCTCCAGCACCACATTTCAAAAGCGTCAATTTTTCTTCTTTCTGCTGCTTCTATGGTCCATGTTTCAGCAGCATAGAGAAAAATAGAGTGGACCAGACTCCTGACAAGCTCAATCTTGGTGCTGTTACTCACACCCCAGTCTTTCCATATTTTGTCCAGCTTAGACATGGCATTTTTTATTCATTGAACATTAAATTACAAACGCTTCCTGTCCTTAGACAAAATCGTTTATCGCGTCCTTTATCCACATTTTTAAGATCAATAATTAATTTTAACAGTGTTCAAACACGTACAAGTTCGCGCTTGCGCATGCTGCATGTGAACCTACAATATAAAAACCAAATCTCAAATGGACATACACCCGCAACTCTTGCCGACCTTCCCTGAAACCGGGGCCACATTGGCAAAGTGAACCATTTTTTACAGCATGGGTTGTCAGCCGCATATCAACCTATAATTTTATCCGTGATTTGAGAGGGCCCTTGAGGTGTGATACACACAAAAACGGCGCTCTTCAATTATGTGTACCTTATAAATAAATTATCCTTGTATATATATATAAGTCAAGGAATATATACAACAAATAACATTTTAGACATGTCTGCTTGTGAGAATGCATGTAATGTGAATCTCCAATGTTACATATCTTTGCAACTTAGATTAGATTAGATTGGATTCATACACAAACCATGAAAAATACAATAAACAATGCTTAATTCTCATTTTTTTACAGTCATGAGCAAAGGGTCCGATAACAGCTATAAGTGGACGCTGTTCTGACTTTTGGGCCTCAAACATGCAAGCGCCTTGCGGTGAGTAGTTTTAGAGCTAGACGTATGAAACCTAACCTCGCAGAGACATGGTCAGGCAGGTAGTTTGCATCGAGTACATGAATTTTTCACAGATCCAAAACGCTCCAGGATAGGAAAAGGCAGATCTGTGAAAAAAATCATGTACTCGATGCATACTACCAGCCTGACAATGTCTCTGCGAGGTAAGGTTTCATACGTCTAGCTCTAAGACTACGCGCCGCAAGGCGCTTGCCGCAAGCGTGTGGATGCCCCATAAAACGATGCGTTGCAAAGGTACTTGGTACCTCTTGCGGTTTGATTCACTCAAAAGTAACGCTCACCAAATAAATCATCCAACTGATTATTTATTGCGCTTCTTCATAATTTTAAATTTGTACTAAAAGTAATCTATCTATAATCTAAGTTGCAAGGATATATTCATTCAAAGCTCTCAGATGTATGTCCACAAACAAACACGTGTAGTTCGCGCTTACAAATGCTGATTGTGTACTTACAAATAAAATCCAAACCTCAAATGAACATAAGCCCTGCAACTCTTGCCGACATTCCCTGAAACAGGG
This sequence comes from Agapetus fuscipes, assembly GCA_951799405.1. Classification (NCBI taxonomy): domain Eukaryota; kingdom Metazoa; phylum Arthropoda; class Insecta; order Trichoptera; family Glossosomatidae; genus Agapetus; species Agapetus fuscipes. The sequence continues at coordinate 9,762,634 of OX637359.1, forward strand.
GTGACATTGGCAAAGTGAACCATTGTTAACAATATTAAAACTACTAAAAGTAATAAAATATTAAAAAGACATGGTCGTTTTGTTGAGCCATTAAAAATGTTGTGCTCCACTGTTATAAATCATATTTTTTGCACTACACTCTGTATGGTTATTTTTTATTACTTATATGGAATATCCTATAACTCATGCGCCAGGGTGAGATATAATGGCCGCAATTCATCCTCTCTTTCTCTCTCCCTCTTTATCTTCCTCTTTTACTCTCCTTCTCTCTAGTTCTCTCTGTCTCTCTCTCTCTTTATCTTCCTCTCTTACTCTCCTTCTCTCTAGTTCTCTCCCTCTCTTTATCTTCCTCTCTTACACTCCTTCTCTCTAGTTCTCTCTTTATCTCCCTCTCTTCCTCTCCTTCTCTCTAGTTCTCTTTTTCTCTCTCTCTCTCTTTATCTTCCTCTCTTACTCTCCTTCTCTCTAGTTCTCTCTTCCTCTTTTACTCTTTCTTTTTCTCTCTATCTTTTTCTCTCGCTCTTTTTCTCCCTCTCCTTCTCTGATTCCTGAACATGATTGCATTATTCAATTGCAACACTGAAGATGCGCTGATGAAGCTGATAACCGTACCGTGGTCTAGTGGTTACGGACTTGCAATCAGAAGATAATGAGTTTGATTTTTGTCTTTCCCAAATACATACAAGTCACCACAAGATCATCCAGCCTTATAGTGACTAGGCCCAGCCTGGCTTTGTATAGCTCTAGGACCTAGCTAGTAGACTAATAGGTCCGGTATTTTCAACTTTAGCATATGTGACTTTAAACGTTAAAAAAACTACACTCACGATTGACACAAGTGCATCTTTTTCATTCAGTATAAAGTCGCTATGCTAAGGTTGAAAATACTGGGCATTAATGTGTGATTGCGCAAAAATACAGTGCTGACCCAATCAATCATCTCATTTAAAAAAAACTAATACATTTGTATAGCTACATATGTTTCAACGGTCTCTCTTTTTGTTTTCCTCTTTATTTCTCAAACTGATCCTCTTCCTTCCATTCTCTCTCTCTCTCCCTTTCTTTCACTCTCTTAAATGAACAAAGGAAAGAAACTGATCTAAATGATGAACAGATGGTGAATATGATAGAATTGAAAGAGGTATGCATAGGTGTGAAGAAGTGACGTCAACTCTGCAGAAGCATGGCCGACAAGCTCAATCTTTCTCTCTCTGAATCATCAGGAAAAGCAGGACAGTGCATCCTGAGGCAGATTTCATCCATCATCTTCTAAAATTGCCACCCTTGCAAGCAATCATGGGGAATGCAATTTCTGTAACTACAAATTACTCTTCAATTCTTCTTTTATTCCATTTGCAAAACCATTCTTGAACCCAAGGTTATATCATATACATTGTACCTTATTTAGTAGGTTAGTATGATTCTGACCATACATGTTGTAGGAAAATTGTTTCACTTTAGAAATGTCACTCCTGCTTCAGGGAAGATCGGCATCAGTAGCATGGTTTATGGTGATTTGAGATTTGCCTGTGGGCACGAATTTCATATGTTTTTTTTCATTATACTCGTACATCTGTGCAACTATAAGTAAAGATAGATCTTTAGTGAAAACAAGCTACTGTTATTTTCTACACCCTTTTCCTTCACAAAAATATGTATATATGCACATTAGTATAATACACATGCTCAACGCTTTGACTCCAAGAAGTTGCATGTAGGAAATAGAAACCTTTCTATTTTCACAGATAAAGAAGCCAGCCATACGAAATGACTTGAAGTGGGGGCTCTCTCCAAAGCGGCAGCTTCTCATTTCTTGCAAAGGCTATAAAGTATAAGTAAACTTTACTGGTACAGTTAGTAATAAATAATATTATGAGGGTTATTGATTTGGTGAGCGTTGTTTTTGTGTGAATCACACCTCAAGGTCCCTCTGCAAATTTGGTCATCGCTATAGAAAGCGCCAATTCTCTAGCAAGACCCAGTTGCTATAAGGCTGGATGGACCTTTGGTTACCGGTCTTTGGTAAAAGTATATGAATTTTTCAATCCAGGGAAAAGCATATTCGAAAATATTATTTGTACATTTTTGAGCTCTACCAGGATGCGAACCTACAAACTTCCATTTACGAGTCCAAAGTGTTACCACTAGACTATAAAATAAATCGCAAAAACAGGAAATCTAGAATGTTTTGCTGTGAATTGAACCATTAACGACAGTTTCTAATGCAAGCGCTGAGCTATTAACCGGACGGAAAAAAACAATTTTTAGAATAATTGCACATTTTTTAAATATATTTTTTTTTATGTAAATAGCAAATGCATATAAATATTAAGGTAGGTAGATATATCATTTGTAGCTGATGGGAGTTGTGTATAAGTAGGATTAATTAATTATTATAAGTACCTAGAGTAAAAAAAATTTATAAGGATGTAACTAGAAATCATCATAATTATGTACTCGAAGCTTTTGGAAGACCATTCGAGAAGGTTCCGACAAAATTAACCTCCAGAAGCCTCTACCTTCATAGCTATATAAGCCGCAAATGGCTTGTAGTGTAGGCAGTCCAGTCATCCTACGACAATCTGTTTCTAAACACTAAAACAGTATAAGTGAAATTAAACCATCTGTAAAATAAATAAATGTGAAAATAAATGTACACTGTAAAAAATAAATCTAACTGTGAAATAAGCACCCAAGAAGAAGACCGGTTTTTAATTTGCAAAATATTTGAACCCTATAAACAACAATATTTTGTATATTTTAATTAAAAGGTTTAATGTTAACTGGGTGCAGCTGTTTCCGGATTGGCGAGCGGTCAACATTGTTTGGACAAACTTTTGCAAAATCCAAATACTTTCAAAATTATTCATTAAAATAATTTCGCAGAGTTCTTGCCTTCGTCGCCCTATTGATGTACGGGTGAAAGTGTCGAAAGCACATTATTACTATTGCTTTATAAAAAACAGCACCTTAGGCTGATTTATTTGTTGAGCGTCGTTTTAACGTGATTCACATCTCAAGGGTTTCTGTTGTAAGTTTTAAAATTGTTGCCGTTAAAAACAACGCCGGCCCCTTACCTGTAAAAATAAAAAAAAGGTTCCACTCGCCACATGCGAAACCCTTTGGGGATAACGCGGCAAGAGGTTACACTATATGTATAGCTTAGTTGCGTTGCGAGTGCCGACGCCTTATCCGCTTGACCATACGAGCGATCTCATTCATTTTTTTTAAGAAACCCTGTGCGGGAGACTCCCTAGATTTCAGAGACTCTAGGGGTCTATGACACATGTCGTAGTGCCGAAGAGGTGTTTACGAGCTTGGTCGTCGCTAAAAAGCGCCAATACTCAAGCAAGACCCAGTTGTTGTTAGGCTGGATGGACCTTTTAGTGACCGGTCTTTGGTAAAGATTTTATTATTTTTTCAACTCAGCGAAGAGCACATTAGAATTATAAGTGGTTTATGTTTTTGTGCTCTGCCGGGATCCGAATCCACAACCTTCCATTTACGAGTCCGAAGTGCTACCACTGGACTACGGACCGGTCAAAAATTCCAACGACACGCGGTGTACCTAAAGGTCACCCATCCAAGTAGCATCCGCGCCCAATGTTGCTTAACTTCGGTGATCTGATGAGAGCCGGTGCTTTCAACATGGTATCGTCGTTGACGTTGTATTTAATACATATTTTTGAAATTTGGTCCATCCATACCTTTCTTCATATTCCTCTACCAAGATATCTATCTATTTGTACAACGTATACTTTCTTCACCAAATAATTCAATTGAAATAAATCCACGAAATACAATAATTCGCCTACAGCCTAAACACACTCTTTAAAGTACCAATTAACCTCCTCGTTTATATTTCATTAACCCTCACACGTCCATACGATCATTATTCTACCACCATATTCTTCCCGGGGGTCTTTTTAGAGGCCGGGGGTCAGGAAAATAAGACCCCCGAGGCCTCTGAGGCCCAGAAACAGGGCATCAGAGGGCCCAAGGGGGCATCCTTAGACCCCAGTTTGTGTCTGTGCAAATTATACAGACCCCTCCTCACGGTTTACCCAGTCGAAATTCGGGCAAACATACAAATATTATTCGACTGAGGTTTGTTTATTGATATACCTTTATTTTTTTTGTGGTACCAAACGGGCTAATTTTTGTTTCTGCTGTAAATTTTGAATAATTACCTGTTTTGTAAACAAATAAAAAATCCACAATATGGTTTTGCGAACAAACCGTTTGCATCGTCAGAGGGTCTATTTGTTTTATTTTATATCTATTAAGATAAAAGATTACAATTTTATTGCCGTGACAATCAATGAAAAAACAGATGTTAAAAAGATTTTATTTTCAGTGATGTTATTCCATTTTTTTGTTTGTTGTTTTTTTTTTTTTTTGAGAAATTTTGGGAAACCAAAAACAGTCAAATACCAAACGCCTTAACTGTAACAGTATAGAAACTGGAGAAAAACCCCAAATGATATCATCAACGGCTTTTCAGACAGTAACACCCAGTTGGAGAGCTACAGGTTGTATGTGCCGGACGATTACAGCTGTTATGACATATTCCAAACTGATGTCATGGCGCAACACCCTGTGACTCGGAGTATCAAGCTCTAAATGAGTGTAATGTAGACATTTTTAAATATAATTTCTTTTAAGATTTAAAAATCTAACAATGGAGTTCCTCCCAGCTTGTTGATGGCTGTGAGGGTGCACTGTAATTAGGGTAACCTGTTGTGCACAAAAAAGCAAAAAAAAAACTCTTTTCAAATTCAAGGATTTTTTCAGCATAATAAAATTGATCTCTGCAAGGTTATGTAAATTAATTTTGCTAACACTTTTTTTACTTGAAATCAGTCACCCCATTCCACTTCTGATATCATGTATGAAGATGGACATCTTTGCGTCTTCATTTAGCTTCATCATGAGGTACCTGTTTGTGGATTCCTGTCTCGCCAGGGTCCGCAGACCCTAGTTTCCTTCCTGCTGCGTCATGCCCAAGATTTGCTCTGGTCCTTAATTCTTAATAGAATAGACTATCTGTTAACAAACAGCATTTTCGCATCATGATATTGTTATGACAAAACATCACAAGACAAAACATCACATGACAGAACATCACATGACAGAACATCACATGACAAAACATCACAAGACAAAACATCACATGACAAAACATCACATGACAGAACATCATATGATAGAAAATCACATGACAAAGCATCACATGACAAAACATCACATGACAGAACATCACATGACAGAACATCACAAACTAAAACAAAAACATACCTACCATAAATAGCACGGGAAAAAACATCGCATGACAAAACATCACTTACCACAAACATTTATTTTGGAACCGTATTATCATTATTATTATTTTTAATATTTACGTAAAGAGGAATGCAATTCAGCAGCCTTATTCCTCCTGCCAGTAACAGGTATATACCTATCAAAAACATGTAGTTGATTACAGGGCCAGTAAAAATTATTAATGTACCACCGGTTTCATGAATAATCTTCACATCATCAAGTACAAATTATTAAATAAATTATACTCGCCCCGTAACTAAATCCATTTTTTTTTAATTATTTAAAATGCAGGTTTACAGAGAAATCAACTAATGAGAGATATTAACGTTATCAAATTCACCTATAATTCAGAGAAAAGAGGCAAGACTTGCAGTATTTATGTTCATATTTTATGACATGGTTTATTTATTATTTTGTAAGCGTAAACTTACACGTGCCTGCTTGTGGGCGTGCATTTAGTATAATTATCTAATATAAATAAATATCTGCAAATTATACTGTAGATTACTTACACTGCAAGAATAAGTTCAAAAGTGTCATGCAAGAGTGATGCCTTATAGAGATTCAAAAATGGAATGTTAGCGACTCAAAGGTGCCTGAGACGAACCCTTTACCTTTTGCCTTGCTTTGTGCCTAAGGGAAGGGTGCTTGGGATAATATGGGATTCCAAATCAGACCAAGGAAAGGTGTAGACTTAATTTTAGTCATTTGATTTTGATATTTTTTCGGCAAACTTACCCAAAGTTAAATCATAAAAATCAAGAAAACAAGCAAGAATTTATTTTACTTACTTTCTCTGGCTCACAAGCCTTGAAGACTCATGGCCTCTTACACCACAATCCTCCAAGTCACACCAAAGACTGTCTTGTGCCACTTCTCTCTATGGTCCTCTTACTCCCAGGACTTCCACGTCAGCCTCGACATCGTCTGCCCACCATATCCAGAGGCATCCGTTTGGTCTGACACCGGAGGAGGCACCACTCTAGACATTCCTTCAAGACTAATATTTGAGATGTCCAAATTCACTCACATACTCTATAGTTAACAAAAACTGCATTGGCTTCGTTTTCCGGAGAGGATGGTCTACCGTGTTAGTCTGATGGTTTACAAAGCTGTCAATAGTGCGGCTCTTTCATACTTATCTGACATGTTCTCACCCGTTGAGAAAGATTTGAGGCGCCAAACGCCTTAGATCAGAGTATGACAGGAAAAACTATAAGAGTTAAGAATGGAGGGTAAAATAAGTTAAATAAGGTAAAAAAAGTTGAAAGAAGATGTGAAAATTAAAGTGAAAAATAATCTGAAAGAATAAATGAATATACAATGAATGAAAAATAAGAATGAACATACAAAACAACTGTAAAAGAAGGAAATTAATGAAAAAGTTTATGGATATGAACGAACTGAAATAGGTATGCAAGAATAGGAAAAAAGTGGAGGCAAATTTATATAGGCTCTGTCCACCCCTAATGTAATGGTGACAGATTTATAGTTACAGACGTCCTCCCCGTGACCACACAAAATATGGAAGTCAGAAACACAGGAGAGAGGCAAAAACAACAAACAGACCAGCAGAGCAAAAACAAGAAAAGAAAAAAGAAAAATTTCTACCAAATTCGTAAAGTCTTCTTTTACTTATTTACTGATAGGCGTCAGTTCATCTTTGCAATGTATTTTTTTTCAAAAAGTATCTCGTAGGTCACGTTTTCGTTTTTTTTTTCCGAAATATCACTCCTCTAGGTGATACTGACTCCTTTCACCGATTCCCAAAGGATTGCAGCTCCGAAGCAATGCTGACATCGATTCGTGAAAAAATACCCTTAAAAAATTGAAAAAGACCAAAATATTTGTTTTAATTTCCTAGGTAAAATTATTTATGTCATATATTTGATGGAGTTTGGTAGTTCACACAGTGAAAGTTAATTGTATTTGGTTTGTATAAAAATCAACGTATTAAATCAATTATTGTAAAATAACTTGGTACACTTCCTTGACTGATAGGTTGTTATGAGGTTGACCACCCATACTGTACAAAATGGTTCACTTTGCCAATTTCACCCCTATTTCAGGGAAGGTCGGCAAGAGTTGCAGGGCCTATGTTTATTTGAGATTGGGTGTTTATATTGTAGGTCCACATACGGCATGTGTGAGCGCGAAATTATGCGTGTCTGCTTGTGGGAATGCATTTAATATGAATCTCAAATGATAAATATCTTTGCAACTAAGATTTAGATTAAGATTTAGTGTGAAACATCGAAATAAATCCACTCATGAAGAAAAACTCTTTTGAGTTTCTTCCTTCAACTGTTATCATATTTGCTTTCATCCAGCTGTGTCTACATTTCTCACACTTGGCTATTTGAGTCACGTCTCCTTGTATCCTCTAGGTTTCAATCCCTCCCAGGCCTGGGCCTCCCTCCACACTACGTACAGCTGACGGGCATTTAGCGAGGCCCACATCCACGAGGGATAATGAAATGCTTGATGGCGATCCCCACGCACAAATGATCCGGATCCCGTGATACCATTCAATGAGCATCCTACATTTCAACTCTGTTAAAGTAATGACCTATCGTGTACTTGAAATCGGTTTTATTTTTTGTATTAAAATTTACTTTTGAAAAAAAGAGTTTTTGGGTTTGTGTATTCACGTTGTGAGTATTTTATTAATATTTAAGTTCAGTAGTCAGAAGGCAAAAGGTGCCATCTGCATATTTTTTCAATTTTACATTTTGTTCTAAAAGTTGCTTAAAATTGTAATATTTACAAGCTGGCAAAAGGGCAGATCTCTAATCTTAATAGAAAAAAAAATACAGAAAGAGTCATCTGAATTTCATAAAAATTCACTTTGCCAAAAGGGGTCATTTGCAGTTGCCACTTTTAAAAATCAAACTTTTCTATTGTTGTGGTGGTGCCATTTGACAGATGTCCCCTTTTGCCGTCTTACCAGATAATCAAAAAATACAGTTGCCCGCAATGAGTAAATTTTAAGCACACTGTGATACGGTAAAATGGCTCTTACGTATACATTATTAATGGTCGTTATTTGCAGACCAAAATGCTCACTTGCAGCTAATATCACATCGGTCCACGCACTTCGCGCGGTTTGTTGACAGTTTGTGTTATTATTGTTGGTTTCGTGTCTTTTAAAGCTTTAAAATTTAAGTAACATTGAGTGTTTAGGCTTTAAAAAGTTGTATTGAATATTGCATTATCTTTAACAACAATGAATAAACGTTTACAATGGTGACAATCATTAAAAAAGTGATGTGCACAAATCGAGTAAAATTCTTGAAGCTGTTCCTGTTAATTATGAAGGTTTGTAAATTGTTTTTATACATCACTGTGTGGATTAAATCATTATGAATAATTGAATTGAGATGTGGTGATTGATATAAACAATAATACGAGATGCCAAGTACAGCTGTTGAATGTTAATTCTACTCTCTGTATAAACTAACCTACATCAAATATTTACCTACTGCACGTTGCATGTTAAATATTTCTTACTGATCTTAATAGAAGCTAATATCCATGTAAAAAATATTGCCTGCATTACAATATTACTTTCTATTTATTAGGAATAACAGAAGAAAGAGAAAATGTAGCTGATGATTCCTGCTTTTCATCTAAGATGCAGAAGCAACAGTCCAATGAAGACAGTTCTTTGATTCCAGGGAATAATGAAGGTATGTTCTAGTTGATTTCATAAAGCAATTTATATTAATTAAATAATTATTAAATTTCTTATGAAGAACCTAATAATTTTGTACGTTCTATTTTAGTTTCTGCCAGTTCACAAGTAAATAAGCAAAGAGCAAATAACTGCAATAAGGAAAATGACTCATTGATTGGTAATACTGGTAAGATCCATTTACTTACTTAGAATTTTATTATTATTTTTGCTAACCACACTTTAATTTTTATTCAGACATGTATAAATTTATCAGTTATATGCGTGGAATGTTGGTTTATTACTTTTAATTTATACTTATAGGTATTACTTGTATGAAACAATAAGTACCTACACAATTTTAATGTATCTTAATATATTTGTTACAGACATCTTTACTGAAGGACCAGATGACTCTGATGTATCAGAATATGTTCCATCTAACACATCAACATCAGCCACATCCAGTTGTCCTGATATGGAAGAAGATATGTAACCACACGTATATGCAGAGATGATGGAAATGATTCAAACAAATACACCTTTCGAGTCACCTCAAAATTTGTTGAATGTTACTCTAACGAAGTTACCTGTTACATGTGGTCAGAGTTGGATGCTGAACGTGGCTCTGATGAAGTCGCTGCTATAATTTTTAATGAAATTGACTATCTTCCTGAGGCTTGTCAAAATTTAATTCTGTATTCCGACAATTGCCCTGGCCAAAACCACAATTTTACTTTGCCAGTGATGTATTTGGAAGCATTAAAAAGAAAAACAAATTTGATTTCCATTCAGCATAAATTATTTTATATAAATAAATAAATAATTTTAGAGATAGCTTCAAGAAAAAGTTCACAAACAGAATGATTCATATTGTGTAGGTCTAAAACATATAATAAGTTTATCTGCTTAAGTTGCACGGTTTTGAAGTAGCCTGTTAATGAAAACTTTAAATGGCTCTACTGTAAAATTTAATATTTAGCAGATGGCACCTTTTGCCTTCTGACTACTGAGTTATTATGTAAATTAAAAACAAAAGTTTTCTTCACGAGTTGATTTATTCCCTCGTGCGTGTTCGGTGTTATCACGCCATTATCAAGGTTATCCTTCAATTCAAGAAAATCTTTTTACATTTTTAATTGCTTACTTACTTAATTAAGTGTCCTAATAAGTCTTCCTTGAGAATTGGCGCTTTGTAGCGACGACCAAACTCGTAAAAAGTCCGGGCGATAGCTCAGTTAATAATAATAATAATATTAGGATGATTTATTTGGCGAGCGCTGTTTTTGTGTGTGTCACACCTCAAGATTCCTCTGCAAGCTTGGTCGTCGCTGTAGAAAGCGCCAATTCTCAAGCAAGACCCAGTTGTTGTAGGGTTGGATGGACCTTTCAGTGACCGGTCTTTGGTACAGGTTTATGAATTTTTCAACTCAGCGACAGAACACATTCGAAATATAAATAGTATATTTTTTGTGCTCCGCCGGGATCCGAATCCACAACCTTCCATTTACGAGTCCAAAGTGTTGCCACTGGACTACGGACCGGTCCAATTTGGTAGAATGCTTGCATTCCATGCTGACAGCTCGGGTTCGATCCCAACCAAGGGTGTCAGAAATTATTTCCCGTTTCGGTGTTAATTTCAAGCCCTTAAAATAAATACCAGTAAGATACCCTTCGCAAGAAATGAGAACCAGCTCCCTCGGACTTTCAACTTAACTGGTTGACAAGAAGCCAGCGCCCTTACCCGTAAAAATAAATAGGTGCTGAAACGCCACATGCGACCACTTCGGGGATAACGCAGGCAAGAATTACCTACACTGTATGTGAGTTTTATTTATGTTTTTCAGCTACTTAATTGTTTGTTTTTCTTTGTTTCAGGTAAGTTTTAATACTTCAAGTACTGAATACAGTTCATTCAACGACAAAAAAGTAAGTAACACTTCTATGCCTTTTCCACGGCAGCCAAGTTAAAAGTATAGAAATCTTTTAATCTCTCATTCATTACACAGCGCCACTCACCGCAAAACAAAAAGCAGTGGCGCAACCTCACAAAGAACCCGTTACAAATTAATCTCCGTCACCCACCAGGGGCGTAACTTGCCCCCTAACTAGCGGCGATGTGGGGGAGAGGGCAGACAACTGGTCACTAGTTGGCCGGGAGGTGCGATGCGGTTCTTCAAATGGGATTGCCGAGTGTGTTAGAGACCTGATGAATTAAATTATTGAATTTTCTATCTTTTTTTTTATTCTCAAAAAATATATTTTCCTTAATTCATATGTAGGTTGGTGTGAGGCTAGCCTTCAATTCTGTAAAATGTGGTTTAATTTTACCAATGTCACACCCGCACACACGGTTGGCAAGAGTTGCAGTGCAGTCAGGCGCGTGCATAGGATATAGGCAAATACATTTCAGAATAAATATTTTCCCCCATTCCTTTAAAATAACTTAGGTATTTGTAATTGACTGAAGTGCTAACAATGGCTCCAATCGAACTTAAATTTGAATGTTTAATCTCAATATCAAGCATAAATGCGCTTTTTTTATATACTGCCTACCTAGGAGGAGCACTACAGGAGCACTAAAGACGCATCTTTACAAAAAATCTTATCCGTGATTTGAGAGGGCCCTTGAGGTGTGACACACACAAAAACGGCGCTCTTTTATTATGTGTACCTTATAAATAAATTATCCTTGTATATATATATATATAAACCTATTAGGCGCATGTGCCTGTGTGGGATGCACGCCACTGGCTTATGTGTATTCATGTGTTAAAGTTCGTACTGACATAGGAAGCTTGTGAGCGTGCAGTTAATATGAATCTCATTTTTTTATAAGTTTTTGCAACCTTTATATTATTCATAACAAAAAAATTCTATAAAATATCTTATTTATGTTTGTATACGGAATGATGTCCATTCGTTGGGCATGACCCAAAAAATTCAGTCTGCTGACTTTTTTTGACAAAACCAAATCAAAGTCTTGCTACAGTTTGAATAGTTCATAGTTTTATCTTCTTTTCTATCATTTTTCGTCCTTACTTCTCATTTTTTCAATGTCCAGATCTTAGAGACTCTCTCTCTCTTTGCTTCTATGATGTAACAGACTGTTTAAATAAGTTAATATTTAAAACAAGCTTATAACGCAGTCGACGTTCACGCGAGCTTTCCGTGGTTCTATCCCGCGTTCCTCTAAAAGCTCTTTGCTCTATGCCCGTTGAAAGCTCCACCTAGCTGCGTTTTGTCCGCTAGCTTTACAGGCACACCAGAACCGAGAAGAAAGCTTCCCCGCGTGATTAGAAAAGAAAAGACGCTTCTTTCTTTCCGTCTTTCTCTTTGACTCACGTGGAATCTTTTACTTGCTCGCTTTCTGCTTCTTTATGGGAAGATTCGTCTTTCTTTCTCTCCGAGTCACGCGAGAGATCTTTTACTCATTCGTTCTCTGCATTTTTCTACAATTTTATGCGAGAAAAATCTCTTAGAAAATGCAACTAAGCTACACATATAGTGTAACTTCTTGTGACGATTCGGGACCTATTTATTTTTACGAGTAAGGGGGCTGGCCTCACACCAACCACTTTCAGCTGAAGTGGGGGTTTCCCAGCTCCGGGGGAGCTGGTTCTCATTTCTCGTGAAGGCTGAGTAAGCCTTGTGATCGAACCCTTGCTCTCGGGATGACATGCAAGCATTCTACCAATTGAGCTCTCGACCTTTTTACGAGCTTAATCGTCGTCGCTACAAAGCCCAAATTCTCATGCAAGACCCAGTTGCTGTAAGGCTGGATGGACCTTTGGTGACCGGTCATTGGTAAAGGTTTTATGAATTTTTCAACACAGCGATGAGCAAATTTGAAAATATAAATGGTATATTTTTTTAAATAAAATTATTTTTTTTTACACGTAGTTTAATTTTCACAACAATATTTTAAATCTCGAGCACTTTCGACCATCAATATTTAGGTCATTATCAAGAGTGATAATGTATATTTTTTGTGTTCCGCCGGGAATCGAACCCACAACCTTCCCATTCAGAGTCCGAAGTGTTACCACTGAACTACGGACCGGCTAAAATGCAATATTTTAATTACATTCTTCTAGTTATTGTTTATTTCTCTTTTTATCCTTGAGTCAATTACCATCTTCGAATTACTCTCATTTTCTCTGTTCATCCACATTCACATGTTAGATGTTTGACTTACTCTTTGTCCATCTTTTCTTATGTGTGATGATGTACATTTTCCCATCTTTCTTTCTCTTCACTCAGTTTTACTTACATTCTTTCTGCTTCTCTATACGAGAGTTTCACGTATGAGATTTTTACTTGCTCTCTTTCTGCTGCTTTGTTAGAAGACAGATTGCATTTTAAGACTGGAGTTTTTACTAATTTGTTTCAGAGTGATTTATGAACTTCACTAAAATCACAAATGCGCTGACGAATTTAAAAGCAAAAATCAGTTCTTTCCAATCTCTGTTTTAACTCATAGACAATTAATAAGTCTGTGTAGATCAGACTGTAGTCTATGTAGTGGTTAACACTTCGTACCCCGAAGGGCTCGAGTTCGGTTCCCAACAGAGCACATGATAAGCAGGATTAATTTTTAAGATATGCTCATTGCTGGGTTGAAAATTTATCTGCTGAAAATTTGTTGAAAATTTCTCTGCAAAAACTGTTCACCAAAAGGTCCATCCAGCCTTACAGCAACTGTAGGTATCTAATTTGAGAATTGTCAATTTCTATAGCAACGACCATGTTTGCACAGGAGTTTTGAGGTGCATTTACAAAAAAAAAACTAACCAATTTAAACCATCGTCAGACAAGTATTTCATAAAAATAATAGGTTCTAGATGTCGAAACTTTCTTTTTGTGGGTAGAATTGAACCTGCGTCTAGCAAGTATTTTTAAATGTCAGAATAATAAGCTGACCTCCCGTTTTGTAAATCTTAGTTCACTTTCGCCAATGCTACTCCGGTTACAGTAAAAAGCGGCAGGAGTTTTAGTTTATGTGAGGTTTGGTTTATTTTGTAAGTACACATGCAGCATGTGTAAGTACAAACTTTCATGTGCTACAAATCAAACGTTGTTATGAAAACCCCTGATAGAATCTGAAAGCTTGCTCACATCGATGCAGATAAAATAGTAGATATTTAAATGTTTGGTTCAACTTCGAACCTAGAAAAAGAACATAAATGTTTATACAAATTAAATAAATAATTCAAAATAAAAATATTTTTTCAAAAACGTAGTTTTATTTTCACAATAATTAATTTTATTTGCCTCGAGTACTTTCGACCTTGAAGCTTCAGGTCATTATCAAGAGTGATGTATAAATGTCAAATTAAAATTATTAAGAACAAAAACCATACATCAAAATTATATAAAGTAAAATAAAAAGGTATACAATAAAAATGAACTAAATGTAATTTTTTTTTTAAATATTTTTATTTTGAATTAAAAATTCATTTTCACTGTGTGAATACACAAACCCTAAAAAGTTTAAATAAATAATATAAATGCATTACTATTTGTTTTTGTGATCCAAAGCTCATTCAAACAGGCAGAGGTAGATCACCTTTACTTTAAAAATACTCGTTACACCAAAGCGAAAAAAAAAAAACAAAAACAAACATAAAAAACAGCAATAAACCGACAAGACTGCGCGACAATAAAACAAAGTTGAAACGGCCACCTGTAAGTTATTGTAACGAGATAATGCAATCTGTGTGTGCCGGGCAAAAAGGTTTACCCCGCGCTCACAATCCACATAAATCCCCTTCGCGCCGTGTGACGCGGCCTTAATCCCCCCCAACACAAAACCAGCGGACAGTCTGAACACGGCTTAACAATTATACTCATTCAAACTAGCGGCGATATTCTAATATACGTTTTATGAAAATATGTAGCGTTGATTTAAATATATTGGTTTCTATGGCTTACGTCAGATAAGATCTGTTAAAAAATCTCTACCGACAGAAGCAATCAAGAGTCTGGTAAATGCCTTTGTGGTTTCGCGACTGCAATTTCATCTATGCTGGTCAACCGATGTCACAAACCAAACGACTCCAGTCCCTTCAAAATGCTGCAGCCAGGTTGATATACGGCGGCTCCAAGTACTGCCATATAACTCCTCTGCTTGAGAACTTGCACTGGCTTCGCATCTCGGAAAGAATAGACTACAAGCTTTACTTGATGGTCTTTAAGACTCTTCATGGGCTGGCTCCTGACTATCCGGTGGAACTCACGAGGAGAACTTGTTTAAATGAAAAGGGAGTCACACTGAGGTCAGCTGAGTCATGTGCCAGTCAGTTGGAGCTGCCGAAAAGACAGTCATGCACAGTCTTCGGGAACCGCTCTTTCCGTGTTGCTGGGCCAGCGGCATGGAATGCTCTCCAAGAGAGGCTGAGAGTCCAGGAAGATGAGACAGCCTCGAGGAAGATGCTCAAAGCATTCTTGTTTTTCCGCTAGAACCCACATGCGCCTTTGTAGTGATGTAAATCACAAAAAGGCGCATATAAATCTAGTTTATTATTATTATTATTATATTATTATTTATTTGGTGAGCGCTGTTTTCGTGTGAATCCCACCTCAAGAGCCCTCTGAGAGAATGTCCGTTCGTATAACAACCGTCAATGCTCAAGCAAGACTCTTAATATCAAGGATTCTTAGGAGAAACATTCTTAATCTCGCAGGCCTTAACTTTCATTTTTATTTTTTATTGTTTGTTAAGCATAGTCGACGTTTCCTTCCTCCTGCCCTTTCTTTCTTTATCCCATCATGAGGACGAGACTTTTTTATTTATTTTTATTTAGTACGATTTATAATTTATAATACAAAATTATAGAATACTAAAATTAGCACAATGAATTGTTTATAACTATCTTATCTACTCGTATGTATGTAAAAAATAACAATATTTTGCTGTTGTATTCTTGTTCAAAATAAATAAAAGACGAAATTGCTTTAACGCTGGATTAACTTCCAGATATTCATTCCCTCAGTGCTTGATTTTATCTGCCATTTGATTCAAATATGACATTTTCATGAAATTTTCTTATGAATCACATTTTTCCCCATCTTAGCTAAGAAAAAAACATGAATTACGATAATGAGTGAGACGTTTTAAATATTTTCAAATTCAATTTCTAGTGTTTCAAGACACATTGATCTAGTAGACGTACAAACATTGCCCATGTGAAATTACCTCTGAAGGGCGTAAGGCAAGCAAGCACTAAGGGGACGGTTTCGGGATAGATGGAGCCAGAACCCTCTTGGGACCCCTTGCAGAATTCTGCAGATGAAGTTTGAGGTCTCGTGTATGTTCAGGTGAAGATATACCAGATTATTTATGCATCCGTATCCCTGCAAGTTTTAAACTCTGCAATTACGTTTAAACCATAACGCTCGAAACCTTAAGCACTCTCTAGAGTCGCTGTTTGAGTTTCCGTATTTTTTTGGTAGAACGCTGGGGCTGAGTTTAAACATTATAATCTGTGTTCGGGGTACAGGAGCCTGAAGTTGTAGTTTTGTATATATTTGAATATGAAGTCAATGGAACCAAGTTCACGTGAAATTGTTTATTAATTTACAATGAGGTTACACTCGCTTGTGGGTTTTCAATTCCATTTGATGATTAATACCTTCTTATATCATAATCTAAGTTGCAAAGACGATAAAGCATTAACGGCTCTTTCAATGAGGTTAATTTGTAGTTAAATTTTTTTAATGTACAACCAGTTTAGTGAACAATTTTCAAATCATCACGTGTCATAAATTTTACTCACTTCGTTACAAAATACAAATATATTTTGACGATTTTTATTATTAACAAAATGATGGGTAATAAAGAAAAGCCTCATCAATAATCCAAGGGGCAAAGATATATTGACATTTAAGGCTCATATATAATGCACGCCCACAAACAAGCACATCTACATAAGTATAGAACCGCCACATGTACTTGAACTATGTAAGCTTTGCAACTAGTGCCGCCTTTCAAAGTAAACCATTTTTTTACAGTATGAGTGGTCAGCCTCATACCAACCTATTAGTCAAGGAAAACAATATTTCTGTAAATGAAACTCTGTTGCCATTCCACTTGGAGTGGCCAGAGCTTCTGCAGATTTGCATCCTAATAATCAATTTCATACAATTTCGTTTTACATGTATTTATTTTCATATATCTTTGTTTTATTTAACTTTAATATATCATGCAACTTAGATTATACATTACAGATCCAATTTTGTGTATAAGAAATGGACAACCAGCAAAAACAAATGGCTTTCATATGTTCACTTGATATCCGTGGCAACATATAATTGGCCATGTTTTTTGTAATTTCTATTATTATATTTCTTATGTAACGCTGTTTGTTGTTCTATTAAAATAAAATAAAAAATATAGATACAATGTCTAAAAATAAAAGATAATTTAATATTTTTATTTAAAATAAATAATATATATAAAAGATATTTTCCTTACCGTCTGTGATAGGGATGAAGTAAAATAAATTGGTCGATACGTCCTAATAAAGTGGTCCATCAGTCGTTTAAAACGTCTCAGATAAATCAGTTTAAATCTCAATCCGCAACCAATCACCGTTTACATAGAACGCTCCCATACAAATAAAGTTCTACGGCGTAGAGCTTCAGAGAGAGAGAGAGTGCTTTTGCCGTCTACACAACAGCTCGGTCCTTTGACTCGCATTCATCTTACGACCGTCTACGAAGCCCTACGAAGCGTAGAGGTAACGTCTAAAACACTGTGCCTAAAGTAGAAAGCTCTACGCTTAGACTCGACCGTAGAGTTTTAACGTAGATGAATCAAACTAAAAATCTCAATTCACACCTAAGTTGGTGTGCGGTTTAATATGAAGAATTTTATATTACCTATAGGTTGGTATGTGGCTGACCTCCCATGCTGTAGAAGATGTTTAGTTTTGCCAATGTCACCCCTGTTTCAGGGAAGGTCGGCAATAGTTGCAGGGTGTATGTCCATTTGAGATTTGGGTTTTATGTTGTAGGTGTACACGTAGCTTGTGTACACGTGTCTGCTTTTGAGAATGAATGCCTTATGTAGCATATCTTTGCAACTAAGATTAGATTGGATTAGACGCGTGCCGGTTTATAGGCATGGATTTGAGACGCCAAACTCTCAGATCTGCGGAGTGTGGGATGGTTGACGTAGTCCAGCCAATAATTTTAGGGACCGTCCTTTCCGGTTTGCGGGCCCAATGAAGTGGAACAGACTACCACCTAATGTGAGGAAGGCAGAAACTGTTGGTGTCTTTAAAGGAGCACTAAAGACGCATCTTGACAAAAAATCTTATCCGTGATTTTAGAGGGCCCTTGAGGTGTGACACACACAAAAACGGCACTCTTTTATTATGTGTACCTTATAAATAAACTAGGGGCGTTGCCCCTGGCTGCTACGCAGCCCAACCCCTTAACATTTGTGAAATGTTTTATTGCACATAGTTTCTTCGCGTTAAACTTCGTAGTATTAAAAAACATGTAAAATAAAAACACGCAGTTTTTGTAAAAGAACATTAACTTAGATTTGTTAGGCTTTGATAAAATAAATTTATGAAAACCCGCCATTACAAAAAAATACTGGGAATATCCCGCACTGTAAACGGTTATACCTTAATAAAATAAATACATCGATAGTGTATGCAAATATTAAATTTTTTGCCTTAAATGAACATAAGTGCAAAAAGAGTTGCACTTATGTTCATTTGAGTTGGGTGTTTAAGTAAGTCCACATGCAGCATGTGTAAGCGTGAGCTTTTACGAGTCTGCTAGTGTACTTGTGTTATGTCACTGTGATTTTTGGTTAAAGTGCTGTTCTGTCACTGTGCTGTTTTGACACTGTGCTGATTTGTCACTGTGCTGTTTTGTCACTGTGCTGTTTTGTCCCTGTGCTGTTTTCTTACAGTGTTGTTTTGTCACCGTGTTGTTGTGTCACTGTGCTGTTCTTTCACTGTGCTTTTTTGTCTCCGTGTTGTTTTGTCACTATGCTGTTTGGTCAACGTGCTGCTTTGTCACTGTGCTGTTTTGTTACTGTGGTGTTTTGTCACCGTGTAGTTTGGTCACTGTGCTGATTTGTCACTGAGTTGTTTTGTCACCGTAATTTTTTGTCACTGTGCTGTTTTGTCACTGTGCTGTTATGTCACTGTACTGTTTTGTCACCGTGCTTTTTTGTCAATATGCCGTTTTGTCACTGTACTGTTATATCACTGTGCTGTTTTGTCACCGTGCTGTTTTGTCACTGTGCTGTTATGTCACTGTGCTGTTTTGTCACCGTGCTTTTTTGTCAATGTGCCGTTTTGTCACTGTGCTGTTATATCACTGTGCTGTTTTATCACCGTGCTGTTTTGTCACTGTGCTGTTATGTCACTGTGCTCTTTTGTCACCTTCCTGTTTTTTCACTGTTTGTTTTGTCCCCGTGCTTTTTTGTCACTGTGCTCTTTTGTTATTTGGTCATGTATCGTTTTGTCACTGTTATATAACTATGTAATATAGCTTTGCAACTTAGATTACAGATTATAAAGAATAGAAGGCAAAATAATTTCCTTGTCTTATAGGTTGGTATGAGGCTGACCACCCATACTGTAAAAATGGTTCACTTTGCCAACGTCACTCCTGTTTGAGGGAAGATGGGCAAGAGTTGCAGAGCTTATGTTCATTAGAGATTGTGTTTTTATGTTGTAAGGACACATGCAGCATGTGTAAGCGCGAACTTATAAGTGTGTGCTTGTATCTTTGCAACTTAGATTATAGAACTAAACAAAATAATTTCCTTGACTAAAAGGTTAGTATGTGGCTGACCACCCATACTGTAAGTAATGGTTCACCATCTAAATCTAATTCTAAATGTAAATCTAAGCTGCAAAGATATGTATCATTTGAGATTCATATTAAATGCATTCCCATAAGCAGACATGCATAATTTCGTGCTCACACATGCCGCATGTGGACCTACAATATAAAAAGCCCAATCTAAAATTATTATAAGCCCTGCAACTCTTGCCGACCTTCCCTGAAGCAGGGGTGACATTGGCAAAGTGAACCATTTTTTACAGTATGGGTGGTCAGTCGCATACCAACCTATCAGTCAAGGTATGCAAATTTTATCTCTGTTTGAGGAAAAGTCGTGTTGTAAATACACATGCAGCATATGTAAGCGCGAACTTATACATGTCTGCTTGTAAGAATGCATGTAATATGAATCTCAAATGTTTTATATCTTTGCAACTTAAATTACAGATTTAAATCCATTTTTATTGTGTGTATTTTTTTTTTAATTTGCATGAAATAAAAGAAAATATAAAAAAAAACTTTCACGTTTTGCCGCTAGATGTCAATTTATTTCCATACATTTTCAGTATGAAGAAACAGGTTAATTGAAAAAAGTTTTCATACATTTTTAAACACAAACGCGAAAGCTCGCAGCTTTGCAGCATATATACAAAAATTAATTTGCCATCGATCAGGAATGTTTTACATCTGCTGTGATGGCATTAATTTTGAAAATTGAAATTGTAAGCGAATGACGACGGCGAAGGGCATTATATATATAGATTATCCTTGTATATATATTTAATATGAATTTTAAATGTAAATTTATCTTTGCAACTTAGATTATAGAT
Source organism: Agapetus fuscipes (assembly GCA_951799405.1). NCBI lineage: Eukaryota > Metazoa > Arthropoda > Insecta > Trichoptera > Glossosomatidae > Agapetus > Agapetus fuscipes. The sequence goes on from OX637359.1 coordinate 9,783,274, forward strand.
GGTTTTATATACATGTTTTAATGTATCAGGGGATAATGAAAGATGCAAGTCTAGTGGTAAATGCTACGGATTCATAATCAGAAGGTCGTAAGTTCTTTTTCCAGCGTAGCACAGTATTATTATTTTTACTTTTAGCAAAGTTAAGTGACCAAATTTTCGTAAAGCTCTGCACCAACTGCAAATCCAAACCTCAAATGAACATAAGCCCTACAAATATTGCCGACCATCCCTGACACAGGGGTGACATTGGCAAAGTGAACCATTTTTTACAGTATGAGTGGTCAGCTTCATACCAACCTATAAGTCAAGGAATTTTACCTAACACAATCATAAATAACCATGTACGTATCATAAAATTAAGACGATAATAGTAATAATTTTGAAAACTGGTATTTGTTATGAGAAATATTTCAAATAAATTAACTAGTGTCAGTTATTTCAAAAGCTTTTACCCAGAGAAAAACTACAAAACATTTTTTAAAAAGCATTTTTTTATACATCCCGGGATTCTCATATCCCGTTATGTGACAACCCTGTTTCCCTGCAGCTGGTCCTACACACGTCTCATATCCCGACACGCTTTATTGCATTATTTATCCCCACTTTTTGTAGTCGGGATTAAACTGTGACATCCCTGAAAGCTGATATTATTTTATTAAGGTTTTAAGCGCATAAAAAACCTCCTGTTTCAGGCATCGATATATTTTTGTAAAATGCATTGTCCATTTAAATTGCACTTAACAGTTAATTTTTTTCGTTGGTTATCGATTTTTTTCTTTTATTTACTACATAATCTAAATTAATGATTTCAAAATAAAAAGTTTTGCTTCACGAGTTGATTCATTTTCTTGAGCGCTATCGATGTTATTACACCATCATAAAGAGTACAACTCTTTGATAGCATCGGAAGTGCTCGAGGAAATAAATCTTCGTGTTTAATTTTTCATTTTTACATATTTCAACATGTTTCAGGAAAAGGTGTCAGGAATGGCAAGTTTGCTTTTCATGTGCGGTTAATTTTTTTTAAAGTGCACATGCAGCATGTGTACGCACTAGCATGCACGTTTAAGTAAACGTGCATGTTTTTTTTTAAGAAATCCTGTGCGGGAGACTCCCTAGATTTTAGAGACTCTAGGGTTCGATGACACTTGTTATAGTGCCGCAGAGGTGTACGAGCTTGCTCGTCGCTACAAAGCGCCAATACTCAAGCAAGACCCAGTTGCTCTAAGGCCGGATGGACCTTTGGTGACCGGTCATTGGTAAAGGTTTATGTATTTTTCAACCCAGCGGCCTCACACCAACCACATTCAGATGAAGTGGGGGTTTCCCAGCTCCCGGGGGGGCTGGTTCTCATTTCTTGTGAAGGCTGAGTAAGCCTTTGAGATCGAACCCTTGCTCTCGGCATGGAATGCAAGCATTCTACCAATTGAGCTATCGACCTTTTTATGAGCTTGATCGTCGTCGCTACAAAGCGCCAATTCTCATACAAGACCCAGTTGTTGTAAGGCTGGATGGACCTTTGGTGACCAGTCGTCATTGGTAAAGGTTTATGAACTTTTCAACCCAGCGAAGAGAAAATTTGAAAATATAATTAATGGTATATTTTTTGTGCTCCGCCAGGATTCGAACCCACAACCTTCCCATTCAGAGTCCACAGTATTACCACCGAGATACGGACCGGTCAAAAATGCTTGTGGGCATGCATCAAAAATGAGCATTTAATGAAACTTGCCGACCTTCCCTGAAACAGGGTTGACATTGGCCGTTTTTTACAGTATGGGTGGTCAGCTTTATACCAACCTATAATTCAAGATTTTGCGTAAACTAATTGCGTAAATTAAAAAAAATATGTGAAAACTAAAACACACACTAGAAGTGCTTTTGTATATTTCATACCTTTTCGATTTACGCAATCGAGGGGAGCTCACGCAAGGCTGTCTACTCGGGGACCAGAGTCTTTTGGTGCCAAATAAATTGCGTAAATTTGTCATGCATACGTAATGTTTCGGGGAGAGGGAAACCCCCTCGTTCTTTTTCTCGAAGGTTCTCTTTGTCCAGCGCAAAGTTTAAGTGGGAAAGAGTGACCCGAGGGTAAACACGAAATTATACTTGTCGGAATTTTGTTTTTTGAAAAAAAAATGATTTATGTTTTTCTTTTGAGAGAAAGGTTCAGTTTTTGAAAGAAGTCAAAGAATATCATTTTAATTTAGAATATTTAAAAAAATATACAGTTCCTTGATGTAACGGTTGGCTTAAGACTGAACACACATACTGTAAAAAAATGTTTAGTTGTACCACAAATAATGACAATGATGGGAAATATTGGTGGTGGACGCTTTTGTAAATTTTAATTTAGTTTTAATTATGGCAACGTTTTTAATAGATGTTTTTACTATCGTGTTGGTAGAATGCTTGCATTTCAAGCCAAGAGCAGTGGGTCGAATTCGACCAAAGGTTTCAGAAATAATTACCTTTTTTAGTGTCTACTCCAAACCTAAAATAAATTACCGGCAAGGTTTACTCAGCCTTGAGAGATGACCATCCCTTTCAGGAACTAGGAAACTCCTTCTTCAACTGAAGTGACTTTCAGGTAAACGCTAAGGTAAGAAGTTACACAAAATGTATGGCTTATAGTAGTAGTTTTTTTTTTAATTTTTTTCCCTCCATTAGTAACCCTAATGGGGGGGAGTTTATTCGTGTGTACCACTTTAACAGTATACCACACTATATAATATTTTACATAATAGTAAATTATACATACATCCTTGTTTTTTTTTTTTATATAAACACTACACACTATCATTTTCTTTACTCGTCTTATATTAGAATTTAATTTATATATAACGTTATATTTACCCATTTAAAATAAATTTGAAAAATTAATATCTAAGTTCACTCTTTAAAATTTCATATTTTGGAGGTGGCCAAGGCAATCCTTGTGTTATAGTAGTAGTATTTGCGTCACTTCTGTTTCAGGGATAGGCAAGAATTTTTAAGGGCTCATATTCAAGCATGCGTAAACGTGAACATATACGTGTTTGCTTGTCAACAGAAATACGAATCTTAAACATGAATTTATATTTTAAACTAAGATTATTATTATAAGCGCGTAGGTATGTTCCTTGACTTATAGGTTGGTATTCGGCTGACGACTTATGCTGTAAAAATGGTTCACTTTGCTAATGTCCCCCCTGTTTCAGGAAAGGACGGCAAGAGTTGCAGGGTGTATGTCGATTTGAGATTTGGTTTTTATGTTGTAGTTTCACATGAGGCATGTGCAAGCGCGAACTTGTACGTGTCTGGTTGTGGGAATGCATGTAATGTGAATCTCCAATGTAACATATCTTTGCAACTTAGATTAGATTACAAAATAAAAATAAAAACAATCATAAATTGCTTCCATTGATGGCAAAAATGACTGATCAAAATTCACCTTGTTAACAGATAGTGACCCCATCATGACTTCACGTTTCTTCTTATCCTGATTGACATCTTCCCTTTCTTACTTAAGGGTGACATGTCTCAGCAACTTTCACAGGTGTCCCACCCCCTTTCAACATTTTTGTACCTTCTTCATACCCCAAATATACCCCCTTTTATTCTCCTTCTACCCCCCAACTTACTTTTTTGTACCTTCCCCTTACCCTTAACTTACCTCAACCGTATCTTAATATGAGATTTGGGTTATTATGTTGTAAGTTCGCATGCGACATGTCTAAGCGCTACTTTATATGAACGCGTCTGTATGTGGGTATACATTCACTATGAATTCTAAATGTTAGATATGTTTGCAACTAAGATTATAAACTAACGTTACGAACTTATGAGCCCGATTGCGCGGCTTGCTCATATGTGTGTCCACCTCTAGTATACTCTACTGTGAGTTTGAATCTGTGCATGTGCCCAGGCACTTAGTTGTTGGTATGCGTAACTAGAATAGTATGGAACAATACAGAGGTGCGTGGAAAGGTTCACTATGGAAGGGTCTGGAATATGCGAGAGACGTCCGTTTAGACGCTATATATTTGGACTGCAATTGTGTGAGAGACCAGGTCGATTGAAACATTGAGCCGTGAGCGCGATAAGCCAGAGCTAGAAAAATTGATCAGTACATTGTAAACCGACATTGTATAAAACAAATCTTAAAAAATAAATAAATTTCAGTTTGATTAAAAGAGCCCAAATAAAATCATAACACTATTAAAGACTACCTCCTATTTCCTCCTTTCATTCCCCAATTGGCCCTTACCTTACCTCCTCGCCAACTCCTTTTTTTCTCTTTTTTACCCTAAATTCTGCATTATTTCACCTTCTTACAGCCGCATTTTTTCTAGTTCCACCCCTTACATACCTTTATTTTATCTTCTTCATTGCATCCAACATACTATTTTAACTCTCACTATTCCGTTTCTTTCTTTTTCAAACCCCAAACTTACCCTTATTGTACCTTCTTTCTCCACCCTTTTTTCTCCTTCCCTCCATTCAACCTACCTTTATTTTACCTTCTCACCTCCCCCTTTTTTCTATCTTCTGCCACCCCCCATCTTACCCCCTGGCACCGCTAAGGGATCCTCTAGTTTCAATTACGTTTCCTGTTTGACCCGCTTTCCCAAACTTTGCCTCGTTATGTCCTCCAACTCCCCCAAACACCCCCTAACTCCTTTTCCTACCCCCTATGTCACCCTTCCTAACCAGGGGATGACTTGTACAAATACTTGCGTCCGCACTACCTGTACCTACCTCGATAATAAAATATTGCGTATACTCACCTCACTTGCGTAAATCTAAAAAATGTGTGAAAACTAAATAACTCTCTAGGAGTACCGGCGTATAATCCATACATTTCTTATTAACGCAATCGAGGAGAGAGTTACGCAATGTCTATACTAGAGATACAGAAGGTTTTTCCAGAAAATATTGATTATATTTGAATTCAAAACTTTCACACTTGGTAGTTTTTCTAAATAATAAAAAATAAAACTGAATAGAATATTTGATTTTTGTTTTAGACTTTCGCAACTAAGCTACTTACACATTGCAATTTCCTACAACGCTGTCCAATAACGGGTCGCATATGGTAAGTGGAAGGCATTTTCTGTGGCTGGGCAAGCGCTGTCGGTGTTTTTTTTTTCTGTTGGTTGAAAATAAACATCAAAATACGACATCATTTCGGACACCCTTGGTGGGGATTGAACACTAACACTCTTGCTTAGAAAGCAAGAACTTTACCTACTGAGCTTTTGACCAAAAAGTGGTATAAGGTTGCATTGGTAAGTTAGTGTTTATCGGCTTATATTAAAGCTCAAAAAATGCTTGGTTCAATTTTTAAATTAGTATGATAGAAAAACCTACAAATTAAAAGTGTTACTGGTAGATCTTACCGTACCTTTTTTAAAATACGACGGAATAAAACATGGCGGTACCTGATCAGCTGATCGTTGTTCCATACTAAATGGATCAGCTGTTGATACGCTGCCATGTTTTATTCTGCACTATCTTCAAATAGGTACGATAAGATCTTCAGACAGCCGTCGAGACTTCCAGCCCTTAGTTGATAAAACTTAAATGAGTATTTTTTTAGCATTAAAAAAAATCCCTCACACTTACATCATAACAATTTCTTGTCTCTTTTTATTTATTATTTTTGAAAGTCTTTCTTCCCTCTTGACCTCTCCACTCTTTTTCCCACATTGCTCCCTTTTTTGACACCCTTTCCCTCCTTCTTTTGCCACCTTTCCCTCTTACTTACCTGACCCTTCTCCGCGCATGTATCTACCTGGTCCTCAATAAAGAATCCTGGACCTGACAATTCCATTTGGAAGACCTTTAACTAGAAATGATTCAGATGTGAACCCATGTTAACTGAAGGTACGCTATTTCCTATTTTTTCGAATATGATTTCAGTTATTATCTTTTTAAAGTTGCTGAGATATTTTGGCATCTCATATAGCTGTCGATAGCTCAGTTGGTAGAGTGCTTGCATTCCAAGCCGAGAGCTTGGGTTTAGATCACACCTACGACGTCAAAAATGATTTTCCGATTGGTGATTATTTCAAACGTAGATATAAACCTACTAGAAAGGTCTACTCTGCATTCACAAGAAATGAGTACTAGCGCCTTTGGGAACTGGAAAAATCCAACTTTAACTGAACTGGCGTTAGACCGGCCTTCTTATCTTTAAAAAAAATAGGTTCTGCTAGCGACATGACCCATATACCCCTATATTCTTTCCACTCTTCAAATAGGTACGGTATGATCTATCGACCATTGTCGAGACTTCCACCCCTGGGCTGGAAGTCTCATCACCAGGGTTATGCTTACCTACCGAATATCGGTAATATTTGTATGAAGACTAATCAGCTGTTCACTGGTGGCTATCTTGGATTGGCAGGTTTTCGTACAAATATTATAAACATTTGGTAGGTAAGAATTACCGTGGTGATAAGACTTCCAGCCCTGGATGGATCATTTATTGACAGAAAATCAATTGATTTTGAGTTGTGCTGTTAGATAATAAAGTAGATAGTAGGTTGTACGACTAACAAGCTATCAAGAATGGGCTTACTTTTTGTAGGGGATGTTAGGGGACTTTATTTTTTATGCATCTCTTAAAAGTAAAAGTCGTAAAAAATCAACTGCCTCTTTATCCGGAGAATAGAGATGCCAAAGAGAGTGATTTACTTAACATTGATCGGTCGTAGTCTGGTGGTTAACGCTTTGGACTTGATATCGGAAGGTAGTGGGTTCGAGTTTTTTGTATAAATTCGCGCTTTTAAGTGCTGAATGTGTACTATTCATATTTATAATCTATTATCTAAGTTGCAAAGATAAATTACATTTTAGACTCTTAATAGATGCATTGTCATAAGCAGACTTAAGTTCGCACTTACATGTGCGATTACAACATAAAAACTAAATACTGCAACTCATTCCAACCTTCATTGTAACAGGGGTGGCGGCGTTGGCAAAGTGAACTGCTTTTTACAGTATGGTTGGTCACCCACACACCAACCTATTTTTCTAGAAACAAATATAAACCTATATCTCAATTCTTCCGGACCTTCCTTTTCTACTTCTGAGTCTAAATCTAAATCTAATTCTAAGCTGCAAGGATATGTATCATTTGAGATTCATATTAAACGCATTCCCACAAGCAGACACGCATAATTTCGCGCTCACACATGCCGCATGTGGACCTACAGTATAAAAAACCCAATCTTAAATGAACATTAGCCCTGCAACTCTAGCCGTCCTTCCCTGAAACAAGGGTGACATTGGCAAAGTGAACCATTGTTTACAGTTTGGGTGGTCAGCCTCATACTAACCTGTAAGTCAAGGAATACAAGCAATTAATTACATTTGATAAATAAACACTTAACAATTAAACATTAAAAATTAAAACGTACCAAACATATTCTATTGGCAAAGTGATATTGGCAAAACAATTTTTTACAGTATGGCTGGTCATTTTGATACCAACTTAGAAGAAAATTATCAAAAATTGTAAAATACATTATAAAAATAAAACTCATAGTGCCTTGACTTATAGGTTGGTATGAGGCTGACCACCCATACTGTAAAAAATGGTTCACTTTGCCAATGTCACCCCTGTTTCAGGGAATGTCGGCAAGAGTTGCAGGGCTTATGTTCATTTGAGGTTTGGATTTTATTTGTAAGTACACAATCAGCATTTGTAAGCGCGAACTACACGTGTTTGTTTGTGGGCATACATCTGAGAGCTTTGAATGAATATATCCTTGCAACTTAGATTATAGATTATAGATAGTGCGATTGTGAATCTTAAAATAAATTCTTTAAAATAAATCAATCAAACTTTTTATTAAATTGAACCCGTAAATCGTAACAGCAGATCACAGATCTTTGATAGAAAGGATTGTAAAAGAGAATGAAGAAGTATGAATTCTGGACGAGACCCGGCAGACGTTGACATCTCTTTTGAAGGTGTATTGATGGGCACATAAAGTTAAACAAAGACCGTAAAATTAAGCATTGTTCAGACGTGCACAGAGAGAGCACTAAAGATATCAATCTTTACGCTCGGAAAGTGATAAAAGAATCCGTGTGTACACAAAGCTTTAGATTTTTGAGTCGCGTGTTGTTGATTTGTAATGTTGGCTTATTCATTTATGTATTGACATTTGATGTTTTTATATACTCAAATGTTATTTATTATTTGTATTCCTTGACTCATAGGTTGGTATGAGGCTGACCACCCATACTTTAAAAAATGGTTCACTTTGCCTATATCACCCTGTGTCAGGGAAGGTCTGCAAAAGTTGTAGGGCTTATGTTCATTTGAGCTTTGGATTTTAGTGGAAGTACCTACACATTCAGCATTTGTAAGCGCAAACTACACGTGTTTGTTTGTGGGCATGCATTTGAGAGCCTTAAATATTAATATATCTCTGCAAATTAGATTATATATGTGATCAAAGATGTCAATATAAGGTTTGATTTAAAATAGATTCATGTATATAGAAATGTTCAGAAAAAAAATTGTATGTTTTTTCATATTTTTCGAACAGAACCTTAGATGGCCGCTTTTGGTTCTGTTTTACTCATTTAGTTCAAATAAATTGTGCAGTATAAATTGGCTATGAAAATTAAACACTGCAGTTGACTATGAAATGTCAACGTTTTGGTTACACAAAAAAAAACTAAGCTACACGTTTAATGCAACTTCTTCACAGCGATGGCCAACCTTACGCCTACTACTTCAGTTGAAGTGGGGTTTTCCCAGCTTCTTTTGCTGGTACTCATTTATTGTTTGTTAGAACTGAACAAACAATGTTAGTATTTTTATTTTAGGTATTAAAGAAACACCAAAATGGAAAATCATTTCTGATACCCTTGGTTGGGATCAAACCCTAACCCTCTGTATTGAAACGCAAACATTCTACAAAACTATCTATCAACCGGATAAATAATCTACAATTTAAATTACACATTTAGATTGACATTTAAGGATCATATTTAATGCGTTTTCACAATCAGGCACGATTAAGTGCGCGCTTACAAATGCTGCATGTGTACATACAAAATAAACCAAACCTCGCAAAACTTTGCAACTCATGCCGCCTTTTCCTGAAACAGGATTGGCATTGGCAAAAATGAAGCATTTTTTTACAGTATAAGAGGTCAGCTTTATACCAACCTACCGCAACGCAACGCAACTCGCAACTAAGCTACACATATAGTATAACTTCTTGCCGCGTTATCCCCGAGGGGGTCGCATGTGGCGAGTTGAACCTATTTATTTTTACAGGTAAGGGGGCCGGCCTTACGCTAACCACTTCAGATGAAGTGGGGGTTTCCCAGCTCCCGAGAGGGCTGGTACTCATTTCTTGTGAAGGCTGAGTAAACCTTGCCGGTATTTTCATTTTGGGGTTAGAAATAAACACCGAAACGGAAAATCATTTCTGACACCCTCGCCTCAGCGGGATTCGAACCCGAGCTCACGGCATGGAATGCAAGCACTCTACCAACTGAGCTATCGACCGGTCCAAAACCAAAGTAATATATACCTAAGCTAAACATACCAAATATTGAAGAAATAAAAAAGAAGAAAAAAGTAATAAACCACATTCCAAGAGCCGAAAGAAAATTTCTGATATAAAAAAAATTAAATGGTTTATTCTCACATAAGGAATCAAAATATAGTATTTTTTTAAATCGATAGAAAATACGTAATAAATTAAACTAGAAAACTAGCTCAATATAATTTCTTGATCTCTACATTAGTACAATTTTAAGTTATATTTCAAAAAATAAATTCGGTTTATAACCACGTCGGCAATCTTACTGAGCCCTAGTCTGAGCTTTTACAGTGCTATTCACAGTCAAAACTTTAACTTAAGTACTTCTTATTTGAGTTAAGTTTTTCTTTAAATTGCATTGAGGTGCAGAAATTTTGACAATAGAGCTTAGCGTGTCATTTCATGTGAAACTAAATTTTTAAATTGTATTTTTCTTTATTAGTTTCTGAGTTTTTCTTGCATTGAAGTGGGAAGGCTTAGTGAAGTTTTGATTCTGAATACCACTTTAAGTAGTCGATTTAAATTCAGTTTGAAATTTATTCCTTTGAACGTACTAAGGGATACGCTAGCTAGAGACGCAACTGATACTTAGGGCACCTCGTAAAACCTACATAACTCATCAGATAATCTTTAGATCATCCGGGGACCATCTCGCGGACTTTTATTGCCCAAATAAAGTGAAGATAATTCATGGATAAGCCGCGGATCATGTTCTAGCTAGTGTCGGACGAGATGACATCTGTGTAAATCATTATTAGCTTAGAGCGAGTACTAAATCAAAGAGTTTTTTGAAACACGATATAATAGTGTCTCTACTGTTATACTTTGGTAATAAAGTAACAATACTGAAATATTGAACCTATCTTTATAATAATAATAATTTAAGTGTAATGGGGATTTGTAATGTTGGCGGCATATTTATTCATAATTTTATGTTTGGTTTTTTGTAGACCTAGGAGGCAACTCTGCAGAGGCTCTGGCTTCCCCTAGCGGAATGGCGACAGAGTTACAGTTACAGTATTGACTTTTAAAGTTTTCTTTATTGTATGCATTTAAATGTTATTTATTATTTGTATTCCTTGACTAATAGGTTAGTATGAGGCTGATCACCCATACCTACTGTAAGAACTGGTTCACTTTGCCAACGTCACTCCTGTTTCAGGAAAGTTCGGCAAAAATTGTAGAGTTTATTTGAGGTTTGGATTTAAATTTGTAAGTGCACATTTAACATTTGTTAACGCGAACTTACACGTGTATGTTTATGGGTATGCATTTGATATGAGTTTTGAATGTTAATATATCTTTGCAACTTAGATTTTTTTATTATTATAAAAGGATGATTTCTTTGGTGAGCGCTGTTTTTGTGTGAATCACAAGAGTATATTTGTGTATTTTTTGTACTCCACCGGGATTCGAACCCAAAACCTTCCATTTACGAGTCCGAAGCGTTACTACTAGACTACGTTACGGGGAAATTAAATATTACTCATGTTAAATTTAACTTGCAAAGTTGCAAAGACATGATATAAAAAAAACTGCTATAATAAAAGTCTGTCGATAGCTTAGTTCATAGATTGCTTGCGTTCCGTGCCAAAAAACTGCGGTTCGATCCGCACCAAGGTTATCTGAAATAATTTTCGATTTCGGTCAAAATACCGGCAAGGCTTACTCAGCCTTCACAATAAATGACAACCTACCCCTTGGGAGCTCGAAAACCAAATTCAAAGTAAATGGTAAGCATGAGGTCGGCAACTTACCTGTGAAAATAAATTGGCTCCATACGCCACATTCCATATGCCATTACACACGTAGACCGGTCCGTAGTCCAGTGGCAACACTTCGGACTCGTACAGGGAAGGTTGTGGATTCGAATCCCGGCAGAGCACAAAAAAATATACCACTTATATTTCTAACGCGCTCTTCGCTGGGTTGAAAAAAATCATAAAACCTTTACCAAAGATCGGTCACTTAAAGGTCCATCCAGCCTTACAGCAACTGGGTCTTGCTTGAGTATTGTTTGGCGCTTTGTAGCGACGACCAAGCTCGTTAACACCTCTGCGGCACTAAACAAGTGTCTCTAGAATCTAGGGAGTCTCTCGTAGAGGATTTAAAAAAAAAAAAAACATAGGACTCCTTCGAGGGCAACGTGGCTAGAAGTAGACTATATGTGCAGCTTAATTTCTTTGTATTGCATTGGTAAGATATTTCAGAAATAAGGTTTAATTTTTACGTTTCCAATGCACAGTTCTTTCTCCCCTATTTTTGTCGTGTTCCGTCGAATCATGTCAGCTGGTAGGAAAGAATAGCGACTTCACACGTGTTCCCGTGGATCACGTGCAAATTGGCCGTGACGTGCGACATGTGACAGGCGTGCGGAGCGTGCTAGACGTGCGAAACGTGCGAGATATCTCGTAGAGAAACAAAAATACATAAAAATTAGTTTCTCCTCATCTAATTCAATTATTGTTTGAGACATTTGGTATGAGGCTGACCATCAAATTGAAAGAAAAGTTATTATATACCACTCCACTTTTAACAATAGCACTTCGGTTTCAACAAAAGATGGCAGGAGTTGCAGGTTTATGTTCATGTGATATTTGACTTGTTTTGAAAGAATATATGTTTTATGTCCTGCATGTGTAACTGCGAACTGGCACGTGTCTGCCTGTGGGCATGCAATAAATATGAGCCTTAATAAAAATATACTTCTTAAACTTAGATTTTACATTATATACCTACTAGGCTTCAGGAAAACGCGTTAGGAGTTGCAAGGTTTATGTTCAAGTGAGGTTTAGTTTACTTTTCGTAGTATTTGTTAGCGCGAATTTACACGTGTCATGGTGAATTTACACGATTATAGATGAATACTATTTATATGATGACTACTTTTCTTGGCTAACAGGATGGTACGAGGCTGACCCCCCCACACTGTACAAAATGGTTTACTTTGCCAATGTCACCCCTGTTTCAGGGAAGGTCGGCACGAGTTGCAGGGCTTATTTTCATTTGAGATTGGGTTTTCGTTGTAAGTCCACATGCGGCATCTGTAAGCGCGAACTTATACATGTCTACTTGTGGGATTCCATTTAATATGAATCTTAAATTTAATATATCTTTGTAACTTAGATTAGATTGATTGAGTGCTTTTTGTGATTCTAATTTTTGAATTAATAGTAAATTAGGAATCTTTGAAAAGGACGCAGATAATTTGATGTTAAATTATAAAATAGCGTTTGACCTTTTTATCAGATGTCCCGCCTTTGTTTCCTTGTTGTGCCCTCCCCTGGTTAGGGTCATTCATAAATAATAAATACGGGACGTAGATGACCCTAGATTAGGGTAGTAGTTACGGATACCCTAAGTTTGACCCTCGGCTTAATCCGGGATTATCAGAGAATTAGGTTAACCTCGATTCTATCGAATTGCGATGGTCATATGTATAATATTACGCTGTTTCAGGGAAAGGCGGCAAGATTTGCAAAGTTTATGTCCCACATACTGTAACTGTAACTCTATCTCCATTCTGCTGGAAGTGACCAGAGCTTCTGCAGTTTTGCCTCCATCTTGCATACCTCTTTCAGTTTGTTTATATCCATCCCTCTATTCATTCATTTCTTTGTTTTACATTCGCTTTGTACATTCCATTCTCTCACAATTTCAACAATCGGATCCAACCATACTTTTCTTCCCTTTTTTTCATATCTTCACTTTTCTCCTTTTCCTTTCACATTTTCTCTCCATTCAAAGAGAATAAATCTGAAATGTTCATATTTATTGGCAGCTTATAGAGAAGATTCTAGATGCATTGCTTACCTTATTGTTTTTTAGTTCGCTATGAGGCTGACTACTCATACTGGAAAAATTGGTTCACTTTTGTCGATGTCATCTCTGTTTCACGGAAAAGTGGCCCAAGTCTGAAGCTTTAACCACCAGACTACGTGGAGTCTAAGCTATCCTTAGTCTAGTGGCTTACTCTACGGACTTGTATGCGGAAGATCGTGTGTTCAATTCCCGATGGAGTAAAAAAACATTTTAATATTTATAAATGCTTTGCATTAGTTTCTAGGTTAAAGGGTAAAAAAATATTTGTCAACTGTTGCTAAAAACCTTAGCAAAAAAAAACTCTTTAAATTAATTCCATTCTCAAGCAACTCGATTGGGACTTCACTTTTCGTCTTTTACGATGACCCAGTTCGCCGAGGGCTCTTGAGGTGGGGTTCACACAAAAACAATGTTTATCAAATATAGCTTAATACTATTATTATTATAAGCCAAGCAATGGGGGATGAATCTACGATAAAGTAGGAATGAAAGCACGGGTTTTATTGAAGATTATTGCTTTGTTCGCATAAAGTTTGAAGTAGTCGTGGGATAAATAAAACTGCCAAGAAACTTGCACAATGTTGGTCCACTCTTAAGGTCCAGGATGTGAGGCAAAGACCTCTTGTTCAACTTTTAACATGTATTGACATCTCATAAGGAAAGAGAAAATGTTGTTTTTATCGCGTTCAAATAACAATAACAATAATATTATTAAAGAAAAACGCGTTACGACGATCTAATCTAAGTTGCAAAGATATGTTACATTGGAAATTCACATTATATGCATTCTCACGTACAAGTTCGCGCTTGCACATGCCGCATGTGAACCTAAAACATAAAAACCAAATCTCAAATGGACATACACCCTGCAACTCTAGCCGTCCTTCCCTGAAACAGTGGTGACATTGGCAAAGTGAACCATTTTTACAGCATGGGGGGTCAGCCGCATAACAACGATCAAGCTCGTAAAAAGTCGGGTCGATAGCTCAGTTGGTAGAATGCTTGCATTCCATGCCGAAAGCTAGGGTTCGATCCCCACCGAGGGGGTCAATATTTACATTTTATTTTTTTTGGTCATCGCTACAAAGTGCCAATACTCAAGCAAGACCCAGTTGCTGTAAGGCTGGATGGACCTTTGGTGACCGGTCATTGGTAAAGGTGTATGAATTTTTCAACCCAGCGAAGAGCAAATTTGAAAATATAAATAGTATATTTTTTGTGCTCCGCCGGGATTCGAACCCACAACCTTCCCATTCAGAGTCCGCAGTGTTACCACTGAGCTACGGACCGGTCAAACCGGTCTTGATTGCCTTCACAAGAAATGAGGAGCGAGGAAACTTCCACTACAACTGAAAGTGGTTGGCCCCCTTAAAAATAAATTGTTCTCAAATCGCCACATGGGATAGCGCAGGCAAGTAGTTACACTATGTGTGTGGGTTATTTGCGTTGCGACCGTTTCAGGCCTCGCTCTGTTATGCTCTCCAGGAAGTTTGAAGGTTCTACTTATCATAATGTGTTTGGCCGGGTAGGGAGCTGCCAATGGAGACGCGGGCTCGAGTATCGCAAAGAAATTTATTGGTGTTGGGATTTATGTGCGCGGTTTCATTATTGAATAGTTTTGCAACTCTTGCCTCCGCTGATTTATTGTATGGCGGGCAGCGCTTAGCATATTAAGCGCGGGCAACTCTCGAAGTTTCTGGAAGGCTCGAGAAAACACGCAGATGAAGGAAATATATATATATATATATTTTTTTTTTTTTTTTTTTTTTTATTTAACAAAATATAAATACAAATTTATTTTAAAACATACATATATACAAGGATAATTTATTTGGAAGATACTTCGATGATTTTCTTGGGTTCTTTTTGATTAAGCTGCAATTTATTTATTTAACAGGATTTATTTTGCACAATATACGGTTGCACAGTACTTTTCTAGACTTTGCGTAATAATCTTTCAAGCGTCTCTCTGCACCATTGCGGCTCGTATATATAGGTACAAAAGAGATGTATAGGTACAAATGATTCTTCTCAACGTATTTTTTAATTGTCGCATCCATGATCTGAAGAAACGATATCTTAACATATAAGAAGAGGTATAAAAAAGATTATCGGATGTCTCTGCACCATTAGGGCTCGTATATATATATAGGTACAAAAGAGATATATAGGTACAAATGACTCTTCTCAACGTATTTTTTAATTGTCGCATCCCTGATCTGAAGAAACGATATCTTAACATCTAAGAAGAAGTATAAAAAAGATTATCAAATGTCACAAAGAGATTTTTTTATTTGTAACGTTTGAAAGCCCGATTAACTTCTGAAAAAAAAACATTTTTTATAGGGTCAGTAATCAACTTCATACCAACCTTTCATATTAGTTAGTTTCATAATTTCTTGCTTTGTTTCCATGCTTTCACATTCGTAGCTTATCCCACCCGCACCCCACTTGAGCACCGCTTTCCTGAGCTGGCCATTTAACACGTCATTTGCCCGAGAGCCGACTTAATTTGAAGCGTGCGGGACAGGCCCTAACTGAAAGAAAATATTCTACAATCTAAGCTGCAAAGAGTTTGATGCTTACACAATTTTTGGAGATCTGGATAGAATGATGATGATGATTTTGATAATCTGGTGTGGTGACGTCTCGTCTTTGTTACTCTAATGGCACTGTAACTGTTACTCTATCACCCTTCCGCTATGGTTGGCCAAGGGCACTTCAAGGAAAACTTTAGCTTTTTTAAGCATATTTTTTTGAATAGGAATGCAATTCAGATTCCTAGTTTCCTGAACAGAAACAGGTATATCCAATATCAATTAATAATAATTAATTATTGAATAATTTAATGAACTACTTATAAATAATTACTCAATGATATATGTTGAACTACATAAAGAGTCAAAGTTATTGCCAATAGGACACCGCTCAGGCGGCGTTAAGAAGTTGCTCTAAATGTGCAAATCAGTTACATTGAGATTTACGTCATGACTTACGTCATGACATATATAATCTATAATCTAAGCTGCAAAGATATGTTAACATTTAAGGCTCTTATTAAATACATGCCCACAGACAGCCACATTTAGGTTTGCTCCTATACAAATACAAATAAACAAAACCTCACATGAACATAAACCTTGCAACTCCTGCCGCCTTTCCCCTAAAACTGGGGTGGCATTGGCAAAAGTGAACAGATTTTTACAGCACGGGGGTCAGGCTCATACCAACCAGCCTTTAGTCAAGGAATGTATACCATAGATTTTAAATATCAGTGTTATTATTCTTCATATAAAATTAATTAATTACCACAGGTAGAGGAAGACCGTGAAAAAAATGCCAGTCAATCAGTCAAGGAGCCAAAGTGAGCGTAAAAGAAGAAAATGCATGAAAAAGGTGATGGATATGAATGAATTTAAAGTGGGATGTAAGGATAGGAAGAAATGGATGCAGCTCTACAGAGGCTCTGGCCACCCCTAGCAGATGGCGATGGCAGAATAAATAATTTACTGTATTTTTTGTCTTTTGGAAAATACTCGTATCCATCAGCTGATGTTACAGTTTGTCCCTGTTAGAATAGCAGATTTAATTGCCAGAGTAATATCCTTAATGGTTCCGCCCACCCCCCCAGCAATCCGCCCACCTCTTCACAGTCCGCCCACCCTCTCTACAGTCCGCCTACGTCTATTATTGTTCTGTAAGATTAAGCTAAACACCACCCAGTTCCAGCCCCTCATACCACATTATGTGATATACAAAAAAATCTACGAAGAGAAAATTATTTCCCTTTTTTTTTACTTTTTCTTGGATGTTTTCACTTTTGTGAGAATCACGCATAACTGTTATCTTCTTCCTTTTGCTTCTTTCTAATCATTTTTCGGTCCACTCCTGGACGTAAGCCTCCTCGGATCCTCTCCATTTCTGTTTATCGGCTGCTGTGTTCACCCATTCTATTCTATTCTTCCGAAACAGGTATTCATATCGTCAATTATTAATAATTAATTATTAAATATATTTTAATGAATTATTAATAACCCAATGGCATCTGTTGAACCAGGATTAATAAATGACCCAAGCGGGGATCAAACTAGCGTTATTTTATTTCAAATAGGCTAGAAAGATCAGTCACTTGACTCCCTCTGCCATAACACCGATATTTAATGATCATAAGAAGGTCTCAGAACAACTCAGTTCAAATGTAAAACTTTTTGAAATCTCGTACACTTGTCTCAGTATTATATACACTCTGTTACTGTTACTGTATCCTGCCGCTTTTCCACTAGGGGTAGCCGATACCTCCACAGATGCGTCTCTACTTTGTTCTGTCCATGCATACCTCTTTCATCCCTTCAACATTCATCACTTTCATCATACATACTCTTCTCTCATTCTCTTTAATCGGTACGTATATGTTTTTCCTCCCTTTTGGAACTTTTCTGCAACTCGTACCTTTCCAATTATGTTGTTTTTTAATGAGAGTCCCGGCAAAGAAACAAAAGTTCTAGACTTGTTGTGCCTTTGTTTATTGCAATGCAAATCCTAATTCAAAAAGAGAGTCTGCGTTAGGTCATTAAGGACATTGGTACACTGAAAATGCCGCGCAGGTTTGCTGCAGACTTTTGGTACATTGAAAATATTTTATAGGCTTGCTGCGGACTTTTAGTGCACTTAAGACATTTCGTACACTAAGAATATTTCGTAGATTTGCTGCGGACTTTAAGTGCACTAAGGATATTTGGTACACTGAGAATATTTTGTAGATTTGCAGCGGACTTTGAGTGCACTAAGGACATTTGGTACTATGAGAATATTTCGTAGGTTTGCCGCGAACTTTTAGTACACTTAGGACATTTGGTACACTGAGAATATTTTTTAGATTTACTGCGGACTTTTAGTGCACAAAGAACGTTTGATACACTGAGAATATTGCGTAGATTTAACACAGATTTTTGTTTAACCTAGGACATTTGGTACCCTTAAAACATTTCTTAGATTCACTGTGGGCTTTTAGTGCACTTCAGACATTTGGTATTCTGAAAAAAATCGTTTGCTTACATCTGCCTTTTGGTGCAATGACGATATAGTTGTATCTTGTGGTTGAGTATAATATTATATATCACATATATTTGGTACCTACACTGAGAATATTTCAAAGGTTTGCTGTGGACTAATGGTCCACTAAAGATATTGTTGTGTTCATACACTACAGACATTTGGTATACTAAAAACATTCCATAGATTCTCTGCACACGTTTGATGCACTAAAGAGTAAAGGCATTTTAAACACTGAGAATATTTTGTAGGCTTTACTTTGAACATTTCTTTAAAAAAATATTTCTCGTAAAAATAAGTTCAGTTGTGGGTAATTTGGAATACTGTAGGCATTTTGTCTTGGGTTTGTGACAATTTTAAAACATCTGTGACACAATTACCTCACAAGTAATATTTGGGACACTAGAAGAATTCTGTATATTGAAGACATTTCATACACTATATGGTTCATTTTAATTGCGTTTCACTTACATTTATTTACTTTCCTTGACTTAAAGGTTGGTATGCAGCTGACCACCCATGCTGTAGAAAATGGTTCACTTTGCCTGTATCACCCCTGTTTCAGGGAAGGTCGGCAGGACTTGCAGGGTTTATGTCCATTTGAGATTTGGTTTTTATGTTGTAGGTTCACATGCGGCATGCGCAAGCGTTAACTTGTACGTGTCTGCTTGTGATGTGAATCCCCAATATAACATATTTTTTGCAACTTAGATTAGATTAGATTTGGTAGAAATTTGGTACGTTTGCTTTACTGAGAGCATTTGGCAGACTCGGAACATTTCGTACATTGAGTCCATATCATACACCGCAACGCAAAACGCAACTAAGCTACACATATAGTGTAACTTCTTGTCGCGTTATCCCCGAACGGGTTGCATGTGGCGAGTTGAAACCATATTTATTTTTACAGGTAAGGGGGCCGGCCTTACGCCAACCACTTCAGTTGAAGTGGAGGTTTCCCAGCTCCCGAGAGTGCTGGTACTCATTTCTTGTGAAGGCTGAGTAAGCCTTGCCGGTATTTCATTTTGGGTGTAAAACAAACACCGAAACAGGAAATCAATTCTGACACTCTCGGTGGGATTCGAACCCGAGCTTTCGGCATGGAATGCAAGCACTCTACCACCTGAGCTATTGACCAATGCTCTTATGTAGATTGAGGATATTTTGGTTCAATTGGTACACTGTAGACATTTGGGATTGACAAAATATTGAATACACTGCAGGCATTTTGGAACACTCGGTTCATTTGGGACATTTGGTACACAGCGAGACTATTGAAATCTGCACAAAGAAACCGGATTATAAAGTGGATCGTTTGCGATCATTATGGAGGAGACAAGTAATGGGATAGTGAACCAGTGAAGGGGAATGCCGAGGCAAATGAGATTGGATTCCGTAGACGATTTTTCCAGGTACAATTTATTCTTCGGTCCGCAAGAAGCGAATAGACAAGATGCATACTAAGCATGGATTATTATCGGCAACTAAGCTACACATATAGTGTAACTTCACACATTACGCATTCACACATTACAAACATGTGCACATACACATTACAAACATAGCACATAAAAATTTACACATTACACAATAAAAACATTACACATACAAATTTACACATTACACACACAATAAAAATATAACACAAACACATTTACACAAAACACACACACACAATAAAAACATAACACATACAAATTTACACATTACACACACAATAAAAACATAACACATACACATTTACATATTGCACAGACGTGCGTGCATACATACATGCATTACAAGCATAATTCATGCACGTTCACACATTACACACACACACATATTACAAACATAACACAACTAAGCTACACATAAAGTGTAACTTCTTGCTGCGTTATTCCCAAAGGGTGTCGCATGTGGTGAGTCGGACCTAATTGTTTTTTACACGTAAGGGTCCCGGCCTTATCCCAACCACTTAAGTTGAAGCTAAGGTTTCGAGGGGGTTGGTGCTCAATTCTTATGAAGGCGGAGTAAGCCTTGCCGGTATTTCATTTTGGGGTGTAAAACTAACACCGAAACAGGGAATGAATTCTGACACTCACGGTGGGATTCGAACCCAAGCTTATGGCATGGAACGCAAGCATTCTAGGTACCAACCAAACTATCTACCGGACGAAAGTCTTATAATAATAATATAAGAGTTATTTATTTGATGAGTTTTTGTGCCAATCACACCAGTACCCTTAGTACGAGTTGCAAAATTTGAGTAATGTAAAGTTTACGGTAATTATTAAAGAGTGATTTCTCCCAAAATCTGCCGTTTTTGTTTGTTTGAACTTGATTATCTTCATCACTGTAACTTTTTTGCTAAGACCATAAAATGTAAGAAACAACATCGGCAGATTTTGGGAGAAATCACTCTTTAATAATTGCCGTAAACTTTACATTACACAAGTTTTGCAACTCGTACTAAGGGTACTGAACACCTCACACAAAAATGTTTATCTTGGCTGCAAGAATACTAATCCAGTAGGTGATATATGAAGTAATTTACAAAGACAGTATTGCTTTGTTTTGTCCTCAGCGTCACAATAATTGTTCAGAATTAAATGCAATTATACAGAATGGAAGGGATTTGATCTTAGTACAGATACCGCAGATTAAATTCTGCCCTTTGATTCAAGAACAAACCTTTTACTTTTATTGCGATGGTCAGCCCTGTTTCAGGAAAGGGCGACAAGAGTTGCAGGGTATATTATGTTTATTTGAGTTGTTTATTTTCATTTTGTTTGCACACATGCAGTATGTTTGAGAATAGACTTATACATTTCTGCTTGTGGATGAACATGCCTGGACGTGCAGACTTTGACTGGTCCGCAATCTAGTGGCAACGCTTCGAATTCGTATATAGCAGGCCGTGGGTTCGAATCCCAGCGGAGCACACAAAATATACTATTTATACTTCCAAATATGCTGTTCGTTGGGTTGAAAAATTAATAAACCTTTACCAAAGACTGGTAATTAAGTTTCATCCAGCCTCACAGCAACTGGATCTCGCTTGATAATAATTGGTGCTCTGTAGCGATGACCAAGCTCGTAAAAAGTCCGGTCGATACCTCAGTTGGTAGAATGCTTGCATTCCATGGCGAAAGAAAGGGTTCCATCCCCACCGAGGATATCAGAAATGATTTCCCTGCAGGTAGTTGTTAATGATTATATAGTTTATAATCCCTTATGGTAATGTCCCTCCGGCCTCATTCACTCTATATTCTTTCAGAACATCCCACAACATACCTCTGTCTACTGAGTCAAAAGTTTTCTCTAGATCTACAAACGCTGTGTACCGTTTTCTTACCATGTAAAAATTATAAGCTGTATGTCAGTTTGAAACATCCAGGACTAAGGATTTTCTCTGAACGAGAATAACAGTATTTAAACAAACTTGTCTTCACTTTACATTTATTCAGTATGGAGGTGCAGGTAGTTTTTATTAGTTATTTAGTTCATAATCCCCTTCAGGTAATCTCCCTCCGGCCTCATTCACTCCATATTCTTTCAGAACATCCCACAACATACCTCTGTCCACTAAGTCAAAGAATTTTCTCTTGATCTACAAACGCTGTGTACCGCTTTCCTGCCATGTAAAAATTATAAGCTGTATGTAAGTTTGAAACATCCAGGACTAAGGATTTTCTCTGAACCAGAATAATAGTATTTATTCAAACTTGTCTTCACTTTACATTATCTACTATGGAGGTGCAGGTAGTTGTTATTAATTATTTAGTTTATAATCCCCTTCAGGTAATCTTCCTCCAGGGGCTCACTACAGAGCGCCGGTCCAAGCAAGCCCCCCCTGCCCAGGTCACACCAAAACGTTCCCTGGAGAACCGCTACATCTCATACTTACAAATTGTGCACGTGTGAACTGTGTACTAACACCTCGTAAACTCGTGCTGGGAAAATTATTTTTCATCACAATTACTGTTCAATTCTTATTATTTTTGTTCCAAATGTGGAACAAAAGGTAGTCAGTAATGACTGAGGGTTGTGACCCGTGTGGAAGCAACCACTCTTCTCTAGTTTTCTCTTTACTGCGCTCTCGAGGGGGGTGGTTCTCATTTTTTGTGGAATCTGAGTAAACCTTGCCGGTGTCTATTTAGGGTTTGAAATAAACACCGAAACGGGATTTCATTTCTGACACCCTCGGTGGGGATAGAACCCTTTCTCTCGGCATGGAATGCAATCATTCTACCAACTAAGCTATCAACCGGACTTTTTACGAATATTATCGTCGCTACAAAGCGCTTATTTTTAAGAAAGACCCAGTTCCTTACGATGTGTTCCTTATGATGTGTCTAATCTAATCTAATCTAATCTAAGTTGCAAAGATATGTTACATTGGAGATTCACATTACATGCATTCCCACAACCAGACATGTACAAGTTCGAGCTTGCACATGCCTCATGTGAGCCTACAACATAAAAACCAAATCTCAAATGGACATACACTCTGCAACTCTTGCCGTCCTTCCCTGTAACAGGGGTGACATTGTCAAAGTGAACTATTTTTACAGCATGGGTGGTCAGGGTGTCCCTTATGAAATTTTCCTAATGGAAGGTTCCTTATGATGTGTTCCTTATGAAAGGTTCCTTATGAAATGTTCCTGATGATGTGTTCCTTATGAAAGGTTTCTTACGATGTGTTCCTTATGAAATATTCCTTGCAATGTGTTCCTTATGATGTTTTCCTTATTAAAGGTTCCTTATGAAATGTTTCTGATGATGTGTTCCTTATGAAAGGTTTCTTACGATGTGTTCCTTATGAAATATTCCTTGCAATGTGTTCCTTATGAAATATTCCTTGCAATGTGTTCCTTATGATGTATTCTTTATAAAAGGTTCCTTATGATATGTAGCATCATGTATTTTTTGTTATTATCAGAAAAGGTTTGGTTGACTTCATCTCCTGCTTTGTTCTCATTTCGACCAAATCCCCAAACATTGCGTTTTTGTCTGACACCGCAGTGTCCTCATATGTCCCCGGTTAGGGCTCGATCCCCCAACAATGTGTTCCGTCCGTTTTAGGGCAAATCCCCCTTGGCGAGCCCTGACAAAAAGCGTTACTTGGATGTGACAGCCAGGGGTTGTGAAGTACGGACCGCGGGCCTTAATTAGACCGCAAAAAGAGAGTCTCCTAAAGTGATATGAGGTCAAATTGCGATTTATTCTATATATATATATCTTTGTATCTGTGATCTAAGTTGCAGAGATATTTATATTTGCTTTGATTCGGTTTGTTCTGAAAACATGATTTCCCGGATTAATGATGGGTATGAGAGTGATCACACGTGCTATAAATATTTGATTAACTTTGGCAATGTCCATTTGAACTTGACTCTGACCCTGTTGACTGTAATCCGAAGCGTTATTTTGCTTAATTCCTTACACTGTGGATATCAACCCAAATCGGAGCTTGCTAGCATTTGGGAAAGAACTATAGATATAAAATCACATAACACCTTATTTTTGGACACGAATCGCTATCCCGTCGCCTTAAAGTCGAAAAAAATGTAGCAGAATAGCGTTTTTGTTTCAACAAATGTCATTGGGCAGTTATTATTAATTAATATATATTGTTTAGAGAAAATTATGTTGGTAAATTTCATTCTTTTTCAAAAAAAAGATTAAAAGAAATACAAAAAAAAAACTATTTCGAATAGACCTAAGCATTTTCAAGTTTATGACGAATAAATGACCCCTAAAATATTTCCTTTAAGTATGGCAGTTGCTTCTCCACACTTCTCCTGGCATATTGTTACCACATAATTGGACCCCTCGGGGGTTTGCGGGGTTGGCGTGGAGTGCCCTCAGGCGGCCGACTGTTACACAACATTATAGACCCCCTGTTTACAGAGGTCCACCACTCCAAGCAAAAGGGGTAAGACTCGTAACAAGGGGTCTGAGAAAGCAAGCAGACCGGGGGTTTTATTGTCCAAGCAATGCGTACTATCAAAATTACAAGTAAAAAGTGCGTGTCTGAGGGTTTGATTTCTGAAGCAAAATGGGGGTTTTATTGTCTAAGCAATGCGTGCTATCAATGTACAAGCAAAAGATGCGTGTCTTAGGTACATTTGAAGCAAATCGGGGGTTTTACTGTCAAAACAACGCGTTTTTTCAACATGTAAAGCAAAAGATCTAGGGGTCTATGATTTTCAGTACCTAATACGGGAGTTTTTTAGACTTAGCCATGTGAGATGTTACCTTTTCAAATAAAAAACATAGGGGTTGATCTGCTGCTTGTCTTTTATTTTAAAAGAAAAAAGTAAATGCATTAGAGGTTTACTCTTAAAGCACTTAAACTTATCGAAGCAAAGTGGGGGTCTTGAAGTTTAATAAAAAATGATGTACATAGATTCTACATAGTGGTGCTGCTGCTTTGAACAATGCATGGGTTTATTAGTTTTAGCTTTAGATCAAGGAAGGGGTTTTTCAAAACAAGTGAAAGCAATGAAGGGGTCTTAGTTAGAGGATCAAGAACCACAACTCTAAGCGGTTCGGTTGTCTTACAGTTAAGATATATAAAGGTATCATATCGAGGAGCCTACTGAATCAAACAAATCGACGATTCAAATTCTGCGAAGCTTTTTTGACATACAAAGATTAACAAAATTAATTAATATGAAGAGAATTTTTTCAGTTAGAAAAAAAACGAAACTTCCAAAAAACTTCCAATTTGGAAAAGCATTATCTCTATGTATAAGCACATGCTTCAGGAGTCTGTCACACTAACTAAAGATGCAGGGGTCAATTTCGGGTTCCACCATTAAGCAAAAAGCTAGGGGTCAAAGTCGGGGGTCATTTTTGGGGGTCCATGGGATATCCGACACATGATGGTAATACGAGACGACCCCTCATGTTTATTCTTGAAGAACGATTGTTGGTTTTGCGAGCGAAACTTTCGGGGGTTTTTGCTCGGAATTTAATATTTTGGTATAACGGGGGGTTTTGTTAGAATTTTGTGTTACTCTAAGGTCGTATTACGAAACGCGGCTTAAAGCGAATTTCATTTCATATATTACAAAATGTGCCAATTAATTTTTCATTGTGTAACATTCTTTCCGTTTTTTTTTCGTTTTGTACAAATATTATTGTTTTTTTATTAAAAAATTTTAAACAACATTTATTTTCTAAAATAAATTAATGAAGAGAAATGCAATTTCACAAATATATATTTGGCAGCCAGAAATAAGTATTTTCATAATTAATTATCATGTTTTGATTATTTTAAATAGTTACGTGATTTGTACAATTTATTAAATGCATTTCTTTTTTATAGGTTGATGTGAGGCTGAACACCCTTACTGAAAAAAATGATTAGTTTTTCCAATGCCACACCTTTTTCAGGAAAAGTCGGCAAGAGTAAATTTGTACAAGTTACATATGTTCATTTGAGATTAGTGTTTTTTTGTACTTATTCAGCATGTGCATGCGTGAACTTACAGTGTCTGCTTGTGAGCATGCATTAAAATTTATGAATCTTAAGTGTTCATATTACTTTGCAACTGAAATTATACATAACAGTTTATTACACACCTTATTCACTTATAAGTTGGTATGAGACTGACAACCCTTACTGAAAAATTAAATTAATTTTGCCAATGTCACCTCTGTTTCAGGGAAGGTCGGCCTGAGTCGCAGGGCTTGCAGGGTGTATGTCAGGGTTTTTATGTCGTAGGTTTACATGCGGCATGTGCAAGCGCGAGCTTGTACATGTCTGCTTGTGAAAATGCATATATTGCAACTTTGATTAGATTAGATTAGATTATGTAAGTCACATTCTACAGAGTGGAAACAAGAGAAGAGCATGCATGAAAAGAGTGATGAAATTAGATGAGATGAAAGAAGTATGCAAGGACAGAGTCAAGTGGAGGCACTTGTGTGGAGGTACTGGCCACCCCTAGAGGAAAGGCGGCAGTATACAAGACAAGACATACGGGGCTATTCTTAGACATTTTAGTCGCCCGTTGAGCCCACGCTTTGACAAACTAATGATGTCTTTGCTGAAAGTTTCATAGCTACCTACCGAATTTTGGTAATATTTGTATGAATACAAATCAGTTGTTCACTTGCGGCCATCTTGGATTGACAGGTCTTCATACAAATGCATCATTAGTTTGTCAAAGCGTGGGCTCAACCGACGACTAAAATGTCTAAGAATAGCCCCGATAGAGTTTTTATGTTAGCCTAATAGAAATGCAAATTTGAAACTCCATTCCTTTTGCATTACAGGTTCAAGGTTTCATTGAGTCTTCGATTAGCTAATACATTATCCGATGTATTTTCTTGTTTGTATTTTGTTCCTCCAGCTATCAGTTTCCCGGTACACCTCCTCCGCTCTTTCTTCCTTGCAACCTGAAACTGTTTACCGGACACATGATCCGATCAAAACATAAAACAAATGTGAGACTAATTTGATGAAACTTCGGGCTTTTGCCTCTTCCAAGTATAAAAAATAGCGTATGTACGAAAAATGTATGAAAAATAAAACGCTCACCAGAGACGCTTTTGATTTTTTTTTCTGTTTACGCGATGTTTGAGTATTATCAAAATATTTTATACTAGGGGTATAGACATCAAAATAAAACAAAAACAATTCGCAAGTATTGCGTCGTTATAACCAGTTTATGTCATTTTAGTTTTATTATCACAACTTTACTTTTACTGTTAGTCCGGTCGACAGCTCAGTTGGAAGAGTGCTTGCATCCCATGCCTTGAGCTAGGGTTCGAATCCCATCGAGGGAGTCAGAATTATTTCTCGTTTCGGTTTTTATTACAAACCCCAAAATAAAATACCGGCAAGGTTTACTCAGCCTTCACAAGAAATGAGTACCAGCCCTCTGGGAAACCCCCACTTCAACTTAAGTGGTTGGCGTAAGGCCGGCCCCCTTACTTGTAAAAATAAATAGGTACAACTCGCCACATGCGAGAAGAACCCAACGCAAACCAGCGAAAAGTATATTTGAAAATATAAATGGTTTATTTTTTGTGCTCCGCCGGGATTCGAAACCACAACTTTCCATTTATGAGTCCAAAGTGTTGCCACTGGACTACGGACCGGTAATAATGATGATTACTAATCAAATCTTATCTAATCTGCAAAGATATGTTACATTGGAGATTCACATTATATGCATTCTCACAAGCAGACACGTACAAGTTCGCGCTTGCACATGCTGCGTGCGAACCTACAACATAAAAACTAAATCTCAAATGGACAAACACCCTACTGACTACCCATACTGTAAACCATGGTTCACTATGCCAATGTCACCCCTGTTTCACGGAGGTCGGCGTGTCTGCTTGTTGGAATACATTTAATATGAACCTCATATGATACATATCTTTGCAACTTAGATTTAGATTAGATAATAATGATGATGATGATGATGACGTGTGCCCAGGTAATACGTCATCACGCACGTCAGCAGGTGTACCGGAATGGATGTGATCTCCGCAGTAAAGCTCTGCGCATACATCACTCAGCGCCTGAGCGGGGACAAGCGGCGGCCTGCGTGAATTATATCATCTCGATTGTTGTGTGAGATACTGCACGCCGCAGGGAGCATCCTAGACGTCATCAAAGCCTCATAATCTATGACGTCAAGATGAGAAACACCTTGTTCGTCTTTATCTCCTTTCGGCGCCAATTCTGTCAAAAATTGACAATAATTACCTTGACTGTATTGAATTTTAAAGTTTTAAATGAATACGTTGACTTACGCAACTTTGAAATTGGAGTCTTATCTAATCTAATCTAATCTAAGTTTCAAAATATGTGTAACATAAGAGATTCACATTATTTGCATTTTCACAAACAGACACCAAATATCCGAAATTGCGAATGAATGGAATATCCAGAGTCATAATAAAAGAAGAGCTTGTATGAAGAAAGTTATGACTCTGGAGGAAATGAAAGAAGTATGTAAGGATAGAAAGAAATGGCGGTCGATCTGTAATGTTGGCGGCTAGGTTTTATTAAAGTGAAATTGGTTTTAGGATTTAGTTTTTTTTTGTGTCCATGTTTATATTATTGTTTATTGATTTAAAAAATGTAATTTGCGATGTTTGTTCCTTGACTTATAGGTTGGTATGTGGCTGACCACCCATACTGTAAAAAATGGTTCACTTTGCCAATGTCACCCCTGTGTCAGGGAAGGACGGCAAGAGTTGCAGAGCTTATGTTCATTTGAGATTGGATTTTTATATTGTAGGTCCACATGCGGTATGTGTTAGCGCGAAATTATACATGTCTGCTTGTGGGAATGCATTTAATATAAATCTTAAATGATATATATCTTTGCAGCTTAGATTAGATTAGATTAGATTAGACACGTATTATATCGTTGCCGACCCTGGTGTATGGAAGCGAGTCGTGGAGCACAAGATCCCTCATTCGTGCTGCAGTACCAAAGGGGCAAATTTCCATACGCAACGCAACTAAGCTATACATAGTGTAACTTTTTGCCTGCGGTATCCCCAAAGGGGTCGCATGTGGTGATTCGGGACCTATTTATTTTTACGGGTAAGGGTGCCGGCCTCACACCAACCACCGTGGGGATCGCTAATCTTCCCTGAAGAGGCACAACATGAAATGGACGTCATCACACACTGACTTAGTGCGCGATATCTAGTGCAAATACCTGCGATGACAGCTTTCAAATCCAACCCATAAATTACAACTAAAATAATAATCGTGGCGGGGATATTTCTCATGGTTAGGGGCGCGCTGTGCGGGTCAGGTGTGTTCTGGCAAATCGATGACAAATGGCCGCAATAGTGCCGGCCGTAATCGCATGAATAATCGCCTCAAACATTTCATCGCTGTGTGACAACCCTGCGCTGCATGCAGGCTAGAGCGCAAGCAGAGGAACAGAGTACGTAGTGGATGCAAAAACAGGGTTGGCGCTGACTAAAGTTCATCAGAAAAAACCTTTGTTTTTTTTTAATCGTAATATTCTAATTGATTGACGGATTTCTTGATTTATATGTATTAGGCTGACTACCCAATACGGTAAAAAATGCTTCAGTTTGCCAATGTCACCCCTGTTTTAAGGGAAGGTCAGCAAGAGTTGCAGTTCATCTGAAATTTGGGTTTTATATTGTAGGTCCACATGCGGCATGTGTAAGTGCAAACTTATAATATGTTTCTGAAACAAATGAAACATCTTTTTTGTTTGTGCACAACAGGTTTCCTTCATTACAGTGCACCCTAGATCTTTGAAAGATTCTTAATTAATGTAAAATATGTCTATGTCAGCGGAGTTAATCAGAGTAACACTCCGAGTTAAGGCATGTTGTGCCATGACGTCGGTACGGGACAGCGGTACATGAAAGTTCATGCCGTCTTCTCCGGCCGTAGTCATCTGGCACATAAAGCTCACAACTCTCTAACAGGGTGGGGCTGTCAATTTGGTCGGGTTGCTATAATAAAGTGGTTACTAGTATTGACCAGTAATCGTCACTTCGCATTTTGTATCCTTTTCATTTTCAAAAAAATCCTGGGCCTTTGCGACACTAAAATGCATACCTATAATTCCTCTGTTTACCATATTGTATCCAGCTGCCATTCTTCCATATAGTTGGTCAGTACCTCCGCAGATGAGTAACCCCTTTTTTCTGCTCTTACCTACTTCTTTCATCTCCTCGACATTCACCACTCTCACTCTGCAGATTTCAGTCATTCGCAATGTTGCTTATTCAATCAATTTTTTCTTTGGTCTACCCGATTCACGCTTACTTTTGAGACACTATTTTTGACATTCGTTCGTCGTTTATTCTTTCTAGATGCCGAAACCAACTCATTGCACGTGCTCCTTAAAACATATTTTTGGATACTTCTTTACTTACTTTGCGTATGGCCGGCAAGCGCCACAAATTTCTTGTCCATTAGGTTGCTTCAGAGGTGAAGTTCCAAGTCCTCCATCCACTTCCCTGCTCCTGGCGTGGCTTCTTGGAGAGCTTTCAGACCAGTAGGGTCTCTTTTGTAGGCTGATTTTTTAAATAATAATTAATTGATAAAAAGAAAAACCACTTTGTTTTAGATTAATATGAGTATTTTATTTTATTTATGTTTGCGAAACCGGTTGTGGTATATAAAAATATACTCACGTAATCGAAAACAAAACTGTTTTTCTTTATCATTAATGATGAACGATTACAAAGTTAATGCCTCTACAATCAATAAAAAAATAATAATTAATTATTTGTCAATGTCATTTGTACGTAAGTGCCACGGGAAGGGTGGCAGGAGAGTTGCGGGGTTTATGCTCATTTGATATTTCGGTCTTATTTTTTTACGAGCACATTTTGCAAGTTCACATGCGACACATACCACAAGGGCCACAAAAGCCAAAATAGAAGTGTTTTCTTGTGGGCATACATTTGATATGGATCTTGAATGTTAATATATATTTGCAACCTTAATTAAATATCACAGAACGAAAGCCATAATTAAAAATTCATTCTTTCTCTGTTAGGATTCGAACCCACTACCTTCGGATAACAATTTTGAAGCGATAAGTAATTTAAGCAATAATTGCAACTACACAACCAAACATAACTGTTTATTACTCGCTACAAAGACGAGCCAGCTGCCATTTGTTTGTTTTTTGTCTCACGCTGCACCCATTCATCATTGTTCAGCCACTTTAGGCAAGAGTTGCATTTCAGGCTTCAGCGCACTGTGCTCTATATTACAATCCTACGCTGGATCACGTCCTCGCAGACCAGGCGTTCCCAAAGTTGTCAATTCTTACTAACTTGGTTTGCATGAAAATAAAAATATTTCTCTTGATATAGACCTATTGATAGTTAGGTTTAAGTTATAATTACGGTCGTTTGACATTTTGACAATTATATATATTTTTATAACTGAACAAATTTCAAAACTTAATTTATCTCGTATATTAACGAACCGTTTAGAGAAAACTTACATCATTCTCGACGTTTCGTCAGCGACGTAGCCGACGTCTTCAGGAGAACATCCTCTCTGCACGACGACTGAGGATGAACTGAATTTGAAAACACTTTGTCACAAATCACTGACTACCTTCGAACGAAGGTAGTAATTATGCTTTGGTCTGCTACATATTTCACTTTCATAGTCAGTAATGAGATGAGTGGGAGTCTTTCATGACTCATGCTAAAGACATAATTTTCTGAAATTGCCTTGATCTACTCCAGTTCACTATGTCCTATTTTTAGCTAATTTGTCCAAAAATGCTATTCAATAAATTTCTAAATCCCTGATTATCATATATCCCTGTTTGTGACGTCATCATGGTATGAAAATTAACGCATATAAGAGCGATCTACGAAAAACTTTGAGAATCTCTTTCGTAGACTCTCTGTGGATGCCTCATGTTGCTACGAACAGGTAATTTCGCGTGGCCTCGTTCTACGCCGTAGAGGAATGAAAACTGAAATTTTGTATATAAAGCGTAGACATGTGCAATACAGATACAAAACCCTGAAAAATGAAGAAAAAGATTTATTAAACCTGAAAAATTAGGAACAAGATAAATTATAATATATTTTTAATGTTAATTCTTCCAAATATCTTTGATCAGAGACCGATCCGTAGTCTAGTGGTTAGAGCTACAGAATTTTGTATGAGAGCGAAAAAAGTATCATATTTTGCTCTCGTTGGGTTGAAAAATTTGTGTAGCATTACCATAAGCCTATACAGCTTTAGAAAAACTAGGTCTTATATGAGTAATTGGTGCTTTCTATAGTGATAACTGTCAACCAAGCTCGCATAGGGTACTTGAAGTGTAATTTACATTTAAACTGCGCTCACCAATAAATCATCCTAATATTTCAATTAACTTACTTAATATTTAGCTTGTTACGTATTGCACACACCGCGTGACTGTATTGGAATACCAATGATTTGTTATTATTTTTTGATATGTGAAAAATGGTAACTGTTGGTAATTGTAACTCAATCGCCATTCTGTTAGGGGTGGCCAGAGCCTCTGCAGAGTGATGTTCATTTAATCCTATATCTTTCTGTAACTTTAACTATGACGTCCATAATAATCTATAATCTAAGTTGCAAAGATATATTAACATTTAAAGCTCATATCAAATGCATGCTCACAAACAAACACGTGTAGTTCGCGCTTACAATTTCTGAATGTGTACTTACAAATAAAATCCAAACGTCAAATGAACATAAGCCCTACAACTTTTGCCGACCTTCCCTGACACAGGGGTGAAATTGACTAAGTGAACCATATTTTACAGTATGGGTGGTCAGCCTCATACCAATCTATAAGTCAAGGAACGTCTCCGTTCCTTATTCTAATCCTGGCTCTGTATCTCATACTTTCTTTTATTTCTTCTTTTTCACTAATTTCATAACACCATTACATCTTTTCGATTCATTCAAATCCATCACCTAATCCATACCTTTTCAATTCATAAATCTTTCGTTCTGGAATTTGAGTTCATTTTTTTGTCTTATAGGTGTCCCATCCCTACTTACCTCCAAGCTGAATTCACCGGCTAGTGTTGTGCCTGGTTTGTTTGCGTGAATGAGATTTCCGTACGCTATGTCACAGCTGCCCATCCCTAGCGCCTTTACAAATCTCTAACGACTGCTTCAACGTGACCTCAAAATGGGGACGAGAATACATCTTGGCTTTGAAATTCATCAGCTGCACATACAGTGCAACTCCTTACCGCGTTGCTTGCAAAGGGGTCGTGTGAGCCGTGTCAAACACAGATAGATTCTATAACTTATAGGTTGGTATGAGGCTGACCCCCCGTGCTGTAGAAAATTATTCACTTTGCCAATGTCACTACAGTTTTAGGGAAGGTCGGCAAGAGTTGTGCAAGGCATGTGTTCATTTGAGATCTAGGTTTTTATATTGTTAGTTCACATGCGACATGTGCAAGCGTATCTGCTTGTATACATGCATTTATTTATTTATAATTGCAACTAAGATTATACATTATTATAGGTGGATTTTTCACACTTTACCTTCAAAGCAATTCTGAGTCCTTCTTCACTAAATTCATCCCATAAAGCGTGTAAGGGTGGAGTGTATTTAACCCATTGTTTTATTACTGACTTTAATGTCCAAAAAACCGTACAGCCTTCTTCTTTAGCGTGAAAGCCTTTAACTCCAAGTATAAAACTAAACGCGGAGTTTTTTAAAAAATATATGGAAACTGAAGCAGCGCCTCCAGTGAGTGTTTATGTGTTCATATATATTTTGGTACGGTATGAACGTAAAGTTGAGTACAGGGTTCAGATCTCACTTAATGAATACAATTTAAGTGTTTAAGTTTTATTCCCGCTTTTATGCATGCTTTATTTGTCTTCTCAATACTCAATAATTAAGTATATTAACAGTTAGGTAATATTTTAAGAAAAAATAAAAACTTAGACTAGAATAATATAACCGACACGAATTTCATTTTTACTTGTTTCTTGGCAAGCCGTACCCTTAGTACGAGTTGCAAAACTTGAGTAAAGTAAAGTTTACGGAAAGTATTAAAGAGTGATTTCCCCCAAAATCTGCCGTTTTTGTTTCTTACACTTTATGGTCTTAGCAAAAGAGTTACAGTGATGAAGAAAATCAAGTTCGAACAAACACAAACGGCAGATTTTGGGGAAAACCACTCTTTAATACTTTCCGTAAACTTTACTTAACTCAAGTTTTGCAACTCGTACTCAGGGTACAGACGTCAAATTTGTATTCTACTACGGTCTTTCGTTATCTACCAACAAAAAACAATATGTATTTTTCCTAGCAACCGGGTAGTATGGCGTCACAATTTTTGCTGTTTCACATCATGAGCGGACCTCACTAACATGTTCTTGTTATTCGTACCATAATAATAATAATCTATTATCTAAGTTGCAAGGATATATTCATTTAAAGCTCTCAGATGTATGCCCACAAACCGACAAGTGTAGTTCGCGCTTACAAATACTGAATGTGTACTTACAAATTAAAATCCAAACCTCAAATGAACAGAAGCCTCACAACTTTTGCCGACCTTCCCTGAAACAGGGGTGACATTGGCAAAGTGAACCATTTTTTACAGTATGGGTGGTCAGCCTCATACCAACCTATATGTCAAGGAATATGAATAATATATTACCTTTAAATATAAAAAAAGAACAAAACCTTAAAAAGAAATCTATACAAAAAAAAGTCAAAAATTTCCTATGCAAAAAATGTAGCAAATTAATACACCAACATTAGAAATCAACATTGCAGATTAGCCGCCACTTCTTCCTGTCCTTGCATACTTTTTTCATTTCATCCAGAGTCATAAACTTTTTCATACAAGTCCTCATTTTATTATGACTCTGGATTATATTCGAATTTGAAACAGTAAACGTATTGTAAAGAACTAGTTTTTTACCACTGACAAGCTGTTGTTTCAGTCCTCCTTCAGTCATTCTTCTTCTTTTTATTTCTTCCTCAGCCTTTTTCAGTCCACTCCTGGACGTAGGCTTCCTCCAATCCTCTCCATTCCTGTCTATCGGCTGCAGTGCTCAGCCATCCTCTGCCTGCAGTTCTTTTGATGTCGTCCAGCCACCTCAGTTGGGGTCTCCCCGCTCCCCGCTTGGACATCCTAAGTCGCCACTGGACGATTCTTTTCGGCCACTTGTCATGGTCCTGCCTTGCGACGTGACCAGCCCAGCGCAACTTTAATCAGGCCACTTGCTGTATCGCTCCCCCAGTTCTTGTTTACCGTATACGCCAATCTTGTCAAATATAACTTTTTCATGCAGTTGTCTTATGAATCAAATTCTACACAATCTGAGCTAAGAAAAACCGTAAAAATCGATAATGTGAGAGATCTTTTAAATATTTTTTAAATAAATTTCTTGTTTTCATAAGACACATTGGTCCAGTACACATGCAAACATTGCTCATGTAAAATTTTCTCAATAAACTCTCAACTTTCTCGGTAAACAAGAACTAAGGCAGCGGTATGACATTAGTGTGTCTACGGATCTCCTGGCTTGAGACTGATTCCCAGCATCCTCCTTTCAATGGCTCTTTGGCACGTTCTTAGTCTGCTCCACAGACATTATGTATGTTTAATAATACCAATAATATTTATTTTTGTTTCAGGTAAGTTTGAACTTCACCATAAAATATTCCAGCTTAATGCCGTCGTCATTTTCGTAAGTAAAATTTCAATCTTTGGATAAAGTACAGATTTTAATACAAACCACATTAATGTTGGTAGTCCAGTCGATAGCTCAATTGCTAATATACTTGCATTCCATCCCTTGAGATGGTCCTGGACCATTAAATGGCACCACAGGAAAGAAATCATCCATCATCATCATCATCAGAGAGCAAATGTTCGATCCCTTCAAAGAGTGTGTCAGGTATGATTTGCCGTTTTGATTTTTATTTCAATGCACCACCTTCAGAGACAACGCAGTAAGAAGTTGCCAAATTTCTACAGCTTATTTGCGTTTTTTTTCTCATAATTATATCTTACTTTGATTTGAAATTAATTGTTATATTTGAATATATTATTTTTAATTCTTCCTCTCATCTAGATTTATGCGGCATGAGCCTGTCTGAATTCCGTAGAGCTTTGTTTTGCTGAGGAAAGTATAGGTATTTATTTGACTGTGCTGTTATTAATATTAATCCTTGAACTATTTTGTTTTCTTTGTTATTCTTTGTAATAACCTTGTCATAAAATTATGTAATTGGACTATCATGTCCGTTAATAAAATAAAATAAAAAATATATATATTCAAATTGCTTATGCTGGGATATAAGGCGAGTGTTGCTTAAAGTAGGAAAGCATAAGTAATTGCGATGAAATATTCCTATATTCTTTGACTTATAGGTTGGTTTGAGGCTGACCCCCCATGCCGTACAAACTTGATTCACTTTTGCTTATGCCACCTCGGTTTCAGAGAAATGCGGCAGGAGGTCCATCGTGTGTGGTATCTTCCTCTTTCTCTCTTTCCTTTAGAGCCATTGATCACAATCAGTCGTTTCAGGCCACTTTCCATCAAAAATAAATAAAAACTATCAGTGCCTTTTTTTAAAAAAGAGAACTTAATTCAATAAAAATATCGTAATAACCAGAATGCAATAATTTATTCATTGTTGGACCCGAGTTGCTATAAGTACGTCTGTTGGAAAAACGAAGAGAAATCGATAATCTCGGCAGCTGTTCAATTTTCAATTTGAATATAACGCTCTCTCCACTTTCCGTTCCTGCAAAAAAAAACAAACGAAAGTAACTCAGTCGGCGCTTTTCAATAGAGAGTGTATGAAAAACTTTTTCCTAGTTTCTCTACTATTTTTTTTTTTTTTTAAATATATCTTGGCTTGTATTTTATGATCATTAAAATGGTAGTTTATTTATTCTTTCGAGAATACATTATTTGAATTTACATAATATGTTCCTTCTATGAAAGTTTGGATTATTAGTTGTAATTACACATGCTGCATTAATAATTTACACGTGTTTGATTGTGGGCATGCATTTAATATTAATTTGATTTGAACCTTTCAATTAAATAAATAAAATATTAATTTTAAATGTTAATATATCTTTGCAACTTCGATTATAGATTATAGTTTGCTGTATTGTCTTAGGGCTTTTTGCACTGTCAATATCTATAAAAAATATGTGCCTTACACCAACCAAGTTCTTTTAGTTATTAAAAAAAACGCAAGTGGCAATACAGAAAAATAAGTAACACATTTTACTGAAAACTTTGATTATCTCCAAATATTCGTTCACATTTCTCGGCATATAATAATTCCAAAATGAATCACTTTTGTGGAAACAAAAATGAAAAAGATGTCGTCTACAGAATACCCCAAGCTCCTTTTGGGTCCCAAATATATAACTTTACATTAAAACTCAACAATTGCGCTTTTATCAGAAATGAAAAACCGTCTCTAGTAAGCGTTTTCAGTTTCCGTACATTTTTCATAAATATGCTATACTTGAGTTTTAACGTGAAGTTCAATACTCGGCCGTTCGGGTCGTTCTGAATAATTTTGAATTTCATTACAGTAATCCCCGTGTTGACAACAATTTTAATATTGAGTTAGCCTGTTCGCTCGGGAACCAGGGAAAAGTCCCATAACGGACCCGAGTCACCCCCACTCCTACCAGCGCACGGTCTCTTGCCATGCTGTTAGAGGCACCATTTTTTTATTTCAAAAAAATGCTCGCGTTTATTTTCCTTTCAATTTTTTCATCATGTTTCTTCTTTAAAAACAATAATGCGTTTTGTAATATTTCACAAATTTGGAAAAAACTGATTTCAATACTCAAATGTAATTAATTGCTTGCAGTCCGGTTGATAGCTCAGGTGGTAGAGTGCTTGCATTCCATGCCGAAAGCTCGGGTTCGAATCCCACCGAGGGTGTCAGAAATGATTTCCCGTTTCGGTGTTTATTTCAAACCCCAAAATAAAATACCTGCAAGGTTTACTCAGCCTTCACAAGAAATGAGTACCAGCACTCTCGGGAGCTGGGAAACCTCCACTTCAACTGAATTGGTTGGCGTAAGGCCGGCCCCCTTACCTGTAAAAATAAATAGGTTCAACTCGCCACATGCGACCCCTTCGGGGATAACGCGGCAAGAAGTTACACTATATGTGTAGCTTAGTTGCGTTTTTTTTAGTTGCGTTTTTATTCCTTGACTTATAGGTTGGTATGAGGCTGACCACCCATACTGTAAAAAATGGTTCACTTTGCCAATGTCACCCCTGTTTCAGGGAATGTCGGCAAGAGTTGCAGGGCTTATGTTCATTTGAGGTTTGGATTTTATTTGTAAGTACACAATCAGCATTTGTAAGCGCGAACTACACGTGTTTGTTTGTGGGCATACATCTGAGAGCTTTGAATGAATATATCCTTGCAACTTAGATTATAGATAGATTATTATAGGTATATACCTACATACGTATTTTGCTCTTTGTCCAATCGTTTTGCCGACCACTGAGCTAGGATAACGCCAAGTAAAAGATGATTATATTTAAAAATTGTGTTGCTTCTTACAAACTAGCCAGGGACCGTAAAAGACGTAAGTGAAAAGAAATAATCGACCTCTTCACACCGGCTCCTTGTTTTCCTTCAGAGTCTATCTGCAATTCAAGAAGAAAAAGAACGAGCAGTATTTCTGAGCGTTCTTTCTTTCCCTTTTTTCATTCCCGACCTTCTCTCTGGCTAACTTGCGGTTCATCTTCCCATCTTTTCTTTCACCACTCTCCCTGTAATGATTCTTTTTCATTATTATTTCGCATCATGAGTCTAAAGAAAAAGATTTTATTCTGCGAGAACAGCCCCCCACCGGCACAAAATTTATTCATTTAAAATGAAAGATTTGAATTTGGGAATTCTTTCTTTTAATATTGAGGTTTTTAAAAACAGCTGAATTGTTGAAGTATTGTTCTTTTTTTGAATCGTTTAAAAAGATGAATTCGTAAATTTCAAAACATTTCTTTTATTTCCTTCTGCACAATGAGATTGGAACATTTTTGAATTCGGAACTTTTTTCTCGGCGGGCAAACGTCAATCTTGTATGGGACTGCCGTTCTTAGCAAATAGCAACCAATAACAAAATATTTATATGCTTTTTCCCTAGCATCTCGGCCGGGTGATGACACAATATTTTCAATACCAATTGACGTGCGGACCTCATTATACCACTTTTTAAGCACAATTTTTATAATACTCGTAATAATAATAAATCGCAAAAAAAATTACAACTTTTTACAATTTTCCTTTTTGTTTTCAAGTATATTTTTTATAAAAACTTGTTTTTCAATTGGCAAAAACCAATATTTATTTTACAATTAACACAGTCGACCTTATTTCGCATTAATTAATTAAAAAGTTTGTGCCATATGATACGCTTGTCCGAACAATTAAAATTTCACAAATCACGTTTTCGAGACTCGTGTTTTTTTAATTAAATTAAAACTCATTTTTTATCTTTTGTACGCCACTGCTTTACATAACGGTAACCAGGTAATAAAATTTAATTAATTTTATTTCATTTAGTG
The DNA here is from genome assembly GCA_951799405.1 of Agapetus fuscipes. Taxonomy (NCBI): domain Eukaryota; kingdom Metazoa; phylum Arthropoda; class Insecta; order Trichoptera; family Glossosomatidae; genus Agapetus; species Agapetus fuscipes. Next base: position 9,822,775 of record OX637359.1, read on the forward strand.
TTAACAATACAAGCAAATATTTAAAAAAAAAACATTTTTTGTAGGCTTACACGATAAATGAATTCCATTGAAAATTTGTATACAATAAACCTTTCATGTTAATTGTTTTTATTTACTTAACCCTTTCGATGCCACATTTGAAAAGCATGCCTTAAAATAGCACTGCTAAAAAATCAAGTTAGCCTTCATGTTTTGTATGCAACAACTGTCATCTATCAGTGCATACTCGAGATACGGTTATAAAATGTATTCAATATTAGCGCCTAGTTGATGGAAAAACAATGTTTTCTGGTTTCTCTGTATAGCAAGGGGAAATTTGTCTTTCAGTGGAGAGAAGATAGTTTGCAAAAAAGATAATTTAAATAAGAAACAAATGAATGGATTCTGCATATGAATTGGCATTGTGACTTAACTCGGCTAGGTTGCTAAGGAAAATGCAAACAAATATTTTGTTACTGATAGTTGTTAATGAGACCGTCGTCTAATCTAAATCTCTAAATCTAAGCTGCAAAGATTTGTATCATTTGAGATTCATATTATATGCATTTCCACAAGCAGACATGCATAATTTCGCGCTTACACATGCCGCATTGTGTGATACTCAAAGTACACACGGTATACAATTTCCATTCCTCGTTTAGTGTAAATTCTATAGTAGGTCATCAATCTTGTTGATTTCTTATCAAAATTTTATCTCTCTAAATAAAGATTTGGTGCTTTTCTTAAACAATTTGTTAATGTTGACATTAGATGGTTTATCTAAAATTTATATATATATATATATAATTGGATAATTTATTTGAAGCGCCGTTTTTGTGTGTAGCACAACTCGTAGCTCATCTTGGGCAGTCAACATGTTAATATTTTAAAGTAACTATACACCTTCCTCCTACATGGGCTATGGAATTTCAAAAACAATAATCATAACATTCAACGTCACGTTAGCGTTTTGGAAAAAAGATACGGAACCTGTAACTTTCAATAGAGGAACAAACATTTTTTTGTATAATGATTTGGTTGTGTTTATACAAAAAAAAATATGAAGTCGGTGGATGGATAGTAAAAATTAAAAACAATAAGACTTGACAACGGTCGCTGTCGCTAAAGTTGTAAATTAAAATACAAATGCTCGGCGGTCGTATAAATAAGAAAATGAATGGGCACTTGTTTTAAGGTATACACTCATCTTAAAATTTCAACTGTCAAAGACAGGGATACAACGAAATTTAAATTAAATTTTATTAGGTAATTATTTTTAATTTTTACGTTAAGGTTTTCACCCATTTCATTAAAATAAAAAAAAATAAGAAAAGATTTAGTTTTGGTGGAGAGCAAACGTCACAGTTCTAAATGACTGAAGTCCTTAGCAACCAATAACAAAATATCAAATTACCCTGGCTAGAATCTCGGTGATTTCAGAATATTTTGTTTGGCTTACTTTTTTTTAAAGATATTATTTGAGTGTACCTATATAATATTTGTTTTTCTTAACTTATAGATTCCTTGTAAAGTTTGACCACCTTGACTGTAAAAATATCTGTACTCTTTCTAATGTCAGTCCTGTTTCAGGGAAGGTTTGCAAGAGTTTCAGGATTCATGCTTATTTGAGATTTAGGTTTTAATTTTTTAAGTACACATGTGACATTTTTAAGCGCAAAAAAACACGTGTCTGTTTGTGGGCATGCATTTAATATCTATCTATAATCTAAGTTGCACAGATACCTTGCATTTAAAATTTATTTAACATGCATTCCCATAAGCAGGCACGTGTAAGTTCACGCTTCACATGCCGCATGTGGACTTACAACATAAAAACCCAATCTCAAATGAACATAAGCCCTACAACGCTTACCGACCATCCCTGAAACACGGGTGACTTTTGCAAGATGAACCATATTTTACAGAATGGGTTATCAGCCTTATAACAATCTATAAGTCAATGAATACAAATAATAAAAACAATACAGTTTTATAAAAACAACAAAACCTTAGAAAGCATTCTATACAAAAAAAGTCATGAGATACCTATTCAAAAATGTAACAAAAATATAATGTACCTAATCATACCTGATGATGACCTTCTAGGTCGAAAACGTTAGTAACTTACTCTAAAGATTGTAATCTTTTTAAATATATTCATGTGAAAATAAACAGTGTTTTTGAATTCCTCAAAAAAATTTTAAACTATAAAAATATAATGAATAAGTCGCCAACATTAAAAAAAAAGGATGATGAATTAGTTTTCTTGCCAACACGTTGACAAGACTTTTTATTTAATTCCCCCACACTGATCAGAGTGGGGTGAAAAGAGAGGAAGGAGATGACAACAGAAAGGGATGAGTTGATGGGTTTGACACTTAGTGACGTCATGTTGTACCTAAAGAATAAAAAATACACTTTTTGATGAAGACGAGACTGACACATTTTTTAAGAGAGGTTGTAAATGACATCAACAACAAGTGGGCTTGTCAATTCGCTGCCTTAGTTCTTGTTTATCGTATATGCCATTGAGAAAATTTTACATGAGCAATGTTTGCATGTGCACTGGACCAATGTGTCTTATGAAAACAAGAAATTTATTTTAAAAATATATAAAAGAACTCTACTCTAGATTGGCGTATACGATAAACAAGAACTGGGGGAGCGAATTGTTAAATTTGTTCGAAAATAAATTTGAATGAAATTAAATAGAATATTTACTAAATAATATATTCTAATTTGCACAGATCACGTCTAAGTACGCGCTTACACATGACACATGTGTACTTAAAAAAATAAAAATAAACAAATCTCAAATGAACATTATCTTTTGCTGCCCTTCCCTAACACTTTAGAGGTGACATTGGCAAAGTAAACTATTTTTTTTACATATGTATGGTTAGCCTTCAATCAACTTTTAAGTGTTGGAAGACAAATAATTAACTTTTTACGGTTAAAATAAATGTTTTGAAAATGAATGTACAAAGTAAAAAGATTTGTAACAATTATGCTCCTGAAGATGCCTTATTAGGCGAAAGCGTTCGAGAAAAAAAAAGTTAATTTCAGCATTGTTTTTTCTATTGAATTTATACAAAAAATGTTACATTTAACATTATCAAAAACGATTGATAATTTTAAAAATGCTATGAAAAACAATCCAATAATTGAAATTGTATACCTGCCATTTCTTGAGGTTTTGGAATTCTTCTCTCATTTCACCATTCTTTTAATACAAACATATTTGATTTATAAACAACAACAAAATATATAATAACTTATTTATAAGATAAAAAAATAAAACACAATAAGACAACTTCTTACATGTTTCTCGTTGTAAGTTTTCACTTATGACTGTGGCCGTAACCACCCTGTAGTTGACACCCAATCAGCCGTCTCCCTCGCACACGTGTCACGTGACAGTGACTCGGCTTGGCGCGCACGTGGCCTGTGACGTAATGACGTTATTTACGTGCGGACCCGCGTATCTGTTCCCCGAGTACGTGCTGGCACACTGAGTGATCACTAAGTCGTCAGACAAACCTTTTTCTTGTGAAGATTCTTGTGGTTTTGCCAACACGGTAAATTTGGCAAGCGTGTTTGAAATTAGAACAACGCTGCCTCTTGACGATATCATTGATCCTGGTTCAACATACTATGCCATTGTGTAGTTGTTAATTGAGGCTATCAGGGCAATAGTGGTGTATTCCACAATTTCGGCTCAGAGGCGCTTTGGAGTAATTTTCATTCCTTATATCTATTGGTATCTGCTTGACTTATAGGTTGTTATGCGGCTGACCACCCATACTGTAAAAATATTGGTTCACTTTGCCAATGTCACCCCTGTTTCAGGGAAGGACGGCAAGAGTTGCAAGGCTTATGTTCATTTGAGATTGGGTTTTTATATTGTAGGTCCACATGCGGCATGTGCTAGCGCGAAATTACACATATCTGCTTGTGGGAATGCATTTAATATAAATCTTAAATGATATATATCTTTGCAGCTTAGATTAGATTAGATTAGATTAGATCTGCAAAGTCTCTGGCGACAACTCTTTTTCAATAGCTAAACTATCTTACTCCACTTCTGATTAGGTAGATAGGTACAATAATAAGGAATGAAAATTACGCCAAAACGCCACTAATAGCCGAAATTGTGGAATACACCACTATTGCCCTGATAGCCTCAATTAATTATAATTCATTAAAAATATATTATGTTCACACATTTGACGCTTCTGCATGAATGAGACATCTCGGGCTTTGGTTTCCTTATGGTAATTGCAAACGTTCTCTAGATTCGCTATTTAAGTTTCCGCAAATTTCCAGTAAAACAAAACTGTTGATTATCTAGGTTTTTAGCAGTTACTTCGTGAAAGTTCATTTTAATAGATTAAAATAAAAACTTATTTGTTGCAATTCACATGAGTTTTTATTTTTTAAAACACTACCGGTTTCGGGAGAAGTTTTTTTTTTAAATAAAAACTCATGTTCATTCTGAAATAGCGAATGAATGGGATATCCAGAGTCATAATAAAAGGAGGACTTGCATGAAAAAGGTTATGACTCTGGATGAAATGAAAGAAGTGTACAAGGACAGGAAGAAGTGGCGGCTAATCTGCAATGGTGATTTCTAATGTTGGTGTATTAATTTGCTACATTTTTTGCATAGGAAATTTCTGACTTTTTTTGTATAGATTTCTTTGTAAGGTTTTGTTCTTTTATATATTTAAATGTATTTTTTTATTCATATTCCTTGACTTATAGGTTGGTATGAGGCTGACCACTCATACTGTAAAAAATGGTTCACTTTGCCAATGTTACCCCTGTTTCAGGGAAGGTCGGCAAAAGTTGTGGGGCTTATGTTCATTTGAGGTTTGGATTTTATTTGTAAGTACACATTCAGCATTTGTAAGCGCGAACTACACTTGTTGGTTTGTGGGCTTACATCTGAGAGCTTTAAATGAATATATCCTTGCAACTTAGATTATATTAGATTATATATTTATATATGTAAATTGTAACAAATAAGTTTTTTATTTTAATCTATCAAAACTGTTGAGTTAAACTATATATTTGAAACCTCAAAAAAACTCGATTCCGTAAATGGCATCTTTTTCATATTTTTTTGCTTTAGACTATATTTATAAATCCAGCAACAAAAAAAAAGATTTATTTTTCAATGTTTCAGACATGTCTTGAAACTTTGTGAACACTTCACGCGTGTGAACTCAGCAAGCAAGTAAGACATTTCTCTTCACAACGAAGTTATCGAGTATTTCAAATTTTGTACGATAACGGCATGAGCGCCTCTATTACTTTTTGAATACTCTACGACTACGTTACGACTCGTAAAAGACCTTACACTCCTTACAGTACTATTCACAAAACATTAATCCGCGTCTGATTCACGGATCATCGTGTCTTTATATGGAAATTTTACTGCAGGCTGCGGTTGAGCCATGGTTTTGCTGTTTGAGAATAACACTGTTAGACACGGCTCGGGTAAAGTGATTACGTACGTTTCTGACAGATTGACTGGGACGTCTTTAATGTCGTTATAAACGGTTCCGCCTATGGTGCTGTAATGTAATTTTTTTATTATTTTTTATTATTTACATGTAAGCTGATATTTGATTACATTTCTAATAAAATATTACTTACACGCTTAAGTGTTTTCTTTTTTAAAATCTTCATCTCCTTGTACTCCATAATCTAAGTTGCAAAGATAGATTAGCATTTAAAGCTCATATCAAATGCATGCCCACAAACAAACACGTGTAGTTCGCGCAATTACAAATGCTGAATGTGTACTTACAAATAAAATCGAAACCTCAAATGAACATAATCTAAGTTGCAAAGATAAGTAACATTGGAGATTCACATCATATGCATTTTCACAAACAGACACGTATAAGTTCGCGCTTGCACATGACGCATGTAAATCTACAACAACAAAAACCCAAATCTGAAATGAACTTGCACCCTGCAACTTTTGCCGACCTTCCCTGACACAGGGGTGGCATTGGTAAAGTGAACCACTTTTTATAGTAAGTATATCAGTATTCAAACACAAATTATTTAAAAAAAAAAAAATTGTCCGCTCAGTTGATAGAGCGCTTGCGTTCAATGCAAGAGAGCTCCCCTCCAGTGGCCGGTCCTAGTATAGTATATGGTAACGATTCAGATTCGTAAATGTTAGATCCTGGTGGTATGGGGTTTGAATTCTGGCGTAGCACAATGAATATACCATTAATATTTTTAAATATGCTCTTCGCAGGGTTGAAAATTTTGCATACCTCTACCAAAGACTGGTCATCAAGGCAAAAATATTTTTTAGGGACTTGAGTCTATGAGATTGTTTTTTTATGTTGTAAGTTTACATGCACTATGTGTAATCTTGAACTTATACGTGTCTGCTTGTGAGAATGCATTTAATTAATATGAATTTCAAATGTTTTATTTCTTTGAAATTCAGATTAAAAATGGTATGGTTGCGTTTCAGTTATTTTCCTTGGCGTATTTAAAGCAAAAGTGAGAAGAGACCAAGAAAAATATGGCTTGATCAAATTGGTGACATTACATATGAATGAATGGAATGTACAAATAATGTAAAAGAAGGAAATGTATGAAAAAGGTGATGGATATGAATCAATTGAAAGAGGTATGCAAGGATATGAAGAAATTCACGCATGTTTTCATAGTTTCTGACCATCCCTAGCGAAATAGTAATACAGTAACAGAAACAAAACTGACTATTTGTTTTTTTTTCAACTTAGTGCCTTATTTAAGTGAACCCTATTCCTCCCAAACCAATAAAGAACCCAAAAACAATATCAATCGCCACTTCTTTTCCGCGTCTCGAAACAAAGTCAACGCAACGCAACACACACCACAAAACTACGCATCTAACAGCCCTGCAACAAAGGATCAGGTCATCAATCGCCACATCACCAACACCTCTGTGGCGCACAAGTGTCACAGACTCCTAGAGTCTTTGAAATCTAGGGAGTCACCGGCTCAGAGCTGGAAGTCTCATCACCACGGTAATTCTTACCTACCGAATATCGGTAATATTTGTATGAAGACCTATGTCAATCCAAGATGGCCGCAAGTGAACGGCTGATATGTCTTAATACAAATATTACCGATATTTGGAAGGAAAGAATTCCCGTGGTGATGAGACTTCCAGCCCAACAGTCAAATATTCAAAAGGTTAAACAATCGAGAGAAATAAAAATAAAAACAACATTTCATATACCAACGCGTAGTCAGTGTTTAATGTAATGTGCCTCCCAAAAACAAAAATAAAAGCCTCACACACACACACATGGTTGACAATTCAATTCAACAGATCCATTCATTCCCCCGAAACCTGACACCTACCTAATCAATACACCCAGAGAATGAAGACGTAAAAACAATAAACAAAAATAATAAAAACATCTCGGGGACTTTAATAAATTACGGAGATAGTCTTGGGATGGCAGTAACTTCACGTTCGTATCGCGTTACCGCCCCTGGTGTCAATTAGTACAAACTGGACTGAGAGACAAATTGAGGTATAATATAAGTGGAATCGAAACTAGCGTATGACATTGAAGCATTCTAGGGCACAAAGCTGTCAGACCAACCTGTCAAAAATTTAATTTGAGTTTTTTTTTAATGACTTAAAATACATTTTTGGACAAAAATACTTATTAATTGGTGCCAAAACAAGTTTGTGCCATTGAAACATAATATTGTGCGGCACAACTGTCAGCTGGACTTATTGCTTGCCGTGATGTCTAACAATTTTTGCTTATTCTCAAAATTCACAAATTCACTTATCAAAAGCGTGTACACAATTTCTGCGCAAATATGACATTCTAGTAAAGCTTAAATTATACATATTTTTTTCTAGAATCTCTTACATTTGCCTGCTAACAATGAGGTCACACTCGGAGCATCCTTTTTTCTTTCTAACTAAGGAAGATTTGTGTAACACGGATATATTATCTGTAATCTATATTCTATAATCTACGTTGCAAGATGCATTACATTTAAGATTCATATTGAATGCATTCCATAAGTAGACACGTATAAGTTCGCACTTACACATGCCGCATGTGGACTTACAACATAAAACCCCAATCTCAAATGAACATAAGCCCTGCAACTCTTGCCGACCTTCCCTGAAACAGGGATGACATTGGCAAAGTGAACCATTTTTTACAGTATGGGTGGTCAGCCTCATACCAACCTATAAATCAAGGAAAAAAAAGGAATGAAAATGGAACAAAAAAAACTATTTGTGTTAAAACAGTTTCGGGTCCTTTTTATTATAATTCGATGTGGAGAGCAGTGCCGTGCAGGGGAATTTGTTGATAGATAGGGGAAATATACATTTCAATTAATTTATCTCTGTTTTTGTGTGTTCACATTTTGATTAATGAATTATATTGTTATTTGATATTTTATTGAATGAATGAAATATGAATGTCCCAGAGGATGTATATGTTTTTTATATAATGCTATCAACATTTGGTCATTGATATTAAAAGAATCATTTTATTTTAGTTGAAAATATATGCATACAGGTATTTAATGTATGTTTTACTTATAAATAATGTATCTTAATATGTAAAAGGTACCCAGTGCCGTGTATTTTGAAATAATAAATACAATAAAATAAAATAATTGAATTTATTTTTTTCAAGTGAACATGTGATACTTTTTCTTCTTCTCTTTGTGTCACTTCTATCGAAGATCGGCGATCATCATGGCTATTTTGACTTTAGATGCTGCGGCTCGAAACAGAGACTTGGTGCTTCCGCCGAACCACTCACGGAGGTTTTTCAGCCACGATGTCCTTCGGTGTCCCTGAGATCTTCTCCCCTCAATCTTATCCTTTATGATAAGATGAAGGAGGCGCAATAAGGCATAAGGCGCAGAGATATATTAACAATTCATATTAATATGCTAACAAGCAGGCACGTGTAAGTTCGTGCTTACAAATGCTGCATGTGTACTGTAAAAAAGAAAACCCCAAATGAACATACACTCTGCAACTTTGGCCATCCTTTCCTGAAGCAGGAGTATCATTGGCAAAGTGAACCATTTTTTACATCATTGGTGGTCAGCCTCACACCGACCTATAAGTCAAGGGATTTTATGTGATAAAGAGAGTGAATCCAAAAGGAGTAAATGTATGGAAAAATGTATTGGATTTGAATAAACTGGATAGTATGTAGTGGAGGCAGACTTTGCAAAGGTTCTGTCCACTCCTAGTGGAACGACTAAAGCGTTTCAGATGCATATTTCTGTAAGAAAACTATAGTTTTTTTCGTTCAAATTCAAGAACATAAAAAAAACACAATTAAGCCGCATACAGTTCAACTCCGAAGACTCGCATGCTGTGAATGGAACCTATTGATTTTCACAGATAAGTTAGCCATACGCCACCCACTTCACTTTGAAGTGAAGATATCCCTGCTTTCAGTGTAGCGGGTTCTTATTTTTGTAAAGACAACGTAAACCTTGACGGTTTTCTAAATTTTGAGTTTTAATATGAAGGTGGATAAAAAGTTTGATTATCCGTACAAATTGAATGTATGAACACTTTTATTCTTTAAGAAGTTCGGATAATCGACGCCATCTTGTAGGTACTTTATATTTGAAGCAATAAATTTGGTAGAGTAGCTCGTCCATCACTCCATCTATCATTTATTTAGTGAGGCCTACGTCCAGGAGTGGTATCGTAAAGTAATTTGAAGCCCATACCCATAAGGGACAGATATCGGGTCCGTGGTTAGAACGGCACATTGACAAAACAACACATGACTTAACAATTAACATCACATTAGAGAACATCACATGACAAAAAATTACAATAACGAAAAAACAACAGATTCCTAAAATTGAACATAATAATATGTACTATAAACGTCACATGAAAAAACATCACATTACAAAACATCACATAATGCAAAACAGAAAATACCAAGAATCCCAGAAATGGCGGTTGATCTGTAATCTTGGCGGCTAGGGTTTATTAAAGTTAAATTGGTTTTATGATTTACTTTTTTTTTGGTGTCCATCTATATATTGTTATTTGTTGATTTAAAAAAACAAAAACAAAAAAAATGTAATTTGTCATGTATGTTCCTTGTCTTATAGGTTGGTATGCGGCTGACCACCCGTACTGTAAAAAAAATGGTTCACTTTGCCAATGTCACCCCTGTTTCAGGGAAGGACGGCAAGAGTTGCAGGGCTTATGTTCATTTGAGATTGGGTTTTTATATTGTAGGCCCACATGCGGCATGTGTAAGCGCGAAATTACACTTGTCTGCTTGTGGGAATGCATTTAATATAAATCTTAAATGATATATATATATTTGCAGCTTAGATTAGCCAAAAAGAACATAAGAAAATGGAAGACATGCATATATTTTACAACGGCATCTAAATCTAAGTTGCAAAGATATGTATCATTTGATCATAGTATGCATTAATTAATAAATGTTGTCTGTGATGATGTTTTATCATTGGATGTTTTTCGCCGTTAATACATAGTATGTTCTGTGTTACCTAGCTATGCGAGTTTTTGTCACGTGTGTATCACATGTTTTGTCCTTGTGTTGTTTTGTTATTGTGATGCAAAGCCATGTGTCATGTGTTGTTTTGTCACTGTGCCGTTCTTCCCTATAAATCAGTCACTATAATATATATCCGACCATACAAAAAAATAATGCTACTATTGTGTTACCCGGAATAAAATCTAGATAAGTTGTCTTACAAAACGTCATTATTTATTTTCAAAACATTAAGTGCATTCCAAAAAAGACGTATTTTTTCTACGAACCGTGCTGTAGAGAAGAACAGATAGAGACGTCAACAGGAGACGTAGTCTTCTACAATAAACGTTTTTTGAAGATTTGTTTAATTAAAATCAAATTATTTTTTATTAAACCTTTTTTTTATTTTCACAATAATATTTTAAATCTCGAGTACTTTCGATCTTCAATATTCAGGTCATTATCAAGAGTGAAGTATAAAAAATTAAAATTATTAAGAACAAACCATAGATCAAAATTATATAAATTCAAATAAATAGGTAGATTTACTTAAATATATTCTTAGTAAATTTCCTACTCTTCACTTAACTATTTGTTTTTGTCCATACTGTTCTTAGTATACAACTTGATAAATTCACAAAGCTATTCTTTATAATTTTTCATATTTCTCCTAATTCTACTGTGTGTATAATATTCATTTTGCTTTATATAGTCTCCCATTATTTTAAGATTTCAGTTTCTCTGAGGATGGCCAAGAGGCCGAAACCGGTCACAACTCGTTATTTTTGTTTGTAACTAAATAAAAATAAATAAAGTAGAACTAAACAAAGTTTGTTATCATTTTTTAATAATTAAAATGGAGTTCTACAATGTTTCCGCTAAAACTTTTCAAAAATTGTTAAATAAAAAATAATTTGATTTTAAATAAAATGAATTTTCACTGTGTGAATACACAAACCCTACAAAATCTATTTGTTTAATTGATTATGAAAGTTTATTCTTGCTTTTGCCTTGACTTATAGGCTGGAATGAAGCTGACCACACCTACTGTTAGAACTGGTTCATTTTGTCAATCCCCCCCCTGTTTCAGAACGAACATGAACTTAGCAACTATTTCCACCCTTCTCTGAAACAGAGGTGACATTGGAAAGCGTACAGCAATTATAATAGTCTAGTTGGTCAGCCTTACAATGAAGCTATAAGTCAAGAAAAATAAAAACTACGTATTAGTTCGTTGACTAATATCTTGATATGAGGCTGATTACACCTAAGTACTAAAAGTAGTTCAATTTGCCAATGCCCCCCTGTTTCAGGGAAAGTCACCAAAAGTTGCAAAGTGAGGCTTAGTTTATTTTTTAAGTATATATGCAGCATGTGCTACCGTTCTACCTAAATATTTTTGCTTGTGTATGCATTTAATAAGAAACTGAAATATAAATATGTGTTTGCAACTAACATTAAAGGTTTATAATGATGATTTAGTCCGGTCGATAGCTCAGGTGGTAGAGTGCTTGCATTCCATGCCGTGAGCTCGGGTTCGAATCCCACCGAGGGTGTCAGAAATGATTTCCCGTTTCGGTGTTTATTTCAAACCCTTAAATAAAAATACCGGCAAGGTTTACTCAGCCTTCACAAGAAATGAGTACCAGCACTCTCGGGAGCTGGGAAACCTCCACTTCAACTGAAGTGGTTGGCGTAAGGCCGGCCCCCTTACCTGTAAAAATAAATAGGATCAACTCGCCACATGCGACCCCTTCGGGGATAACGCGGCAAGAAGTTACACTATATGTGTAGCTTAGTTGCGTTTTTTTTTTAATTGGAAAAGACAGGAAAATATTGTGCACAACACAACACTACGCAACTAACGATCAGAAAGTCAACCGCCAACTCACGAACGCCCACACCTCTGCGTCACTCCAACAAGTGTCATAGATCGCTAGATTTCCTAAATTCTGGGGAGTCTCCAGCATAGGATTCCAAAAAATACAAAAAAATATTCTCGAAAATATAGAATCTATTCAATTTTCGTTTCAGGGAAGGACGGCAAGAGTTGCAGGGCTTATGTTCATTTGAGATTGGATTTTTATATTGTAGGTCCACATGCGGCATGTGTTTGCGCGAAATTATACATGTCTGCTTGTGGAAATGCATTAAATATAAATCTCAAAAGATATATATCTTTGCAGCTTAGATTAGATTAGACTTCAACTGCATTAGTACAATGTGAAATGGTCGATAATTTCATTTTGGGTACAAAAGCACTCTGCCACTCCGACATGACTCTTCTATGCTTCACTCTGCAATTCACTCCATTCCCATCTAATAGATTCTGATTCGGCGTGAGAACTACGACCCAATGCCTATAATATTTTATAGACATGCGACTAAAAGCTTCTGTCCACCATAGTAATTAGAATAGGTGTGCAGCGAGACATCAGATCCGTACTAATTGTAATCCATTCCCGCAGTAAAGTACCATTTGTCGCTGTGGAAATCAAACTTAATGGTACCTTCCTGTCAAACACAGTTAATGAAGCCACACTGCACTGAATCGCGTTTTGGAAATGGTGTCAATCTTGCAACCAGTAACCTTAGTACTATTTTGTCAAAAAAGTCATCATCTATAATCTATAATCTAAGTTGCAAGGATTTATTCATTCAAAGCTCTCAGATGTATGCCCACAAACCAACAAGTGTAGTTCGCGCTTACAAATGCTGAATGTGTACTTACAAATAAAATCCAAACCTCAAATGAACATAAGCCCCACAACTTTTGCCGACCTTCCCTGAAACAGGGGTGACATTGGCAAAGTGAACCATTTTTTACAGTATGTGTGGTCAGCCTCATACCAACCTATAAGTCAAGGAATCATCAACTTAAAAAATTAAGGAAGTGTCTTATTGTGTTAACCATCATTCTGTCTTTGTTGTTTTTTCCGTGTAAAGGCAGTACCTTGTTGTGTCAGCCATCTGTCTATGTTGTTTTTTCCGTGTAAAGGCAGTACCTTGTTGTGTCAGCCATCGTGTCAGCCATCTGTCTCTGTTGTTTTTTCCGTGTAAAGGCAGTACCTTGTTGTGTCAGCCATCTGTCTATGTTGTTTTTTCCGTGTAAAGGCAGTACCTTGTTGTGTCAGCCATCTGTCTCTGTTGTTTTTTCCGTGTAAAGGCAGTACCTTGTTGTGTCAGCCATCTGTCTCTGTTGTTTTTTCCGTGTAAAGGCAGTACCTTGTTGTGTCAGCCATCTGTCTATGTTGTTTTTTCCGTGTAAAGGCAGTACCTTGTTGTATCAGCCATCTGTCTCTGTTGTTTTTTCCGTGTAAAGGCAGTACCTTGTTGTGTCAGCCATCTGTCTATGTTGTTTTTTCCGTGTAAAGGCAGTACCTTGTTGTGTCAGCCATCTGTCTATGTTGTTTTTTCCGTGTAAAGGCAGTGCCTTATTGTGTTAGCCATCTGTCTTTGTTGTTTTTTCCGTGTAAAGGCAGTACCTTGTTGTGTCAGCCATCTGTCTATGTTGTTTTTTCCGTGTAAAGGCAGTGCCATGTTGTGCCAGCCATCTGTCTCTGTTGGTTGCCATCATCTTGTGAAGGCAGTGCCTTGTTGTGCCAGCCATCTTTTTTCTGTTAGTTACCATCTCCGTGAAAAGGCAGTGCATTATTGTTCCAGCCATCTATATCTGTTGGCTGCCATCCTCTTGTAAAGGCAGTGCCTTGTTGTGCCAGCCATCTGTCTCTGTTGGTTGCCATCCTCTTAAGCTGCGAATAGGAGGAGACCATGAGCCGCTTCAAATCCTTAAAATATAAAGTTCTTGGGTGACTTATTGAGTTTATTTTCAAGATTTTTCTGTCAAAGATGTGGTTCGGAAGGTACTATGTCTAATCGAATGTCCTATTAGTTTAGTTTTCCTCTTCAAAATTTGACTCATAAACTCTCTTCTTTTTTCTACTTATTGCAACTTCTGTCGTTGGACTTCTTTTTGAACCATTATATCAATGTCACCCCTGTTTCAGGGAAGGTCGGCAAAAGTTGTGGGGCTTATGTTCATTTGAGGTTTGGATTTTATTTGTAAGTACACATTCAGCATTTGTAAGCGCGAACTACACTTGTTGGTTTGTGGGCATACATCTGAGAGATTTAAATGAATATATCCTTGCAACTTAGATTATAGATTATTATAGATTATATCTTAATCATCTTTAAAAAAATACATTGAAGCTGAAATAGCGCACCTATTAAGAGTTTAATCACAATAGTTTTAAAGTAGACCGTCTTTGTAATGTTTTTATTGCAGTACATGTTTAAATTATGTATTTAAAAAAACGTTCTCCGAGCGACACAGGACAGTGGGAAGAACGAGATTGAGGTGGCGGGACGGAGTAGTGGTGTACTGCCTTGCTGTAGGAGCATGGTACTGGAGGAGAAAGGTGTTGGATAGACAGTGGTAGCTGCGGTTGATCAAGGAGACCAAGAACCACCTCGGTTTGACGCACCATTGTTTTTTTTTGCGAGATGAAAATAGTAATATTAGGATGAGTTTTTAAGCCACCGCTTTTTGTGTGAATCACACCTCAAAACCCCTCCGAGGTATCTCACAATGTTAACAATGGTTTTAAAAGCCACCATACAAGGTAATATGAGATCTTAAAGTATGAAATAACTCTTATATTTTATGAACAGTTTAATAGTGGCACAACATGACAAAAGCTTTGATATTTTTGTGAACATGCGTGGGTTTTCTTACGATAACAAATAACCTTAATTCTTACTAAAATCCGTCTAATAAATATAAACATACCACGCGTTTCTTTTGGTTTCCGTCAATTAAAAGTAGTTGTTTTAACGTATTTTTTTAATTCATTTTGAGTTTCATTATTGTAGTGCATATTCGCTGAATCACTGACTGTCGGAATCTCTCCACAATTTTTTTGTCTTTTAAAACAGACGCCTTGAAAATCTCTGGAATGGAGGGGGGGGGGGCTCGCGCCTCCCTCCCTACGTTTTATTTTTTTAATATGTATACTAATACTACTATAGACACGTTTTTGGCGCCTCCCTTGGCCATAGCCCGCGCCTCCCAATTTGGAAACCGCTGCAATGTCCGGTAATAAAATAAAATTTAAAAAATTCAAATAAAGAACAGTTGTTGAGTTGGTGAGACTGGAACTCCACTGTCGATGGTTCTTTTGTTGATATTATTTAGTTTTGAGTTGGGGCTATTTTTTATTAAATTGCGATTTAAATGTATTTTACAAGATTTATTTTTCACAAAGCCGTTTAAAATATACTTGTATACTCTTCACTCTCTGCTTATAGTTCATCACAAAACAATGTTCCAAACATATTTATATGTGTGGCATAGACGATTCTTGCATGTTCGAGAACGTGGTAGACACTTTCATAATGGATTGTTCCTCACTATACCAGAGACGTCACGCCTAGACTCACGTACACACGCAGCTCATACGTTCGTAACAATATTTTGACAGCAAGTGTCCGTGTCTCATAACAAAGCCAACAACACAACGCACAACACAACAATACGCAGCTTACAGCCCTGCCACAAAGAATATGACATCTTTCGCCACATCACCAACACCTCTGCAGCACTATTACAAGTGTCTAGACCCCTAGAGTCTCTGAAATTTAGATATTCTCCCGCACAGATTTATTAAAAAAAGAAAAAAGTACTTTATTGTTAAAATATGTATTTACTCATTCTTTCCTTAACGTCTTTGAAAACGTGTAGGTTGAAGTTCTTTAGTAATGTAGAAAAACCGACAATAAGTTATATTTTAAAGATTACAACGTCTTAGGTCGATCTACCTATTTGTCGAAAGTATTTTATGTCTCATTGCTTTTTTATGGACCCTTTTACGATCAAATAATATTTTGTACTAAGAAGGACTGCTTACATAGTGGATTATTTGCCAGTTAGTGGTATTTTTAATCATGTTTTTTTTTCAATTTCAGAAACCAAAAGCAATATTGTTTTTTTAGTAACTATGCCAGTTAGTGGTATTTTAAATAATGTTTTTTTTCAATTTCAGAAACCAAAAGCAATATTGTTTTTTTAGTAACTATCCATTTCTATTCAATAATAAAACTAATCCCACGGAAACCACTTAGCTGCTCACATAGTGCAACTTTTTATCAAGTTGTCCTCGAAGGAGTCGCACGTGGCGTTTGAACCCATTTATTTTCACAGGCCTTACGTCAAACCCTTCAAATTGAAGGCTTCAATGCCGGGTGATTCCGAGTTCTTGATACGGCTGGTTCCTAATTCGTGTGAAGGCTGAGTAAACCTATTCGGTAATTATACTTTGGGTTTGAAATAAACACTGAAACGGTAAATCATTACTTACATCTTCAGTGGGAATCGAACCCGAGTTCTCGGCATGGAATGCAAACAATATACCAACTGAGCTATCCATGATTTGCATTTGCATACTTTTTTTACAATTGTGATATATAAATAACAATTATTTTTTAGAGCATTTTTTAACTGGCAGCTGACAAATCGCTCCCCCAGTTCTTGTTTGCCGTATACGCCAATCTTGTCAAATATGACTTTTTCATGCAGTTGTCTTATGAATCAAATTCTACACAATCTGAGCTACAAAAAACGTAAAACTCCATAATGTGAGAGTTGTTTTAAATATGTTTAAATAAATTTCTTGTTTTTATAAGACACAATGGTCCAGTACACATGCAAACATTGCTCATGTAAAATTTTCTCAATGGCGTATACGGTAAACAAGAACTAAGGCAGCGAAATATCTGACGTCGATACATGTGAACCAAGCATGCACACAAAACCTCCCGTTTAGTGTTGTTGTGCCTTCAATGCAGAAACAGTTTATCGTCAGCCTAAAAAATGTGGGACATAACTTATCGATGCTATGAACTAATGCATTCACACTGAGTACTGTATTGTCACTACATAACTATTTCGTATTATTTATAACAGAAAGATATATAATGTGGAGGATGGTAGAATTTACAATACTTCTTCCTTCTTCTTCTTCCTCAGCCCTTCTCAGTCCACTTCTGGACGTGGGCCTCCTCCAATCCTCTCCATTCCTGTCTATCGGCTGCTGTGTTCAACAATCCTCTGTCTGCAGTTCTCTTGATGACGTCCAGCCACCTCAGTTGGGGTCTCTCCGCTCCACGCTTGGACATCCTGGGCCAACACTGGACTGGAAACGTTGATTCACTGATTTGAGAAATTGGAGATAAAACATATTATTGTGTGTAACTTCTCATAGTAAGTGAACTAATTATAAGGCAGTACTCATGACATACTTTAACACTACAGGATTTTCACACTTAAGTAGTGTTTTCACTCGTAGAAATAAGAGAAAAGGTGCATTCATCTAAAAAACCCCTGTAAGCTTCATATGTCACTTATATATTTTGCCTTCTTCTTGTATCAAACTCCTAGGAGTTCACCTAGACAGTTGTCTGACTATGAAAGTTTAAATAAGTAAGACCGTTAGTTCGAGTTTCTACGGATTACGGCAAATCAAGCTTGTTATTAAATGTCTACCAATGGAAGCAAGGAAAGCTTTAGTAAATGCATTTGTGGTATCTAAAATAGACTACTGCAATAGCTTATATGCAGGCCAACCAAAATGTCAATTGAATAGGCCCCTGTTTTAGGGAAGGACGGCAAGAGTTGCAAGGCTTATGTTCATTTGAGATTGGGTTTTTATATTGTAGGTCCACAGGCGGCATGTGTTAGCGCGAAATTATACATATCTGCTTGTGGGAATGCATTTAATATAAATCTTAAATGATATATATCTTTGCAGCTTAGATTAGATTAGATTAGATTTAATCAAACCAGTCACCCTCGGCAAAAAAAGCCTCACACTGCGCTCGGCTGAGACTGGAGCCAAATCAAGGATTGAAGAACCTATAAGAAGAGTTAACACAATATTTGGAGAGCGTGCATTTGCAGTTGCTGGCCCTCTGGCCTGGAACCACCTGCCACATCATGTGAGAGAGCTAGAGGACCATGGAAAGTTCCGGAATGCACTGAAGACAAGCAAATTTCTGGCATCGTTTGCACCAGCGCCCTTGGAGTGACTACATCACGAAACGGCGCTATAAAGAAATCATCAACTCATCATCATCATCATTATTTAGTTGTTACTTTAAGGTATCGATGTATATTAATCAAGGAATTACAATATCCAAATAACTGGTATCCGCTATAGTAGCTTTCGCACATAATGCCCAGCAATACCAATCATTCCGGGCAATCGGGCGCGCGTTCCGGACACCGGACATAACCGGGATTTCCGGGATCCGTGTCGGGGAATACCGGGCCTAATGTACTGGCGACCAGTGGACAGGAAACCAATCACGAGGCTGCGGAGAATTCTGATCATCTGCAACTTAGATTATAGATAGCTGAACATTCTAGAAGCTAGGAAATGTAATGAATGTAGGTAATGTGATGAATGAATCTAATCTAATCTAAGTTGCAAATATATGTAACATTAAAGAATAGGTTTTTTCTTAATAATTTTAATTTGACATACATCACTCTTGATAATGACCTGAGTATTGAAGGTCGAAAGTGCTTAAGGTAGAAAATATTATTGTGAAAATAAAACTACGTTTTAGAAGAAAAAAAAAGATTAAATAAAATGAATTTTCACTGTGTGAATACACAAACCCTACAAAATCTAATTAAAGAATCACATCATATGCATTTTTACAGACAGACACGTATAAGTTATGTGGACCTACAATATAAAAACCCGAATCTCAAATAAACATACACCCTGCAACTCCTGCCGACCTTCCCTGAAACAGGAGTGACATTGGCAGAGTAAACCATTTTCTACAGCATGAGTGGTCAGCCGCGTACCAACCTATGAGTCAAGGAAGTATACAAATTAAAAATTGACGACTGTCTGTAGATCTTACCGTACCTATTTGAAGACAGGAAGGAATAAAAAATGGCGGTGCCTGAACAGCTGATCGTTATTCCGTATAAAATGGATCAGCTGTTGATACGCCACCATGTTATATTTCGCCTTATCTTCAAATATATACGGTAATATCTATCGACGCTAGTCGAGACTTCCACCCCTGGGAGTAAGGCGGCCATGAAGGGAAGTGGCACAAGACAGAGAGTCTTGAAGGATTCTGTAAGTCGAAGCTATTGATAGAAACGTATGAGCCCGATTGCGTGGCTTACTTATGTGTGCGTGTCCGCCTCTAGTATAGTCTACTGTGAGTTTGACTCTGTGAATGTGCCCAGGCACGTAGCTGTTGGTATGCATAACTAGAATAGTATGGAACAATACCGAGGTATGTGGAGAGGTTCACTATAGAAGGGTCTGGAATATGCGAGAGACGACCGTTTAGACGCTATATATAAGGACCGTAATTCTGTGGGAGACCAGGTCAATTGAAACATTGAACCGTGAAGTCAATAAGCTAAGAGCTAGAAAACCGACAATACATTGTAAACCGACGTTGTGTAAAATAGATCTTGAAAAATAGATAAATTGCAGTTTGAAGAACCCAACTAAGATCATAACTTTGTAAACGTTCAAAGCTACTGTAACTGTTTCTTTCATCGGCATTCTGCTAGGGGTGGCTAAAGCCTTTGTAGAGATGCATCGATTTCTTCCTGTCTTTACATACCTCTTTGAATTCATTCATATTTATAATCTTTTTCATACATTTTCCTCTTATACATTCACTTTGTATATCCCAATCTTTCACAATCTCTTCAATCTGATCATACTTTGTCGGTTATCGCTTAATCCTTTTTTCTTTCACACTTCCTCCATATATTTACATTGTCAGTCTGTTATCATTCATTCATTCCACATGCTCAAACCATCTCATCACATTATTTTGTACCTTAATTTTCACATCTTCTTTCAACTTACATTTTTTATTTAACCATTCATTCTTAACTCAATCCTTCAGAGCTTTTCCTGTCATGCCTCTTCTTTTTGACTTCTTTGACTTACATTTTGGTATGAGGCTGACCACTCATACTGTAAAAAATAGTTCACTTTGGCAATGTCATCCCTGTTTCAAGGAAGGTCTGCAAGAGTTGCATTGCTTATGTTCATTTGAGATTGATTTGGTTTTTTCGATAGTTTGTATTTTTATATTGTAGGTCTACATGCGGTATGAGTAAGCGCAAACTTATACGTGTCTGCTTATAAGAATGCATTTTAATTAAATCTTAAATTATATTATCTTTGCAACTTAGATTCAATGCTCCATTTCCACTATACATACTGTACTCATTTTACTGTCATCCACTGTACATCAGATTTTTTGAGCCGGATTAGGAAACTGTATCCGTAGCTCTGTCGTCATTACGCTTGGGGTTGCCAGAGCCTCTGCAGAGCTGAGTTTGTGCTAAGTCCATTGCACACCCGACTTTATAATGCATCCATTACTAGCAAATTTTACATGAAATTTACTTGTTTAGTGGGGTAAACTGCACCGCTATTAGCCCCCGCATCTTAGCGACATTAGACCCGGGCATTACGTGTAATTTCCAGCAGTAAACCCAGCAGCACTTCACCGAGGACTGCAATGACGGCTTATGAAGCCATTACGGGCACGCCACCCTCGTGCAGCAGAGGTGTGGAGAGTAAATTAGAAGTGAAAAGCGGTCAAGCACGGGGCGGGGCACCCTAATTGTCACATACAACGAAAATAATAATGCTTCTTATTTTGAACAACAATGAGCTTTTTGCAACAACAAAAGAATGCATTTTGGCATGCAGCAAAAAAAATTGCATCTAAATCTAAGTTGCAAAGATACGGATCATTTGAGATTCATATTAAATGCATTCCCACAAGCAGACACGCATAATTTCGCGCTCACACATGCCGCATGTGGACCTACAATATAAAAACCCAATCTCAAATGAACGTAAGCCCTGCAACTCTTGCCGACCTTTCCTGAAATAGGGGTGGCATTGGCGAAGTGAACGGCATGCGGCATGTGTAAGTGCGAACTTATACGTGTCTGCTTATAGGAATGCAATCTTAAATGTTATATATCTTTGCAACTTAGATTATAGATAAAGAAACCAAAACGTTTTAGCAACAACAAAAATTTATGGAAATTGAAACGCTCATTACAAATGCTGCTTTAGTTTTCATAGCTGTTTTGGGTAACGGTATGGTTGAGTGTAAAAAGCAGGAAGTGACTCTGTCCACCCTTAATTCCGGTCGCATGACTCTACTCCTGAAATATTGCAACTTTTGCCTCCATGCTAATTTAAAATTTTATAGCTCAACATTACACAGAGTAAGGCCGTGAGTTATTGTTAAGTGTCAGGTTAGTATTTTAGTAAAGTAGATAGAGATTAGGTGGTATGGTAATTCTTTATACTAAGTTACATTGTAATGCAGTTCAAGTGAACATTTTTATTTTTTTCAATGCTTTAATTTTGAAAATAAAAAAAAATACTTGTTAAATTAAAACCTTATCTGGTAAAAAATTCTAGGGGTAAACAGAAAATTTAAAAATTCTAATCTAATCTAATCTAAGCTGCAAAGATATATATCATTTAAGATTTATATTGAATGCATTCCCACAAGCAGACATGTATAATTTCGCGCTAACACATGCCGCATGTGGACCTGCAATATAAAAACCCAATCTCAAATGAACATAAGCCCTGCAACTCTTGCCGTCCTTCCCTGAAACAGGGGTGACATTGGCAAAGTGAACCATTTTTTTACAGTATGGGTGGTCAGCCGCATACCAACCTATTAGTCAAGGAACAATTCTAAATTAATAATGTTAAAGTAAAACACACATTTTTTTCTTCACGAGTTGATTTATTTCCTCGAGCGCTTTTAATGTTGTCACATCATAATCAAGAGGACAACCGGTTGTCCTCTTGATTATGATCACCGATACTATAAAAAGATGTTCACTATACCAATGTCACCCCTGTTTCAGGGAAGGTCTGCAAAAGTTTCAGGGCTTCTTATGTGCATTTGAGGCTTGGATTTTAATTTATAAGTACACATGCATCATTTGTAATCTCAAACTTACACGTGTCTGTTTATGGACATGCATTTTTAATATGAAATTTAAATTTTAAAATATTTTTGCAACTTAGATTACAGATTTTAGATGACGGTAGGAGGATGCTGTTGTTATACTGGGGCCTACAAAACTGATAAAAACAATGGGAATTATCATGATTTTCTTACACATTCAGCATTTGTAATCTCAAACTTACACGTGTCTATTTGTAGGCATGCATTTAATATGAGTTTAATGTTACCCTATATATCTTTGCAACTTAGATTTTAGATTTAAAATGGCGGTAAGAGGGCGCTGTTGGGATATAAGAGCCTACAAACTTAAAGAAATCAACGAAAATTGTCTTGATTTTCTTACACAAAAGCATTTGTAATCTCGAACTTACACGTGTCTGTTTTTATGGGCATGCATTAAATATGATATTTATATGTTATTATACCCTTGCAACTTAGATTATTGATTATGTTACACTATTTATATATCTTTATAGCTTTTTTCACCGAAATCCTTGTCCCAAAAAGCCACGCAGCTAGGCTTTACTTAAATTGTCATTTGGTTTAAGCCCTTATATTAAAATCCCCAATCAAAACCTTCAGCATGTCCGACATACGACGGTTAAAGCCTCCAAATCGGGCTTAACCCTGATAGCATAGCCAAATAAATAACTTAAAATAAAGTAAGTAAGCGGATATTTGTACAAACCGTTGGTGAGAGGATTTCAGTGTTCTTGACGTTTATTCTTCTTCTTTTCGTGCCACTTCTAACGAAGATCGGTGATCATAATGGCTATTTTGACTTTAGATGCTGCGGCTCGAACCAGGGATTTGGTGCTTCTGCCGTACCACTGTCGCAGGATTTTCAGCCACGATAATAATAATAATTATAAACACAGTATTTATATAGCGCCTTTTATGACAATGTGTCACTACAAAGGCGCTTGTCCATATGATTGGACGAAGAGGTGAGTCTTGAGACTTCTTTTAAATTGCGTCTCCAAATCCAGTTCCCTCAGTGTGTCAGGAAAAGCATTCCACGATGTCCTTTGGCGTCCCTGAGATTTTCTCCCCTCAATCTTACCCTGTATGAAGGACGAAGGAAGAAGGATGAAGGACGATAAAACATTTTAGAGTTTGTGTATTTTTTTAACAATGAGTTTTATATTTACAAATTGAACATTTATTTCACCTGAAGTACTTTTTTAAAAATATGTTTGTGAAGAGAAATACAATTCACCAACCTATTTTTCCTGGCCAGTTCTATACTTGCGAAAGCAGAAACTTTTGTGCATGCATAACATCTATTGAACAGGGCCAAAGTTACGGTCAAATGGGCTAGAAGTGATTGATAGCTGTTCCAAATACACTAGTCAGGAATAGCAACTTGACTCCCTCGGCCATAACATCGACAACTTGTTTACTTCCGTCATTTTTAAGAGGACACTTTAACAAAAAAAAAAATTAGTACCAGTCAGAATTGTAGCATTTTAGAAGTGTAACCATTTGGGGGTTAGACCTTTCGCGGGCCAAAAACACAGGCGTGGTCCGAAACGACGGAAAATCCTGGCCGGGCCACAAATCTCAAAAACAAGGTCGGCAGGTCACGCCGGGGGGAGGGCGGGACATTTTTCTCGGCTTCCGGACCCGCTCCTGGAGACCTTAAATCCCAAAATCATGGGGAGCGTCCCGCAGAGTTGGAGGGATGCGCATTCCCAATACGCAACCTTTCTGCATGCTTCTACTCATGAAAATTCGTTTTTAATCTTATTTTGTTGCTCATTCCTTGACTGGTTGGTATGCGGCTGACCACCCATACTGTA
The DNA here is from genome assembly GCA_951799405.1 of Agapetus fuscipes. NCBI lineage: Eukaryota > Metazoa > Arthropoda > Insecta > Trichoptera > Glossosomatidae > Agapetus > Agapetus fuscipes. Next base: position 9,847,172 of record OX637359.1, read on the forward strand.
AAAAATGGTTCACTTTGCCAATGTCGCCCCTGCTTCAGGGAAGGTCGGCAAGAGATGCAGGGCTTATGTTCATTTGAGATTAGGGTTTTTATATTGTAGGTCCACATGCGGCATGTGTAAGCGCGAAATTATGCGTGTCTGCTTGTGGGAATGCATTTAATATGAATCTCAAATGATGCATATCTTTGCAGCTTAGATGTAGATTTAGATTTTTAGATTTCTCAATACTGAGAGTCTGGTCGATAGCTATAATCTTTCATCAAAGTTGCAAAGATAAATTGACACTTAATGCATTATCCCAAGTTACCGGTCCGTAGTCCAGTGGCAACACTTCGGACTCGTAAATGGAAGATCGTGGGTTTGAATCCCGGCGGAGCAAAAAAAAATACCTTTTATATTTTGAAATATGCTCTTTGCTGGACTGAAAAAAATCATGAAACCTTTACCAAAGACCGGTCACTAAATGTCCATCCAGCCTTACAGCAACTAGGTCTTGCTAGCGATGACCTAGCTCGTAAACACCTCTGCGGCACTGCAATAAGTGTCATAGATCCCTAGAGTCTCTGAAATCTAAGGAGTCTCCGGCACAGGATTTCTTAAAAAAAAAGGGGGGACACATTAAATTACGCTTACAGATGCTTCATCTGTACTTAAAAATAAATCAAATTTCACATAAACATAAGCCTTGCAACTCCTGTCGCCTTTTTCTGAGGCCGGGAAAGTATTGGCTTAAGTGAACCAATATTTTACAGCATAAGGGGGGAGTTTCATACCGACCTATAAGCTCAGCTTCTAGAATGCTTGCATGTCACGCTGACAGTTAGGGTTCGATCCCCACAGAGGGTGTCAGAAATTATTTCACATCGAAATATTTATTTCAAAAACATAAAAACACGGAAAAGTCTACTCAGCATTCACAAGAAATGGGAATCATCCCCATCGGGAACTGAAAACGCCTACTACAAGTGTGAAGAGGTTGGCATAAATCTGTCCCCTCTTAACCGTGTAAATAAATAGGTTCTACACACCACATGCGACCTGTGTTGCGTTCTTTTTATTTATATATTCATTGCACTTTTCAATTATTTAGGTACAAAGTTTCTCGATGAAATAGCATGTTTTCAAAATATAAATATTTTAAAATATAAATGGTACAACATTGTTTTAATTCACTTTATTTTTTTTTTTATTTTTTTTTATTTTTGCTCGAATATTTTCGCCTAATGATTATTTCAAAATGTTTTTTTGCATAAAACTTGAAAGCTGTTGCATTATGGAAAATACAGAAAACGGGCGCACACGCCTGACCCTTGTCAGAGTGGTTCTACTACAAACATGGCCTTTGTACATGCATGCCAGTGCTCACTGGACACTGACAAACATCCACAAACACTGACCACTGACAAATCTTAGTCATTCCAGCTGGCATCGCAGTAAATCGAAAAAAATACATTATCATTAATTTAATTTATACTTTTTTGAATGAATCCATTATCATTAAAATTAAGAAAGAATTACACAATACACATCACCTGAGGTTTCTCAAACACTGGCAGTCACTGACACTTTCTTTGACAATTTTTGGCCTCTCACTGACGTCAGCTATTAAAAAAAAAGTCTGTTTGATAGCTCAGCTGGTAGAGTGCTTACTTTTGTTGCTGAGAGCTCGGGTTCGAATCCCACTGAGGGTGTCAGAAATGGTTTCCCGTTTCGGTGTTTATTTCAATCTCAAAATATAATACCATCAAAGTTTTCTCAGCCTTCACAAAAAATGAATCCCAGCCCCCTCGGGAGCTGGGAAACCCCCACTTTAACAGATGTGGTTGGCGTAAGGCCGGTACCCTTAGCTGTAAAAATAAATAGCCACCTGCCACATGCAACCTCTTCGAGGAAAACGTGGCAAGACGATGCCCTACTTTTGTGGATTAGTGGCGTTTTTTTTTTACATGTCATCCTCTATAAGTCTATACAAATGTAGACAAACAAAAATGATTTATTTGAAAGAAATTAGTTTTCTTTCAAATAAATCATAAGTTTTCATTTAAAAACAGCTTAAGTTCAAAAATTCTCATGTCTGTTGAACCTCACGAATTAAGGTGCTTGAATTAAAAAAAAAAGAGGTCGGAACATTTTTCAATTTGGATTTTTTCTCGGCGAGCAACCGTCAGTCTTGTATGGATCTGCCGTCCTTAGCAACCAATAACAGCAACATAATGTACACATTTTCCCAAGAAACCCGACCGGGTAACGATCGGCTTTCGCACGTCATCGCTTTCCTAAAATCTTCCGTTTGCAAGTGTGTAGCGTTAACCACTAGAAAACGGGCCGGCCTCTTAGAAATCGACTTGCTTTATTTTTCTTTATGATAACATAATCTCAGTTGTTATTATGTTTTACTACTATTGCTTCAATAACCGTAAATTTCATTCTACAAATAAATTGCATATAACATCATCAAGTCGTTATCCAATACAAACTATATTTCGGATAGTTCGTGCGTTACTAAACCATTTGCAATCAAGTAAAAAAATATTTAGTGACTTATGGCCGAATTTAAGTGTTTTTTCTTGGCACATTCCTTGATTTATAGGTTGGTATGAGGCTGACCACCCATACTGTAAAAAATGGTTCACTTTGCCAATGTCAACCCCGTTTATTGGAAGCTCGCCAAGAGTTGCGGTGTTATAGTTAATGAGTGTTACAAATTGTACAAAATCTCCTCGATCGACGTATATAGAAAAATGTATGGAAGATACAGTAGAACCCCTAGTGAGTAATTTAGTTTTCATTCATTTTTATTATTTACGTGATAAGGGGAGTTAATGTTATGTTTTATAGTCAGAGTAAAGTTTGATACTTGGGGTATGTAGTGTGAAACATGGGAAATGATTTTCTTCCGCCGATCGTAAACGAGCAGGAAAAATATCTGATCGCAGCACAGGTCTGTTGTGTGAAATTTAAATTGCTTTATAATGATACAATCGCCTACAGAGCGCTTACTACTGTTGCCATAAAATTATATAAAATTCTACTGTGTTTTCAATGCGGTATTATCCATTTTTTCGTGCTAGTATAATATACTATTTAAGATTTTTTCTTTATACCAGGCGCTTGCCTTTCTGCCATCTATATAACTATATACCGGCAAGGTTTACTCAGCCTTCACAAAAAATAAGTACAATCCCCTTTAAAAGCTGGAAAACTCCCACTTCAACTGAAGTAGTTGCTCCTTTTCCTGTGTAAATAAATAGATTTTACATGCGTTATATGGCAAGGTTTCGCAGCTTTCGAATGGGCTGGTTCTTATTTCTTTTGAAAGCGCAGTAAACCTAGCCGATATTTTTATTTTGAGTTTGGAATAAACACCGAAAAAGGTAAATCATTGTGGACACCCTTTGTGGGAATCGAGCCCTTGCTTTCTGACATAGAACGCAAACACTCTACCAACAGAGCTATCGACAGTCAAGAGGGTGAAAGATTTGTGCAAGAACAGCAAAAAGCGGAAAAGCATCTGAGGAGGTACTGGCCACCTGCAGTGAAAAGGTGACCGGATACAGTAACAGTAACAACGATGATGATTGTGAATCAATATAAACACTAAAAATGCATACCTAGGCTGAGATGGGAGGATGAGGTAAGGAAGGACGTAAAGCAACTACTGCAGGTGACAGACTGGAAAGCCGCAACGGTAGACAAGAGGAGTTGGAGGCGAAGGCTGATGGAGACCAAGAGGATATATGAGCTGTAGGGACATCTAAATAGAAAAACACTTAAAGAAAAAAAAAAAAAAAAATTCTTCATTGAATTTTTATACCTGTTTTTTTTGTGTGCTAGCTTTTTGGTACACACACACAAATGCATCGAATATGTGGACGCTCTAACGAATGCACCGAATACTTTGACCATTTTATTCGTCGCTCGAGCCCATGCAGTGTGTGTGTGTTTTTTTTAACCAGATAGCTTTGCACAGAGACAAATCCTATGTAGGGGACATAAAAAAATATGCATTCACCAAAAATACGGGCCCAGTGTGTGGAGGTTTACTTGTAATGAATTTTTGGAAACCTTTGAGTCAGATGATTGTGATTCCGAAACACATATAAATCTAGAAAATTGGTTTTTTACACATTGTTTTCTTCTTTAAGAGTAATTTCATGACTTATAGTTGTGTATGAGGCTGACTACCCGAACTGTAAAAAATTTCAATAACCTCTGTTTCAGGGGACGTCAGCAAGAGTTGCGGGGCTTACATATTATGTTCATTTGAGATTGGGTTTTTACGTTGCAAGTCCACATGCAGCATGCGTAAGTACGAACTTATAAGTGTCTGCTTATGGGAATGCATTTAATATTAATCTTAAATGTTATATATCTTTACCACTTATATTGTAAATTATAGATACATTCATTCAGTTCCTTGACTTATAGGTTGGTATGTGGCTGACCACCCATGCTGTAAAAAATTATTCACTTTGCTAATGTCACCCCTGTTTCAGGGAAGGTTTGCAGGAGTCGCAGGGTGTATGCCCATTTGAGATATGGTTTTTATTGTGTAGGTTCACATGCGGCATGCGCAAGCGCGAACTTGTGCGTGTCTGCTTGTGAGAATGCATGTAATGTGAATCCCCAATGTTACATATCGTTGCAACTTAGATTAGATTATATTAGATCATTCATATTGGTTACAATCTAATCCAGCCGTACCCTTCTTGTTCTTTCTTTTGTTATTCTTCCTTTTATATTTATTGTCTACATACAATTTTTCGGTATTTACACAACCTATTCTTAATTTCGATTGCTTTTTTTTATTCTTCTCAAAACAACTTCCTCATAAATATTGTATAAAGTCATTCACAACTTAAAACATTCTACAATATACCTGAAGATGACCATAAAGGTGAAGATGACCATAAAGACTTGAGGTGTGACACACACAAAAACGGCGCTCTTTAATTATGTGTACATTAAAATAAATTATCCTTATATATATATATATAAAGGTCGAAAACGTTTGTAAATTATAATTCAAATAAATTAATATCTTGTGTGTAAATAAAACAATGTTTTGAAATGAAAAAACATAAAATCTAATCTAATCTAATCTAAGTTGCAAAGATATGTTACATTGGAGATTCACATTACATGCAAATCATTAAGCAATAAATCATATACGACTCATATTTCCAAAAATCCTAAAAATAATGACGTCACAAATTGGAGAGAACTTAGTATACTGTATTATGTGTCTTTAGTTTTTTAGCGCCAAAAAAACATTTTTGAAACGCGAAAAATCAAAATCAGTTAAAAATATTTTTTTCAGGATTCGGGAAAATTAAGTTTGCTGAAAAATAAATGAAATTAACACGACCGATATCTTTTAAGTTTTTTTCATCATTTTGATTTTTTTTTAAACGCGTGCGACGCGACGTTTAAAATCTGATATACGAAAATGAATTAGTCAGAGTACGCAAATAAATAATGTCAAAAAAATATCTATAACGTCACTTTTTTTCCACCCTTGATGGGGATTGAACCCTTTTTCGTTGAACGCAAGCTCTCTACCAACTGGGCTATTGACCGGAAAAAAAACAATTCATTTCGTACACAGTTATTAAATCTTATTCTGAATTTCCAATCTTACAATCAGATAAGGGTCTTTAGAATTTCAGCCCACGGTTTGTTTTGTGTTTTTTTTTTAAGTACTGATAGTAAGTTTTAAAATTAAAATGGTAATTTTTTATTGTCTTGAGATCAAGATAATATGCTCATCTCAAGATCAAATAAATCATATCTCATCTTATCAAGATCCAAGATATTGTATTGTATAGTATTGACTTTCATCCTGTGGGTGGATATCGAAAAAAAAGTGTAGGGTTTGAAGCTGAGCTAAGCTATTATCAATTTATTTAAATTACATGCAACACCATCTGTTGCGCATCATACAAAACAAATATTATAATTTATGCCATAAAGTAACAATTATCGTAATGTTAAAAAAAGAGAATCTTACACCTTACAGCCCACGCAATTGGGATCAAATTTCTTTGAAAGTAATTTTTATATCGACGGTTAAAGGCAGTAAGCGACATAAACTAAATTGTTCAGGACCTCTAAATTGTTAAAGTTTTAGATTGCAGAAAAATGGCATAACTTTTTTATTTTTTATAATATCGTTAAAATCAAAACAGCTCTAAAATTAAAAAAAAATTGGCATCCCTTTTAATGTAGTTTTACGATGTTGTATGACTTTTTTTGTGTCACAAGCGCCTTTAGGACCAAAAAGGCCAAAATCTTGTCGGTTACACCAAAACCATACTTCGAAAACGCAGTTGTTTGCTTGAGTATAAACAAAAGAAAAATCATCGTAGAGCTATGAGAGTAAGCGCATTATAAAGAACGGAAAATTTCAAGTAGGATAGCATTCATAACGCATATTTTTTGACCAAAATGTCGCTTATGCCCTACTGCCCTTTAACCGTCGATATATTTATTTTTATTTGGATTTCGTTACAAGAACTATTTATTCTAAATGCCTTGATACGTAACGTAGCTAAGCTACACATACAGTGTAACTTCTTGTCGTGTTTTCCCCGAAAGGGTTTCACGTGCCGGGTGGAACCTATTGATTTTTACAGGGAAAGAGACCGTCCTACGAAATGAATATCATAAAAACCTCATCTGTTCCTAAATAGTTCTTAATGGAACTTTCTAGATGACCGGATAAGTCACAGAATTCATAATTAAAAACCATGGATATTCAAAATGTTTTGTATCAAACTGATTATTTTTTATTTAATTTGAGAAGAGGAATGCAATTCACCCACCTTTTTAATCGTGGCCAGAATTTTTGTTTTAACATGATCAATGAATAACCAATCAATAGCCTTCATGGCAAATTTAAAATGTGATACTACTTGACAGGATAAAGTAAGGAGGTAATTTCATATATATATCATAAGTGTCAACTGCATACGTTTTACCATGCTGTCAACTAGAAAAAATCCAAGACTCTATTATAAGTTTACCTATTTTTAAAATATATTTATCTATTTAGCACTCTTTTTTATTAACTCCTACGTGTGACGTCACTCAGATAATTATTTTTAAATTTCGTCAAATAAATATTTATCCATCTCTTTATTAATGCAAAAATCATTCCTCAAAAGGGAACCCAACCGGTTCGTTTTTTTCTTTTATTTCAAACATGACCGGTCCGTAGTCCAGTGGTAACACTTCGGACTCGTAAATGGAAGTTTGTGGGTTCGAATCCCGGCAGAGCACAAAAAATATACCATTTATATATTTAGATATGCTCTTTGCTGGATTTTAAATTCATAAAACCTTTACCAAAGACCGATCACTGAATCTCCATCCAGCCTTACGGCAACTGGGTCTTGTTTGAGAATTGGTGCTTTCTACAGCGACGACCAAGCTTTCAGAGGGCTCTTGAGGTGTGATACACACAAAAACAGCGCTCACCACATAAATCATCCTAATATTATTATTACACGCCATTCACATTACCACCACCTTGTGCGCTCTGCCATAGCGCCTATTCCTTATATCTAATCCAATGTAATCTAAGTTGCAAAGATGTAAAACATTGGGAATTCCCATTACATACATTCTCACAAGCAGACACGTACAAGCTTGCGCTTGTACATGCCGCCAGTGAACCTACAAAATAAAAACCCAAATTTCAAATTAACATACACCCTGCAACTCTTGCCGACCTTCCCTGAAATAGGAGTAACGTTGGCAAAGTGAACCACAAATACAGCATGGAGTGGTCAGCCGCATACCATTCTAAAAGTCAAGAAATATATATTTAAATATATATATACGTATAACTACTTGAAATTCAGCAAAATCGTTGTAACATTATTTTTGGGTTCGTACATTTATGTTTTTCGTTCAAAATCATTTTCACTTTTTATCCACAACATTCAATGTTTTTTTTTTTGCTCCTTTTCAGTGTATCAATAAACGGCATACACACACACATGTATTGGAAAACAATAAAAAAAACTAAATATAAAATCATAAAGCGGAAAAACATTTTCTATAAACTTTCGGCGAAAATAAAAATCTCCACATTCGTTTTTATCGAATTTCAGAGAAAAAAAAGTCAACCGTTTTATCGGGAAAAAGGAACATAAATTTATCGCAGAAATAAAATAATACGCGAACTTTAACTTTGGGTCTTTCCCTTCAATCACAACATCACATTGCTGGGACGTATATGGTTCTACCTATTCTTGGATTTCATCCCCGCAGGTCGGGGCTTGCTTGTCTCCGAATGAAAATCGGTCGTCCGATTTTTTTATGTGTCCATCAGAAATTTTGACTAAAAGGAATGGTTTTATACGAAATTCAATGGATATTGCAGTAGAATCATGACAAAAATCATATTTTTGCGAATTTGTAATTCCGTGAGCTTTGTTTGTGTGAGTCTGTAGATTTACGCACTTCTTCTTCTTTGTAGCGAATTCCCGCGTACAGCGCCATTGTCAATTGGGAAAGTTGGGAATAACTGATGTAGGTATTAAATAATTGTATTTGAATTTTGTATGGTGTGTGTATTAGCACTGCGAAAATTCATATTAATTGGTAGGTTACAAGAATATCTAAATAAGATATTAAAAATTAGAAATCAAAAATAATTTATTAAATTTTACTCGCCCCGTAACCATATACAAATTTATTTTGATTTTTAGTTTTTAATATTTCAAAATGAAAAACTACAAAGTCAATGCCTCAACAATTAATAATATAATACCTAAATTACTTATTTTAGGGAATTGGAATTTGTCAACCTCAACATTTTTGTCTATGGTATATTTACCTTCCAAAAATTAGATCAAGGATAGTTGTGTATCTTTTTGTAATAAAGTGCTGCATCATCAAGACTGGTCTTTTTCTGTAAGCCACCTAACCTTAAAATCAGAACCCAGATTCCCGAACATTATGGTCCATCAAACATGGATAAACCAACATTTGGTTACATCAAACTCTGAATCCTCAACACAATCTCACTTAGAACCGTCATTCTTTCCAACCGATCCGTCGCACTTTGACACAAATCGGTCGGTGCGTTTATTTGGTCGGTTGATTGGATCGCTCGCTAGCTACTCCGGCCTTTATTCGGTCACTTTATTATTCAGAACTGTCATTCTTTCCGACCGATTCGTCGTACTTTGACACAAATCGGTCAGTGCGTTTATTCGGTCGGTTGATCGGACCGCTCGCTAGCTACTCCGGCCTTTATTCGGTCACTCGATCATTCAGAACTGTCATTCTTTCCGACCGATTCTTCGTACTTTGACACAAATCGGTCGGTGCGTTTATTCGGTCGGTTGATCGGATCGCTCGCTAGCTACTCCGGCCTTTATTCGGTCACTCGAACATGTCACAAGTTAGTCGGCGCGATGTTTGTCTCATTCATCACATGAGCCGCTTCTGTACCGCCCAGCCCCGCATTATTATTATCGGAGTATTATTTGGAGAGGTGACGTTTCTCATTTACAATCATAATTCAGTTTCTGACAGAAATGTGGATCACCCCCTTGAGTTAGGTCACACGGAAAATGGATATTAATGATGGAATAACAACAACATTTACTTTTCCCTCATTTTTCTGTTTTCTTTCCTTTTTTTATTTTCTGTATTCAATTGAGAGTGTACATTTTTTTAAAACCACAGTTTTATTTTTATAAGTTACCAATTTATTTCACTTTAAGTACTTTCGACTTACTTACCTCATTTTCAACAGGACACTGTCGTCTGTGTCGGACATTTAAGCGCCCTTGGAGTGACGCGCCCTTGGATCATTATGGCCGGTGTTATGGCCGAGGTGGCCAGAACCTCCACATTACTATCTTCTCTTTTTCTCACTCTTAAGATTCCAATCATTTATAATCTGGTTCATTTGACCAATCCATGATCAATACCTCAGTCTACTCCTTACATCCTTACTTTTAACATTCCTTTGTCTCAGTCTTTTTGACATTCGTTCATCTACCATTCTTTCTAGATCTCCCATTTTATTTATTTGTACTTTCACATTCATAGTCACGTTAACCTATGCAGCACAGCTAAGATAAACATATAGTGTTTCTTCTTGCCGGCGTTATCCTTGGTAAATAACTCCAAAAATTAAAAATAAATAATATTTCTTCTACCACTGTTTGAGATATTTTTCTCTGAATTGTAAGATCATTCAGTAGATTTTCCTGGTTCTACTTGTTTTTATCCCCAAGAACTGTATATTAAGGATTATTTTTGTTGATTTGTTTTTCAGATAAACGTTAATTTTACGCTAAGGTTTTCAGAGAAATTTCATGAAACATCAATCATCCACAATCTGCATTTACATCTGAATACTACTGCAAAATGCATTTCTACAAATCCTTGCATTTATGTTCGTGCTTTAAAAACCCTATCACAATCTATCTATCTTTAATCTAAGTTGCACAGATAACACAAAACAAGGTTATGTTTCGTTAACCCGAAGATAGTCTAAGGACCGAAAGCGTTTATTATTTCGTCAATGCTTGTTTGGTTTATCTACCATTTGATTCAAAGATGATCTTACAATCAAATTGTCTGACGAATCACATTCTACACAATCTGAACTAAGAAAAAAACGTGATAATGTGAGAGTTGTTTTTAAATATTTATAAAATCAATTTCCAGTTTTCATAAGGCACATTGGCCCAGTACACATGCAAACATTGCTCATGTGAAATTAACTTCGGATGGACATAAGACAAACAAGCACTTAGGGACGATTTATAATCAATACAAAAAAACGGAATTACAAGAGTGTTTAAATAAAGCATAATCGTTTTTCTTTATAGTAATTTTTTATCATCTAGCATTCATGTTGAATGCATGCCCACAAGAGGGTATATCAAAATTATTAGAATGATTTATTTTGTGAGCGCTGTTTTGTGTGAATCTCACCTCAAGAGCTTTCTGCAAGCTTGTTCGTCGCTATAGAAAGAGCCAATTACTCTCAATAACGAAAATTAAAATATAAATTATCTGGAAACAATCTAAAATTATGTAAAATGTATAAAATGGCGATTTAAGAATTACACGGCGCGCTTCTGACGTTGCATGCGACATGCTCTCTATTAGGGATGTTACGTATATTAAATTTTGGATATGAATACGGATACGGATATAGGAATAATATTATTTTGGATATCCGCTAGTTTGGGAAAGTTTCGGTTATTTATACTTTTAAGGTCAATAGCGCTCTACATACCTAATATTATAATATTATATCGTATACTGTTGTGTGAAAAATGTATTCAAGATATTTAAATAAATTGAAGTTATGATTGTCTAAACTGTCATGTTGTCCCACAATGACGAACTAGTTATGACTAAGGCCCGGTATTTTCAAGTACAGTAAAGTTAACTAAAATGCAATTTTAGTTAAATCATCATAATATTTCACTCACCGAATTTCGGCAGTAAATATTTAATAACTTTAACTTTCGATTTTCAAGATGGCGGCGCTTCACTGACAGCAGCTGTTCTTTTTTAATGCAAGGATACATCAAAATTGTTGCAAACTGAACATTTTATGTCTCGTTTTCTAGCTTAATGAAGGTAAGGGATATGATTTTTATGAATAGTTGTTTGTTTTAAAGCTTTTGAATGGCATTTTAATTATTTCCAAGTTTTGGGGGCGGGGCTTCATACTTCGGCAATGTTCGGTTTTAGTTAACTCGAGATTGAGTATTTTGAATAAAAGTTCAAGTAATAGTTAACTAAAATATTACTACAGTTCAATATACCGGGCCTTAATATTTGAGTACTTAACTAACGATTTTCAAGATGGTGTCGTCTTCACTGACAGCAGTTGTTCTTTTTTAATGTAAGGATACATCAAAATTGTTTTGCAAACTAAAAATTTTTGTGCCGTTGTTCAGCTTAATGAAGGTTTTAGGCATTCGATTTGTATAACCAGCTGTTTGTTTTAAAGCTTTTGATTGGCATTGCAATTATTTCCAAGATTTTGTGGTGGGGCATGTCGTTTCGGTAATTCTTGGTTTTAGTTAACTGGAACTAGAGTATTTTGAATGAAAGGTCAAGTAATAGTTCAACTAAAATTAAAATAAACTTGAATTTACCGGGCCTAAGCAATATAATTAATAAGCAATGAATGTGACGCACGCGTCTAGTTTATCTGCTTTTACAAGCAAATACAAAATCCGATTTTGGTTACGGATACTTATTTCGGATAGCTTCGGTCACGGATATAGATATCCATAACCTCCCTACTTTCTATGCACTCTAGCACGGACGGATTAAGGTTACCGTCGCCGTGGGCAAAGCGGCTTAGTTACATTGTACCGCGCGGCCTGTCACCTGGCATTACACGAAACATGCTAGTTTCAATAGCGCAGGTAACACAGGTGACATGTAGAGTTGTGCAAAAAATACTAGATGTGAGAACTGGGTACTTCTTCTTCTTCTTTTCATCGATTTGTGCCTCTACTTCCTCCTGTGATCTAGACTGCCAGCCATCACGCCATCTCTTCGGAGGTCTTCGTGAAGCACTATCTGCTAAATTAATTACGACCTCAAGGCGAGGAGGTAGCGATTCGTGTCCAAAAATAAAGAGAACTGCGATATTTTATCTATCGAGAATCTTTCCTGAAACAGGGGTGACATTCGCAAAGTAAACCATTTTTTTAAAAGTAAGTGTGCCTCAGTCCCATACCTATCTGTAGTTAAGTACCTATATATATAGTCAACTATAACTGTAACTCTGTCGCCATACACTAGGGGTGGACAGAGCCTCTGCAGAATTACATCCATTTTTTCCTATCCTTGCATACCTCTTTCAATTCATTAATACCCATCACCTTTTTCGTACATTTCCTTCTTACATTCGCTTTGCATATCCCATTCTTTCACAACTTCAACAATCTGATCCAGCCATACTTTGCTCGGTCTTCCCTTTTCTCTTCTCCCTTCCACATTTCCTCTGTATACTCGTACACACTCTGCAAGGTACATAAACATACAGTATTTTATATTTTTCGCCCATCTTGTTTATTATAACATCCTACATCACAGTCTCCGCTTCTAATATGGCCGCCGAAAGGGCCGCGTGAAATGGGATTATTATTTTTGTATTCCTCGCCTGATTTACATTCCAATCTGGATTCAAAGAATTCATTCCGGCAATTTGTTATTTTGACCGTTCTCACGCCATTCAAACAACCCAACCGGACGTTTTAATAATTTACATTGCCACTCGCGCTTACGGTAACATAAATCTTTAAATTATTGTTAGTATCCAAATTTCTACAATCTAAGTTGGTGAAAATATAGATTAACTTTACAAATTCATAAAAAATGCATGATAACAATTTAATCATTGATATTTGTTCATAATTTTAAATTGATTTTAATTGATTTTAATTATTTATATGTAAGCCTTTCCGAATTTTTCGTGATCCTTTACTAATGTAACCAACTATGCCGTAAAAACTTTTGCCATTTACCAATCCCACCCGGTTTCAGGGAAAGGCTGCAGGAGTTGCAGAGCTTATGTTTATTTGAGATTGGGTTTTAATGTTGTAAGTCCAAACTGGCGTGTATAAGCGCGAACTTATACGTGTTTGTTTATAGGAATGGATGTGAAATGAATCTTAAATGCCAATATACCTTTCCCATTTTGATTATAAAATTAGGAACTTTACACTTAAAGTACCTTTTTTTTATAATCTCATTTTAATTGTTACTTTTGTCTTTGTTTCAGGTAAGGCCTTCCTATGTTTTATAAGACAACGTACATACTTAACAATAACATGGTGTGAACATTGGTGAGTCCTTCAATTTATATTGTCTTAACATTTGTCAGTACCTTTTTGAAAGTTCTTGTTCGTAAATTTATACAAAATTTAATTTGTCAAAATTCACTTCTTTAGTTTATTTTGTAAAAAACCAGTTTCTGGAGAAGCAGTACCTCAACTAAGCTACACATATAGTTTACTTTATACTTCTTTCCGCGTTATTCCCGAAGGGTTTCGCTGCTGGCGAGTGGTACCTGTTTGATTTTACAGGTAATGGGGCTGGCCTTACACCAACCACTTCAGTTGAAGTGGGGTTTCCCAGCTCCCGAGGTGGCTGGCACTCATTTCTTGTAAATGCTGAGTAAACTTTGGCGGAATTATATTTTGGGTTTTGAAATAAACACCGAAACGGGAAATCATTTCTTACATCCTCGATGGGATTCGAACCCGAGCTTTGCACTCTACCAACTGAGCTATCGACCGTACTTCTTATCTTATTAGAAAAGTCACTCTTTTGTCCTAAACGTATGAATTTTAAACTTCAAATTATCTATGTTTCACTTGTTAACCAGACTCAGCAATTTTCACCAAATAATGCACAAAAAGCTCTCGGAAAGCTCCTCCCCACTGCGGAAGCTCCCCGGAAGCTCGGCTGCCCGTTACTAACGAGAAAAACGCATCCTACTTCCTGAGAAAAAGCTCAATTTAAGTTTTGCAATAGATGCTTGCGCGAGCGCCAAGATCCGAGTTTTTTTTTTGGAGCTTTTGTAGAATTTTCTGGATGCCTCAGCGAAAGCTCGCGCTGCCCAAATGACAATTTAAAAAGCTCTCCACTTTTTGTGTGTGTGAGCGTAAATACACAGTGTTTATGGAATGCTCAGAGCTCGTGCCAACTTCTATTACTTAGGTATTTGTACAAATTGTATACACGCCAAAGCTCGTTCCACTTTGAAAGTTTTCTCAGGTTTCGCCGTACAAGAATTGCAATCGGAAAATTACTTGATTCTGTTTTCTTTTTGTACGGTTTTCTGTGTATAAAAAATTCAAATATATTAACGGTCATTTGAGCCGTATAGAACCAAAGGCGACAGTATAGTTTTTGGTTTTTAAAATGAAGATTGGTTGGACATGTCGCACGTTTAATAATAAAGAGCAATAACTCAAAAAATAAGAATGTTGAATCACGTTTAAAGTTCAGACAGCCAGTACAACTTGTATGGGATGAAAAAGGCGACCGATGTTTTATCTTGGTCATATTCGTCCAAATTGAACGGCTGTCGCATTCTACCTATTCTTCTCGCATTCTTCTTGCGTTTTATAACAAAATCTCGATTTTCCCAATTTTTGAGTTATTGCTCTTTATTATTAAACGTGCGATGTCTAATCCAATCTAATTTAAGTTGCAAAGATATGAAACATTGGGAATTCACATTTTATGCAATCTCACAAGCAGACACGTACAAGTTTGCTCTTGTACATGCCGCTTATGAACCTACGACATAAAAACTCAAACCTCAAATGAATATACACTCTTGTCGACTTTCCCTGAAACAGGGGTGACATTGGCAAAGTGATCCATTTTCTACAGCATGGTTGGTCAGCCGCATACCAACCTATAAGTCAAGGACATATGGAGAGAATTAATGCTGAAAAACTGTCAAAGAGAGTGTACGCTGAAAAATAAATGGAAGCCATGGTAGAGGAAGACCGAGAAAAAGGTTGGTAGATCAAATCTCTTAAATAGCAAACAAATGAGGCATTCAGAGTAAAAAAAATACACCACGTACGAAAAAGATTAGACTCTGAATGGAATGAGAAAAACATGTAAAGGCTGAAAGAAATGGTGGGTGATTTACAGTGCTGCTTCATTTTTTTTTTTCATTTTATTGCAATTTGTTGACATTGACAATTATTACACGATGGATGTCAACCTCATACCAACCTATAAGTAATCTTCACTAATTCATATATTTTAAGTCACATATCTTTAAAAAAAAATCATAATATGGCAGTTGGTATGAATCTAATCCCTTATACTGTAAGAATTGTTACACTTTACTAATGTCACTCCTGTTTCATGGAAAACCTGCAAGAGTTGCACTGCTTACATTAATTTAAGGTTTTATTTTATGAGTAGAAATGTAGCAAGGGCAAGCGCAAATTTTTACGTGTATGTTTGTGGGCATGCATTTCATATGAACTTCAAAAGTGTATAAATCTTCGCAACTTAGATTACACAGAGATAGGTCCTTTATTTCTCTCCCTGCCCTAAATACCTTCCGCCATTATGTGTCCCGTTTGTGTCCGATCTCTTATTTATTGTTGATACCGTTCTGATAACAGTACAAACTCAACTAAACCATAGCGTTTTCCCAAATATACATAAAAACTAAAACGACCAATAGATGCTCTGCTTAAATTTCTATATATTTTTTGTACACCCCATGGTTGAGTTCAAACGTATAGATTTACACTTTAGACAGTGAACCCACTTTTTCTTTTTCTTCTTTTATTGCTCCGTTCTTGTGAAAAAGAATGGTCTTTAGAATTTATCTTCTCTTACTTTTACTTCGGTAAATAAATTATAGGGCTAGTTTATTTGTAAGCAAAGTTATAAAGGCGTACTTAATTAAATAAGAATTAAAAATATTTTCCTTGAAGTTCTTTTACATAGTGTTACGATTTTCTTGGGATCAATTCATCATGGGATCAAAAAAAATTGTTTTGAAAATTAATGTAACAAAATATTTTTAACAATTCTGCTCCTGAAGATGCCTTATTAGGCGAAAACGTTTGAGCCAAAAAAAATACAAGTTACTTAATACCTAAAACTTTTTTTTCCAATTGAATTTATAAAAAAATAATAAAACATCGATATTTATTTTTTATTTTAGGATTCACTCACATTTGGTTGACTGTAAACTTTTTGTACTGGTCAGCTCGGTGCCTCTTATGCGAATTTGCCTTCAAACCATTGCGATCTCTATTTATTAATGTATAAGGGTTACTCTGGCATACGCCAGACCACACCAGAATATTCTTACTTAGAAGCTTCGAGCGAACACTAGTACAACCATCCAAATACCTACATCTAGAGACTTCTTGTCAGTAAACCTGAGCGGTACTTTATTTTGGGCTTGAAATAAACACAGAAAGGGAAAATCATTTCTGAGGCCCTCATCGGGAATCAAACTGTAGCTCACGGAATGAAATGCAAGATTTCTAACAACTGATCTATCAAACGGACTTTTTGCGAGTTTGGTCGTCGCCCCTAAACGTAAATTCTCAAGCAAGCTATTTAGACCTTTTTGAAATCGGTCTTTTGTACAAGCCATGAACTTTTCAAAATATTTTTTTGTGCTCCTCAGGGAATCAAACTCAGGATCTTTCGATTACGAATCCGTAGCGTTAACCACTAGACTGCGGACTGGTCACAAGTATATTCAGCGTCTACGCCTTTGTTGATATCTTAACTACACGTTGTCGTCGCTCCATCAGCAAACTCTTTATTCTGGAACAATCGTAAACGCAAATTGTATGCGGTGTGCTTTATAGCTCTTGAAGTGGAGCGACGAATATCAACTTTATAATAGAGCAATTACCTACTTACTTTTGCCAGTGAGACCCCGTTCAAAACGGGGTAGTAGGACCTTATAATAATAATGATAAAATTAGGATGATTTATTTGGTGAGCGCTGTTTTTGTTTGTATCACACCTCAAAAGCCCTCTGCGAGCTTGGAAGTCGCTGTAGAAAGCACCAGTTCTCAAGCAAGACCCAGTTGCTGTAAGGTTGGATGGACCTTTCAGTGACCAGTCTTTTGTAAAGGTTTATGAATTTTTCAACCCAGCGAAGAGCACATTTGGAAATATAAATGGTATATTGTTTGTGCTCCGCCGGGATTTGAATCCACAACCTTCCATTTTCGAGTCCGAAGTGTTGCCACTGGACTACGGACCGGTCCAAGAATATATAGTAGCTTGTCATCATCACACTGTTACGTTTTACTTCGGGTTCACTTTAATAAAATTTCGCTTGAATTTATTTTACAAAATTGATTTTTTATTTAGCTTACAAATAGTTTACGCTTTCATTTTTGTACTGGTGACTTTACGGCTCGGATATAAATGGGGTACTGTATACTGCAAAGCACCGCAGTCCGTATTTACAAAATTATTAGAGCTTATCCCAGATACACCAGACCATACGAGAATTGTCTCGAACAGAAGCAAATTCGAGTAGGTATAAATACCAAATACTTACGTCCATACACGCATATGCAAGAAAGTAAAAACACATAGACACACTTTTGTAAGATTTTAAATTATGATTACGGTCGTCAGACATTTTTTGGAATGAAAAAAACGGATGTTACTGACCGTGTGTTAAGAGAAGAACGATTTTCTCTTCAACTGAAATGGTTGGCCCCCTTTCTTGTAAAAATAAATAGGTTTCACCCGCCTACTAAGTCTCCGTTGAAATATTTCATGAATTATTTTTAATTTGTAAGCATTTGACAGTCAACCACTAAGCATGAAGAATTTTCAACTTAGTACTTTCCACTAAGCACTTACCACTATCCACATTTGTAAAATGTGCGCTCGGTGAGTGACCGGCGCATTTAGTTTTGAACATAAGGGTCTGCGGTGTTTTATTGCAGGAACCAAAACACGATACAGTGAACTAGGGGGTGACAGGATAGAACGGCGCAGTGACAAAACGACACAGTGACAGAACGACACATGACTGAACGATACATGACAGAACAGCACATGACAGAACATCACATGACAGAACATCACAATGACAGTGCAAGATATGACGGAACATCGCAATGACTTCTACTTATCTTTATAGAACTGTGTCAACATATAATTGGCCATATTTTTACTTTAATTGTTATTTTTATATTTCTTCTGTAACGCTCTTTGTTGTCCTATTAAAATAAAATACAAATACAAATTCTTTTATAGGTAGAGCCTGCGTTGCAGTAAATATTGTCCAAAGGACTGATCCTAAGTTGGACATTTTCTTTCTGTCTGCACAGTCATTGAAAAAGAGGATTTTGAATCTCGCAGGATTTGAATTTCATTTTTGAATCTCATTTCTAATTTAATCATTCCCAATTCCTATTTTGTTTTTATTGTTATTAATTATCATTGACGTGTTTGGTATGCGCATTATATATTTCTACTCCCTTCCATTTCTCCTGGCCTTTCTTTCTTTATCCCATCATGAGGACGAGATTTTTTTATTTTTTATTCTATTTTGATTTGTATATTTCTTTGTTTTTGGTTTTGGGTGTTGCTTCTTTTTGTTTTTCTTTACTTTTTATTTATTTACCTGGCATGATTTGTACGTTGAAATACACAATTGTAGAATACAGTTATAAGCGACAAGAAATGTAAAAAATATCTTATATATGTACAAAATTCTATTCAATGCTGTTGTATTCTTGTTTAAATAATAAAAAATAAAAATCTCATGAAACACTTTCATTTTCCCACTATTATTAATTTTATTTTCATTAATAAATACAAACGTTTTCGATCTCTCGATCATCTTCAGGTAAGAACATCGCAATGACAGAACATCACTTGACAAAACATTTCTATGACAAAACAACCCAGAAAATTCATCACTATGACAAAACAGCACAAGGATAAAACATCGCGAAAAAAAAATCCACGAATACCAATCTGATGGAGTTCGTGAACTACCTGAGCGAAAGTCTTGATTCCAGGGTCCAGGTGGACGCTATCTATACCGATCTCAGCAAGGCGTTTGACCGGGTTGATCACAGTATTCTTCTGAGGAAATTGCATGGGATGGGCATTGGGCGTGGTTTGCTAAACTGGTTCAGCTCTTATCTTAGTGACAGGGTGCAGTATGTCTCTGTAGGAGGACACGACTCTGGTCCAATGGTGGTCACCTCTGGTGTGCCACAGGGTTCGCACTTGGGTCCCCTATTGTTTTTAATATTTATGAATGATCTTGGCGCGAATCTCGCTTGCAGTTATCTGTTGTACGCTGACGACCTAAAATTATTCATTCAGGTAAAAGACATGGGCGACTGCCATAAATTGCAGACTGACTTGAGTGCTTTGACTGCTTGGTGCTCTACTAACAACATGCTGTTGAATACAAGTAAGTGTTATTCTATCACGTTCACCCGTAATAGAAAGGTTACAAAATATGACTATAAAATCAACAGCGTGTGCATTGACAGGGTCACCGCGATCAAGGACTTAGGCATCACACTCGATGCAGAACTTACGTTTAGGAAACATTACGAAATCATTACACAGAAATCATATAGGACTCTGGGTTTCATCTTCAGAATTACGAAACCATTCAAAAACCCAAGTAGCCTGATAGCATTGTATTACTCATTAGTCCGTAGCATACTCGAGTACCAGTCCTTTATATGGTCACCCCACTATGCCGTTCATAAAGATAACATTGAACGTGTTCAAAAGTGTTTCACGAGGGTACTCTCTTACAGAGCAGGTTTAGGAAGGGAAAAAGCTTACCCTGAGCGACTTCGTCACTTTAAGATGGATACGTTGTATGATAGGCGCAATATTGCTGAACTTGTATATCTTTGTAAGCTCATACGTGGAGATTTGCACACAACAGATATTGAAAGTTTGCATTTTCATGGAAATGTACGATTAAGAAATAGCGAAACGTTTAGAATCAGGAAATACAATTCCAACGTTGGTCATTTTCGACCTATTGATCGAATGATGAGGTCCTACAATGCTTTAGAGAGAGTTCTTCCCGATATTGATATATTTTCCAGTTCAATTGAATCACTTAAAACTGCGATAAGGGGTAATTTTTGTCGAGATTGATAATTTTAAATTTATATTATATCCTATTAATGAATCATACCTAAGCTAATCTTTAAACAACCCTAAATCATGGTTTGAATATTCTATTCTATTCTATTTTTGTTTATATTTGTAAACAATTTTCATGTATGTTTTTATTTCTGTTTGCATGGCTGACATCGTGTTCAGTGTTCTTGTTTTTATTTATTAAATGCCTGAAATTTCAACGCAAGCATTTTATAGACATTGCCGGTGACGTTTTATGAATCTGATGCATTGTGCGTGTGTGCGTTGGTTATCGCTGTACAGCATTGTATGCTGTATATGTGCGTTGAAGCTCAGCGCCCCGGCATAGTGTATTTACCTATTCCAACTCATAATACCTACTCCCGCTAATTAATTATTGTTAAAATAAGATTATGCGATAGGCACCTATTATTGGAGCATTGGAGATACTTATGTATTTGTATTATTGTGTTTTTTTTGTGTATGTGCTACTCCTTTGTTCTGTTGGTGTCTTTAAGAATAAATAAATAAATAAAAAAATCGCATTACAAAATATCACATACCTGAAACAGAACGTACTGTTATGTAAATATAAATATTGAAATAAGTATGGGTAGTTATAGTGTTATGTAAATATAAATATTGAAATAAGTATGGATAGTTATAGTTATAAGAATCCTCAAAAGTATTGGTAGGTAAGATCGATAATTTATGTATAAGTGTAGAATTCTCTAGGCTAAGTAGGTATTTGTTATAATTATAGGAATACTGTGTTACATTTGTAGGTAGGATTTTGGTTGTATCTCTAGGTAGTACGTGAAGCGTCGAGAAGTAATAATTACTCTGGAACCGTCTGGCGACTTTAGTTCTGGATCATACTGCTCTGAAGAGTATAAAGGTGCGAATGGCCTGCAGAGCGGGGCAGTATCATAGCGACTAACAAAGACATCGAAGCCATCTGATCAGTGAACCGAAACCAAGTAGAATAATCGAGAAAGTAGTGTGAAAATAAATATTGTAACAGTGTAAAATAAATAAGTTTTAAAGGAGACCTGTGTATTTTTAATTTTGAAGACAATTGAACCCTAATTTCGTAACAATTGGTGTCAGAAGTGGGATTGTCAAGAAAAATTAAGATCTTCTGTCTAAAAATAAATAAAATAAATTAAATAGTGTTAAAATGAACTTTATTCAAATTGAACTTTGTGTGAACTGACTTTTGTGAAAACAAGTGTTT
This sequence comes from Agapetus fuscipes, assembly GCA_951799405.1. NCBI lineage: Eukaryota > Metazoa > Arthropoda > Insecta > Trichoptera > Glossosomatidae > Agapetus > Agapetus fuscipes. The sequence continues at coordinate 9,869,070 of OX637359.1, forward strand.
AAATAAATTTTTGTTAAAAGAAAAGACGCAAAAGCAAGTTGCTTATAAATTCTGGAACATCATATGGAACATAATTCTGGACATAACATAATGACTATTTTACCGCATTGAGAAAGTCATCAAATTGGACCATAGTTTTTTTTATTATTGTGTGTGATTAAAAAAATAAAATAAATAAATAAAAATCTTGAAAAAATATTACAAAAGAACGTTCCAGATTCATCGAGAAAAAGTTTTTGAATAACTATCCTTTGTTTACAAGTGTGTGAATGTACATTACGTACCTACCTGTGTGTTTGAAAGACTTGAGACGAAATAAATAATTATGTACTATCAGACATTATTATGTTAAAAATATTGGTGATTTAAAAATAAATATTAAAAGACAGTACCTACCAATCAGTGTAATCAGATAAATTATTATTTTGCTAAAGTACGTATTCAAAACAGCTATATATATAAAACTCAAAACTTGTATTAAATAAATTTAAAAATATTTTTGTTTTGAAGTAAATTTTGAAAAAAAAATGGCAACCAAAGTGAACATCAAGGACCTCAAAGTCACTGAGCTTAAAAATGAGCTTCTGGAGAGGGACCTGGAGACCTCAGGAGGGAAGGCGGCCTTACAGGCACGCCTCATGGAGGCCTTAGAACAGTCAGGCGAAGACCCGGCATATTTTGTCATGGCGTCTGGAGGGGACCGCGCCTTGGACGAGCTAAACCTCAGCATCACCGGAAACTTCACTTCCATGGAGGAAAAGCTGAAAGGGGAGATGGCTGACAATTCCAAGACCCTGAGGGAAGACCTGAAGGCGGAGATGGCTGACAACGCCAAGACCGTGAAGGAGGACCTGACCGGGCTGGAGGAGAAGATGGCTGACAACGCCAAGACCCTGAAGGAGGACCTGACCGGGCTGGAGGAGAAGATGACCACCAACCTGAAGGAAGTGGTGACCGACCTGAAAGTGGAGATGGCTGAAAACGCCAAGGCCCTGCAGGAAGACCTCGCCAACATGAAAGAGAAGATGAACGAGAATCTCACAACCCTGAAGGGAGAAATGGAGGAGAAGATGACAGCCCTGAAGGGGGAAATGGAGACTCGGATGTCAAATCTGGAGGTACATCTGCGTGCCGAGCTGGCCGACAAGGGCCAGATGGAGTCCACCAGAATATCCCCCAAAGACGGCCTTCACGACGAGACCGACCAGGGATGCTCAACTCCAACCAGGGTCACTAGAGGGGATGACGACCCTTCGCTGTCGAAGCACAACCTTCCGACCTTCGACGGGAAGACGTCGTGGGAGGAGTATTTGATCCTCTTTGAGACGGCTGCCATGATGGGAGCCTGGAGCCAGCAGAAGAAGGCTTCGGTTCTCAGCCTGTCGCTCCGAGGAGACGCTCTCAGGGTTCTGCAGGCCATACCCCTGGACAACCGTGGTGACTTTGGGCAGCTGAAGCAGCGCTTGGATATGCGCTATGGCCACAAGTGCCTGGAGCAGCTGTACAAGTCGCAGCTGAACACAAGGGTGCAGAAGCCCAACGAGAGCCTCCAGGAGTTTGAAATGGACATCGCCCGCCTGGTACGAGACGCTTACCCGACAGCCTCCGACGACATCTGTGAGAGCTTGGCAGTGGACAAGTTCCTAAATGGATTGCGGGAATGGGAGACGCAACAAGCCGTAAAACTGGCCCATCCCAAGGCTTTGAACGAGGCGCTCAGCCAAGCTCTCGAGTTTGAGGCTGTCAAACAGTCCATCAGGGGCCACGCCAGGGTTCGTGCAGTCGAGGCAGAGGAGGTCAAGCTACCTACAACCGAGGAGCTAATTGAAAAAGTGCTGGAACGTCTGAGACCTCGAAGACGAGACCCACGCTGCTGGAACTGCGGACAGCTGGGCCACCTTAGCACCAAGTGTCCCAAGCCTCAGAAACCCAGAAAACAGGCTGCGGAAAACTAGAAAGGGTTAATGGGAAGGGGCAACCGTTGACCCACGCTGGAGAGGCCCTGAAATCTGCTGCTACTGTCGCAACCGTGAGAGGAAAAGCCAGCAGCATTTTTATCAATGGCATAATAGATGGAGTAACTCGTGAACTACTGGTGGACACGGGAGCAACCAGGACAATTCTGAGACGCGACATAGTGGCACGAGGTAAGCAGATTGCACCAACAAAGTGGTCTCTGCACACCGCCACGGGAGAGTCAGCACAGGTGTATGGGGAGACGATTGCCACCTTCCAAATTGGCAGCACCACTTTTGATCATCGGACGTTGGTGGCCAACATTGAAGAAGACGTTATATTGGGAATGGACATACTGGACAGATTTGGGTGCAGTTTAAATTTAAAGAAAGGGTCCATTAAAATTGGAAATGAAGAAGTCATCCTGCAAAGACGGAAAGAACTGGCTGCACGTGTTATCCTAGCCAAGAATACCGAAGTGAAGGGGCGATCCGAGATGATAGTGAGTGCCCGCCTGGATTCCAGTAGTACAAATGACCAAATCTGTATGATAGAACCGGAGAACATGGACAATGTTAACAAAGGAGTCATGGTGGCAAGAACAGTGATTCGCGCAAAGGAGACCATTCCTGTCAAGATCATGAATGTGAACAGCTACCCAGTTAAAATGAATGAAGGTTTTGTTTTGGGCAGATGTGAGAGGATAACTTCCATTGTGCAACAGATGACAAACATGTCATGCGAAGGAAACAAATTGTCAACACAATTGGAAGCCCTGGTCCACGACGCTTCCCAAGGTCTAACCGAGGAAAACAAACGGAGAGTGAGGAGTTTGATCTGCCGCTACCAGAACATTTTCGAGGACTCTAATGGCCGTCTGGGAAGAACCAAGGTAGTGCGACATAGCATAGACACCGGAGAAGCGAGACCAATAAAACAGGCTCCAAGAAGACTACCCTTTGCAAAGCGGGAAGAAGCTGACAAGATCATCAAAGACATGAGCAAGGATGGCATCATAGAACCATCAAGTAGCCCTTGGACATCCCCGGTGGTACTGGTGAAAAAGAAGGATGGTACCACGAGATTTTGTGTGGACTACAGACTGCTCAACGATGTTACGAAAAAGGATAGTTACCCTCTGCCAAGGATTGACGACACCTTGGACACATTGGCAGGATGCACCATTTTTTCCACATTGGACCTGAAAAGTGGCTACTGGCAAGTTGAATTGGATGCCAAAGATAAGGAGAAAACTGCATTCTCGACTGGATCTGGACTTTGGCAGTTCACCGTGATGCCATTTGGCTTATGCAATGCCCCCGCCACGTTTGAAAGGCTGATGGAGAATGTGCTGCGAGGACTGTCATGGGAAACCTGCCTGGTATACTTGGATGACATAATCATCCTGGGAAAGGACTTCAACCATCAGTTGAGAAATCTGGAGCAAGTTTTCGGGCGACTACAAGACGCTGGACTGAAGCTCAACCCGAAAAAGTGTAACCTGTTCAAGAAACAAGTAAATTACCTGGGACACATAGTTTCTCAACGTGGAGTTGAAGTTGACCCTGCCAAAATCAAGGCAGTAAGAGACTGGCCCGTGCTGAAGGACAAACATGAAACTAGGAGTTTCCTGGGGCTGTGCACTTATTACAGGAGGTTTGTGCCAAGATTTGCGGACATTGCAAAACCGCTCACCAAGCTTACGGAAGAAAACACTCGCTTCCATTGGAGTGATTCCTGCGCACAAGCATTTGAAGAGCTTAAGGGAAGATTAACAAGTGCCCCCATCTTGAGCTACCCACGAAAAGATGGAAAGTTCATCCTGGATACCGACGCTAGTAATGTGGGGATAGGAGGCGTCCTTTCCCAAATACAGGATGGGCATGAGACTGTTCTGGGTTACTTCAGTAAAGTGCTTTCCAAGCCAGAACGAAATTATTGCGTGACCAGACGAGAGCTTCTTGCCGTGATAAAATCAGTGGAACACTTCCGCAAATACTTGTACGGGAGAAAATTCACACTACGGACTGATCATGCTGCACTGGTTTGGCTTCTGAAATTCAAAAACCCAGAAGGGCAAGTGGCTAGATGGATTGAAAGGCTCCAGGAGTATGATTATGACTCCGAACATAGACCTGGCACGCTTCATCGAAATGCGGATGCATTATCCAGACGACCATGCGCCAGTGACTGCAAACATTGCAGCAAGATGGAGGACAAGGTAGCAATTGTCCAAAGGACGACCACCGAAGATGAGGACTGGCAAGATGAAAAATTGGCGCAAGACCAACTGAATGATCCGGACTTGAAGTATGTGATGGAATGGGCGCGAGAAGGAGAAAGGCCAACCTGGGAAAAACTCGCCCCCTTATCACCAACTGTCAAGGCTTATTGGGCTCAATGGGGATCCATAGTGATAGAAGGAGGGTTTCTGAAACGAAAGATCGAGAAGGAAGACGGCACACTTAGAAGAAAGCAAACCCTCGTTCCGAGGAGCCGAGTACCGGAAATCCTTGGACTGCTGCATGGAGGAACTTCTGGAGGACATCTAGGCGTTGAGAAGACGCTGGAGAAAGTGAAAGAGCGATTTTACTGGATCAACTGCAGCGAAGACGTCAAAGATTGGTGTCGAAAATGTGTAACCTGTGCAACGGCCAATGGACCGCAAAGGAAAAGGCGAGCACCAATGCGTCAGTACAATGTTGGCAGCCCCTTTGAAAGAATTGCCATCGACATAGCTGGCCCATTTCCTACAACTGAGAAGGGTAACAAGTACATCATGGTGGTGATGGATTACTTCAGCAAGTGGGTGGAAGCTTACTCAATCCCTAACCAAGAGGCCGTAACCGTGACTGAAGTTCTAGTTACCGAATTTATCAGCAGGTTTGGCGTACCCCTGGAATTACATTCTGATCAGGGAAGGAACTTTGAAGCTGCTATCTTCCAGCAAATGTGTGAGCGGCTAGGGATCTACAAGACCAGGACCACTGCGCTACATCCACAGTCTGATGGAATGGTGGAAAGGATGAACCGTACCGTGGGGAGGTACTTAGCCAAAGTAGTGTCCAGCCATCAGCGGGACTGGGACCGACATCTGCCTTTGTTCTTATTGGCTTACCGGTCGGCTGTTCAGGAAACGACGAAGAAGACTCCCAGCAGCATACTGTTTGGGCGAGAAATGCGACTTCCTTGTGATCTCAAATTTGGCTGCAAACCAGGTGAAGACCTAGCCGGAGAAGACTATGTGACAGACCTTCGCAGGAGGCTGGATGACATCCATGATCAGGTCCGCATGAACATCGGGGAAGCCAGCGATCAAATGAAGGAGCGCTATGACACCAGAGCTGACAGCATGGGGTACAAAGCTGGTGACTGGGTGTGGCTTTTTGACCCCAAGAGGCGCCAAGGATACTGTCCGAAACTTCAGCGTTCCTGGGACGGGCCGTACGAGATCTTGGAGCGCATCAACGATGTGGTCTACCGCATAAAAAAGAGACCAAACGGAAAACCAAGGGTCGTGCACTACAATCGCCTCTCACCATACCTAGGCGATAATGATGACCAACCAGCCCAAAAAGTACGACAGTGCGTCGCATCCGAAAGATCACCAGCCTTTGAGACGTTTTGGGAGAACGCGAAGGCAGGGCAGAAGTTTCGCCATGGAGTGACCACAGAAGTCCACAAGGACTTATTTGAGGTCACTAGGGACCACACACTGGCATGCAGTGTACCGGAAGATCTAGATATGTCTAGAGGAATTGCACGGGTCTTCCGATACAAATTCGGAGAACCGCAACCCTCGAGCAGCCCGCAAGGAAGAGCTCTGAGACTACCGAAGGGGCGTCAACAAGCATACTGCCTGGTTGTCCCGGATTCCAGCAACCTGGAAGAGGACTACAAGGCATTGTGGGACGGCCTTGTTGAGCTGCGTGACTACATGTTGGAGGATCAGCAGGCGCGTCTGGCAATACCGAAGATGGGTGGCGGCCGCGCTAATCGAGACTGGCGGATAATCCGGAGTATGATTGAAGCAGTGTTCTCGGGAGTCGGCATCAGCGTCATGGTGTGCTGCGAGCAAGCGCAGCCGAGAGCCAGTGGGGAGAAATCCGTGGACTGCCACTTCTTCCTGACCACAGGGTGTCGACGTGGATCAGCATGCCCCTACCTACACAGAGTCAAGACTGTTCCGGGACGAAACAGTCTAGGTGGGGGGTAGTGTTATGTAAATATAAATATTGAAATAAGTATGGGTAGTTATAGTTATAAGAATCCTCAAAAGTATTGGTAGGTAAGATCGATAATTATGTATAAGTGTAGAATTCTCTAGGCTAAGTAGGTATTTGTTATAATTATAGGAATACTGTGTTACATTTGTAGGTAGGATTTTGGTTGTATCTCTAGGTAGTACGTGAAGCGTCGAGAAGTAATAATTACTCTGGAACCGTCTGGCGACTTTAGTTCTGGATCATACTGCTCTGAAGAGTATAAAGGTGCGAATGGCCTGCAGAGCGGGGCAGTATCATAGCGACTAACAAAGACATCGAAGCCATCTGATCAGTGAACCGAAACCAAGTAGAATAATCGAGAAAGTAGTGTGAAAATAAATATTGTAACAGTGTAAAATAAATAAGTTTTAAAGGAGACCTGTGTATTTTTAATTTTGAAGACAATTGAACCCTAATTTCGTAACAGTACCATAAACGGAACATGACAAAACATCACAAACAACACGAAAATTTATTCTGCTTCCATACAATCAATGGTATTTTCTGTTTTATGGATGTAATATTTTTTCACGTGGTGTACTGTCATGTTTTGTTCTATCATGTATCGTTTTGTCATGTGTCGTTCTGTCATGTGTTTCTCTATCATGTGTTGTTCTGTCATGCGTCGCTATGACATGTGTCGTTTTGTCACTGTGTCTTTCAAACCTGGAACGAGCTAGGGCGCATTGCAAGCTCCGCAGCGACAGCCATTATTGCTTTATGATCCCGTGCAATATTCAACACTTTAAAAATAAAATTAAAATTGTTACATTATATTGTGCATGTTGTACAAAATATTGCAACGTTTTTATTTGCTTATTTTACGTTTGCAATTTGTGATTAAAACAATAATAATAGTGGAAATAAACACAGTGTTGTTAGTTAAGAAAAATGTTTCCCATTAAAAGTTGAAGGGCGTATGTATTTTGAAGATTAATTTTAAATTAGTAATGTAACTGTTTTCTTCACGAGTTGCTTTATTTCCTCGAGCGCTTTCGATGTTATCCCAGCATCATCAAGAGGATAACTAACAGATCTAAAATTACAAATGTGAATTCCGGAGAAAGAAAAAAAAACTTGGTTTTATTGTTACGTGATAGTTTCTCATTGATTTTAGAGACATTAACTTTGTAATCTTTCATGTTACAAGCCACCTGATGATGCAAACAGTTTGTTGGCGAAACCTGCGCGTAGAACGTGATATACTCAACGCAATCTATTTTATTTTTTATCTCCAAAATTGCTTGCTGTTTATTTCAAAAACCAAAAATAAAATACCAGCAAGGTTTACTCAGTCTCCACCGCAAATAAGTACTAGCGCCTTCGGGAGCTGGGAAACCCCCATTAGAACTGAAGTGGTTGGCGTACGGCCGGCTCACTTACCTGCAAAAATAAATAGATTCCACTTGTCACACGCGAAAGATTTCGAGGATAACGCGGCAATAAATTACACCATATGTGTAACTTAGTTGCGTTTGCATTTGTAATTGATGACACTAATACTCTCCTGTGTCAAACCAGACAAAAAATAACATGGTGAATTGCATTTCTTTTCACAACAGAAAATTTATATTAATGGTTCAATTTTATACAGCGCCATTTATTAGCACAAGCCAGTCCGTAGTTCAGTGGTAACACTTCGGACTCGTAAATGGAAGGTTGTGGATTCGATTCGGAGCACAAAAAAAATACCATTTATATTTTCAAATTTGCTCTTCGCTGGGTTGAAAAATTCATAAAACCTTTACCAATGACCGGTCACCAAAGGTCCATCCAGCCTTACACCAACTGGGTCTTGCTTGAAAATTGGTGCTTTGTAGCGACGACGATCAAGCTCGTAAAAAGGTCGATAGCTAAATTGGTAGAATGATTGCATTCCATGCCGAGAACAAGGGTTCGATCTCAAAGGTTTACTCAGCCTTCACAAGAAATGAGAACCAGCCCCCCCGGGAGCGGGAAAATTCCCACTTCAAATGAAAGTTGTTGGTGTGAGGCCGGCCCCCTTACCTGTAAAAATAAATAGGTTCCGAAGCGCCACATGCGACCACAGGAAAACGCAGGCAATAAGTTACACTTTATGTGTAGCTTAGTTGCGTTTTTTGCGTAGCCACCCCAAGGGCACTTAAATTCATTTATTAACAAGATTCTGATCAGAGGAGAGACAAGGCTCCAGACAAAAATAAATTGTGAACAGTATTATACAGTTCCTGAGCCAATGTTTTTTTCCTGTGTATTATTTGTCATACGCTATTCCGTTATCTGCATTTGGCCATCTCTTTACAGGAGTTGCCAATTCACGAACCATATTTGGAGAAGGCTTCGTGTCTCCCAGCAAGGTTTGCGTCACGGTGAAGCAGTATCTGATGCAGGAAACTGGCGAAGTATGGGAACAAGTTGCTGTATGAGAATTTCTGATTGTTTTAATAAAATATTTGTATTAGAATGCAAAACTGGTAACCAACACGGCGCTGAACGTGTTTACAACCAGTAAAACGAATACTCAATACTTCAAGTATTGTGAAAAAACTCGTACTACGGGTACAGAACACTTTGTAAAACGTCACTTTTAATGGATCACCGTGAAGTAACATAGCTGAATTAATAATAATAATAGGATGATTAGAGCGCTGTTTTTGTGTGAATCACACTTCAAGAGCCTTCTGCAAGCTTGAACTTAGCTATAGAAAGCGCCAATCGTCAAGCAAGACTCAGCTGTTGTAAAGCTAGATGGAAATTTGGTGATTGGTCTTTGGTAAAGGTATATAAATTTTGCAACACAGCGAAGAGCGTATATGAAAATATGATTTTTTTTTTTTTTGTTCCACCGGGTTTCGAACCCACAACCTCCCATTCACAGATCCAAAGCGTAACCACTGGACTATGGACTGTTCTAAATATTTTTATATTCATAGTGTAGATTGTCAGCCTCTATAGGTCCGTATACAAAACATTGGGATGATTTTGTTGCTCCACGATTTTCTTTAATTTGAACAGCTAATAATCATGTAAAAGCGCAACCAAGCTGCACATTTAGTGCAACATCTTACCGCATTGTCCCTGAATGGATCGCATATGGCAAATTGTTTACATTAATTTTCATTATTTTGTACTAGGAAAAAAAGTGCTATCTGAGAAACCCTTGTTAGCTTGATAAGTCATTTATTCAGTTTCACCTTCAAGGTGTCGATATATATACACAAGTATTCTCTATATGTGCAGCTTGTTTTCTCAATGTAATTTAACGTCTTATTCACGTTTTCGCTTCATTCTCCGATAGATGGCAATTGCTCTATCCCTGAAAGAGCAGGTTGAAGGCAGGGTGGGGGGAAAATATCTGCACACCTGATTGGTGTCACGTGACATAGTCAAGTCAGAGCTATATGAATGTACGTTCTACGAGGGTAATGCATTCAGACCTCGCTGTAACGAACAATCAATACGAATCAACATTTAATATTGAATGTACGTATGTTCTTTTTGGACTCCAAAGCCACTGGATCGCTTTTATCTTTTTAGAAAACATGTAAAATGTAATCGGAAAGGATCTTAGGTAGTTTGATCTCGATCGGATCATAAATATAAAGTTCAGATATTTTTTTCAATAATGTATGAAAAAAATCCCCTTTTCTTTGCAAGCGCACTCAACCAATCTTAATATTTTTTAAGAAACATGTAAAAATAAATTTAAATGGTTCCTGTAAAAATGGAAGTCATTCAGACAAAGGCTTATTTAGATCTGAACATAACAGTTAGTTTCATACAAAAACCAATCCATGTTTCCTTGATGTTATTTTGGATATTTTATTATGTAGGGAGCGAGGAATTTTGGCGATGTACGGGCTCCATTTAAAAATGTACAGTACTCTCAATATTCACCGTTTGAGCTGTTTTTTTAAAAAAATGTATGGGGCTCCATTGAAAAAATACTTGGCATTGCGAGAAAATGCACGGCGATATAATATCTATATTTGAATACCTACCAACTCGGAGTATTTTCATGTTCGCGTAGCTGTATAATATGTAAAATCATTATGAATGTTTAATAAGACTTGACACAAACGGTATTTTATGCGGAACAAATTTGTAAGAATTGGATCGTGGCATTATTACTGGGGGTGCAATGCACCGATGCACCTTACCTGAAGCCGTCACTGGATTTGTGAATATGAGAACTGCTTGTTGTGAATTTTTAAAGAATAAAAAAATGACAACTAAATAAAAAGATATGATTTTTCGGTTAACAAAGCAGGCATTTAGACACTGAAGATTTGCTTTCCAGGATATGTTGCCGTAGTCGATCAAAGCTGGAGCTTCCGGACATGCCCATTGCCCATCTCTGCGATGGGCTTCTTCAGCGTTATGATGATGTGATGTTATGCTGATGAAACTGTCATGACAAAACACTCTCACAATTGCCTACTTTAGTAGCTTTTAATAGCTCTTAAGAGCTATTTTTTTTGTTTCCAGTAAGTTACACTTTAAAGTTTTTTTTAATTCACTCACATAACGAACTTTGCTGTATAACGAAAACACTATTAGTCCGTTACACCGAGGTTTCTATAGTTTCGATGCTATTTGTACGTTTCATAGTCTACTTGTGACCTGCATCGCAATGCATGGAGAGTCAACATTATGACGTCATATAGTTAGAAGGCATGAGCGTTGTGCGGAGACCAAAAACAGGATGCGAGACATCCATAGAGGCAATGGGATACGCAACGGTTAGGTTGTGGAAGAATGATGTTAAAAAAATATTTTCTCGGAATAGGATGTGGCATATAGAACCTCTATATTTTTACAGGCATTGGGATTGGACAGGTCTTACGTATACCATCTGATTGAAGTGGGGGTTTCTGTGCTCCCGAGGGGGCTAGTTCTCATCCTTATGAATGGCGGTTTATCGATTTCGGGTTTGAAATAAACGCTGAAACCATAGCTTACTAGCATTGAACGCAAGTTCTCACTACTGACCTATCAGTACCCTTAGTACGAGTTGCAAAACTTGAGTAATATAAAGTTAACGGCAATTATTAGAGAGTGATTTCCCCCAAAATCTGCCGTTTTTGTTTGTTTGAACTTGATTTTCTTCATCACTGTAACTCTTTTGCTAAGACCATAAAGTGTAAGAAACAAAAACGGCAGATTTTGGGAGAAATCCCTCTTTAATATTTTCCGTAAACTTTACTTTTCTCAAGTTTTATAACTCGTACTAAGGGTAGAGCTAGATAAATATTTACAATAATAATAACTACTCGGCTCTGTTCATCCTCTGCCGTCGTGCAGAGAGGTCCTGAGAGTCTCCTGAAGACGTTAGCTACGTCGCTAACGAAATATTGAGAATAATGTAAGTTCTCTTGTAACGGTTCATTTCATATCCAAGTAAAATTTTTAACTGTGTAGTTATTATTAAGCGTGGAGTTGGGCGCCCACAGTTGCATGGCATGACGATGTTCAGAGAAGTGCAGGACTTGCCTGGATGCGGATCGCTCAGGATAGAAACGAATGGAAAATGCGAGAGGAGGCCTACGTCCAGGAGTGGACGATCAATACAGGCTGAAGAAGAAGAAGAAGTTATTATTACGTCAAACGACCGTAATTCCAACTTAAACGGAGAAATATTGTAGGTACTATTTTTTTGTTGATGAATGTTGTTCTTGTGTCATTCCCACTTTAAGATCTCTCTGCAAGCTTGCTTCTCACTTTAGAAAGTGCGAATTCTTAAGAAAACCTGGATGGGCTGGATGGAGCTTTGGTAATGGCAGATCATTTAAGCAACCCATCAAAGAGCAATTTGGAAAAATAACGACTTTTTGTCATGAAAAACTAACAGGAATAGCTCGAAATCGGAATACAAAGATAAGCGTGGAAGGAGAGGTCCAAGGAAAGAATGAATCGATCAAATAAGCGAGATTAAAAATGACTGAAACCTGCAGAGAGAGAAAATTCACGAATGAGTAAATGATGAATGTTGAAGAGATGAGCAGAACAAATTGGAGACACATCTGCGAATGCACTGACCACCCCTAGCGGAATAGCGGCTGGATATAAGAATAAGCTCCAGTGGTTATCGATCCCACTACCTTCGTCTTTCTACCAATAAGATTCAGTGTCTCTGTGTCCCAGAGCGCGTCGAGTTTAAAGTATGCTCGATAGTCCACAAAGCTTTGTTTGAAAAGACATCCACATATCTCGCTGATTTAATCAAGCCCGTTGCCCTTGGCAAAAAAGCCTCACACTACTCCCGGCAGAAACCGGAGCCAAGTTACGTATTGAAAATTTGATCAGAAGAGTAAACGCAGTGTTTGGACAGCGTGCATTTGCAGTTGCTGGTCCTCTGGCCTGGAACCGCCTGCCTCATCATGTGAGAGAGCTAGAGGACCATGGAAAGTTCCGAAATGCACTGAAGACAAGTCAATTTCTGGTATCACATTCACAAGCGCCCTTGGAGTGACTACATCACGAAACGGCGCTACAAAGAAATAACCAACTCATCATCATCATAACCTTTTGTACAGCTTTAACCATTACCCTACTAACCGTTATAAAGCCTAGATTTCAATGTGGTCTAAAAATGATCTAAGCTGGTTCGGATTTAGGAATCAGAAAGGATGGTAGGGAAGAGAGGAATCCTGGGCAAAAGTGGCGAGGATTACAACTCGCAGAAATCAAACTCGATGTATTTTTTGGCACGCCATTTATTTGGCTCACTGCCGCAAACACATGTTGACAGTAGGGCTGGTAGAACACAAGAGAAAGTTTTACAACTAAAAAAATGACATAAGACGTCAGACAAGTCTTCTTCCTCTTTTAACTTTTTAGTTGTTAGACAAAATTATATAAGACGTCAAAATCGTCTTCTTTTTCTTTTAATGCTAGTTATCATATTAAATTCAGACCACAATGCTCTTCCCTCGTATATAATGTGTGTAGGCCTCCATGCATAGATGACTGTGGCGTCGGTAATAGGTCTTCTGTCGCACGCTGTTTTACCGACCGACCGTGAGATTGCACCGGCTGACTCTGTTTGGCGCATTCGGGCGGCAAATCGACAAATCTCAACAATACAGTCTGTTCTAATTAATATTATGTAGGGAAAGGCGGCAGAAGTGGCAAAATACAAACATCGGACATAGGTATATATTTACCAATGTCTGGTCACCCATACTTCTGTAAATATCGGTTTTTATTTGCCAAAGTCACACCTGTTTCAGGAAAGATAGGAAGAAGTTGCGGGCTTATGCTCATTTGAAATTTTGTTTTTATATTAATTGTAAACATGCAGCATGTTTAGGCGTGAAATGACACGTGTCTGCTTGTGGGGATGCTTTAATATAAACCTTAAAAGTTGAAATATCTATACCTACAGAACTCTGAGCAATTTCGGTACTATGACTCATCAGTCAACGGTGATAATCCCGGGGTATGTTTGAAATAAAACAGTGCCCGTTCGGTCTCCGCTTGTTCCGATTGTTTGTATATAGTACGCAACTAAAAAAAAAACGCAACTAAGCTACACATATAGTGTAACTTCTTGCCGCGTTATCCCCGAAGGGGTCGCATGTGGCGAGTTGAACCTATTTATTTTTACAGGTAAGGGGGCCGGCCTTACGCCAACCACTTCAGTTGAAGTGGGGGTTTCCCAGCTCCCGAGGGAGCTGGTACTCATTTCTTGTGAAGGCTGAGTAAACCTTGCCGGTATTTTTATTATGTTGAAATCATTTCTGACACCCTTCTCGGTGGGATTCGAACCCGAGCTCACGGGGTAGAATGCAAGCACTCTACCAACTGAGCTATCGACCGGACAATTTCTAGTATAGTGATCTTTCTTATTCGTTTCTTTGCAGCTTAGATTAAAGTGTCCTTACAAAAACACGGCTTAGATGACGGAGCACATTCTTACAGAGTATCACAATATATGTTGGAATGTCAGATTGACAGCGTTGCATCTGTCATATTTTACAATCGTTTTAAATAATCGCTTGTTATGCGCCAGTCACGCATGCAAAAGATCAAACGTCAAATACGAAAATGTCATGTCATTCTTGCAAATAATATATTACTTACATAACATCTTACGTCACTTCTTAACAATGCAGTTTTTTGTCAGATGTAACTTTGTTATTTACAAAAAAAAAAATAAGATAATAGTACACATCGTTTAACATTTACTTAGTTCCTTGACTTAGAGGTTGGTATGCGGCTGACCACCCATGCTGTAAAAATGGTTCACTTTGCCAATGTCACCCCTGTTACAGGGAAGGACGGCAAGAGTTGCAGGGCTTATGTTCATTTGAGATTTGGTTTTTATGTTGTGGGTTCACATGAGGCATGTGCAAGCGCGAACTTTTACGTGTCTGGTTGTGGGGAATGCATGTAATGTGAATCTTAAATGTTACATATCTTTGCAACTTAGATTAGATTAGATTAGATTAGTTTAACAGAAATAATATTTTTTTCCTAAAAGAGAATTGTTAACTTTTTGATATTGTACTATTTTTTTCATTGATGGGTCCATCTGTTATCCGATCGACATCAAACTTCACACAATTCATTGAGAGGATAATTTGCATGATTCCTTCAAAATGCTTCAAAATCGAGGAACCGAGTCCATAGGGAACATATATGCATACATATGAGCAGATACATCCTTTTCATTTCATTTTAAAATTGTATAATATACATGTACTCTTCTTCTTCTTTCCAGTTACATGTCAGGTATCCCTGACGTCAACTATCACTTGCGAGAATGCCCCCTGACGCCCCTGTGATGGAAATGAAATGCAGTTACTGAATACATTTCCCCTCAAATGAAAAATAGAGTTATCAACTTAATTATCGTGGTTGATGGTTGACGGGATAGCGGTAAACAGTGCCCCTCATTCCATAGACCTCATAATTTATTAATCAGCCGGGCGCACACATGCACGGTCCCTTCCACCCTTCGTGTCGATTCTCTACCTGTCACTTACTGAGTTGTCTTTTGCGGAAATAGCGTGCCATCATCTGTTACTATATTCAGACAAGACAGTTTGTAAGCTTTTTAGGACAGGCGGTAAGTCGGTCTCACTGTAAGAGCCCGTTCCCACTTGTCGGTGTCGGATCCGTATATTCATCGGAGGTTCCAGTTGCAGAACATTTCAGACAAAAACGGTTTCCGACAAGTGTGAATAGCTCCATATATAATGTTCTGCTACTGGAACCTCCAATTAATACACGGATCCGACACCCAACAAGTGGGAACTAGCTGTAACTGCATTTCTGTCGCTATTCTGCTAGGGGTCGACAGAGCCTCTGCAGAGCTGCCTCCATTTCTTCCTATCTTGACATACTTCTTTCACTTCATTCATATCCATCACATTTTTCATGCATTTTCTTATTTTACGCTCACTTTGTATATACCATTCTTTCAAAATCTCTTCAATCTGATCGCTTCATACTTTTCTTGGTTGTCCTTAACCTATTTTCCTTTCACTTTTTTTTGTATTTATATTTTGTCAGTCTACCATCATTCATTTTTTCCACATGTCCAAACCATCTCATCACATTCTTTTGTACCTTAACTTTCACAATATCTTCTTTCAACTAACATTCTTTCTTTACCCATTAATTTCTTACTCTATCTTTCAAAAAATTTCCTGTCATGCTTCTCAAATGCTTCATTTCTACCGCCCCAAAGCCTAGAAAAAAAATGTAGGCACCTGCTTCTTTCTGTGTCTCTTCAATGAAGATAAGCAATTACAACAATTTGGGCCTTCAATACTAGTATAATCTTAAAAATAATGAAGTCATCTTACAAAGAAGTTACTGAAAAATGTTATCGGTTAAAAGCATTTTATCATATGTACCTATGTGTGTCAAACCGGAGTCTTACATAAATGCCAATAAAGCTTTGTAACTTAGATTATCAATTATAGAACTGGCTTAAGTCATGAGGTTAACGCTTCTAACTTAATATTTGAAAGCACCAAGTTCGAATAAAAATAAAAATAAACATGTCTAAATCTAAATCTAAGCTGCACAGATGTGTAACATTTCAAATTCATATTAAATGCATGCATGCCCACAAACAGGCACTTGTAATTTCGCGCTTACAAATGCTGAATGTGTACTCACAAATAATAAACCATAACTCAAATGAACAAAAACCCTGCAACATTCGCAGACCTTCCCTGAAACAGGGTTGACATTGGCAAAGTGAACAGTTTTTTACAGGATAGGTGCTCAGCTTCATACCAACTTATAAATCAAAGAGTGTCCAAAAGTTCATATACATTGACATTTCAAATTCATATTAAATGCATGCCCACAAGCATGCACGGGTAAGTTCACGCTCACAAACCCTGCATGTATACAAATAATAAACCAAACCTCAAATGAACATAAACCCTGCAAATTTTGCTCTTTTATCACTGTCTTCGTCTGAACGTTCTCTGGCACGTGTCTCGTGCTTCGTACGAGCATGTACTCGACACTCGTGCTCGCACTGCGAGACACGCGATCCCGCACTCCATCATACAGCGCGGCACTCGTTTAACAAGTGGTCTAATGTCCACTGGATCTGTGTTTAAAGTTACCCCACACACGGAATGTGTTTTGTCATTTATTCATTAACCTGCAGGGAATCAATAACGCTCAGTAATTAATTATTTCAAGCTGTTTTTGTTGGATTTCTTTTTCTTCGCCAAAGTAAAGAATGTTTGTAATCTAAATATAAGTTGCAAAGATATGTATCATTTGAGAGTCATATGAAATGCATTTCGAGAAGCAGACACGCATAATTTCGCGCTCACACATGCCTACACAGACCTACAATATAAAAACCCAATCTCAAATGAACATAAGCCCTGCAACTCTTGCCGACCTTCCCTGAAACAGGGGTGATATTGTTAAAGTGAACCATTTTCTACAGTATGGGTGGTCAGCCACATACCAACCTATAAGTCAAGGAATGATGAATGAGGGGGAATAAATGTGATGTCACTTGGCCGGCCTAAAAAACAAACACAGATGAGTGCTTTTGAGGTCCGACACGCACAAAGTTGGCGCTCTGTAAATTAAAATTCAGAATATTTGTACAGCGCCTTTTCATGATACTAATCTAATCTTATCTAAGTTGCAAAGATATGTCACATTACGGATAAATATTATATGTATTCTCTCAAACAGACACGTGCAAGTTCGCGCTTGCACATGCCGCATGTGAACCTACAACATAAAAAACAAATCTCAAATGGACATACACCCGCAACTCTTGCCGTCCTTCCCTGTAACAGGGGTGACATTGGCAAAGTGAACCATTTTCTACAGCATGGGTGGTCAAACGCATACCAGCTTGCAGAGTTGCAGGGTGTATGTTCATTTGAGATTTGGGTTTTTATGTCGTAGGTTCACATGCGGCATGTGCAAGCGCGAACTTGTCTATTTGTGAGAAAACATATCATATGAATCCCTAATGTTACATATCTCTGCAACTTAGATCAGTGTTATATCGACAGGTATAAATCTCATACCTACTTTATTGTATTTCATCTATGTATTCATCAGTGTATGTGTTTTATGTTGATATAAGACGTAGATGTGTTTGATATGTGTGTACCCCTTTGAATGGAGTACGTCGTGTTAGCTTCAGTATAGAAACATCAATCACAGCAAAATCAACATGCTAATTGTCTATGGACGGGGCGTCTAAAAGGCAACGTGTGGACACATTACACAAACACACACATTCACACATTAAACATACGTACACACAAACACATTACAAACATAATACATACACATTCATCCAATACAAACACGTACATAAAAACACATTACAAACCTAACAAACAGCGCATATACTAATTACAAACACATAACAAACATAATACATACATATTCACACATTACAAACGTCAAATACGTACATAATTACACATTACAAACATAACAATCAACACATTCACACATTACACACCCGTAAAGACAAAGATAACACATGCACACTTAAAATACAGAAGACGTGAAGACATACGCTTTACAAAATAATATAACACATACACATTTCACAGGTCCGGTCAATAGCTCAGTAGTAGAGTGCTTGCTATCCATGTTGTGAGCTCGGGTTCAAATCCCACCGAAGGTGTCAGAAATGATTTCCCGTTTCGGTGTATATTTCAAACCCCAAATAAAAAGCTCTCTCGGGAGCTGGGATTCCACCACTTCAACTTTAGTGGTTGGCGTAAGGCCGGCCCACTTACCTGAAAAATAAATAGTTCCACAAGCCACATGGGAAGCCTTTCGGGAATAGCGCGGCAAGAAGTTACACTATACTTGTAGCTTAGTTGCGTTACACACATGTACACACACACATTACAAACATGCACGAGCACATTCACACATTACACCCACATATACACACATACACATATTACAAACATAACGCATACACATTTAAAATACACTACACATACACAATCGATAGACGCTAATGGGTTCAACACATCATAAACTGAATATTCAATACAAACTGATGAATATCTAATCATTGTTTACACTTGTTTCTAGACTGACATACATACATACATATCACAAGGCTAATGGGGCTTCCACACGCTTACCAACCCATCACAAGTCAAGCGCACAGTGTGTCGTCTAGAACATGCTAGCTGGACAAAATTTTGTCTAATGGACTAATTTTGTCCAGCTAGCATGTTCTAGACGACACACTGTGCGCTTGACTTGTGATGGGTTGGCAAGCGTGTGGAAGCCCCATAAAGATACGTATACGTACTTGTTCCCCCTCCACAAACCCACGCCCTGTATATCCATCCCATCCGGGGAGCGTGGTCCCATTCCACAACGCAAAACGAATGTTCACTCACACATGCACACGGAAGTTTTGCCATAATGTTAAATACGTACAGCAATGGTAGGTATTACGCATTGTTTATTATTATATTTTTCTTTTTTTAATATTTGTTATTTTATCCTCGAGTACTTTCGACTGTCGTCATTTTCAAGAGTCATTTACATAGAAATTAAATAAAAAATACTTCAACTTTTCATTAAATGTAATCCAGCTGTCTTATTTATCAATTTTCAACACTCATAACTGTGTATGTGCATTAAATTGCTTGTGTGCCAGTATATATAGCTATTTGATAACAGTTGGTTTTCAGCTAGGTTCACTCATCTGCAATACTTCCGTGTGCATGTGTGAGTGAACATTCGTTTTGCGTTGTAGAATGGGAACACGCATCCGGGGATGTGTCATGGGGCTTCCACACGCTTGCGGCAAACGCCTTGAGTCAAGGGCTTGCAAGCGCTTGCAAGCTCTTGGAAAACCAAACAGGGTCATCCACACGCTTGTGCGTGCGTCTGTGTGTGTTAGAATAAGCAAGCATGGCGGACGTCCAGCTTTTAGCTATAACATTTGGATAAACTTATTTTTATTTAAAAAAAAAACAAAACAAAAAGAGAGAAACTAAAAAGAAACGAATAATTCGGCAAAGACGATGGTGGATGATCAAAATTCATAGAAACCGTACCGCACCAGAATGCGCGCGCACAAGTATGTGTGTGCCTGGCATGCGCATGCGTGAATTCCCTTTGACTTGCGTCAAAAAACCGACTCTGGTCGGATCGGCGACAAGCTGAGCCAAGGCGGCTTAAGCCACGCCCCCAGCTGAGCCAAACGGCCGTCCACACGCTCGACTTGGCCGAGGTTGGCAAGCGTGTGGAAGCCCCATCACAGGACACGCATCAGAAATAGAGTGAGATGCAAGTGGCAGAAGGCCCTCCCGTGATGCTACACTGTCTCAAGTGGTACAGAAAGCAAAGGTGGCTCTTTATATTCCGTGATCTGTGGGTGGCTCACAAAACACCACGAAAAGTAAAAGCCAAGTGCAAGAATTTAGGGCTCGAGGAATTGAATGTTAATAGCAAAGTGTTTCTGAGCATCTTGACACAAGAAGTTAAGGCCGCGATTCGTGATGTTAGTGAACAAGTTCGGGAGGTGCTCTCTTGACTGAGTGGCCAACCACCCGAAGGTGAAAAAGAAAAATATAATTTAAAATTAAAATGCTCTAATTAGACCGTCGAGTTCTCGCCCAAGTCAGCGGAAAACTTAGAGAAGGCCTCGCAGTTGGATTTATTGGCCACAAAGTCCGCATATCCGATAGGGATAGCGTTGAAAAGCACCTCACGACCAGGCTGTAAGGCTTCGCAGTCCCACAGGACGTGACGCATTTCCTGCAGCGTCACGTCGCACTCACAACCCGAGTTTATTGAAAGGCCAAGCTGGAAGAACCTGGCCCGAAACTTGCCGTGACCAGTCAAAAATTGACTGATCCAATGGTCCGGGACCAACCAAGATGTCTCGTATCTCTCACGGACCGAGGGAAAAAAGGAAAAGGTGGTTCTGCCTCTGTCGGAGGACTCCCATCTCTTTTGCCACAAGAATAAATTCCCATTAGGGTCACTAATGGGGGGAAAAAAATATAAAAAAACACACACACATACAGATGGACGTTTTTGCCAGATAGTGTTTTTTAGCATGTTCTGCACCAGAACAACTCATTTCCGTGAAAACCTCGAAAAAAAAAATCACACCAAATCAAAACTTTCTTTATAGCCTTCATCTATAGCAAGAAAGTAAAAATATGCTATTTATATAGTTGCGTTGTATGCAATATAAGACGGCACTCCAAGAGAGTGATTTGGTTTTCATATATTTTTTTCAATTTACGCAATCGAGTTGAGCTTACGTAATATTTGATACTAGGAGCAGTGTACGGAAATAGCTAACAGCCTTGTACTGCATTATTGCGATATCTCCCACAACTCCACTAGATAACATGTTATTTCGGTATCCTTAGCTTACACACAAGGTGAGCCTTCACTCAAGTAAAAAACCTTACGCTCAAACTTCACAGTAGCGTTTTACCAAAAATATAAAGAGACTAACGCAGCGGCTCTAGTGAACGTTTCGGTTTTAGTACGGCTTTTGGTGGAATTGAGTTTGGAAGTTGAGTTTGGGATGCAATATCGACGCCAACGAGGCGTGTCCGATCTCTAACAAGCGTGTCAGCCATGCAAATCCCGTACAAGGCAGAAGACATGTAGCTAACAAGGAGACCCGTCCTAATATAGCGATACACCCTAACACGACTCGATGGCTCAATGCAAACAAAATAAACCAGGCAATGATGATGAACTGAATTGCGCTATTTGGCTGAATTCCTTACGACCTTAAAGCGAAGAGCTGACGATTCGTGTCCAAAAATAAGGTGTACAGTGTTTTTTTTTTATCTATGGAGTTCTTTTACAAACGCTAGCAATCTCCGACTTTCATAGATATCCAAAGTGCAAAGAATTTAGCAGAATAGTGCTTCTGATATATCAAGCCCGCTGTAACTGTAACTGTTACTCTATCGCCGTTCCGCTAGTGGTGACCAGCGCCTCTGCAGATTTTCCTTCTTGTTTTTATTTTCCTTGCATACGTCGCTGGTAAGGCGTCGGTACTCGAATTTGCGTTATTGAAATCGCAAGTTCGAATCCCGCCCGCGCCATGTCCTATCGACAACAACTTTGGCTCTTGTTCAACAGATGTCATTGGGTAATTGTTTATTAGTAATTCATTAAAAAAATATTAAATACTGTAGTATTCATTGACCTGTTTCTGGCCAGGCTAAATAGGTTGGTTAATTGCATTAATCTAAGTTGCAAAGATATATCAACACTCATAAAGCTCAAAGCGTTAATGCATGCCCACAAACTAACATGTGTAGTTCTCGCTTACAAATGCTGAATGTGTACAATCAAATAAAATCCAAACCTCAAATGAACATAAACCCTACAACTTTTGCCGACCTTCCCTGAAACAGGGATGACATGGACAAAGTGAACCAATTTTTAAAGTATGGGGGGTCAGCCTTATACCGACCAATAAGTCAATGAACCGTATTTTCCATTAAAAAGGCAAAAGGGATTAAAATTCACCATTGCATGTCATGTTGGCAATAATTTAAAAATAAACATTGAAAAAATGGAATTTCAGACATGTTGTTTTTAGGAATAGTCGTCCTGAAATCACGCGGATGTGTTTTATTTTTTATGATGCTGAAACTCACCCAACAATTTGATGCAAATTCATCCCAGGCAAACGCAGTAACAGACTCGATTAGAGCTGGGATTAGAAAGGCTTAACTGCGCTGGACAGTAGAGCAGGGATGGGAGCATTATGGTTTCATGAGTTTTTATCATTACTTATTATGAAATTACTTGAATGTTTATCCAAGATCATGATAAAAGGCTTGCTTGTATGAAAAAAGTTATGACTCAGGATGAAATGAAAGAAGTATGTAAGGACCGAAAAAAATGGCGGCTGATCTGTAATGTAGGCGGCTAAGGCCAAGAATCAATTTTCATTTTTATAGATGTTTTGTAGATTTTTTAGTGTTTGTTTGTATAATTGGATGTAATTAATTGCTTACCCCTGTTTAAGGGAAGGTCGGCAAGAGTAGCAGGGCTTACGTTCATTTGAGATTGGGTTTTTATATTGTAGCTCCACATGCGGCATGTGCTAGCGCGAACTTATACCTATGTCTGCTTGTGAGAATGCGTTGAATATGAATCTTAAATGCTACATATCTTTGCAGCTTAGATTTAGGTTTATGAAAGAAAAACGGCTATGGGAGGTCAAGTTGTTGACTACAAATAACGTGTTTGAAATTCAAATAACGCTGGTTTGATTGAACTGTCCGATCGAAAGCTCAGGTTGTGGAGTGTTTGCTTTTCATGCCGAGAGCTCGGGTTCGATTCACATTAAGTGTATCAGAAATTATTTTCCGGTTCGGTGTTTGTTTAAAAACCAAAATAAATACCGGCAAGGTTTACTCAGCCTTCACAAGAAATTAAAATCAGCCCCCT
The DNA here is from genome assembly GCA_951799405.1 of Agapetus fuscipes. Lineage (NCBI taxonomy): Eukaryota > Metazoa > Arthropoda > Insecta > Trichoptera > Glossosomatidae > Agapetus > Agapetus fuscipes. Next base: position 9,892,202 of record OX637359.1, read on the forward strand.
CGGAAGCTGAGAAACCCCCACATCAACTGAAGTGGTTGGCGTGAGGATGGCTCCCTTACCTATCACCACATCCGACCCATATGTGTAGCTTAGTTGCGTTGCGATTGTTCCCAAAAATGTGAAAATCTATCTTTAACCTAAGTTGCAAAGATATATTAACATTTAAAGCTCATATTAAGTGCATACCCACAAACAAACACGTATAGTTCGCGCTTATAAATGCTAAATGTGAACTTACAAATAAAATCCAAACCTATAGCTTTTGCCGACCTTCCCTGACACAGAGGTGACATTGGCAAAGTAAACCATTTTTTTACAGTATGGGTGGTCAGTCTCATACCAACATATAAGTCAAGGAATTAAAACCAACTTATAAGTCAAGGAGTATTTAAAAATATTTATATTAGAAGATATTTTTTGGACAAAAATTACATTTAATGAGAAATTCCTGCAGCTCTTTTATTCTCGTTGCCCATCCCTAGTGTTGTTACGTATGCAGATTTTCAGTTTTCGCATGTCGACTCTCATTTCCCAACAAGTCATACTCTCCGCTCTCGCATAGCAAAACATTATATCAAAATACACCTACGGAAAACCACACACAGGCAGGGAATAAAACAGGAGAGGGAAATCCGTATTACACATCACTAGTGACCGGAGGAGCGCAGTGAAATACCTGAAAGGGATTTCAAAAAAAAAAACGAGAATTAGTGTTGTCCGTGCAGCTGAAATGTGGCTGCAATAAAAAACAGAGATTATCTGGAATTAGGTTTTTTTGTTCTGTTTTATTTTATGTATTTGAAATAAAACGGAAAAATAAAACTTTTGTATTACAAAGAACAGCTGATATAGTACCTTGCAGTGGCAAAGCGTGCCATACAAGCCGGTTCCCATCGGCTTTCCTTTTAAAATGAGGTAACAAAGTAGTTACAAAATATAGGCACAATGTAAAAAAATACATTTAAAACCAAAGTCAACGACCTTACCATGTTGAAAGCACCGGTTCCCATAGATCACCGAAGTTAATCAACATTGGGCGTGGACAGTACTTGGATGGGTAACCGCTCAGGTACACCGCGTGTCGTTGGCATCTTGGACCGGTCCGTAGTCCGTAGTGGCAACACTTCGGACTCGTAAATGGAAGGTTGTGGATTCGGATCCCGGCGGAGCACAAAAATATACCATTTATATTTCGAATGTGCTCTTCGCAGGGTTGAAAAATTCATAAACCTTTACCAATGACCGGTCACCAAAGGTCCATCCAGCCTTACAGCAACTGGGTCTTGCTTGAGTATTGGCGCTTTGTAGCTACGACCAAGCTCGTACACCTCTGCGGCACTACAACAAGTGTCATAGACCCCTAGAGTCTTTAGAATCTAGGGAGTCTCCCGCACAGGATTACTTAAAAAAAAAAAAAAAAAATGTATTTTTTTCCCATTGAAACCATGCAGTCTACTTTATTATCATTTCGGCCTCATTTTAAACGGGAAACCGATGGAAACCGGCTTGTTTAACACCCTTCGCCACTGGTATCTTGGCGTATTTTATCAAAAACGAAAAATACCACTTTTTCCATTTCGATACCTTAAAGGTAAAAATGAATAAGTTACATATTTCGCTAACATGAGTTTCTAAGATAAATGCACCTTTTTTTTCTATTTTCTACGAGAAAAAAACAACTAACAAAGTGTGAAAATCCTGTAGTTAAGAAGTTCGTCATGAGCATCATTTTATACTAAGTTTACTTACTATGAGAAGTTACAACCAATTAAATGTTTTATTCAGGATTTCTCAAATCAGTGAATCAGCACTTATTCAGTTTTTTCTTTAAGGTGGCAATCTAATCATAATATGTATGTACAAGGATAAAGCTAGCTGTACCCTTAGTACGAGTTGCAAAACTTGAGAAAAGTAAAGTTTACGGAAAATATTAAAGAGGGATTTCTCCCACAATCTGCCGTTTTTGTTTCTTACACTTCATGGTCTTAGCAAAAGAGTTACAGTGATGAAGAAAATCAAGTTCAAACAAACAAAAACGGCAGATTTTGGGGGAAATCACTCTTTAATAATTGCCGTAAACTTTACATTACTCAAATTTTGCAACTCGTACCATGGGTACTGGTCGATAGCTCAGTTGGTAGAATGCTTGCAATCCATGTCAAAAGGACAAGGGTTCGATCCCCACCAAGGGAGTCAGAAATGATTTCCAAACCGTTTACCAAAAGTTTATTTCAAAACCAAAAAAAAAATACCAGCAACTCTTAAGCGAGCGCAAAGGAAGAAAATGCAGGAAAGAGGTGATGGATATGAATGAATTGAAAGAGGTATGTAAGGATAGGAAGAAATGGAGGCAGCTCTGCAGAGGCTCTGGCCACCCCTAGCAGAATGGCGACAGAGTTACAGTAACAGTTACAGTTACAGCTTAGGCGCCTTTACAAGAAATGAAAACAAGCTACCGCGGGAGCTGGGAAACCCAAACTTTAAGTGAAGTGGTTTGCGTGGGGCAGACCACCTTACCTGTGAAAATAAATAGGTTACACACCGTTCGAGTACAACGCTGTCAAATGTAACATTATACGTACAGCTTACTAGCGTTTGAGTAGTGCAGACCTCATTGTTCACATCTGTATTCTACGACAATTTTTTGAGAAGCATTTGTAGATCAGAGGGAAGCTGTTAACAATGCTTGCAACTTAGCGGCCGTCCATAAATTACGTCATCGATTTTGGCCGATTTTCGACCCCCCTCCCTTACAATCATCCTATAGTCATTATGTAATGACCCCCCCCCTCTCTTGCTGGAATAATGGATGAGCTTAATAATTAATAATGTTATATTACTTACATAATATTGTGTATATTTTGTATAAATTGGTATTTACAAGAACGACGTCACTTTTGGTACTCGTACATCATTTGCCATCATCCGCAGACTAGACTCCCCCCGCCCTTGATGCGAATGACGTAATATATGGACAGCCCCTTAGATACAAGATTCTTATCGAATGCTTCTAAAGTACATTTGTTTTATAAAAGTAGCACATATTCTAGTCGACATCATCTAAAACTTTGTCCATCTGATCTTTTTTATGACTTATCTTTTTAGCCCCTCGGGCGCTGTAAATCTAGCGCGTGTTTTTTTTTTTTTGTGAAATGTGACTTCGGGGGGTTTTCCCTGACCCCGGAAGAGCAGACTATAAAAAACTAAACTTCCGAGCACATAATTCATTCGTTATCAATCGTGAGCGATCGGAAAACATCGGATCTCTAATAAAAATACAGCACAAAAATATCTGCAGTTCCAGCGATTTTTGTATCAGATAAATTATTGCTTGTACATCACTATTTTATTTATCATAATACAAAAATATAGCCATCTATTATGATAGACTCGAATAAAATACAAAAAGATAATATTTTTGTAATCCGAATGATAATTATAGAATTTGCCTGCGGGTACACAATTAAAAGAATCAATTCATATAAATCATCGTGCACAAAAGGTGCCTCCTGAAGACGTTGGCAACGACGTCATCGAAACGTCGAGAATAATGTGAGTTCTCCCAAAACGGTTCATCTTATATCCGGAAAATATAATTTATTTCGCAGTTAGTTGTTATTTGTAAATACGTGAAACGACCATAACTTCGCTTTAAATTTTCCTAAAGTTATAAATTGGTCACTTAATATGTCATCCCTGTTTTAGAAAACTCCGTCAAGATTTGCATGGTTTAAATTCATTTGAGTTTTTGTGTTTTTTTAATACACTTACATCTTGTGTAACCCCAATCTTTCACATCGTTCATGCTTGTGAGCATGCATTAATTATGAATCTTGAATATTCATATTATATCTTTGCACTATACTTAAATTATCCATTTAATTTGATCTGAGGACTGAGGACCGAAAACGTTTGTAATTTTTCTAAAAAAATAATCTAGGGAAAATAAATATATATTTTTTTTATTTTTTTTTTAAGAAATTTGTGAAGAGGAATGCAATTCACCAACCTATTTTGCCTGGCCAGTTGTCTTCATGCGAAAGCAGAAGCTTGTGTGCATGCAACGACATCTGAACCAGGGTCAATGTTATGGTCAAAGGGGACAGCCGTGGACAGCCGTTTAGTGATGTATAAAATGTAATTTGTCGTGTGTGTGTGTTCCTTGACTTATAGGTTGGTATGCGGCTGACCACCCATGCTGTAAAAATGGTACACTTTGCCAATGTCACCCCTGTCTCAGGGAAGGACGGCAAGAGTTGCAGGGTGTATGTCCATTTGAGATTTGGTTTTTATGTTGTAGGTTCACATGAGGCATGTGCAAGCGCGAACTTGTACGTGTCTGGTTGTGAGAATGCATGTAATGTGAATCTCCAATGTAACATATCCTTGCAACTTAGATTAGATTAGATTAGATTAGGACAGCCGTGGCTCGAACCAACGTTATCTGAACTAAATACGCTAGCAGCTGAACAAGCGTCTTGACCGCCGTGGCCATAGCACCGACTTATTTATTATGAATAAAGGAAAACCTGTTTTTATGTATATTTATTTACACTTAATCAATTTTAATTTGTTTTCAATCAATGAATAAAAACAGATTTGATTAACTCTAAATTCCATGATGGATTTTTTTTAAAAAAATGATTAAAAAAATAAAAGAGTCAATTTGTATTATTCACAACGTGTCCCCTTTGAAGTGGCACACTCTTTGTTTTACACAAAAAAATCATAATTTTAATTAAAATTCAAACATTATCCTGAAAATCGTCCACCGAAATTAATATCCATAATTATCTTTTAAAACGTGATATCGCCCCCCATTGCTGTCGGACGAGATAAGCCCTTGTGTCGTATGGCTGAAGGGTGAATATACCATGACAGGGGTGCAGAAATAATTAAATTAGGGTGACATCAAAAAGACAGCGTTTTCTGTGTTTCAGAATAATGGAACATTAAATTAATGAAATTAAAAAAATGATTAAATTCGTATTTTTTTATTTTATGAAATAATTTCGAGTGATTTAAAAAAAAACATTTTGTTGGTTTTGATTTTTAAAAAAAGCTTAGTTGATAGAAAACATGCGTAAAGAATTGAAAGGCTAGGGTTCACTTCCCACCAAGAGTATTGAACGTTATTTTCCGTTTAAGTATTTACTTTTTACTTGTTTCACTTACAGAAACAGTCAAATATATTGAATAGCAATATCATTCATTTTATTTAAAGTGGGGATTTTCCAGTTCCGAAGAGAGCTGGTTCTGATTTTTTGTGAATACTGAGTTAACTATGGTGGTATTTTTATTTTAGGTTTGGAATAGTAAACATGTTTATAAAGGTACAAAAGAATGTGATGAGATAGTTTGGACATGTAGAAAGAATGGATTATGAAAGACTTACAAAGTGTATGTAAAGAGGAAGTGTGAAAAGTAAAAGAGGAAAGAGAAGACTGAGAAAAGTATGGCTGGATCAGATTGGTGCAATCGTGAAAGGTGGACCGGTCGTAGTCCAGTGGCAACACTTCGGACTCGTAAATAGAAGGTGTGGATTCGAATCCCGGCGAAGCACAAAAATGTACCATTTATATTTCCGAATGTGCCATGTACCTTTACCAAAGACCGGTCACTGAAAGGTCCATCCAACCTTACAACAACTGGGTCTTGCTTGAGACTTGGCGCTTTCTATAGCGACGACCAAGCTCGCAGAGGGCTCTTGAGGTGTGATACACACAAAAACAGCGCTCATCAAATAAATCACCCTAATACTACTGCTACTAAGGTGATGGATATGAATAAATTTAAACGGTAGGCAAGGATTTGAAAAAAACGGAAGCAAGTCTACAGAAACTTTGGCCACGAGTTAAAAGCATTGCGTAAGTCTCACCAAGATTGCGTAAATCGAGAACGTATGGAATATGCGAGAATAGAGAGGGATTTTGTTTTTAAAAACATTATTTCGATTTACGCAATCGAGGTGAGTCCTCGCAATACTTTATACTTGGGTAACAGGGTAACAGACTATAAATCTATAATCTCAGTTTCTAAGATTTATTTTCATTTATTATTCATATTAAATGTACGCCCACAAGCAAGCACGTATAAGTTTGCATCTACAAATGCTACACGTGTACTAGCAAGATGTTAGGTAGTACTTGTTGTCGGTGTTATGGCCGAGGGGTTCGAGTGGCGGATCTTTCTAGCGTGTTTGGTATATAACAACTTTGGTTCGATCCCTGCCTGGATCATTTGACCATAACTTTGACCGTGGTTCAAGAGATGTTATCGGGTAATTATTATTATTAATTAATAATTCATTACAAGAAACCATAATGAATTATTAGTTGACGATATTTATACCTGCTTCTGGTCAGGCACTTAAATTGATTGGTGAGTTGCATTCCTCGTAACTAATATTTTTTTTTTAATTGAAAAAAAAAACAAATTTTATTAAAGGATCTAAAAAGCAACTTTATCCGACCTTACCTGAAACAATGCTGACATTGGCCAAGTAGCCCACATTTTACAGTATAGTTGGTCAATCTCATACAAAACTTTAAATCATGGAAGATACGCACAAAAACAGCGCTCACAAAATAAATCATCCTAATATTATTATTATTACTGTAATATTATAATTATTATTTGCGAATTCCAATGAAACGAAAAAAAAAAACAAATTTTGAATTTCAAACCAAAATTTGATTATTCTTTCTTTGTTTTAATTACATTTCTTTCATGAATAATTTCACAGCTGTATTTATACATCTAGGTCCACTGTTAAGGGGCGGAGCAATGTTAAATTATGATTCATAAAAGTCCCGTTGATAAGGAAAACTCTGGCTGCTCCGTGAAGACATTTACATATATTTACCTCCAACAGGGACCTTATAAAACACTTTGAAACAACCAAGTTTTCTCAACCAAACAACCCTCAGGTGGAATGGGTACCACGACAAAATGTCCACAAACCTAATTTTGTGGTTTTTGGGTTCGGAAAGTCTCTACATTAAAACATACTGGTCTTCTTTCTGGATATTTATTTTCACTTAATTTATTTTACAATTTACATTTATTTTTAACACTTTTAGCAACTCAAATTTATTTTCACAGTTCAGCACCTCACACACTCTTCAATCAAAGGTGAATATCTATCTGTCTTGGTGCACCCAATTTTGCTCCTTATATACCCTAGAGACTTCCGTCTCTAGGGGCCAATTTGCCAACAAACTCTCGAACGTTCTACCAACTTCAAGAGTACAAAGGGATTATTTCATTTCTAGATTTCTTAAGCCTATAATAATTATTGCTATTTACGATGTGCACCTATATTAATCTACTATTTACATAACAATAATGTCCATCGACAATTTTCTGCCGCCATTATGTCGGTGAACATTTTATCACGTGGATATTTTACTAATGGACATTATGTCGGTGGACATTTCTAAATCTAAATCTTAGTTGCAAAGATATGTATCATTTGAGGTTCATATTAAATGCATTCCCACAAGCAGACACGCATAATTTCGCGCTCACACATTCCGCATGTGGACCTACAATATAAAAAACCCAATCTCAAATGAACATAAGCCCTTGTATTGTGTCATGCGTGTCTTTTATGAGTCTGTTAACGTGAATCCCCAATGTTACATATCTGTGCAACTTAGATTAAATCTAATCTTAATCTAAGCTGCAAAGATATATATCATTTAAGATTCATATTAAACGCATTCCCACAAGCAGACATGTATAAGTTTGCGCTAACACATGCCGCATGTGGACCTACAATATAAAAACCCAATCTCAAATGAACATAAGCCCTGCAACTCTTGCCGACCTTTCCCGAAACAGGGGTGACATTGCTAAAGTGAACCATGATTAGATTAGATAATAATCAATTGAAATGTAAACAGACTGTAAGCAGGATTTTGGAAACTGTAAGGGAGTACTGAAGTCGCACATTTTTTTTTTTTAAGAAAGCCTGTGCGGAAGACTCCCTAGATTCGAGAGACTCTAAGGGTCTATGACACTTGTTATAGTGGCGCAGAGGTGTTGGTGATGTGGCAGTTGTCCATGTCCGGTTGCAGGGCCGTTAGTTGCGCAGTGCTGTGGTGTGTGCGGCGTTGCTTTGTTTTGAGACACTGAGAGGAAATGGCGATTGATATTGGATTTGAAAAGGGCAAGGTTAAATTGGGATGGAAACACAGATACCGGTAACTCATTCCATAAGCGGGCAGTTTGGCAAAGGAATGAGTCGTGAAAACACCAAGTTCTCATAGTTTTGATATCGACTGCAAATGGTTGAATGTGAGCCGTTCTACGAGTTGCCCTTGTTGTGACGAGAGGAGGAGGTATAAGTGAGGAGATTTCATCAAGTAAGCGGGGGTTTCCTCTTATCATAAGGAGCATTGCTGTTTGCTGTATACAGGTTTGGGCGCCGCTGTTTGGCTGTGCAGTATAAATATCTAATTATGTTAATGACTTATGAATATTCCTACATCAGAATTCCTCCCGAGGGCGGGAAAATAAAAAACCTCATAAATTAACCAGCAAACTCACTTCTTCGCAGTCTCGTGCCACTTCTGCAGGTACAAAAATCGGTGAGCATCATGGCTTTTTTATGAAACTTGTTTTATGGAAAGTGTTTATGTTAACCTATTTTTGTAATTTTTAACAAAGCTGCGCATGTAGTGTAAACTCTAGCCGTGCTGTTCCCGGGGGGGTCTATAATCTATCTGTAATCTATAATATAAGTTGCAAAGATAAATTAACATTTAAAGCTCATTGCATTTGTATGCCCACAAACACGTGTAGTTCGCGCTTACAATTGCTAAATCTGTACTTACAAATAAATCCAAACCGCAAATGAACTTAAGCCTTTCAAGTTTTGCCGATCTTCCCTGAAACAGGGGTGTCATTGGCAAAGTGAACCATTTTTTACAGTATGGCTGGTCAGCCTCATACCAACCTATAAGTCAAGGAAAGTCTATGATCTACCTATAATCTATAATCTAAGATGAGATTTATATTAATTGCATTCCCACGAGCAGATACTTATAAGTATGCCGCATGTGGACCTACAATATAAACATCCAAATCTCAAATGAACATAAGCCCTGCAACTCTTGCTGACCTTCTCTGAAACAAGGGTGACATAGGCAAAGTGAACCATTTTTTTACAGTATGGCTGGTCAGCCTCATACCAACCTATAAGTAAAGGAATCTAATGCGAAACTCCCTCCTGTGATGCAGAAGACCAGCTGTTCTTCCATCTTTTGGATGCTTGGTGGACGCTGGCCGTCTCGTATTTTTAATATTCTGTAACAAATCAATTCGTTTGAAAAGGGTTGAGTTTCTCGAATAATAGCGGTGAACTTCATTCACCGGTCCTCCGTGAAGAGGAGAGAGGGAAGTTTGACTGACGCATCGGCCGTCACGAGAGATTGATGGGCCCTTGTGGGTGGGAGCTGGTCTGCAATTATTGGAGCACAACCCTCGACCTGGACCTCTAGTATAAAATACTGTGTAAACTCGGTTCCATGTTAGAACAACACAGTGACAAAACGACACATGACAGAACGACATATGACAGAAAGACACAATACAGAACGACATATGACAGAACGACACAAACCAGAATGACACATTACAGAATGACACATGACGAAACGGTTCATGACAGAACGACATGTGACAGAACGACACATACCAGAATGACACATTACAGACCGACACATGACGGAACGACACATGACAGAACAACATATGATAGAACGACACCTTATAGAACAACACATGGCAGAACGACATATTACAGAACGACACATGACGGAACGACACATGAGACATGACAGAACGACGTATGACAGAACGACACATTACGGAACGAAACATTACAGAAAATCGCAATGACAGTACATCACAAATACCTAAAACAGAAGATACTATAAACGCCACATGAAACGGTTAGGTCTTGTGATGTTTTTGTCATAATGATGTATTTTTTGTGTTGTTATATCATGTGTCGTTTTGTCACTGTGTCATTCTGTCATGTATCGTTATGTGGTGTGTCGTTCTGTCATGTGTAGTTTTGTCACTGTGTCATTCTACCATGGAACCTGTAAACTCACCTCAATAGAAAAAAATGTATGAATACTAAGTCACTCTCTAGGAGTGCTGTCGTATATTCCATACATTTTTATTTATTTACGCAATTTAGGTGAAATTTACTCGATGCTTTATACTCGGAGCACTGATGATGATGATGATGATGATGATGGATGATTTCTTTCCTGTGGCGCCATTTAATGGTCCAGGACCATCTCAAGGGCGCCATGGCTTCTCGAGAAAAGTAGTGTCTTCAGTTCCTTTCTGAAGGTGGTGGTAGGCTGGTTCGCGCGAACACCGATGGGTAAATTGTTCCAGGCCACCGGCCCGGCCACCGCAAAGCTTCTGTCTGCAAAGTTTGATGTGTTTGCTCTATTGGGCACTATAACCTTGTTGACAGAAGTAAGGGCAGAGCGTAGTGGTCTTTTTGAAGTCCCATCGACAGAGCATAGCTCAGCGAGACATGGGGGTGCAGTGCCGTTCAGGGCCCTATGCACAGTGAGACACAACTTAAATTCCACCCTCTCTCGGACCCTCAGCCAGTGCAGTTCTCTCAGCAGTGGCGAAATATGACAGCTCTTTCCCTGTCGAAAAATTGCCCTGGCAGCAGCATTGAAAGCCATTTGCAGCCGATCAAACAATTTCTGCGGTAGTCCAGCATATATGATATTGCAGTAGTCTAATCGGGAGACGACGAAAGCAGCTACGAGGCTTTTGACAGCATCCACAGGCAAACATCTTGAGATGAGGCTCAATTGGCGGATATAGAAGAAAGCTGTGCTCACTGTCCTGGACACTTGTGCCTCCATCGATAGTGCTCCGTCTAGTAAGACACCAAGGACGGATATGGTGGAGGATGGTATTATGCTTGCACCAGAGAAAAAGATTGGCTGAGTACCCAAGAGGTGCTGCCGACCCGGAGAGGCGACCCACATGAACTCAGTCTTGGTTGGATTCAGTTTGAGACGTCTATAGGCCATAACGTTTGTGAGTCTTTCCAAGCAATGGGTGGTCCTGGCCAAAAGATCGTCTTTTTTGTCGGGACTGCAAAAACCAACGAGGACACGATCATCAGCATATGCATAGCTTCGCATGCCACACTCCTCCAAAATATTATCAATACAGCCAATGTACAAGATAAAGAGGATTGGACCAAGGACTGATCCTTGGGGTACTCCTTGAGAAACAAGATCTTCTTTGGTTGAGTCAGACTTAAGCCTAATGGACCACCTTCTATTATACAGGTACGAGCGCAGCCATTCGATGACAGTACCACAGATGCCATACTCAGACTCCAGACAATGAAGAAGCATTTCATGATCGACAGTGTCAAAGGCGGCACTCATGTCGAGAACCATTACTAAACCAATGTCACCTGATGCCACTCCCACAATTAAGTTGGATGTCAGCCTTGTGAGGGCGGACTCAGTTGAATGATGCTTCCTATAAGCGAACTGATTTTTCTGCAATAAGTTGTTATTCTCGAGGTGAGTCATCAGCTGGGATGCAATGGTACGCTCAAGCACTTTAGATAAAAAGGGGAGGCCTGAAATTGGCCTATAGTTGGTTGGGTCGTCAGCGTCGAGTGTATTTTTCTTAATTAGAGGAGTGACATGCGAAATCTTCCAGGATGCCGGTACGACTCCATGCATCAGAGATATATTCATAATTTTAACAGTCAGGGGTAAAAGGAGATCAAGGTTCTCTTTGAGCAGTCGTGTGGGTATGGGATCCAGCTGACAATGTTTGGTGGGAGAATTGCTGATGGTCTTCTTAAGCTCAATCTCAGTCACACGAGCAAAGGTGTTAAATTTGATCGAGCATGGTGTTGCAACTATGGCCGCAGTGCTATATGGAAGGGATGCAGATATTCCATCAAGTTTCGTCTTGAATGCAGTCTTAAATTGTTCAGCATTCAGGCTAGTGGGCATCGACGCATTAGGTGTCTCCATGACATTTCGTAAATCTTGCCATAATCTCCTTGGATTATCTTTGTGAGTGTGAATTTGGTCTCTCCAGTAAGCAGATTTAACTTTTTCAATGAGTTGTACATACAACTTCTGGGCAGAAATCCAAGCATTCTTAGAAACAGAGGTCTTCAGTCGCCTGTAAACCCTTTCGAGTTTGCGGACCTTGGCTTTTTCAGCTCTGCAGTTGGAGTCAAACCACAGATGTCGAGAGCCACGCACTCGCAATGTTTTCGAAGTGAATGGAGCAAGCTCATCTAGGATGTCGTTGAGTGTAGAATTGTACTGTCCTACAAGATGGTCTATGTTTTGGTCAGTATAGATGGCGTCAGAGCACAAGACAGAGTTTTCAAGACGAAACCGAAATTTTTTGGGGCAGAAGTCCTTCCAATTTCTGGTAATAATAGTAGTGTAGAGAGGCGATGGAATTGAGAGACAAAACCCAGCAACGATCAGCCGATGGTCAGAAAGTCCCACATCGATAACAGCTGTAGATGATGGGGTGCAGTCGCTGCGTGTGATGAGCAAGTCAAGGGTTCCTCCGGCATCGTGAGTGGGAGATACGACCCACTGCGAGAGGCTGTGGTCAACCAGCAGTCTGTTAAGCTTCTTTGCATGCGGATCAGCTTGCCTTTCTATATGAATATTGAAATCACCAGTCAGTATAATAGGTATCTTTAGGTGAGATGTAAGACTCAACATGGTGGTTAACTCATTAAAGAAATCAGCAGTGACTGGATTCGAGCCAGGCCTGTAAACGGTCAGGACTACGAATGATGAGCCCTGAAGGGTAAGTCTACATCCCGCATACTCGAAGGTTGTATATGATCCAAGGGGGGCGATGTTGGATATGCGCAATTCTGGTTTACAGACTATGGCAACACCGCCATGATTAGTTGTCAGTAGGCCTTCAGCGTGTGGGCTGCGAGGTCTGGCCTTGTCAAAAACTGTATATCCATAATTGCGAAGAGCATTTACTGCAATCGACTCCGAACTGTCATGCCATGTTTCATTAAGTGTCAGAAAGTGCAGATCATGTTCGACAAACAAATCATGTATGCTCTCAACCTTTCTCGTGATGGACCTAGCATTCCAGTGGCCGAGTCGAAAGCTTGTTGATGAGGCCAGATGTCTGCCGGCTGTTAGTTTTTGCCTCACTTGAGTGCCGGCCCTGCAGCCGCGATGGCGCTTTACAAAAGTTGAAGGTCTATGAGATCTCAGAAGGTAGACAGGCAGTGTCAGATGCTTGGCATATGGAGAGTTGGCGGAAACATTGTGCATTAGAAGTTCATCCCTAGTATAGCACAAGATGTCGGGAGCGCATAGTGTGGGTTCAAAAACTGTCATTCTTCGCCTGTTGTAGGCTGTCACAATAGCGGCAAGCTAGTTAAAGACAACATTTTGACACTGGCCGTTTGAAACTGGCGCTCTTATTATTCGGCAGGAATCATCACAAGAAGAAAAAGAAGTTACACTGGCGTTTGAAACTGGCGCTCTTATTATTCAGCAGGAATCATCACAGGAAGAAGAAGAAGTTACACTGGCGTTTGAAACTGGCGCTCTTATTATTCAGCAGGAATCATCACAAGAAGAAGAAGAAGTTACACTGGCGTTTGAAACTGGCGCTCTTATTATTCAGCAGGAATCATCACAAGAAGAAGAAGAAGTTACACTGGCGTTTGAAAACTGGCGCTCTTATTATTCAGCAGGAATCATCACAAGAAGAAGAAGAAGTTACAAATTTGACACTGGCACTCAGTTTGCAACAATAATAATGAGTTGTTTTTTTTAAATAATCAATTAAAGTCTTAAATTAGCAATTAAACACAAACAAATGCACTGCAATAGTTGCCGGAAGTTAGAACAGCGCAGGGACGGTCAAAACTGACAAACTTGTTAGAAACTTATAATTTTAATTATTTTTTCGAAATTGCAGAAAGGAAACAGACACTGTCAGGCTGCTACAAAGCGCCATCTCCATGAGCTTTGATCTATCGCCTTATTTACTTGTTACGGTGGGTGAACAGCAGGTCAATGCGCAAACATACTCAGTATTGTGTAGTTTGGAAGGAAATGTGTATAAAATATATCAAATAAACATAATAGGGTCATAAAATATGTTATAAAGACACCGGTCCGTAGTCTAGTGGTTAGCACTACGAAATAGAAACATCTTGCTGCGTTTTCTCCTGTTTATTTTTACAGGTAAAGAGATCAGCCTTATGCCAGTTATTTCAGTTGAAGTTGGGGGGTAGGCTGTTACTCATTTCTTGTAAAGGCTGAGTAAACGTTGCCGTTATTTTTATTTTGGGTTTTGAAATAAACACCGAAACAGGAAATCGTTTCTGACACCCATGGTGGAATTCGAGGCCGGGCTCTCGGCATGAAATGCAAGCACTCTACCAACTGAGCTAGCGACCGGGATGCTGTCGAAGTTGCTAAGTTATATAACATTGGGGATTCACATTATATGCATTCTCACAAGCAGGGACGTATAAGTTTGCGCTTGTGCATGCTTCATGTCTCTCAAATCAACACACACCCTGTAACTCTTGGCCAACCTTCCCTGAAGCAGGGGTGACATAGTCAAAGTGAACGATTTTCTACAGAATGGTTGGTGAGCCGCATACCAATCATTCTAATATAGACATCTTCAATTGGAATTTTTTTTTTTAATTCAGACTTCATTCATAAAATCATATTTTTCCATTCATTCCCTCCTCTAGTTTATTTCATTTTCAAAAATATTTTGAAAAACATTTTCTCCGTCCCTTTCAAGTCTTCGCAACATGTCGAAATGGACCTCTTATTTCCGGAAAATTTTAATTATCATTTCAAATGATGTTCCGTGAAAATGCCGACTCCCATGAAAACATCTAGTGGATGCGAATTTCCAGCCGAGGAGCATTTTTCCTGAAAAGGAAATTAAATATTTGCACGCAATATTAGCCCGGTATTTGGCTGCCTCCACAGCATATGCACTTCAAAACTAGTTGATATTTATGCCACCTACAAATGGTAACATATGATTGTCATTCTTGGATGTATGGTATAAGATGGTTTCTTGTTAGATGGTTTGGATATACAATTATACATATGGGCACTGAACAGTTGGCTATTTTATTCGTCGCACGAGCTGATGTAGTGTGTGTGTGGTTTTTTAACCAGGACCCTTAGTACGAGTTTTTTTACTTTACTCGAAATATTGTGTATTCGAGAAAAATGTATGCGAACTTGAAAAGTTTCGAAACTTGTTTTGCCAGGGGTGCTTTACAAGTTCACAAACATTTTTCTCGAATGCACAATACTTCGAGTAAAGTGAAAAAACTCGTACTCAGGGTACAGATGGCTTTACCAGAGACAAATCTTATGTAGGGGATATAAAAAAGACACAGTCACCAAAATAAGGTCCCAGTGCGTGGAGGTTTATTTTTAATGAATATTTGGGAGCCTTTGTGTCAGATGGTTGTGATTTCGAAACACAGAAAACCTATCAATTTTGCACGCGTTTTTTTATGTATCTTTTTCTTCTTTTATTGTTAAATCTGTAGAACATTCTATAATCTATAATCTAAGTTGCAAAGGTATATTAAAATTAAATGCTCATACCAAATGCATGCCCACAAACGAACACATGTAGTTCGCGCTTACAGATGCTGCATATTGTGTACTTTAAAATTTTATGGAATAAGTTACGGGTATCTGTATTTCCATCCCAATTTAACCTTTCCCTTTTGAAATCAAATATCAATCGCCATTTCCTCTCAGTCTCTCAAAACACAACGCAACACACACGACAGCACTACGCAGCTAACGGCCCTGCAACCAGACAAGAACAACTGCCATATCACCAATACCTCTGCGGCACTATAACAAGTGTCATAGACCCCTAGAGTCACTTTAATCTAGGGAGTCTACTGCACAGGCTTTCTGAAAAAAAATCCAAACTTAAAATGAACATATATACCCTGCAACTTTTGCCAACCTTCCCTGAAAAAGGGATGACATTACCAAGGTGAACATTTTAGTAGAGCGTGGGTGGTCACTGGTCAGCCTTATAACAGCCTAGTTGATGATGATGATGATGGATGATTTCTTTCCTGTGGCGCCATTTAATGGTCCAGGACCATCTCAAGGGTGCCATGGCTTCTGGAGAAAAGCAGTATCTTCAGTCCCTTTCTGAAGGTGGTGGTAGGCTAGTTCGCGCGAACACCGACGGGCAAATTGTTCCAGGCAACCGGCCCGGCCACGGCAAAGCTCCTGTCTGCAAAATTTGATGTGTTCGCATGATGAACAGAAACAAAACTGTCATGCAGAAGTGACCGTCTGCAGCTAGTTGTATATGAGTAAAGTTCGCTTGTAGGTATGCACCTCTTTATAACTTACAAACTGTATATACGAGGTTGTGATATTACTTATGCAAAACGCTCCGGAATAGGAAATGTACTAGAGGTGAACAAATTTAATAAATACTGACTTTTGTAACTTATACTATACATGCTCTTTGTATAGCGCCCAGCAGTTGCTGTGTGCAGCTTTCTCAGAAAATAAACAGAAAATGCATCCCCACAGCTGGTGATGATGATTTAGTAAAGCTTGCGTTTTATCATTGAATTTATACAGAAATAAAATATACAAGATATAATAATAATAAGAAAATTCGTCTTTTGCACAAATATTCAGGGGGGGTCTTCATCTTTTGTATCAAACGCTTCCAGTGCTGTCGATCCAAAGCATTTGTTCTCCAATTCATATAGCTACCACTTTTTACCGCTATATTCTTTGAGCTGCTTTTTAGTTCTCATCCTTTGACTTATAGGTTGGTATGAGAATGACCTTCCGTACTGTAAAAAAAGTTCACTTTGCCAATGTCACCCCTGTTTCAGCGAAGGTCGGAAAAAGTTGCAGTGTGTATGGTCATTTAAGATTTGGATTATTATTTGTAAGTAAACATGCAGTATTGGTAAGCGTGAACTTGCACGTGTCTGTTTGCGGGAATGCATGTAATATGAATTTTAAATGTTCAATTTTTCAAAACAAAAAGGATTGAAAATGCAATTTAGTCAAAAACGCACGTACTTATGCGTGTGACAGAGATGTTACCCAGTTGACGGCTGGTCGCACACTGAACAATAACAACACACTACTGCTCTTTATATACCCAACGCGCACCGGTAACTTTCAGTTTTTTTTTTTTTGTGAAAACGGCTATACTGTAAAAGCACGTAGTTGCTAATAAATACGTTTACAATGTATAATATATGTTAAATTTACATATTTATTGGGAAAAAAACTCTGTATTTACTTTATTTTCACCATCTTGTAAACTTTAAACAAGCAACACTCCACAAAAGATTCCCGCTGTGAAATGAAAATGTTAAATATGTCAAAGATCAGCACTTCGCAAACTCTCAATGATTATTATCGACTTGCAAAGTTTCCCAAACTGAGATCGCTGTTGGTTCAAAGGCTTTCCTCATCCCCCATCTCTCTCTATTCGCCTTATTCACCAATCTTACTAAAACTTCCCTTAGGCCTTACAAGCGCTTAGATTGGTGAAATCCATTTCAAAAACAATACTAAAATTTTTCAAACACTCTAATAATAATCATAATATTACGATGATTTATTTGGTGAGCGCTGTTTTTATGTAAAGTCCGTAAAAAGAAATAGATCCCGAATCGCCACATGCAACCCCTTCGGTGATAGCGCAGGCATGAGGTTACATTATATGTGTAGCTTAATTGCGTTTGACAAACTGGACAGAATAAATATTGTGTGAAAAGTATTATGAAGCGCTATTCTGCTAAATTCCTTAAACTTTGGATATCAATCAAAGTCGGAGCTTACCAGCGCTCGCGAAAAAAATTCCATATACATACATAAAAAAATCACAGTTTCCTTATTTTTGGTAACAAATTTCTGGACTAATACATAGGTTGGTATGCGGCTGACCACCAATGCTGTAAAAAATGGTTCACTTTGTCAATGTCACTCCTTGTTTCAGGGAAGGTCGGCAAAAGTTGCAGAGTGTATGTCCATTTGAGATTTGGTTTTTATGTTGTAGGTTCACATGCGGCATGCTCAAGCGCGAAATTGTACTTGTCTGCTTGTGAGAATGCATGTAATGTGAATCTCCAATGTTACATATCTTTGCAACTTAGATAAGAATCCCAATCCCTGACTTATAGGTTAGTATGAGGCTGACCGCCCATACTGTAAAAAATGGTTCACTTTGCCAATGTCACCTCTGTGTCAGGGAAGGTCGGCAAAAGTTGTAGGGCTTATGTTCATTTGAGGCTTAGATTTTATTTGCAAGTACATATTCAGCATTTGTAAGCGCGAACTACACGTGTTTGTTTGTGGGCATGCATTTGAGAAATTTAAATGAATATATCCTTTCAATTTAGATTATAGATTTCGTCACCTTGGTCGAACTTGGTTCAGTGCCGCACTGTCACTAACGTGAGTGTTGTTTTTGAATAAGGCGGATCTCTCCCCTCTCTAGCAACTAATCGGGAAGACAATGTATATGCAAATGCGGAAACTTGGGTCGCCCTTACAATCGGGCTCAGCTAGAGATATCCGCCTCTGGTTCAAAGACTCTCACTTAGCGAGGTGGGGGCAAATAACACGTAGTCAGGCATCGAGTAATAACACAGAAGAGCAGAAACTTACTTACTGCATTGATACTGTTACGAAATTAGGGTTCAAAATTCTTTCAAATTAAAATACACAGGTCTTCTTATACAGTTGTTTATTTTACACTTTTAAATAATTTATTTTCACAAAGCTTTCTCGACTATTCCACTTGGTTTCTGTTCACTGATCAAGTTAGTTCTATGTGTTTGTAAATCTCGTATGATGCTACTCGCCCTGCAAGCCACTCGCACCCTTCTTATACTCTTTAAAACAGTACAATCTAGACCTATATTTGCTAGACAGTTCCAGAAAGGCATAGTAATTATTATTTCTCGATGCTTCACGTACTCCATTCAATGATTCCTACCCACACAATACAATACAGAATTCCTATAACTAATACCTACTTATTTTAGATATTTATATTTCATATTTACATAACAATACATGGTACTGTTGTGTTTTACTGGGTTCTATTTTACTTAAGCTCCAGTTACTTATTTTCACAGAATTTATTTTACACAATTTAGTTTCCTTGACTTATAGGTTGGTATTAGGCTGACCACCCATACTGTAAAAAAGTTCACTTTGTCAATGTCACCCCTGTTTCAAGGAAGGCCGGCAAGAGTTGCAGGGCTTATGTTCATTGAGATTGGGTTTTTATATTGTTGGTCCACATGCGGCATGTGTTAGCGCGAACTTATACATGTCTGCTTGTGGGAATGCGTTTTATATGAATCTTAAATGATATATATCTTTGCAGCTTAGATTTAGATTTAGTTAACAAATTACAACAAATAATTTCCAGTTCTGGCTTTCAAACTTCACGGCTCAATGCTTTGTCGGACAATCTGCCCTGCAAAAGATTTCGACTTACCTTTATACTCGTTCATACGGACACACGGTCGATTCTCGATTGTTCTCGAACAAAGTGGACGATTTCAATACCAGAACATTCCACCAGCGTGATAAGGAGTATTCAATAATACTACCATCATGGATCATACTCCCAGATGGTTCTACTCAGGCTATCGTACATGTATGTATAGGTGCGTCTAGGTACTAGGTACTTTATTTCGTAGTTCGTAACACTATAATCATCATACTAGTGCCAGACTGTTCTATGTATGCATGTACATTCGCACGTAGGTACTCGTGCGACTGTAGGATACGTAGGTAAGTTCGTTACAATACTGTAGCCCACATTTGTATCAGTCTTCTATCAAATTCTATTTTTTCTTGCTTTCTCCATTTTGTGTTTTAACACTCAATTATAACACATGCCACAATGTCTTAAAATAATGCCTTTTTCCTTTATAATTCGTCAATTTTATCGATCACAAAATTTATACTATAGCGTCTATGTTCGGACTGGTTCGGACATAGTACGGAAGCTAATGTTGCCACCTTTTTTCAAAAATATTTTTACATTAACCGAGTTTTTTTGTTGCAACTTTGAAGCTCTTTGCTCTCTTTCTTACTAAGGACCATTTTCGTAAGTAGGTTAAAATATATATAAATAATGTTTTTTTTTTTTAAATAATTTCTAGTCCACAGATATCATAAGTCAGTGTAGTCGGGGCTCACAAATTAATGGATTTAACTAGCGGACGGATCGATTTTCAATTGGATGCCTGTTGTGAGAGACTTGGGAAAAGTTTTGGCCATCTCTCTTAACAAATAGTCCTGCAAAGGTACGTCAAAACGGCGCGTGTGTAATTTAAAAAACAAACGCTACTATAGTGTATTCCTTGCTGCGTTCTCCCCGAGGGGATCGCATGAGGTGAGTGAACCTATTTCTTTTTACAGGTAAGGGGGTCGACCTTACGCCAAACACTTCAGTTGAGGCGGGGATTTCCCAGCTCCCGAAGGTGCTCGTAATCTAATCTAATATAATCTTATCTAAGCTGCAAGGATATATACCATTTAAGATTTACATTAAATGCATTCCCACAAGCAGACATGTATAATTTCGCGCTAGCACATGCCGCATGTGGACCTACATTATAAGAACCCATCTCAAATGAACATAAGCCCTGCAACTCTTGCCGTCCTTCCCTGAGACAGGGGTGACATTGGCAAAGTGAACCATTTTTTCACAGTATGGGTGGTCAGCCGCATACCAACCTATAAGTCAAGGAACTAATTAAAATAACAGTATACCTACCTTATTTTTGGTCACAAATTCCTTTACTTAACAGTACCCTTAGTACAAGTTGCAAATTTTGAGTAATGTAAAGTTTACGGCAATTATTAAAGAGTGATTTCCCCCAAAATCTGCCGTTTTTGTTTGTTTAAACATGATTTTCTTCATCACTGTAACTCTTTTGCTAAGACCATAAAGTGTAAGAAACAAAAACGGCAGATTTTGGGAGAAATTCCTATTTAATATTTTCCGTAAACTTTACTTTTCTCAAGTTTTGCAACTCGTACTAAGGGTACTGGTTGGTATGCGGCTGACCACCCACGCTGTAAAAATGGTTCACTTTGCCAATGACACCCCTGTTTCAGGAAAGTACGGCAAGAGTTGCAGGGTGTATGTCCATTTGAGATCTGGTTTTTATGTTGTAGGTTCACATGCGGCATGTGCGAGCGCCAACTTGTACGTGTCTGCTTGTGAGAATGCATATTTAATGTGAATCTTCAATCTTACATATCTTAGCAACTTAGATTATATTAGAACTAAGGTTGTACAGCTTTTGAATTATTATAATTTCCACTTCTTATATCGACTTGACACACTTTGAAACGACACAGTCTCTTTTTGTTTTCATTTTAATTTTTCTTTCAATTTCAACACCCCCCCCCACCCCTCAATCTTTAACCGCCCCCTCACCCCTGTACCCCCCTCCCCCTTCACTATTCCTCCAGGCGCTCCTTAGAGAGGACCTGCCTTATGAAATACGTGATGGGAATTTCATACAAAATTAAAACAACAAAAAACGACGCAACGTCGCACCTTAAAGAAAATTAAAAAAACATTGTGCCTCCTTAAGAATAATAGTAAATAAATTAGAATAATAATTAGCTAGCAAAAAACCATTTTAACAAATTAATCAATCTTTTTCATCTCTCCACGTTTTCCGTTGGACTTTTTAACACCAAAAGGAACCATAATTTGAGGTAGTTCATTTTGGGAAAAAACCGTTTTCTGTTTCAATTGAATTTCATTGTATTATTTTTAAGTTTTTGATATTTATTCTGACCGAAAAAAAGGCGGCTGATCTGCAATATTGGCGGCTAAGGTTTTGAATGTCTAAACGTTAATTTTAATTGTTACATTGTATTTCATAAGTTTTATTTGCTTTCATGGCTTATAGGTTGGTATGAGGCTGACCACCCATACTGTAAAAAATGGTTCACTTTGCCAATGTCACCCCTGTTTCAGGGAATGTCGGCAAGAGTTGCAGGGCTTATGTTCATTTGAGGTTTGGATTTTATTTGTAAGTGCACAATCAGCATTTGTAAGCGCGAACTACACGTGTTTGTTTGTGGGCATACATCTGAGAGCTTTGAATGAATATATCCTTGCAACTTAGATTATAGATTATAGATGGCTGGATTCAGATGCTTAAAATTGCTGTGTTTAAAAGTGGTTCATTGATTTTTTCCTCTTGGTTAGCACTTGTGACTCGTGAATGGAAAGTTGTTGGTTCGAATCCCGACGGAGCACGAAAAATATACAATTTATATTTTCAAATATACGCTCTTCGCTTGGTGAAAAATTTAGATACCTTTACGAATGTCCGATCACCAAAAGTCCATCTTGCCTTACAGCAACTGAGTTTGCTTGAGAATTAGCGCTTTGTACAGCGACGACCAAGCTCGCAGAGGGCTTTCGAGGTGTGATTCACGCAAAATAAATCAACCTAATATTATTATCACAATATTTTTTTTGGGTCTATTTTCTCATACGACCCATTTCATCAATTCCACAAAAAGATTTCACATGTCAGGTGCTATTTCCTATTATTGAATGAGTCCCAAATCGAATCAAACTCCCTATCTCTCTCTAAATATATCCCTCTCTTTCTGTGACGTCATCACTCATCTTTTTCACATGTCAAATATATTTATGGAACCCGTATTGTGTCCACGTATGAAATTTTCATACAAATAACAAATAAGTGCCCCAAGTATGGAATCTAATCTAATCTAAGTTGCAAAGATATGTAACGTTGGGGATTCACATTACATGCATTCCCAAAAGCAGACACGTACAAGTTCGCGCTGGCGCGGCGCATGCCGCATGTGAACCTACAATATAGAAACCAAGTCTCAAATGGGCACACACCCTGCAACTCTTGCCGACCTTCCCTGAAACAGGGGTGACATTGACAAAGTGAACCATTTTCTGCAGCATGAGTGGTCAGCCGCATACCAACCTATAAGTCGAACGTTGCATGAATTCCCTTCAATCACGTCTAAAAAGTGTTAAAATCTCCTCGCTTAATAGGTTAGTATGAGGCTTACCCCCTATGCAGTAAAAACTTGATTCGCTTTCGCCAATGCCACCCCGGTTTCAGGGAAAATCAGAAAGAGTTGCTAGGTTTACGTCCATGTGAGATTTGGTTTATTTTGTATGTACACATGTCGTAGTAGAGGAAAACCGAGAAAGGTATGGATGGACCAAATTTCCGAAATTGCGAATGAATCGAATATCCAGTTATACTAAAAGGAGAACCTGTATGAAAACGGTTATGACTCTGGAGGAAATGAAAGATGTATGTAAGGACAGAAATAAATGGCGGTTGATCCGTAATGTTGGCAGCTAGGGTTTATTAAATTGGAATTGGTTTTCTGTTTGTTGTCCATAGATATTATTATTCATTGATTTATAAAATGTAATTTGTCGTGTATGTTCCTTGACTTATAGGTTGGTATGCGGCTGACCACCCATGCTGTAGAAAATGGTTCACTTTGCCAATGTCACCCCTGTTTCAGGGAAGATAAGAGTTGCAGGGCTTATGTTCATTTCACATTGGTTTTTTATATTGTAGGTCCACATGCGGCATGTGTTAGCGCGAAATTATACATGTCTTCTTGTGGGAATGCGTTTTATATGAATCTTAAATGATATATATATCTTTGCAGCTTAGATTTAGATTTAGATTTAGACACATGCAGCATGTGTATTGAAGAGGTGAATCAGTCTTCATTGAAGAGGTACAGCACGAATAAGAAGTAGAAGAATGATCTATGTATAAAGTATAGGTTATGTATAATATGCCGTAATATAAATAAGTAACCAAATGCAATCATGGAAAGCGTACAAAGTAATATATAAGAAAAGCATTTACAGGTATATAAGTTACACATGCGTACAATATTCCTTCCTGTAGAGCAGGGTTTTTCAATCTGTGAGTCGCGACCCTCAGGGAGGTCGCGAAGCCTTACTTGGGAAAACAATTCAGTTTCTTTGAAACGACGGGCTCGTTTACTTTTCAAAGATTTGCCAAATCAATAATATTGTTACGATTTTTAGGTTCGGAAGTCTTTCAATTAACAACACTGGTCTTCTTTTACAGTTATTTATTTAACACTATTAAATTTATTTTAACAAAGGCACTCTCGACTATTCCATTACACTGGTTTTAGTTCACTGGTCAAATTTGTTCGTTGTATTGGTGAAGCTCACAGATGACTGACTCTAGTGCAAGCAATAAGCGTCTTATATACTTTTCACAACAGTATTATCTAGAAACTATATTCGCTAGACAGTTCCAGAATTAAGGAAAGATTCAAGTAGGTACGTAGTTATCATTATTTCTAGACGCTTCAAGTAATTTATTTAATTATCCCTACCCACACATACTTATGAGGATTCCTATAACATAGCTATAACTAATACCTATACTTATTTTAATATTACCTATTTACATAACAACATTAAAGAATGAAAAAAACGGATTTTACTGACCGTGCAAAAGAGAAGAATGATTTTCTCTACGTTTCGTCGGATTCATATCCGACGTCCTCAGGAGATGTGTGTCCTCTACAAAGAGGAACCATGAACTGTTGAATTATTGTTGTTTGATCGAGGCCGAAGGTTGTAGGTACTTTTATTAACCTTCGGAGATACATCCATAGATGTCGCTATAGCCCCAGTTGTACAGAAGGACGATATTATGTCTTCTTGTGAAATCGTCCGATTAATGAAACAACATCATCGATCAAACAACAATAATTCAACAGTACGTGGATCCTCTTTGTAGAGGACACACGTCTCCTGAAGACGTCGGATATGACTCCGACGAAACGTAGAGAAAATCGTTCTTCTCTTTTGCTCGGTCAGTGAAATCCGTTTTTTTCAATCTTTAAAATGTCTAACGACCGTAATCATAATTTAAAATCTTAAATCAATAATAGTCCGGTTGATAGCTCAGTTGATAGAGTGCTTACATTCCATGCTGTGAGCTCGGGTTCGAATCCCACTGAGGGTGTCAGAAATGATTTCCCGTTTTGGTGTTCCCCAAACCCAAAATAAATACCTTGAAAAAGATTTGTTCTCTTAGCTAATCTCTTTTTTTTTTAAAAGAATTAGAAGTAGAAAAAGAAGAAGAAAGAAGACACAAGAAGTTCCTCGGTATTTTTCAACCAGTAAAAGGGTCGGAAAATCAAAAATATTGAAAAACACCGGTGCAGAGTGTATAGACTGTGGAGTGCTACCTAATATACCTGCTTTGGAAAGCTCCAATAACTGCTTCGATTCCAGGATTTTACATATCAACAGGGAGCGAGGAGGTACGGATGGCATAGAAGACACATTGCATATTGGGGGAGCCAAGTTTGAGTCCACCAATACCAGTGAAGAGTGGAACGGGTTGAATGGTGCTTCTAGATTTTATGATCGTTTGACTAAGGATAGGAAAAAATGGAGGCAACTCTGCAGAGGCTCTTGCCACCCCTAGCGGAATGGCGACAGAGTTACAGTTACAGTTACAGACTAGGGTTTTTTTAATTAGAATTTGGTATTCTATATTTATTTTGATTTTTATACATATCATACATTTTGACCGGTCCTTAGTCCAGTGGTGACACTTCGGACTCGTAAAAATGGAAGGTTGTGGGTTCGAATACCAGCGGAACATAAAAAAAATACCATTTATTGTTTCAAATTTGCTCTTCGCTGGGTTGAAAAATTCATAAAACCTTTACCAAAGACCGGTCATCAAAAGGTCCATCCAACCTTACAGCAACTGGGTCTTGCTTAAAAATTGACGTTTTCTACAGTGACGACCAAGCTCGCAGAGGGCTCTTGAGATGTAATACACACAAAAACAGCTCACACCAAATAAATCAGCCTTATTTAATTTTAATTTTAATATCATTATTTGTGATTTTAAAAATGCAATTTGTTGTGTATGTTCCTTGACTTATAGGTTGGTATGCGGCTGACAACCCATACTGTAAAAAAGGATTCACTTTGCCAATGTCACCCCTGTTCCGGGAAAGGTCGGCAAAAGTTGCAGGGTATATGTTCATTTTAGGCTTGGATTTTAATTTGTAAATACACATGCAGCATTTATAAGCGTGAACTTACACGTGTATGTTTGAGGACATGCATTTAATACGAATTTTAAATGGTTATATATGTTTGCAACTAGACTGTAAATTATAGATTTTAGAAACATTTTTCACCGGTAGGTATTAACGTATCTCTCCTGTGTGTATTACTTTGTCCTATCTGTATTTATTTTATTTATCTTGCAGATTTTCTTCCATATGATTTCCAATGGAATATTGCTCCCAACTCTGATGCATGGAATTGAAACGTGGACGGAGGGTGAAAGGTGTGGACGAAAAAAATGGCTTGATTTAGAGGAACGACCTGTAAGACTTTGAATGATTTGGTTCGAAATGGCTAGGCTATGAATAAGAGCTGTGTTTAAAACTTATCATACAAAAATTTGACACTATTTTTGTTTGAACGCAGCTCGCAACTTAGCAACACATACTCGTACCGTGTAACTTCTTGCCGTGTTATCCCCGAAGGGGTCGCATATGACGAGTGAACCTATTTATTTTTACAGGTAAGGGGGCCGGCTTTACGCCAACCCCTTCAGTGAAGCGGGGGGTTTCCCAGCTCCCGAGGGGGCTAGTACTCATTTCTTGTGAAGGCTGAGTAAACCTTGCCGGTTTTTTTATTTAAGGTTTGAAGTAAACACCGAAACGGGAAATCATTTCTGACACCCTCGGCGGGATTCGAAGCCGAGCTCTCGGCATAGAATGCAAGCACTCTATCAACTGAGCTATCGACCGACTTTCAAATGAAATAAGTGTCGAGCCCACTTGACCATAACTTCGACCCTGGTTCAACAGATACCATTGCATGCACACAAGCTTCAGCTTTCGCATGAAGACAACTGGCCAGGCAAAAAAGGTTGGTGGATTGCATTCCTTTCTACAAATCTATCTATTTTATTAAAAAAAAATTAACTTATTTAATTTGAAATAGAATATTACCTTATTAACGAATATCAATGGGCATTACGTATGTTTAACATTTTTAAACTTCATTTTTGTCCATCACGCAAGTTCTGTGTTACTCCTTCTCTCTTTGATAGAAACCAAAGAGGCTTTACACCCGTAAGTGTGGAAGTGGCGGGGGGGGAGGGGGGTTTAGGGAGGGGCAGGCGTAAGTGTTTCCTGTAAATTGATTTTACTTTTCAGCGCGCAATACAGCCGTGACTGAAATACCTAATACGCCGTGAACAAACAATAAGCACACCTCTCGATACAGTGTAAATCTGTCGCGTTACCTATACTTACTGATACATTTGTAACGTTACAAAAAATACTGAACATCTCAGTGTTTTTCTCCTGCGAAAGACTCGGTACAAAATATAAAATTATTATTTAAAATGATTTTCTTGGTGGACTATTGTCACAGTTCTATGTGACTAGGCTCCTTAGCAAGCAATAACAAATTAGAAGAAAGCTTTTGCTCTAGCAACCCAGCCGTGTAACGTCGCAATATTTTGAGTGTGTGAATCAATTATGGATATCGACGGTTAAAAGTCAGTAGGGTATAAGCGACATAAACTAAATTGATAAGGAGAACAGTTTAAAGTTTGAGATTGCAGAAAAATGGCATGACTTTTATATTTTTTATCATATTGTTTCAACCAAAAAAAGCTGAAAAAAATTACAAATAAAGGCATTTATTGGCATTCCTAATAATGTGGTTTTACGATGTTGTACGATTTTTTTATGTTACAAGCGCCTTTAGGACAAAAAAGGCCAAAATCTTGTCGGTTACACCAAAACCATACTTTAAAAACGTAGTTGTTTGTTGGGAATAAACAACACAAAAATCATCGTAGAGCTATGGGAGTTAGCGCATTAGAAAGAACGGAAAATTTTACGTAGGATAGTATTCATAACTCATTTTTGACCAATATGTCGCTTATGCCCTATTGCCTTTTAACCGTTGATATGTTCATCAATGATCAATGATATAAAATAATCTCTTTGTCCTCCTTAGACGAAAAAAAAAGATTCTTACATCGATTTTACCGGCGGGTCTTTGTTATTTTAACATCACCGCACGCACGTCGCACAAATCCAATCTGCACAATTTTCCGTAAGAAATATTCAAATACCAAGACAAGGGAACTTCTCGTCTCTTGTGTTGTTTTGCCGCTAACAAGGAGGAAAGTGAATGACAGATTGAAGGATGGTAAACCCCCAACACACCATTATGCAACATTCAGCATTCTTGCATGACTTATTTTTTGTGCAATCGTTGTGAATGTTTGTGATCATCGTATTCTTGAATTTATAGATTGGTATTTTTTTCCTTGACTGATAGGTTGGTATGCAGCTGACCACCCGTACTGTAAAAAATGGTTCACTTTGCCAATGTCACCCCTGCTTCAGGGAAGGTCGGCAACAGTTGCAGGGCTTATGTTCATTTGAGATTGGGTTTTTTATATTGTAGGTCCACATGCGGCATGTGTAAGCGCAAAATTATGCGTGTCTGCTTGTGGGAATGCATTTAATATGAATCTCAAATGATACATATCTTTGCAGCTTAGATTTAGATTTAGGTGTGAGGCTGAAGTGTAAATAATGATTCCTAACGGTACCTAATAATGATTTGAATTTGTTTGAGATTAATTAAGTAAGTGTTGAATCGAATATTCTGGTGAAGTCCAGGATGGTGGTATGTAACGATTCTCCATTTATCGATAATCTATTCTAATCTAAGTGGCCAAGATATCATCAAAACAAATACAGAATACAAAATTCTAATTTATAAAAAACCCTACACCTAGCCGCCAACATTACAGATCAACCGCCATTTCTCATTCACGCATTCCTCTTCACAAAAAAAAATCATGCAAATGTGTTGAATGTTCTGTAGACATCTGTAGAGAGGTCCAACTTTCTTCAATCTGTCTCTTAGGTGACGTCATACATGTGCATGCAAAAGGTGTTATAATAATAATAATCTATAATCTAAGTTGCAAGGATATATTCATTTAAAGCTCTCAGATGTAAGCCCACAAACCAACAAGTGTAGTTCGCGCTTACAAATGCTGAATGTGTACTTACAAATAAAATCCAAACCTCAAATGAACATAAGCCCCACAACTTTTGCCGACCTTCCCTGAAACAGGGGTGACATTGGCAAAGTGAACCATTTTTTACAGTATGGGTGGTCAGCCTCATACCAACCTATAAGTCAAGGAATATGAATAAAAAATTACATTTAAATATATAAAAGAACAAAACCTTACAAAGAAATCTATACAAAAAAAGTCAGAAATTTCCTATGCAAAAAATGTAGCAAATTAATACACCAACATTAGAAATCACCATTGCAGATTAGCCGCCACTTCTTCCTGTCCTTGCACACTTCTTTTATTTCATCCAGAGTCATAACCTATATAATCTAATAATAGTAATCTAAATTGCAAGGATATATTAACATTTAATATTCATATCAAATGCATGTCCACACACAAACACGCATAATCTCAAGTACAAATACTGACTGTGTACTTGCAAATTAAAAACAAACCTCAAATAATAATAATAATAATAATTTTATTCATTAAAAATATACAACAAATAATTTTACAAAAATTACTACAAAAATGTACACCAAAGCACATCTTAACATTTTATTACATTACATTTGTACACATAAGGAATTTAACTTAACAAGAAAATAATATCTACATGTGCCTGAACTAGGAAACTCCTGTGTCTCAGGCGTGATGATGAACATAAGCCCTGCAAGTTTTGCCGTCCTTCCCTCGAACAGGGGTTACATTGGCAAAGTGAACCATTTTGTACAGTATGAGTCGTCAGCCTCATACCAACCTTATTCTCTTCTCTTTCCACTTCCATTCAAATATCTATTAAAAAATATATGTCATGCAAATGTGTTGAATGTTTTGTAGACATCTGTAGAGAGGTCCAACTTTCTTCAATCTGTCACTTAGGCGACATACATGTGCATGCAAAAACTGTTCAAATATTGTTTTTTTTTACGAAAAACATGTTTTTTCTGATAAAAAGTTGTCACTTTGTTTTACGCGTTATTCACGCAAATAGCGCCATTTTTCAGAAGCGCGTGTTTTATTGCATCGAATTATTTCTCATATAAAGTCGGGGCGCGACCATCCATCAGAATTTGCAAAAAAAAAATTACAATTTTGAAATATTGGCAAATTGCATAAAGCGATTTGTACTCTGCCCCAAGTATAAAATAAAGTGTAAGCTCCCCTCGATTGTGTAAACAGAAAAAAATATGTGTAAACAAAACCACTCACTACATTAAGGCCCGGTAAATTGAACTGTAGTAATATTTTAGTTAACTAATACTTGAACTTTTATTCAAAATACTCAATCTCGAGTTAACTAAAACCGAACATTACCGATGTATGAAACCACGCCCCCAAATCTTGGAAATAATTAAAATGCCATTCAAAAGCTTTAAAACAAACAACTTTTCATAAAAATCATATGCCTAACCTTTATTAAGCTAGAAAACGAGACAAAAGATGTTCAGTTTGCAGCAATTTTGATGTATCCTTACATTAAAAAAGAACAGCTGCTGTCAGTGAAGCGCCGCCATCTTGAAAATCGAAAGTTAAAGTTACTAAATATTTACTGGCGAAATTCGGTGAGTGAAATATTATGATGATTTAACTAAAATTACATTTTTGTTAACTTTACGATACTTCAAAATACCGGGTCTAAGTGCTGTTTCTTCAATACATTGTTCTATTTACTAGATCGAGTGAACTAACGCTATTTAATATAATGCGTCAAAAAGTTACACTATATGTGTAGCTTAGTTGCGTTGCGTTACCCTGATTAAAAAACGTCGCGTAAATTCACTAATCTAATCAAATCTAGATTAGATGAGATAAGATTAGTGATCTATTAGTTAGATTAGATTAGTGATCTATTAGAAATCGAATCTAGATTAGATAAGATTACATTAGTGATCTATTAGTAATCGAATCTAGATTAGATTAGATAATATTAGTGATCTATTAGTTATCGAATCTAGATTAGATTAGTGAATTTACGCGACGTTTTATAATCAGGGTAACGCAACGCAACTAAGCTACACATATAGTCTATCTTTTTGCCTAATTATATTATTTCTTTGACCCTTAGGTTGGTATGAGGCTGACCACCTTAATCTAAAATCAATATCTGAGTTGCAAGGATATATATCATTTGAGGTTCATATTAAATGCATTCCCACAAGTAGACACGTATAAATTCGCGCTGACACATGCCGCATGTGTACCTACAAATTAAAATCCAAACCTCGAATGAACATAAACCTTGCAACTTTTGGCGACTTTCCCTGAAACAGGCGAAGTGAACCATTTTTTACAGTATGAGTAGTCAGCCTCATACCAACATATAATTCTTCTGATCTTTCGAGTAGAATGATTTGAAAATAATTCAATTTCTAACAGTGTTATTCACACGCAGCAAATCCATGGCTCAACAGCCACCTTGCGTGAATTTTCCATACAAAAAAACGTTGATCTATGTATCAGCTATGGATCAAATGTATTATGAATAACCCCGTAAGAAATTACTTAGAATTTGGGAAACAATTTTAATTTGCTTCAAATTAAAAAAAATATATATATATTTCTTGTGCTAAATTACAAATAGAATTTCCTTAGTTCTAAATTGGTATTTTTCCTTGATATATTTACAGACATAAAATAGATGTAATAAGTGTTTGCCCTCTTTTTCGCTTAAGTTGATTATATTTGCATGTCATGTTGGCGTGAAGCCATGCGTGGCTGAATGCCATGCATCTCACTGCAGTGCAACAATTCATTTGACTTCATAACCACATTTAAGTTGTAAAAAAATAATAACTACTTCACATACAAGCAAAATATGGAAACAAAAAACGTTGCTATTCTTAGACATTTTAGTCGTCCGTTGAGCCCACGCTTTGACAAACCAAGATGGCCGCAAGTGAACACCTGATAAGTGATCAGTTTTCATACAAATATTACCAAAGTTCGGTAGGTAAAAATGACCGTGGTGGTAAGACTTTCAGGCCAGGCATCATTAGTTTGTCAAAGCGTGGGGTCAACCGACGACTAAAATGTCTAAAAATAGCAAAAGGGTAGTGCAAATGTACGAATTTCAATACTTAAGTTAAATTTAACTAAAATCATTCCTTTCACTTCAATTTTTTAAGTTTTTTTAAAGGTTCTGTTCAGTATATAGATCAGTTGTTAGAGCGCTTTCGTGAAATGTCAGAGAGCAAGGGTTTAATTCCAGCCAAGGGTCTGAGAAATGATTCTTCGTTGTTTCGGTGTTTATTTCAAACACAAAAAAAATATACCACCAAGGTTTACTCAACCTTAGCTAGACTATTCGAAAGCTGGGAGAACCACACTTCAATTGATATGGTTATTGTGAAAATAAGTAGGTTCCACATGTCATATGCAACCTCTTCAACAAAACACCACAATACGATTAAAAGTTGCACTATATGCGCACTTTAATTGCGTTGTAGTAAATTGTTTTTTTTTTTAGAAATCCTGTGCGGGAGACTCCCTAGATTCTAGAGACTCTAGGGGTCTAGACTTGACCAGTCTTTGGTAAAGGTTTATGAATTTTTCAACCTAGCGAAGAGCATGTTTGGAAATATAAAATGTATATTTTTGTGCTCCGCCGGGATCTGAATCCACAACCTTCCATTTACGAGTCCGAAGTGTTGCCACTAGGCTACACCCGGTCCAAGAACTTTTACTGTTTATTTTTCTTAATTAAATCTTGCGTGGACTCTTACGCTCAGGAATGATTAAAATATCGGCCTTTTGCATCAAAAACGTTCTACACATGAGACAACATACAAAAATGCCACGCGGGACTGACAGTCTAGGGCGAGGTTAAAAAATGAAATTCTTTCAGACTAAACAAACACAAAGAAAAATGTATATACACTGGACAATAATCCTCATCAATTATTTGATAAAGGGATGGAGGCCCAGGTCCAGGAGGGGTATAATTTTGTAAGGGAAAGGTCCGTGATCCCGAGGGGGTTAGATTTCATCTCTGAAGGAGAAAAACAGGGCAGTTTAACCGTCAAATTTTCGATTCTGTTTATTCTTTATGAAAACCCAGGTACAAAATATCACGGAAAACGTTTTGACATAAAATGTATTCAAATTAAAACAGCGCTCCCAGTGAACGTTTTACTTTTCAAATACATTTTGTTTTTAGCAATACGCTTGAGTTGAAACGTGTAATGGTTGCAGGTATTATTTTTTTCTTTACAAGGAATTCTTTATATTATAGTGAATGAGAAAAAAAATTATGAAAATATACCTAGAAGCATCGATATATAAAAGAACTAGATGGACTCAGAAAGCAATCCTGTGAGAATTAGGAATGCGTTAACCCACTCACCATATAAAAATCCAAATTCAGTCTATCGGTACTACACGTGTTTGTTTGTGGGCATACATCTGAGAACTTGAATGAATATACCCTTGTAACTTAGATTATAGATTAAACATAGGTATCCTTCCAACTATGAACAGGTGTGTTATCTAATTGAAAAAAAAAACATTTCATTGGCAAACTGGATATTTTCTAAAAGTATATAATATGATTACGTTCATAAAATTTATTTTTCATTTTTCGAAATATTTTTCTCGCGAAAGTGACTGCCATTTTTAGAACCAGTGACGTTCAATATGTAACTTCTATGCTTGCGGTAATAATCCCGTACACAATGAAATCGGAACTTTTTTGAATTCAGTATCCATCAGATATTTTCATACTTTCAACGACACTAGTAACAAATTCCGTTTCCATGGTAATTTCATGGTTTCTATGGTGATATGTACATAGATTGATGACGGAGTAGAGACACGTTACTTACATAGAAATGAGAAAAACATTTTATATGTCGTGAGCGAGACAGCTAGGGATTGCAATTGCTGGATCCCTCATCCAGCAATCCAGCTGGATCTAGCGCATTTTTCAGCCTGCTGGATCCAGCACCGGCTGCTGGATCCAGCGCTGCGGATCCGCAAGTAATTAACTTTCCAAATAATGGCACAAAGTCTGGCTTGCCAGCATTGGCGCTTTGCTAGATGCTCTTACAGCTCGGCGGGAACGATGTTGCCGCTCTATTATGATGACGAAGACACGCTTAGTTGTAGAAATTAAACAAACACCAGCTGAACATGAAGTAAGTCAGTGATACAGCGAACTTCTTAATAAAATCCGAAAAGTTGTAAAGACTTTTAAAAGATCACCTACCAAAGATGAGATGTTTTTGCAAAAATACAAAAAGGAAGAAAAGAGCAAAGAATTGAGTTTGAGTCTTGACTGCTGTACTAGGTGGAACAGTTTGCTCAGCATGCTGGAACGTTTCTGCTGAAAGTTGAAAAGTTTGCATCGATAAAGCCTTCATAGACACTGGCTCCGAGACTAAATTCACAGCGGACGAGTGGTCACTAATCAGTGAGTTGATCCCCAGGACGCCCGTCTTCAACCAGTTAAACTGGCCGTTAAAGTTCTCTCAAAAAGAGAGCCGAGTTTGATAACTGCTGACACAAATTTGTCTAAGACAAATTAAAAAGTCAGGACACAATCTTGAGTGCAGATCTTTCTGAGGCACTCCCCAAAAGAATCAAAGAACGGTGTCTTACAGATGTCATAGGCATGCAGATTTATCTACAGAACCCGAAGAAGTATGACGAAGAAATTTCCCATTACCAAAAAAATATGCAATGCGTCAGGAGATGAAAACATGCTGAATCGTGTAAACGCATATTTAGTGGAACCATCAACTGTGTAAGAGCAAGAAGATATAATAGAAGTAGAAAACATGGACAGGATAAACCGGAATTGAAACAAGAACTGAAGATTAGCTAAAATATGAAAAAGAAAACTTCATGAAACCGAAAGAAACGAGAACTCAGAAGGATTATGATACGATATTAAAAAAGGAAATGACTGTTTATGAAAATGAGGGAGAGGGAGGGAAAAACTAACATTAATTTACGATTATCAACGTTAGATTACGATTATCAGAAACTAACCAACAAGTGTAGAGGCAGAATGGGCCTTTTCTGCAGCCGGATATATATATATATATGAAGGTAGCCAGTTGGGAGACAACACCATTAATACCTTTTGTTTCTTGAGATCATACTACCAGAAAAAATTATAACTTTTACTCTGTCTGTCTACTCTACCTCTAAAAAGTAAGAGTTTATGTTATATTTGGGATTTGTTATTTTGTTAAAATGTTTAATTAACACGTTTCTGAAATATTTAAAAAAAAAACAGTTTCATTTCTTCGAAAATCAATAAATTGCTGGATCCGCGCTGGATCCAGCTGGAATAGTGTTGGTCCAGCAAAAATCCAGCTGGATTGAAAATGCTGCTGGATTGCAATCCCTAGAGACAGCACTATAAACAATGCATGGTGTCAAAGACGGTGCATCATTTCAATTGGAACTAGATCACATTCACAGCCCCTCCATTGAATAACTACTTCCATTCCTACAAGAACAGTACTCCGAATATGAAACATTACTTTATCTCCTCTCGATTGCGTAAATTGGAGAACTGCATGTAAGCTAAATCACTCACAGGGAGTGCCCTCGAATATTTCATATATTTTTATTCACACAATCGAGAGTTTTCACAATAATGTTTATTACTAGGGGAACAGTAGGTACTTACACCCACTTGCCCGGATATTCTTTTTTTGTTTTTCCTGGAAAAGAGTTTATTCTTATTTTATCCTTTTCATTGCAAAAGGAAAACAATTTTAATTATTGATGGGAGGATCAGAGGAAATATTTTGTATTTTGAAAATATAATAAAATGGATCAGTTATTTGTTTTAGACCTTAATTTAAAATTCCACGAGATTAGGTCCGTAGACAGTACGCTCCCCCAGTTCTTGTTTGCCGTATAGACCAATTCTGTCAAACGTGACTTTTTAATGCAGTTGTCTTAAAAATCAAATTCTACACAATCTGAGCTAAGTAAAAACGTAAAACTCGATAATGTGAGAGATGTTTTAAATATTTTTTGTAATCAATTTCCTGTTTTCATCAGACACATTGGTCCAGTACACATGCAAACATTGTTCATGTAAAATTAGCTGAATGGTCTATACGGCAAACAAGAACTAAGGCAGCGAGCAGTAGCGTAAAAGAAGAAAAAGCATAATGAAGGTGATGGATATGAATGAATTGAAGGAGGTTTGTAAGGATAGGAAGAAATGGACGCAGCTCTGCAGAGGCTATGGACACCTCTAGGGGAATGGCGACAAAGTTACAGTTACTGCAACATTTTGAGAACTGCTTCTCGAGTCTGCACATGAGCACATTCACCCTGTTATGCAGTCGTATGCACAGGTGTGCTAAGGTGTTATATAAACTACAAATAAGTATACATCATCAGGAACAGAAGGGGAGGAAGGTTCTTCTGTTTAATCAACAAATGACAAAAAAACATACACTAAAGTCTGGAAGCAGACGTGTACACTGGGTAGAGGTAAACGCAAAAAAAAAATTAAGGAAACCTGTGCGGAGACTCCCTAGTTTCAAGAGACTCTATGACACTAGTTATAGTTGTTGGTGATGGGGCAGTTGTCCTTATCCGGTTGAAGGGTCGTTAGCTACGCAGTGCTGTGGTGTGTATTGCGATGCATGTTGGGTTGCTGTGTTTTGAGACACTGAGAGGAAGTGGCGATTGATATTGGATTTGAAAAGGGTTGGGTTAAATTTGGATGGAAACACAGATACCGGTAACTCATTCCATAAGCGGGCAGTTTGGCAAAGGAATGAGTCGTGTAAACACCAAGCTCTCATAGTTTTGATAACGACTGCAAAAAGCCGTTCTACGAATTGCCCTTGTTGTGACGAGAGGAGGAGGTATTTAAGTGAGGATATTTCATCAGAACAGACGCCATTATAGTGCCTATAGAAGAGACTGAACATTTCAACTTTCCTTCTGTGCTCGAGAGAATGTAGGTTGGCTGTAAAATAATATATTAAAAAACCATTTGACTTTAAATAATCCATTATGAAAATATTTGAGTTCAATAACTCATATTACGCAAATTAATTGAAAAAGACAAAGTTGTGACGTTGTACGGCCGAGTTACTATGGAAGGGGAGCACAAATAGAATTCTATTCGTTTCCGTAGTTCCATACATGTGTGACGTTTAAAATAGATTTCAATGCATATTTTTTTATTATAAGTCATGAAAAATAAAATTTTCTGAAATAATTATTCATGATGGGAACACCAAAAATAGGTTGGTGAATTTCATTACACCTCAAAAAGTTAGGTAGGTACGTAAAAAATGTACCGACCTCATTATAACTAGATATTCATATGTTTTCAGAGAAAGTATGTTTTAGTCGGTGTTATGGCCTAGGGAGTCAAGTCGCTATTCTTGACTACCGTATTTGGAACAAAACTACGCTGGTTCGAATCACGTCTGGCCCATTTGACTATAACTTCGACCCTGGTTCAACATATGCCATTGCATGCACACAAGCTTCTGTTTTCGCATGAAGACAACTGGCCAAGCAAAATAGGTTGTTGAATTGTATTCTTTTTCACAAATCAATTTAAATATATATTTAATTTTAAGATTTCACGTATATTATTCATATTTATGGATTTCCAGGTAATCCGTTGACTATTCTTGTTTTCGAGCCGACGTTTCAAATCGATCACACGATTCATCATCAGGGTGGTCCTTTTGTGTTCGTGGTTGGGCTTCGACTGGTTTGTGATGAGCTTCTTTTGCAGGTCAGTGCGAGGCGGGGTGAGAAGGAGTCAAAGGCCAAACACGCACACAACAGGACCGCCCTGATGATGAATCTTGTGATCGATTCGAAACGTTGGCTCGAAAAGTAGAATAGTCAACAGATTACCCGGAAACCCATAAACGTATATTCTCAAAAAAAAACTTAAATAATTGAAAACCCTCGTTCGTCACTGCAGTGAAGGCTGTACCTTTCATATTTTCCTCACCCCTTGCCCTCCTCCCCTTCATGTATACGCTCTGACGTCACCAGGGGAAATCATGGCTTCAATTTGAGGAATTCTGGAAATAATATTGTGGAGCAGTCCGTGCATGGCGGGAATCTGGCAAACTGAATACATTACCCACGGTGTACCTGACTTCATACTGTAAACAAAACACCGTACTATTTTTTTTTCAATTAAAACTAAGTCCCGTTTCGGTGTTTATTTCAAAATCAAAATAAAATACCGGAAAGGTTCACTTAGCCTTCCCAAGAAGTGAGTGCCAGCCACCTCGGGATCTGGGAAACCCTCACTTCTACTGAAGTGGTTGACGTGAGACTGCCCTCCTTACCTGTAAAAATAAATAGGTTCCACTCGCCACATGCTGAACAAATTAATCTAGAACCACTGCTGAGTCGGATCACGACCATTGGGAAGGCCTTTCGTCACAAAAAAATATGGCATTGCATGAGCGTTCTGTGATACGCTTCCCCAGATAGAAATGTATATACAAAACGGGTGTGAGGCTGGGATTTTACAATGGCCTATCTACAAATAGGTTCTGTAAGATCTACGACGGCCGTCAAGACTTCCACTCCTGGATTTCATTTCTGATACGATGTTTGACTCGAGATTGAATGTTGTTGTACCTCTTGACTAACATGCTTGTCTCTTGTTTGTTCCAGTCCCCATATCTGACGTGCAAGGAGTACTGAGCAAGAAAGCCGCCCTTCCTTGCGACATAGAACCCCTGGACAGAGACGACGCTGTCTCCATGGTGCTCTGGTTCAAGGAGTCTGATGGAGAGCCTCTCTACAGGTAAGACTAGTGAAATAACTAAGTAATCCACGGTCTCACCGAGTCAGGTCCTTACTTTTTCAAAAATCCAAGACTCAAACTCAGGACTTCGACCTGTCTCTGGTTGGTGAACAATCCTTTCGTCATGACAACGTTCCCAATTTCTCCCAATATGTAAATCTGGTTTACTATATTGCATGCCTAGAAGTGTCCTGGCTCTCGGATCTTCGCAACCAAATGTGCTTTGATCCCGAGATAGCCACCGTTGTTAGTCTTTCCAGAAATCCATTTATTTGGGATCTATTGAGTCCCAGATCCTTAAGAAAAGTATATACTGAGTTGGCTAGCATTCCTCTTGCTCCCACGTCCACTGCATACAATCTTGTGATATATCTATTTTTTGTGATTTCATCTACTAGTCTTTTGTACCTATTTAGCTTGTTTGTATGGTCTTTAGGCATGTTTATCTCCCAAAGCACCGTTAATTTAAGAAAGAGTACTTGCTTTAGGTCATTTGAGTAAAGAAGTATGTCGGGTCTCGTATGTCTACGAATGAAACGAATGCCTACGAATGAAACGTATATCTACGAATAAAACGTATGTCTACGAATAAAACGTA
The DNA here is from genome assembly GCA_951799405.1 of Agapetus fuscipes. Lineage (NCBI taxonomy): Eukaryota > Metazoa > Arthropoda > Insecta > Trichoptera > Glossosomatidae > Agapetus > Agapetus fuscipes. The sequence continues at coordinate 9,931,853 of OX637359.1, forward strand.
TGTCTACAAATGAAATGTATGTGTACGAATGAAATGTATTTCTACGAATGAAACGTATGTCCACGAATAAAACGTATGTCTACGAATGAAATGTATGTCTACGAATGAAACGTATGTCTACGATTAAAACGTATGTCTACGAATGAAATGTATTTCTACGAATGAAATGTATGTCTACGAATGAAACGTATGTCTACGAATGAAATGTATGTCTACGAATGAAACGTATGTCTACGAATGAAACGTATGTCTACGAATGAAATGTATTTCTACGAATGAAATGTATGTCTACGAATGAAATGTATTTCTACGAATGAAACGTATGTCTACGAATGATTTCTAATAACATCTTTAATTTCTGCAGACAAACTATATTATTATCTTGATGAGGGAACGCTTCATTTCCAACAGTTCATCCAAGTTTGCTCTAGTTTCCTTCGCTGGAAGTTGTTCAGTGGAAGTTTTTCAATAAGCTGCACCTTGCAGTGGTCGCACGGTGTATAAACGCGCACATACACGTGTCCACCAGAGGGTGCGGCACGCGCGCACTAAATGCAAGCCGTAAATCTGGAACCCTGGACCGAGCAGGTACCTACTGATATAGCAGGAGACATATGGCCAGTGGTGTGTAGATGCAATACGGGTAATATCGTTTAATTGCTGGTATTCAATGCGTACAATTTTTTCGCTGGTTGCAATGGAAATGATTGATAGAAGCAAACCATTGATAGATTTTTAACTATACTCGTACTTATAATTTTCCTCCTAGTTTCCCATGTATGTAACCTTATAACCTTGTAACTTTATAACTAACTTTGGCCTACCGTGATTAATAAATTCAACAATACGTCAAATAATTGCTATTCGCACATCAAAAATGTTATTTTATTTGTTCACACCGGAATTTATCTATAGCGTTAACCACTAGACCACAAACCGGTCTAGGCACACGTTGATACGAAGGTCATACTATATGATTTGGTTCAATTTGCGAATGATAGAGAGGGTCGTCAAAAGTTTCAGGGTGTATGAAATATTTATTTTTTTAATTTGTAAGTACTCATAAGCATGTGTAAGCGCGTATTCAAAGTGTCTTCTTGTGGGCATGCATTCAATATGAATCTTAAATGTAAATGTATCATTGCAATTTCGATTTTACATGATTTCTAACTTTCGCGAGCAATTTCCCAAAATTTAAAGTAGACTCATTAATTCAGTATCAGGAAAATATATCTGATTTAGATTGAATCCCGGTTTTTGTCCCCCTGCAATCCCGGCATTAGCTCACCTGTCCCCTCCTCCTCTCAGGTCACGTCCTCCGTCCCCCCCGGAGGAGTAATGACCCGGTAAGGTCGGTATTGCTAATTCCGTAGCAGCCCTACACGACTTGTGCATTAGCTTTTAATACCGGCAAAAAATCAGGGACAAAGAATAAACACATTGAAAGCAAAAAAAAACCGGTAATGAGGGAAAGTCGATAATATTGGAAGGCTTTGCTTCATTCATACTTTTTTTGTTCTTTCAGTGCTTCTTCTATCGAAGAGGTAATCTAATCTTATCTAAGTGACAAAGATATATCAAAGGTATGTAACATTGAGGATTCACATTACATGCATTCTCACAACCAGACACGTACAAGTTGGCGCTTGCGCATGTCGCATGTTAACCTACAACATAAAAATCAAATCTCAAATGGACATGCACCCTGCAACTCCCGCTGACCCTTCCTGAAACAGGGGTGACATTGGTAAAGTGAACCATTTTCTACAGCATGGGTGGTCAGCCGCATACCAACCTATAAGTCAAGGAACATACACAAAAAAATACATGTTATAAATAAATAAATTATAATATGGAAAAACATTCAAATCAAATACAAAATTCTAATTTAAAATTTAAAAAAAATTTAAGAATTTGAGAAACCTAAATCATTACAGCTTGTATAATTCACGATGCTATAACTCTAAACAATGATTAAATGTTTTTTTAAGTCTTTTTTTTTTCGATTTATTCGTTGGTATGAAGTAAGACCACTTTATAAATTTCATTGACTTATCCAATGTCACCCATGTTTAATAGAAGGCTAACAAGACTGGCAGAGTTATTTTTATTATATTTGGGTTCTTATTTAGTACACGTGCAGCATGTGTAAGCGTAAACTTACGTGTGTCTGTTTATGGTCGTGCATTTAATATTAAACAGTCCGGTTGATAGCTCATTTGGTTGAGTGCTCGCATTCCATGCCGGCGGCTCGGGTTCGAATTCCACCGAGGGTGTCAGAAATGATTTAAAGTTTCGGTGTTTATTTTAATTACAAAATAAAATACCTGCAAGGTTTACTCAGCCTTCAAAATAAATGAGTACCAGTAAAGTGGTTGGCGTAAGGCTGCCCCCCCTTACCTGCAAGAATTAAAATGTTCACTCACAGGAGATCCCTTCATACAATTACACTTTACTTTTGCCAACGACGATACCATGTTGAAAGCACCGGTTCTTATAAGATTACCAAAGTTAAGCAACATTGCACGCGGATGCTACTTGGATGGTTGACCGCAAGGTACCTACACCGCGTGTTGTTGGCATTTCTTGGACCAGTCCGTAGTCCAGTGGCAGCACTTCGGACTCGTAAATGAAAGGTTGTGGATTCGAATCCCGGCGGAGCACAAAAATATACCATTTATATTTCCGAATGTGCTCTTTGCTGGGTTGAAAAATTCATCTACCTTTACCAAAGACCGGTCACTGGCAGGTCTATCCAACCTTACAACAACTGGGTCTTGCACTGGCGCTTTCTACAGCGACGACCAAGCTCGCAGAGGGCTCGTGAGGTGTGATACACACAAAAACAGCGCTGACCAAATAAATCATTCTAATATTATTATTTGTTTTACGTGTTAATAATAGTAATTACAAATTTTGTATAGGGCCTTTTATGACAGTGTGTCACTACAAAGGCATTTGTCCATATGATTGAACGAAATGTGAATATTAAAAGAAGTTTGTTAAGATGGTTTGGGCATATGGAGAGAATGAATGAGGAAAGACTGACGAAGAAAGTATATGTTGGTAGAATAGATGGATGTCGTGGTAGAGGAAGACCGAGAAAGGTATGGATGGACCAAATATCCGAAATTGCGAATGAATGGAATTAAAATCCAGATATCTAAATCCACATATCCAGAGTCATAATAAAAGAAGAGCCTGTATGAAGAAGGTTATGACTCTGGAGGAAATGAAAGAAGTATGTAAGGACAGAAAGATTTGGCGGTTGATCTGTAATGTTGGCGGCTAGGGTTTATTAAAGTGATTTTTTTTTTATGTTTTAGTTTTGATGTCCAAATATATTATTATTTATTGATTTAAAAAATTAAATTTGTCGTGTATATTCTTTGTCTTATAGGTTAGTATGCGGCTGACCACCCATGCTGTAAAAATGATTCACTTTGCCAATGTCACCCCTGTCTCAGGGAAGGACGGCAAGAGTTGCAGGGTGTATGTCTATTTGAGATTTGGTTTTTATGTTGTAGGTTCACATGAGGCATGTGCAAGCGCGAACTTGTACGTGTCTGGTCGTGAGAATGCATGTTATGTGAATCTCCAATGTAACATATCTTTGCAACTTAGATTAGATTAGATTAGAAGAGAGTCTTGAGACTGTTGTAGAGAAGTGACCTCTGTTTATTTAACTGGGAAACACCAAAAAGATTTCACCAAGCTATCTTGCTTCTACAAGCCTTGTGAGCCTAAAACCCTTTCACCTATTGTTGTTTTATTTTTGTATTTATTTTCATTTTTGCATCCCTCCTGTTCATCCCCCCAGCCCCTCCTCCTCTTATAGCATTTGCCAAATTGGATAATTATCATGGCATCGAGTTTTGAACATTTTTAAATTGGCTACATGAAAAATTGCCCTCGCGTGTCGGCTGCACAGCTCGGCGCCATTTTTATTTTTTTCATATTTTGCTGAGAAATGATTTTGAGCTTTTCCAGCCGTACCCCGAGTACAAAAAAGCGCGTAAATACTCGACCATCGCCTTAAGAAAAATATTAATATGCGTAAGATAAAACAGCCAATCTAGTGTTTTTTTTAATAACTTTTAAAAAAAATCTTCAGAAGTATAATAAGTACATCATTATTTTTTTTTTAACGTTAAGACGAACTTTTATACGAGAACTTACATTATTCTTGACGTTTCGTTAGCGACGTAGCCAACGTCTTCAGGAGACACATAATGTAAGTTCTCTTATAACGGTTCGTCATAGAGAGTCATAATAAAAGGAGAGCTTGTATGACGAAGATTATGACTGTGGATGAAATGAAAGAAGAATGTAAGGACATGAATAAATGGCGGTTGATCTGTCATGTTGGCGGCTTGGACTAGGGTTTTTTAAATTATAATATTGGTTTTGGTTTTAGTTGTGATGTCGAATGTCCATACATATTATTATTTATTGATTTTAGAAATGTAATTTGTTGTGTATGTTCCTTGACTTATAGGTTGGTATGCGGCTGACCACCCATGCTGTAGAAGACCGTTCACTTTTCCAATGTCACCCCTGTTTCAGGGAAGGTCGGCAAGAGTCGGAGGGTGTTCATTTGAGATTCGGGTCCAAGTCCAAATGCGGCATGTTTAAGCGCGAACTTATACGTGTCTACTTGTGAAAATGCATATAATGTGAATCCTTAATGTTACGTATCTTTGCAACTAAGATTAGATTAGATTAGATTAGACCATTGACATATGGATTAGACACATGCAGAATGTGCAAGCGTGAACCTGCATGGCCTGTATGTGGGCATGCATTTAATGTGCGTCTTAAATGTTAACATATCTTTCCAGCTTAGATTATACATTATAGATACTGGATTCAAATTTTGCAGGGTTGTCCGGTCGATAGCTCAGTTGGTAGAGTGCTTGCATTCCATGCCGTGAGCTCGGGTTCGAATCCCACCGAGCGCGAGGGTGTCATAAATGATTTCCCCTTTCGGTGTTTATTTCAAACCCCAAAATAAAAATACCGGCAAGGTTTACTCAGCCTTCACAAGAAATGAGTACCAGCTCACTCGGGAGCTGGGAAACCCCCACTTCAACTGAAGTGGTTGGCGTAAGGCCGGCCCCCTTACCTGTAAAAATAAATAGGTTCAACTCGCCACATGCGACCCCTTCGGGGATAACGCGGCAAGAAGTTACACTATACGTGTAGCTTAGTTGCGTTGCGTTGCGTACATATTTTCATTTGAGGTTTGGATTTTAATTAGCAAGTACACATGCAGCATTTCTTACCGCAAACTTACACGTGTCTATCAGTGGGCATTCATTTAACATTAATTTTAAATTTAGTTATTAAAACTCTGTTTTATTTTCACTTTTTATTATTATTTTTTTTAATTTTTGGACACAAACGTTTTCGACTACACAGTAGTCATCATCAGGTGATAAAATATTTTAAATGTTTATTCATTTATTTTAATAAAAAAAATTTAATGTTCATGAATTTATTTTTCTAATACATCTTCGCTACTTTGATTGTAGATTATAGAAATATGATGTTATATCTGTATATTATATTTTTCCTGCTTACGTCCTTGTAGAGTATTAACGTAACGTAACGTTTCTAACTCTCGTGGAGCGAAGGCATTTTTTTTCGATTATTTATGTATTTTGACTTCGAACAGCCTTGAAGGAGATTTTTGTTTCTCTGGTATTTTGAAAACAAATCGAATTGGAAAATATTCAAATTCCTTTGAAGGCAACTGGGAAAAAATATTTTTAAGGTCGACCCCTTTAAATTCGTACATTCCTTTAGAATATAAAGTATAAATGTTACTTTTTTTACAAAAAAAAAACCATTTACTCTCTATGCATAAACACAAGAAGCACGTGTAGGTTCACGATTATACATCTGAACATGTAACTGTTACTTTTTCCTCATTCCGCTAAGAGTGGCCAGAGACGCTGCAGAGCTACCTTCATTTATTTTTATCCTTACTTACCTATTTTAATTCAGGAAACTAATAAACTACAATTATGATCGTTTTACATATTTACCATTTTTAATTTAAATTTTCGGATATTTGACGAATCTTTATAGGACAACTTAAGTAGGTACCTACCTACATGTATTACAAAATAAAAACTCAAATTTCAAGTGAGCATACACCCTGCAACTCTTGCTGACTTGCCCTGGAACAGAGGTGACATTGGCAAATCTAATCTAAGTTGCAAAATATGTAAAATTGGAGATTCACATTGTATACATTCTCACAAGCAGATCTATCTATCTATAATCTAAGTTGCAAAGATATATTCATTTAAAGCTCTCAGATGTATGCCCACACACCAACACGTGTAGTTCGCGCTTACAAATGCTGAATGCGTGCTTACAAATAAAATCCAAACCTCAAATGAACATAAGCCCCAAGACTTTTGCCGACCTTCCCTCAAACAGGGGTGACATTGGCAAAGTGAACCATTTTTTACAGTATGGGTGGTCAGCCTCATACCAACCTATAAGTCAAGGAATAGGTACGTATAAATTCGCGCTTGCACATGCCGCATGTGGACCTTCAACATATTAACTCAAATCTCAAAAGAACATATCTACACCCTGCAACTCTTGCCGACCTTTCCTCGAACAGGAGTGATATTGGCAAAGTTAACCATTTTCTACAGCATGGGTGGTCTATATCTATAACCTATAAGTTAAGGCAAAGTTAACCAATATTCGTGAGTGGTCAGCCCCATAGAAAAATAAAAGACTTATGAATCTGAAAAGTCAATATCTCTTTTCAACTTAGATTATAGATATATAGCACCATTTAATATATATTTATTAAATAGAACCCATTAATTTTGGGATGATGTAAAAATATACTTTTTCAAGGTTTTACATAATGAATTAACATTTCAGAAATCAAAGGAGAGTTTTCATTAAAAGTTACATTTATGGTACGCGAAAGTAATTCCTGCTATTCGCCATTATGCGAAAACCCAGACCGAGATGTAGGGAGGGGCTGGAAATCCTCGGTCATTTTTACACGTCAGATCGTCCATCGCACGACGGCCCAAATTCCAGGCAGACCCTCTGTACCTTTAGAGAGGGCGCTAAACCACAAGTAATTCCTTCATCTTCTTCGGCTACTTTTTCTTCGTTTTCCTATTCATTCCATCATTATTTTGTTCTACTATTCCTTTTTTAATAATAATATTATTATTAGAATGATTTATTTGGTGAGCGCTGTTTTTGTGTGTATCACACCTCAAGAACCCTCTGCGAACTTGCTCAGCGCTGTAGAAAACGCCAATTCTCAAGCAAGACCCAGTTGTTGTAAGGATGGATGAACCTTTCAGTGACCGGTATTTGGTAAAGGTTTATGAATTTTTCAACCCAGCGAAGAGCACATTCGGAAATATAACTGGTATATATTTGTGCTCCGCCGGGATTCGAATCCACAACCTTTCATTTACGAGTCCAAAGTGTTGCCACTGGACTACGGACCGGTCCAAGAAATGCCAACAACACGCGGTGTACCTGAGCAGTCACCCATCCAGGTAGCATCCGCGCCCAATTTTGCTTAACTTAACTTGGTATCGTCGTTGACAATTTTTTGCCTTTTCTAAAAACGCAACTAAACTACACATACAGTGTAGCTTCTTGCCGCGTTATCGACGAAGGGTTTCGCACATGGCGAGTGAAACCTATAGGTAAGGTGAAGTAGGGATTTCTCAGCTCCCGAGGGTGTTGGTTCTCATTTGTTGTGGAGGCTGAATAAACCTTGGCGGTATTTTATTTTGGAGTTTGAAATGAACACCAATCACTAAACAATTACACAATAAAAATTAAAACCTACAAAACATATTCTATAAAAAAAAGTAAATTTTTCAAAGCCTTAGCTAAATAGTTTAATAAATTAAAGCCTTAGATAAATTATAATGAATAAACAAGCTTGATTGTTTTCGTTACGTCACTCTTTAACTAAGATCATTAAAAACGGCAGATTTAGGGAATAAACCACTCTTAGAAGAAGAAAACTTGCAATAATGCAACTAAGCTACACATATAGTGTAACTTCTTACCTGCGTTATCCCCGAAGTGGTCGCATATGGCGATTCGGAAACTATTTATTTTTACTGGTACGGGGGCCGGCCTCACACGAACCACTTTCAGTTGAAGTGGGGGCTTCCCAGCTCAGGTTCTCGATTCTTGTGAAGGCTGAGTAAACATTGAGATCGAACCCTTGCTCTCGGCATGGAATGCAAGCATTCTACCAATTGAGCTATCGACCTTTTTAGGAGCTTGGTCGTCGTCGCTACAAAGCGCCAATTCTCAAGCAAGACCCAGTTGATGTAAGGCTGGATAGACCTTTGGTGACCGGTCATCGATAAAGGTTTATGAATTTTTCATTCCAGCGAAGAGCAAATTTGAAAATAAAATGGTGTATTTTTTGTGCTCCGCCGGGATTCGAACCCACAACCTTCCATTCAGAGACCGAAGTGTTACCACTGAACTACGGACCGGCCAATGTGATATAAATTTTCAAGCATGACAATATTTAGATCGGTTTGAAAACGAAAGGTTTAGGGTATGTACATTCTTAAGTATCCTAATATATCTAGTATTTTTGCATGTTACCGTGTATCAGATACCTGGCGTGCGTCCCACCTTAGGGTTCTTCTGGGATTAATGCCTCAATAGCTTGATGCGGGTCCGGCAGAGCTGATTTGTGTTCGTCCCGCCATCCAGAAATAACTCCTCCACAACTTACAGAATAAGCAGCCGGATTAGCGGGATTCAAAGCGTAATACTTGTTTGTATTCCTTGACTTATAGGTTGATACGAGGCTGGCCACCCATACTGTAAAAAAAATGGTTCACTTTGCCCATGTCACCTCTGTTTCAGGGAAGGTCATCAAGAGTTGCAGGGCTTATGTTCATTTATATTTTTTTTTTTTTTTTTTTTTTTTTTAATATAAGACATTTTAAGTACATACATTACATTTTTCAAACTTATTTCTATTACATAGTATTCATTTGTTTTATATGCTATACCTCACCAAAAAGAGTCAAAGCTCTTGTGTGTGGTGAGGGATTCACAATTAATTTAGTCAATATGAATGAAGAGATCTGATATGTGGAGAAATCAAATTAAAATAAAAAAAAAAAAAAAACTGTATAATAAACAATGCAAATATATAAACATAGATAATATAGGCAAGTAGGTACCAAAGTATAATAAATAAAAACATACATACATATGATTTATAGAGGTCTACTACAAAAAATACAAGGCACATGCAATAATATCAATTGGTATACAAATCTAATATTTTTCGAAATGTTTTTTAAGTTTATTTTTAAATACATGATAATCTTTTATATTTTTTAGTTCAGTCGGTAATTTATTAAAGTTTGTTACACCAACATAAATGAAGCTATTTTGATAATGTTTTGTGTCAAATTTTGACATTTTGAGGTTATGTTTGTATCTTGTTGAATGATTTGTTTCTAATTTTAATTGTTGTTTTTCCTTTAATATTTGCAATATGGCGTTTTTTTTAAAAATGATATCTACTGAGGGAACTTTAAATATTTTAAATACTAATTCAGTCGGGTAATTCGATGGTTTTTTTTAAATTATCTTAATGATTAATTTTTGAATTATTTTTACAGGGTTTAATGTGTTTAAGTATGACCCTCCCCATCCTATAATGCCGTACTGTAATATAGATTGCACAATTGCGTAGTAGACTCTTCTTAAGTTATCTATTCCGAGTATATTTCTAAGTCTTATAAATATGTATATGCACTTTCTGATTCGTTTTATCAGTTTACTAGTATGTTCCTTCCATTTTAATTTACTATCTATGTCAACTCCTAAATATCTTGTAGTATCTGTTTGCTTTAGTATTGAGCAGGTTAGATTACAATTCGTTTTATTACATTTATTTTGTTGATGAATAAATACGCTTAAATTTAGATTTAATTTATTTTCATTAATAGAGAAAATATATATATATTATTTTATTTAGCTATTGCTAATTACAACTTAAGCTATGTTAATAAAAAACAACAAAAGATAAACAAACAAAAAAAACAAACAAAAATAAACAAAAATGAACAAATCAAAACTTATTAATAATTATGCTAAGGCCGGTTTGCACGTATATATATTTTTAATTTTACTTTAAATTCATTAATATCCCTACTTTCTTTTATTTCTACAGGTAAATCATTATACAAATCCAATCCTCTGTGCAAAACGCCCTTATCATACTTTACACATTTGAATTTTGGCTTCCTTAAATTATCCTTTTTCCTGGTATTATATTCATGAATCATTTGAGATTGGATGTTTATATTGTAAGTTCACATGTGGTATGTTTAAGCGCAAACTTATACGTGTCTGCTTGTGGGAATGTTTTAAATATGAATCTTAAATGTAACATGTATTTGCAACTTAGATTATAGATAATAGAAAGCGTCACTATCTGGAGACGTGTCGATAGCTCAGTTGGTAGAGTGCTTGCATTCCATGCCGAAAGCTTCGAATCCCACCGAGGGTGTCAGAAAAGATTTCTCGTTTCGGTATTTATTTCAAAAATCAAAAGTAAATACCAGCAAGGCTTACTCAGCCTTCACACGAAATGAGTACCAGCCACCTCAGGAGCTGGGAAACCCCCACTTCAACTGAAGAGGTTGGCGTGAGGCTAGCCTCCTTACCTGTAACAATAAATAGGTTCCACTCGCCACATGTGATACACTCCGAGGATAGCGCGGCAAGATGTTTCACTATCTGTGTAGTTGCGTTTTTTGCGTTGCGTATGCAAGGATAGGTAAAAATGGAGGTAGTTCTGCAGAGACTCTAGCCACCCCTAGCGCAATGGCGACAGAGCTACAACCACAGTCAGGGAGTGTACGCAATGTTTAATACTTAATTAAGGCACTTCTCATCCGCCGCCTTTTCGAAAATGAACGAAATAATTTCAATTTCCAGCAAACAAAAAACTTCATAATAAGCCGGCAAGAATTCTAGGAATCCGCAGCCTTCAGGTAGGGGGGGGGGGGGTCGCATCAAAATGAAAATACTTTGAAAAATATCAAAAATAGAATTTTCGTTAATTAGCAAAAATTCAAGGGGCCACTTGTACCCCCGAGTATATGTAAACTCAACACAATCACGTAAATCTAAAAAATGAAAAAAAACTAAATCACTCAACAGGAGTGCTGGAGTGTATTCAATACATTTTTGATTTACAAAATTGAAGGGAGTTGAGCTTAGTATTTGATGCTTTGGAGTAAAGGAGAGCTGGGTGGACCTTTTGAGCGGCAACAATGAGAAAGAATTTTTAATTAAGGGACTTTTATGTATAATTTGATACTTGAAGGCGACCCGGATAGCTGCGGATATATCCGGACCCGGATAAGTAAGAATTATCCGGGAATAAATAACCGGTATTCGTGGGAGGAAACATTGAGCGGAAGATTATAATTGTGTTCCTATTTTTACACGATTTTAATAGACACTGAATTTTGAAAATAATTTCGCGTTTAATCATGATTTTTATCGTTAAAAAGGTGAAAACAGAATCTGTGTTTCTGTGACCAAAGCTCTGAGATTGGTTTCCTCGGCTAAAACATTTGTTGGTATGAGGTTGTCCATATTATATTCCCATATTATAAAAAAATGATGACAGGATGGTACTTTGATACTTACGGTACGGATGACAGGATGGTACTTACGGTACGGTTGACCGGTCCGTAGTCCAGGTGGTAACATTTCGGACTCGTAACTGGAAGGTCGTGGGTTCGAATCCCGGCGGAGTACAAAAAATATACCATTTATATTTTCAAATTTGCTCTTCGCTGGGTTGAAAAATTCATAAACCTTTACCAAAGACCGGTCATCAAAAGGTCCATCCAGCCTTACAACAATTGGGTCTTGCTTGAGAATTGGCGCTTTCTACAGCGACGACCAAGCTCGCAGAGGGCTCTTGAGGTGTGATACACACAAAAACAGCGCTCACCAAATAAACCAGCCTAATTTTTTATTTTTTTTTATTTTTACTGCACAGAGATAAAACCACACATGACATAGGAACACATGACAGAACGACACGTGATAGAACAACTCATGACAAAACGACACGTGGCAGAACATTACATGACAGAACGACACATGAGAGAACAACTCATGACAAAACAACACGTGACAAAAGATTACAATAGATTTTCTTGGTTGTTCTGTTATGTGTCGTTCTGTTCAGTGTCGTATAGAAACAATAAAAAAAGGTTCACTTTTGTAAATGATCTTTGGTGACCGGTTATTGGTAAAGGTTTGTATGAATGTTTCAACCCAGCGAAGAGCAAATTTGAAAATATAAATGGTATTTCTTTGTGCTCCGCCGGGAATCGAACCCACAACTTTCCCATTCAGAGTCCGAAGTGTTACCACTGAACTACGGACCGGTCTGTTAAGTAAAGATCATTAAAAGATGTTGCCTACTTTTGCCTGTGTAGAACTCTCGCCCCTGATGCTTGACGTTATGGAATAACGACAGAATTAAACTACATAATTATGTGCTCGCATATACAGGAGAATACCTTTTCGCTCATATTTCGAGACCGGCTCACACAACCCAGCCTTCGCTGCGGCCGCATTACGGCTCATGAAGGAGCGTCAAGTATTTCATTAGCAAACTCCTAAACACTTCCTCCTCCCTGCTCCTCTTCACGAGTTTGTCTGCTCGTCTCCTTAGTGCTAGTTTGTCTTATATCCCTCAGAAGTAATTTCACATGAGCAATGTTTCTATGTGTACTGGATCAATGTATAATCTATAATCTAAGCTGGACAGATATTTTACATTTGAGATGAATTGAAACTGACTGAATTGAAAGAGGTATGTAAGGATAGGAAGAAATGGAGGCAGCTCTGCAGAGGCTCTGGCCACCCCTAGCGGAATGGTGACAGAGTTACAGTTACAGATTCATATTAAATGCAATCCCACAAGCAGACACGTATAAGTTCGCGCATATACATGCCTCATCTAAATCATGCCTCATGTGGACTTATAATATAAAAACCCAATCTCAAATGAACATGAGTCCTGCAGCTCTTGCCGACCTTCCCTGAAACAGGGGTGTCGATGTGTCTTTTTTTTATATGTATTTAAAGCAATTCTCACGTTCTCGTGCTTTACGTTTTAGATCAAATTCTATAGAATGAGGTTATTAAGACAACTTCATTGAAAGGTCATCTTTGAATCAAATGTTAGATAAGTCAAACAAGCACTAAGGGGGCGTGTTCATAAGGTGCGGGGGAATCCCCCTTTAAAACTGAGAACACCTCATGTGGAAACTTCCAGTTCAAATAGGTGGGTAAACTAACTTTAACTAAAAAATAACAAATTTATTAAATTTTTGCTGTTTTTAATTTGCAACTTTTGTTAATATCAAGAGATTTTTTTAATATAATTTAGAGGTAAATTTGCAAGAAAAAGGTGAAATATTTAACGCGAAAATTGCTAATTTAAGTTGCAAGGATGTGTTAAAATTATAAATAAAATTCGTAGTGAATGCATACCCGCAAGCAGACACGTGTAAGTTCGTGCTTACAAATGTGTACTTACAAATTACAATCCAACCTCAAATGAACATACATCCTGTAACTTTTGCGGAACTTCCCTGAAACATGGGTGGTATTAATAAAAATAAATACATGAAATTAGTAACACAATCAATAGTTCTTAGAAAGAACTATGAATAATTTACTTATTCGTCAAAAATATTTATTTTTATCTGATTGATAGTTCAGTTGGTAGAACGCTTGTGTTTCAATCTTAAAGGCTAAGGTTTAATTCCATCAAGGGTGTCGGACAAATTTTCAGTTTCATTTTTGTAATAAAATAAAATAACGGCAACGGCAAGGCTTACTCAGCTTTCACAAGAAATGTGAACTACTCTCTCAGGAACGGGAAAAACTCTCAGTTTAAACTAATAAATTTCCGATAGGCCAGCTCCTTGCCTGTGAATATAAACAAATTGTCACAAATAATTTTTACAGCTTTTTCTTACATCGATTTCACAAAACGATCATTATTTAATTGATCGAAATTTGTACAGGACAACGTCCGTCAGGTCAGCTAGTAAAATAATATATAAATCAACGAAGTGCATTCTTCTATAGAAATTATTTTTTTAAATAAATATTCCATACTTGGACAAAAATATAATGTTTGTCTTCTTGTATTTTGCGTTTAGATTTTTTTGCAAAAATATCATGTCATTTCAAATCCGCTGCATTTTGTGTTTTGTTCTCAGAGCCGGCAAAATGGCGAAAATAAAAATATCAGAGTAGACGAGATGTCTGTCCATTTGTATTCAAGATGGCGTCTTTCAAAAACAAAATGTCCACCCATCCCCCCTCCTAGACAACTGGCTACGCCACTGCTGTCCTCTCTGGTTTACGTAACTGTATGTAAGAAAAATATCCAGGGGCGTAACTTAATATCTAAGAAATAAGATAGAAATTTAACTGGTCAATTATTTTTAGTCAAAGCGCTTTCTTATTTTAAAAATATAAGAGGCGAGCTTCCGATACAGGCACATATCTATAAGGCAGGAAAAAATTTGTAGAAAAAAAACGCTGAACTTTGAAAAATAAAAATATCGTGAACTTTTGAGTTCTGCATCTTTGTTTGCGAAGAAGTTTTTTTTAATCAAACCTTTCCTGACAGAATATTGCATGGTTTAATGAAATTCAGATTTAAACTACACAACCATGCAAGTAAAAAATTTTGAGAAAAAATAATAACAAGTGGTAAAAACAATTTAATTTTTTTTTTGTTAATTTGAAATGAAATTGACTGTACACTCACTTTTTATTGTGTTGCATATCTTCTTTATAATTGATTCGTTTTATGTTGTTTGTTTTATTTTTCAGATTTCTATTTTTTCTGTATAAAAAATAGATTGATGAAGAGGAATGCAATATTCACCAACCTACTAGGCCAGAAAAAATATCAAATTATAAATCATTATTATAATATTATCATTAGTTATTCATTAAAAATTACCCAATGACATCTGTTGAACCAAAAGCAAAGTTACTGTCGATATGACTCGTCGTAGGCGGGGTTTGAATAAGCGATTGTCTCAAGAACGCAAATTCGAGTGTTGACGCGTTATCCCCTTGACTATACCAGTCACATTAATAATTATTAAGTAATATCGTACTAAAAAATAAAACAAGGTTAATAGAAAACATAACTTTGTACGCAAAAAAATAAGTAGCTTTTCATTGAAAAAATTCCATTGAATTTATTTTCAAGGTAACTTCAGCTTCATCATACATCTTTTTGAGTGTTGCCCATTTTTCTTTACAAAATAGAGTAACTGTTTATATAATAAGTTTTGAATATTTGCCTTACAGTTTTCTCTGCTGGTTAGCCTTTTCATTTTCTTTGTTCTGTTCGTTTATATTTTCTATTGTTTTTGTTTGTTTTATGCCAGTGGTGGAGGGTTATGCTTTTTTAATCCTCGAAAAATAAAATTGCAATCAAATATAAAATAATTTCCTCCAAACCCACTTCCTTTCTCTTGGTGTGACTTCATGGAGTTCTTTAAGTTCCCGTGGGACACTTCTCCAACCAAGAACAAAGCAACTTGGTTCTTTGCCCCGCATAGTGTCGTTCTCATGTCGTCGTCCCGGTGCTTGATTTAAGGCTTCCTAGACTTATCTACCATTTTATTTAAAGATGACCTTTCAATGAAATGGTCTTAAGAATCAGATAACGCAATCTGAGCTAAGAAAAAAATGTGTAAGACGATGATTCGAGAGTTGTTTTAAATATTTTTATAATCCATTTCCAGTTTTCATAAGACACATTAGTACAGTACACATACAAACATTGCTCATGTGAAATTATCTCTGACGAACATAAGACAAACAAACCCTAAGCTAAGAGGACGATATGACGAGAGGAACTTTTTTTTATCTTCACAAGCCTGCTATGCTCTATAATTAGAGTTAAAAAGATATATTGACATTTAAAACTCATATTTGATGCATATCCACAAGCAAGCATATGTAAATTCACGTTTACAGTATGTGTATATACAAAATAAACCAAACTCACATGAACATAAGCTTTGCAACTCCTGCCGCTGCACCTCAAAACTGGGGGTGAATTCGCAAGAATAAACAATATGAACTTAAGCTTGGCAAATTCTGCCGCCTCTTAATATTTATAATTGGGAGTTTTCCTGCCTCTAAGGAGTAAGTTTTAATTTCTAGTAAAATGGCGAAACCTATTGAGACTGAGATGCATTGTTCGTACGCCACTGCTTTCTGGATATATATATATATATATATAGTTATATATATCTAGTACGCACGTACAGTGTACAGCAGCTGGTGTGACCTCCAGACATCGCCATTGTATATTTTGTATTCTTTCCGGTTACGCCACTGTCCGCAGGGAGAGCCAGAGCACTAGCGCAAAAAATCAACTAATTAAAAACTTGCGATCTTTGTTCGCAAAAAAACTTTCAAATAATAGCCGACCAGTGCCTCAAGTAGCAAACCTTGCATTTCAAATTTTCTATACAGTTTACAGCAAAAAATAAAGAAGCGCCTCCAGTGAACGTTTTGGTTTACATAGAAACGCTGTGTTTTTTTAGTTTTAACGTACTTGGGACACAGTACTACAGACATTGACTCTTTTATTACAAGGAAAAACCTTTGACCTGGGAGAAAACTTTCATTGTATTGTATTGTTTAATTACGCAAGTCCTGTCGATAGCTCAGTTGGTAGAGTGCTTGCATACCATGACGAAAGCTTGGTTTCGAATCCCACCGAGGGTGTCAAAAATGATTTCCCGTTTCGGTGTTTATTGTAAACCCAAAATAATTACCGTCAAGTTTTACTCGGCCTTTACAAGAAGTGAATACCAGCCCCCTCGGGAGTAGAGAACCCCCGACTTCAACTGAAGTGGTTGCCATAAGGCTCCTTATCTGTAAAAATGAAGGGGCTCTTTTAAAAATGTAATTTGTTGTGTGTGTTCCTTGACTAATAGGTTTGTATTCGGCTGACCACCCATGCTGTGGAAAATAATTCTCTTTGCCTAAGTCACCCCTGTTTCAGGGAAGGTCGGCAAGAGTTGCAGGGTGTTTGTTCATTTGAGATTTGGGTTTTTATGTTGTAGGTTCACATGCGGCATGCGCAAGCACGAACTTGTAGTTGAAAATATTGTTACAAGGGTGCGGTTGTGTGTCTGCGTATTTTTAATTGTGTGAGGGTGTCTGTGTCTCTACATGTAGAGACATGTATGATTGTACTTGTATTCTTTCGATATTGTATACGTAGTTTCTCGAATATTCTGGCATGTGCCAGAATAACCCTTATACACCTATAAATAGATACCGAGATGCTTTGCAGGAAGACTTGTATCTGAGCCGTCGAGCTAATAAGTAGTCTAGCGACCGTAGTGTTAAGTTAACTCTGTGAACGCTGTCTTAAAATAAATAGTGTGAATTTAAAAAAAAGTAAGGTTTTATTAAATTGAACCTGTAAATCGTAGATATATCAAGTCAAAAAGCTCCATAGACTTTTCTTCTTGACCTAAATAAGCCATTCAGTGCAGCACTTTCTAAGATCGTCTCGGAATTAATTCTCTCTTTTGTGTTTGTTTGAGTTTACACCCGCGTGCAGATAGTTTTGATTACTTGTACAACAAACGACAACATTTTCAGAAAATTCACAAACAAAAGCAACAGATTCCAATCTCTGAAGAACTGAAGATTTCAGTGCAGCATAATGATGATGATGATTATCAGGACTGGATTCAGGGTGGTTCGAGCGGTGCTACTGAGCCAGGGCCCCCGATCCCAAAGGACCCCCCAAAGTCTTAAAGAAACAGTAATAAATATCAAATGAGTAAAGTATGTACGGTGGAAATGAAGCATTTGAGAAGTATGACAGGAAAAACTTTGAGGGATAGAGTTAGGAATGAATGGGTAAAAAAAGAATGTAATCTGAAAGAGGATGTGAAAGTTAAAGTACAAAAGAATGTGATGAGATGGTTTGGGCATGTGGAAAGAATGAAAGATGATAGACTGACAAAGTATGTATACAAAGAAAGTGTGAAAGGAAAAAGAGGGAAGGGACGACCGAGAAAAGAATGGAGTGATCAGATTGAGGAGATTGTGAAAGAATGGGATATACAAAGTGAGCGTAAAAGAAGAAAATGCATGAAAAAGGTGATGGATATGAAGGAATTGAAAGAGGTATGTCAGGATAGGAAAAAATGGAGGCAACTCTGCAGAGGCTCTGGCCACCCCTAGCGGAATGGTGACAGAGTTACAGTTACAGTATGAATATAAATAAAAAAGCGAAAATTTACCATTAACATAAGACTTTTTTCGAAGTCAAGTCAAGTGATGTTTTATCGGTCTTACATATATCCATCATCATCATCTTGTAAAGGCAGTGCCTTTTTGTGCCAGCCATCTGTCTCTGTTGGTTGCCATCCTCTTGTAAAGGCAGTGCCTTGTTGTGCCAGCCATCTGTCTCTGTTGGTTGCCATCCTCTTGTAAAGGCAGTGGCTTGTTGTGCCAGCCATCTGTCTCTGTTGGTTGCCATCCTCTTGTAAAGGCAGTGGCTTGTTATGTCAGCCATCTGTCTCTGTTAGTTGCCATCCTCTTGAGCTGCGAATAGGAGGAGACCTCCATGATCCGCTTCAGATTCTGGAAGTATGAAGCTCTTTGGTGACGTCTTGTTTTTATTTCCAAGAATTTTTCACTTACGCAGACACATAAGTTCACGTTTACACATGTGTAGGTACTTACAAAATACAAATCCAATTCTCAATTGAACATTAACTCTTCAACTCTTCAAGCTTCTTGCAGCAGAGGTGACATTATCCTCTTTTCAAGAACCACAAATAGTAAATTGCATTAAGTTCCTTGGCTAATAGGTTGGTAAGAGGCTGACCACTCATACTGTAAATAATGTTTCACTTGGCCAATGTTACCCCTGTTTCAGGGAAGGTTAGCAAGAGTTGCAGGGCTTATGTTTATTTGGGATTAGTTTTTTATGTTGTTAGTCTTCATGCGGCATGTGTAACTTATTCGTGCCTATCTAATCTAATCTAATCATAGTTGCAAAGATACATATGTTACATTGGGGGCTTACATTATATGCATTCTCACAAGCAGACACGTATAAGTTCGCGCTTGTACATGCCGCATGTGAACCTACAACATAAAAACCCTTGTAAACCAATAGTTGTTCCTGCTTGTGGGAATGCATGTAATATTATTTTTCAATATAGCTTTGCAGCTTAAATCATCATTAAAGACTGCATTAAACAAAAAAACTACAAATAAAACAATAGCTACAAATATCAATAATTAAATAAAAATGTGAGGGGGGGGGGGAATCATTATTTGCACCGGGCCCCTTGTGCGCTTAATCCGGGCCTGATGAAGATGATTAATACACACAATAGTTGTAATTAATCCTTCTGCTCTTGCTCCGGTCTTCCCCCTCCACTCCTTTATTGTAAAGATTGCGGCCATTGTTGCTCGCGCGCTGCGTACTGCTTTGGGTAAATTATTTTCGTTTGCAGCTGCTGGTATTACTGTTGGCCCTCTGTGCAGTGCACGGACATCAAAGGACCCTTTGTGTGGGTTTGCGAAAATGTAACATTTGCTTGAATAGCTCCACATAGACTTGAAGTAAAAACAATATTGTTATATTTTTTAAGAAAAAAAAAGCAATTGTGTTTGTGACCGGTCTGTAGTCTATCGGTAATCGGACTTGTAAATGAAAGGACGTGGGTTCACATCATCACACATTTATTTTGTCAAATATGCTCTTTGCTTGGTTGGAAAATTCATATACCTTTACCGTAGACCAGTCCTTTTCTTGACTTTTGGGTTGGAATGCGGCTGACCACCCATGCTGTAGAAAACGGTTCACTTTGCCAAAGTCACCCATTTTTTACGGAAGGACGGCAAGAGTTGCAGGGCGCATATCCATTTGAGATTTGGGACATTCACAAAACAGAGCATTCAATGTAGTAATTATTAAATGAACTCTAGCTTTATGGTGCATAGCTTTGTTGTATTACGCTCCTGACGACGCATCTGTGCTCTTTTCCACAGCTTCGACGTCCGCGGCCGGCAGTTCTCCCAGGCCAAGCTCTGGTCCTCCCCTGGAGGCTTCGGCACGCGCGCTTTCTTCCGCGCCATGTCTGCGCCGGCGCAGCTCCTGCTTGATGACGTCAGGGCCCATGATGCAGGGGTGTACCGTTGCCGGGTGGACTTCAAGAACTCCCCCACCAGGAACCTCAAGGTCAACTTCACAGTCCTGAGTGAGTACACAATTCACACTTCATTCTTATCATATTATTCTTACATATTGTTTTTTTTATTTTGCAATCTAATCTAATCTAAGCAAACAAACAGTTAAACATGTATAACATTTGAATAAAAACATTATTTATGACAATAAAAAAAACAGACAATTAAGCAAACATTGCATACTATATGAGGCTGATTCTATTTAGAATATACGGTATGAGGATGATCCCTTATTCTGTACAATCTTGGTTCACTTTTGCCAATACCACCCCGGTTTCAGGGAAATGCGGAAAGATTAGAAAGTTAAATGTTCATGTGAGGTTTGGTTTATTTTTTAAGTACACATGCAGCATGTGCAAGCGCGAGCATACTTGTACCTTCTTGTGAGCGTGCATTAAATATAAGCCTCACATATGAGTTATCTTTGCAACTCAGATTATAGAATAATTTTAATTGAAACCGTCTGCACATTTTACTTCCATGTTTTTTTTCCTTTTAACAACGCAACTAAGCTGCAAGTTAGTGCAAATTCTTACTGAAGCTATCCCTGAAAGAGTTCCATCAAGCATTTGCAACACATTTATTTTCTCAGGTATGGGGATCGTACCGTTATAAAATACAATGTATAAAAAACATATTAATTAAAACTGTGTGTTATTTAATTAATATACAATGGACTTTCACTGTGTTAACCACCGAACCCTGAAAAATATATAAAAAACATTTTTATTTTATATTTGTTAAGGTGTGGTGGTTCACACTGTGAAAGTCCATTGTATTTATTTAAAAAAAAAACAGTTTTAATTCACTATTTTTTATTTTAATATTTTATGCTCGAATATTTTCGCCTTAAAAGAAATCATCAGGAGCAGTCTTTTTTTTTGTATTGATACAACAATTTTTGAAACCATCTGCTCATTTTACTTCCATATATTTTTTTCTGTTTTTTTTCCCTTTTCCTCCTGTCGCCATCCGTCATAATTATTATCACTCCACTGTCATTCAAACCTGTTAGTACCGCGCTGGCCGAACATGTATCCACTTTTATACTGGAGCTACCTGCACATGTAGCAGAAAACAGGTATTGCATAAAAATACCTGCTACATCCGCTGTCTAATTATAACTCACGCGTATTATCCATAGAGAGCGGAATTTCATGAAAAGGAAAAATGGATCAAATTTCAAAGATATTTACATAGTCATTTTTAAGAGGCAAGAAGGAAACGGGAAGACCGAGAAAGGAATAACATGATCACAGGGAGAATGGTAAAGATGGAAATGTTTGAAAAGAGTGATGGATATGTATAAACTGAGAGAAGTATGTCATGAAACTCTGCAGAGGTTCTGGCCACCCCTAGTGGAATGACAATTGTGTATTTATCATACTCGCCAATATGATAAATACACACCATTCGTAGATATATCGATCGAAGGCTCAATGCAAGAGGGCGAGGGTTTGATTTCCTCTAAGGGTGTTTTGTAATTTCTCCATTCAAATGAATAAGATACGCGGTAAGAAGTTTCACTATATATGCAGCTTAGTTGAGTTGCGTATTGTAACTGCAGAAACTGTTTCAAAAATTGTTCTAATAATTGATAATCTCTTGTTGCAGTACATTTTTTTTGTATGAAATTTAATAATAATTTAAAAAAGACATGTAATTGCAATTTGTATGTACATCGTGTTCACATCATTAAGCTGATCATGCCTTTAGTGTAGCTGCGGGGCATTCCTCTCTTGCAAGTGAGAGCGGAACGACGTGCCTTCATCACACAACATCAAATTAACATCTTCCTGGAATCTGTGAAAAATGTTGTCATTCACTGCACGCTCCATACTTCAATAGCGCTGAATTATGCTGTACTTACGTTAACACCTCCGTAAAGCAGTGGTGCAAAACATTTTCTTTAATTTTTTACGTATACTCGTATGTACGGATGTAAAATTAATTTAACATGATCTTACAGAGTTTGGAAGAATTTTTTTTTTGTTTTATTAGCACTCATAAAAAAACTTTAATTTTGTTCTTCTTATCATTCCTTAATTTATAGGTTGGTATGCGGCTGACCACACATGCTGTACAAAATGGTTAACTTTACCAATGTTACACCTGTGTCAGGGAAGGTCGGCAAGAGTTGCAGGGTGTATGTTAATATGAGATTTAGGTTTTATGTTGTAGGTTCACATGCGGTATATGCAAGCGCAAACTTATACGTGTCTGCTTGTGAGAAGGCATAAAATTCGAAACCCCAATGTTACATATCTTTGCAACTTAGATTAGATTAAATTAGACCTCCGTGCTGTTTCCTAAGCCCACTACTGTGGCCTAGTTGCAGCACCTTGTACGCTGGACAGACTAATAAGCAGATGAACACGTTCCAATCTGTGATGAACTCGGCTGCACGACTGATTTTTAGAACATCGAAGTACTCCCATATCACGCCAATTATGCGGAAGCTGCACTGGCTCAAGTTCTCAGAAAGAGTGCGGTATAGACTGTGTGTCATGATAAATAACGTCCTAGATGGACAGGCACCAGAATACCTCAGAGAACTGTGTCAGATGCAGCAACCCATTAGCTCCAGGACTCTAAGGTCAGCAAATGTAGGCCCCGCAAGGCTGAGCTTGCCCCTTAGGGCAACTTTAACCAACTTTGGTGATCGTGCTTTTTCGGTTTCGGGCCCTATGGCTTGGAACGAGCTGCCGATTGAGTTGAGGAAAGAAAAGGACAGGACAAGCTTCAGGAGGAAGCTGAAGACGCACCTGTTTAAAAGGTCATATTCGGAATAAAGGGCCCTTGTGACTAAATTTTAGTGAAAACGGCGCTTCAGAAATAAAAATCAACCAAGTTTATATATTATATATACTGTAAATTAGGAATCAAGAAATCGTCATTCAATATTTAAGTCGTATCAATTCGTATACACTTGTAGACCTCTGCCTTCCTCTCAAATCATCTCATACCTGGTAAGCGATTATTTTGATGATGACACGCAATCATTGGCCATTATAATATCATAACCATGGTCTCCCCGAGGACGCGGCCCAGCGTAATGGCTTCCGAGGATAATTTGTGATGTCGGAGTAAACCTGCGCCGGTCCGCTGATGTATACAGTGTGAAGTAATGGATATTTAACAAGAAATTGCCGCTTATTTGTGGGATAACTCGCTACAAATATGGAGGGAATTATCTGTAAGTGGAAACCACATGATAAAAACAGAAAATCTTTTATAAAAATAACAACACATCGCCCCCTTAAAATGTAAAACTGAATAAGTGCTGTTCACTGATTTGAGAAGTCGTGGATATAACATTTATTGGGTGTAACTTCTCAGAATAAGTAATCTAATTATAAGGAAGTGCACAACGTTTTAACCTACAGAATTTTCACACCTTTTCAGAGTTTTCTTTCGTAGAAAATTGAAAAAAACGTGCATTTGTCTGAGAAACCCATGTAAGCTTAATATGTCACTTATTCAGTTTTACCTTTAAGGTATCGATGTAGGTATGACATTTCTCAATTTATACTAAAAATAAAGATCATTCTCGAAACATTGAGAACTGCTACTTGCTAGATTTTACCAGAACTTTCGATTCAACCAATCTCGAATCAATACAAATTATTTTCAAACGCAAATTATATACCTAACTGTCTTTTTTTTTATTTTTAGAGATACTTATGAAACTAGACTGTTATGTTATTTTAAATAACATATTATAAAAAAACAATCCCGAAGTGTGCAGTGTGTGTTTGTGGACCGAGCGGAGCCGAACGGTCACGGAAGCGGCCGAACTGCACCGTATGAACTAATCAGGCCGTCGTTCGTTAGTTCCCGGCGAGATGTGAAGTGAGTCAGACGTTAGCGACCAAGCACCAAGCGGTGCAGGAGGGGGCACTACG
Source organism: Agapetus fuscipes (assembly GCA_951799405.1). Taxonomy (NCBI): domain Eukaryota; kingdom Metazoa; phylum Arthropoda; class Insecta; order Trichoptera; family Glossosomatidae; genus Agapetus; species Agapetus fuscipes. The sequence goes on from OX637359.1 coordinate 9,956,122, forward strand.
ATGGAGCTCCCTCCCCCCCCATCTACTTGGATTTCCTGCCAGCAAGGCACCCGCCTTGTGGACCAGAGACATAGGAGCGCCCACCCAGGGGCTCCCACGTGTGGAGGACGTGTGAACCACCGCTAGCCTGGGGCGCTGCCCCAGGCCTTCCGTTTAGAACTCCAGCCAACGGAATAGGGAGTGTTCTAGTGACAACCTGTAGGTCTGGCCAATCCCTTATTTCCCCTTTTCCCCCCCCATATTAGTACAGTAATAAACCCTTATTTGTTCATGTTAACTTTATCTTTTCATTATAAAACCCTTCCCAAGTAGAAGTAAGCAATACCAAAGAAAGAACCCCACGCCCTGAGAGTGATGCTGATGAGAGCTAGCCGGATGTAAGTATCCTGGAGATCCCTTTCAATCAAAACATAACAAGACACTAACACATACATACACAACTACTCATAATCGTTACACTATAATAAGAATTCCTTGACTTATAGGTTGGTATGAGGCTGACCACCCAAACTGTAAAAAATGGTTCACTTTGCCAATGTCACCCCTGTTTCAGGGAAAGTCGGCAAGAGTTGCAGGGTTCATGTTCATTTGAGATTGGGTTTTTTTATACTGTAGGTCCACATGCGGCATGTGTGAGCGCGAAATTATGCGTGTCTGCTTGAGGAATGCATTTAATGTGAATCTCAAATGATACATATCTTTGCAGCTTAGATTTAGATTATTTAGATTTAGAGGACAATTAATGTTATTTTCATTGAATGCCGTAATCTTGTATTTTTGAGAATTCTATCAGACCAAGAAGTACTAATTCAAATGCGTGTAATTTTGCTGGGATGAATAAGTAATGTGATCTTCCCTTGTTTTAATCTCTCCGAACACAAACCCCCTAATAATCTCTCCTGGGGGAGATGGGGAGAGAGAGGGTGTTCAGACGCGTCCAGTACTTAATGCATTAGTTGGCGGGTGTGTGCATGAGTGGGCATGTATTGCTTGCAATATAATCTACATTTAGTTTCTTAATATGCATGCTGAATATGTTTTAAGAAACTAAACAAAATAATATCCTAAACCTCAAATGGGCATAAACCTTGCAACTCTTTGAAACATTGGTGACATTATCTAAAGAGAATATTTTTTACAGTATAGTGCTTGCATTTCATGCCTAGAACTCGGGTTTGAGACTCACCGAGCGTGTCAGATATGATTTCCCGTTTCGATGTTTATTTCAAACTCAAAATACAATATCGGCAATGTTTACTCAATCTTCACAAGAAATGAGCACCAGCGTCCTCGGAAGCTGGGTAACCTCCAGTTCACCTGAAGTGGTTGGCGTTAGGTCGGCCTCCTTACATTTGGGTTCCACTCAACCCTTTCGTGATAACGCGGCAAGAAGTTACACTGTATGTGAAGCTTAAAAGCGTAGCGATGGGTGGTTAGTTTTATACGAATCTCTTCTATTTGCTTACTTATCAAACTGAAACTACTTATTTAACTCTCAAACGGAGCGTTCTACTGCGCATGGAATATAATTGTGTCAGGACACTACTGGTTCATGAAGAACTCTTCAAGGAAACTGATTGTTAAAGCACGCAATCGATTTTTCACTCTGCATAATGTGGAATTGAACATTAATCAATGAACCTTTGCACAAATCTGCAGCAGTGTTTGGTGAGCGTGCTTTTGAAAAAGCGGCTCCAAGGGCATGTAATCTACTGCCACCTTTCTTTTAAGAAATTGCCGACATTTCGAATATCCAGCTTCACACCCGTTCTGTTTATACACTTCCATCCGGGGAAGCGTATCACAGAACGCTCATGGTAATATTTTATTTTTTTGTGGCCGAAAGCCTTCCCGATGGTCGTGACCAGACCCAGCAGTGATTCTATACTTACCTGTTCGTCCACTAGAGAAAATAGCAAGAAGTTACTGACTCGGTGCAATGTCATCGAGATGCGTTTCTTACTATTTCGTGCCAATCACTAAGGATGTGCTGATGACGTGCTCAATCGACTGTAAGGGCAGTCATTTCAAGAGACGTCTGAAGACCGATCTGTTCACTGATTCTTTTGTGGTGTCCTTTAAATCACAATATCGCGAAACGACGCCAGTTAAAAAAGTCAACGGATTCATCATTTTACTCGCAAGTCGCTACTAGAGAGCTCACCTCGTCTGAACCAGGCTATAAGGATGGGGTATGAGGCGGGCTCCCTCCTGTCTTCCACAATTACTCTCAACTTTGAACATCCCTAACGATTCGATCTGTAATTTTAAACTTTCAAGTGAACATTATTTAAGGAAAAGAACTCATTTTAAAAAGTTCTACCATCTTGACCTCAAACATAAAAAACAAGCATTTTTTTTAATTCCTGAACAGCACCAGAATGGTGTTAAATAATGTTATATTGTTACCAACTTTGATGTATGGAAGTGAGGCGCATTTGAGGGGTTTTAAAAAACGATAAGAGCTGATACAGCTTAGAATGATTGGGTAAAATCACAGGTAAGAAGATGTAAAAGGTACAAAAGGATGTGATGAGATGTTTTGGGCATGTAAAAAAAATGGATTATGAAAAATTTACAAAGTACACAGAGGTAATGCAAAATGACCAAAGGAAAAAAGAAAGACCAAAAAATGTACCGTTTGATCAGAAACACTAGCCCACAGTTCTTGTTTGCCGTATACGCCAATCTTGTCAAATATGACTTGTTCATGCAGTTGTCTTAAGAATCAAATTCTACACAATCTGATATAAGAAAAACCGTAAAACTCGATAATGTGAGAGTCGTTTTAAATATTTTTAAATAAATTTCTTGTTTTCATAAGACACATTGGTCCAGTACACATGCGAACATTGCTCATGTAAAATTTTCTCAATGGCGTATACGGCAAACAAGAACTAAGGCAGCGCACTGGCGTTAAAGTTCCACCAACTGAGCCATCAACTGGACCAAAAATTCTCATAACTAGAAAGGTTATAAAAACATTAAAGAATTTCCTGAAACGATTTCTTTTTAGTATGGCAGAATAAAAAGTCTGGTATTTTCTGAGACGGCATATTTCAGGCGCGCGGGAGCTTCCATTCGGTTTTTTGTCTTTTCTCAAGTTAAAATTCAAACATAACTCAAGGAGATTTAAGGACTGCTCTCCCCTTTTCCCTGTCCCCTATCTTCTTGTCCCCTCGTTCCTTTTCCATGTCCCCTGTCTCCTTGTCCCCTCATTCCTGTGCCCTGTGCCCTGTACCCCGTTCCTTGTCCATTCTTTCTTGTTCCCTATATTTCCTTTTCTCTCCCCTGTACCTTGTTCCACTCTGTCATGTCTTCTTTTTGGACCATTATTCCCTTTACACTCTTTCTTGTTTTCGGTTCCCTCTTTCATTGTTTCCTCTCTTACTTCCTTGTTTTCAATTAATTTTTATTCTATATTTTTCTTTGCCTCCTCTTCCCGTACCTTCCCACCTTTTTAATCTTTCTTTATCATTGTTCCCTTTTCTCTCTTTCTTGTTCCTTGTTCCTTCTCTCTGGTTTCCATTTTTCTTTTCACAGTTTCCTGTCTGATTTTCTTGTTTTTCATTTATTTTTATTTATTTTTTTCTTTGTTTCTTCTCCCCGTCCCTTGTTACCTCTCTAATCTTCCTGTCTCTTCTTATTCTTTGTTCACTGTTTTTTATTCTTCTTAATGCGTTTCTTTTTATTTTCTCTTGCTCCTTGTTTTTGATCTCTTTTTCTCCATCCTTTTCCCCTCTTTTCTGTTGCTATCACCTCTTCCTTGTACCCTATCCACTCATTTCTCTCCCCTAATCTGACCATTATCCCCCACTCTCTTGTCCCTATACCCTTGTCTTCTCGCAGCTGTTCAGAGACAAATTCCTCTCTTATTCTTATCCTCACATATCTCATCCTATCTCACTTCCTACTCGATAGTCTTCCAATAAAAGGATACACTTACATTTCCCTCTGTATTTAAATTGAATCGAAATTGTCAACTCAGTCCATGCCAAAGAATTTTATGGTTCAGAGAGACAGAAAGGTTATCGGGCGGTACTTTCAAGATATTCCTTCAAGAAAAAATCGTATGAAAATTCGAAAAAAATTTACTGTCTCCTTTGCTTTCTAAAATTTACCACACTTTCAATAAGTCTGTGAGTTTAAAGAAAACTATTTAAAAAAAAAAATTTTAAATAGTTAAAGGTTAACATTTAAATCATCACAACATTTTTATTCTTAAAATCCTGTGCGGGAGACTCTCTAAATTGCGACTAAACTGGATGTGTGTGACATTTTGTGGAGTTTTTTTATAGGAAGTGTGAATAGTGCGGGAGACTCCCTACACTCCCTACGAGACTCTAGGAGTCTATTACAATTGTTGCAGTGCCGCAGAAATGTGGTCATTTATGATAGCTTTCACAAAATTGACACCCATAAATTCTATCACCAGTTAGACACTACAGGATAACCTGAACCATATCGTATGAAAAGGGATTGAAACTCATTCAAAAGTTCAAAATAAATTAACCTTTACATCAAATAAAAGTTTAGGGTTTGTGTTACGACGAAGATTCATTCTAAATTAATAATCTTGATAATTTCTTGACTGATAGGTTGGTATGAGGTTGACCACCCATACTGTAAAAAATGGTTCACTTTGCCAATGTCACCCCTGTTTCAGGGAAGGTCGGCAAGAGTTGCAGGGCTTATGTTCATTTGAGATTGTAGGTCCACACGCGGCATGTGTGAGCGCGAAATTATGCGTGTCTGCTTTTGGGAATGCATTTAATATGAATCTCAAATGATTCATATCTTTGCAGCTTAGATTAAGATTTAGTGTGATAACACTCCAGAAGCGCTCAACATAATAAACAAACTCGCGAAGAAAAACTTTGTTTATATTCTTGCATTATAGAAAGAGGTATGTAAGGATAGGAAAAAATGGAGGCAGCTCTGCAGAGGCTCTGGCCCCCCCTAGCGGAATGGCGACAGAGTTACAGTTACAGTTACAGTATCAATTAATTTAAATTCATGTCACCTACTAAACAAACAGCCAAGAATTTCAGAGCTTACCTTGAGTAAAAATAATTTTCTTACCTCCTACATATTTCATCCTGTATTTATTTCTCACTTATTTTCAAGTATAAAACCGTTAAGTACAAGCATTAACAAAAAAAATGTATGTGAAACTAAAACGCTCGCGAGAAGCGCTTTTTCAGTTTCAATACATTTTTGGTGAAGGTAATGTATTATTACAAATTTGAGATATTATTGTCTCGGATTTCTTGTGATGAACAAACTTTGCCGCTAACACACACATCGGGCGTTCATACGAGCGCCCTTCAGGGACACACACACACACACACACACACAATGTCACAGATTCCGTGCGTAATTATCAGGGGTAATCAACTCGTTAAAGTATTTTTTTAAATAGATTTGTGAAGAGAAATGCAATTCACAAACCTATTTTGCCTGGTCTTCATACGAAAGCAGAAGCTTGTGTGCATGCAATGGCATATTTTGAACCAGGATCGAAGTTATGGTCAATGGGCCAGGCGTGATTCGAACCAACGTTATTCTGTTCCAAATACGATAGTCATGAAAAGCGACTTGATTCCTCGGCCATAGCACCGATATCATGAAATATACTACTGCTATAAAACGTCGCTGAACGCTACGATACCGTGAATAAAAAAATGTATATTAAAGGCAAAAAAGCTTTCATAAGTGTGATTTAGATTTGGACGATCTTTATTATTTACGTGATGGTGAGTTTACTAGTGTTTATTTGGATCTAAATCTTTAATCTTAGTTGCAAAGGGTATATGTTCATTTGAGATTTGGGTGTTTACATTGTTCCACATGCCGCACGAACTTATACGTGTCTGCTTGTGAAAATGCATATAATTTAAATCCCAATGTTACAAATCTTTGCAATTTCGATTGGATTAGATAGATTAGAAATATATTGTTATGTAAATATAAATATTGAAATAAGTATGGATAGTTATAGTTATAAGAATCCTCAAAAGTATTGGTAGGTAAGATCGATAATTATGTATAAGTGTAGAATTCTCTAGGCTAAGTAGGTATTTGTTATAATTATAGGAATACTGTGTTACATTTGTAGGTAGGATTTTGGTTGTATCTCTAGGTAGTACGTGAAGCGTCGAGAAGTAATAATTACTCTGGAACCGTCTGGCGACTTTAGTTCTGGATCATACTGCTCTGAAGAGTATAAAGGTGCGAATGGCCTGCAGAGCGGGCCAGTATCATAGAGACTTACAAACACATCGAAGTCATCTGATCAGTGAACCAAAACCAAGTGGAATAATCGAGAAAGTAGTGTGAAAATAAATTTTGTAACTGTGTAAAATAAATAACTATTGAAGAAGACCTGTGTATTTTTAATTTGAAGACAATTGAACCCTAATTACGTAACAATTGGCGTCAGGTGCGGAATTGTCAAGAAAAATTAAGATCTTCTTCCTAAAAATAAATAAAATAAATTAAATAGTGTTAAAATAAACTTTATTCAAATTGAACTTTGTGTGAACTGACTTTTGTGAAAACAAGTGTTTAAATAAATTTTTGTTAAAAGAAAAGACGCAAAAGCAAGTTGCTTATAAATTCTGGAACATCATATGGAACATAATTCTGGACATAACATAATGACTATTTTACCGCATTGAGAAAGTCATCAAATTGGACCATAGTTTTTTTTATTATTGTGTGTGATTAAAAAATAAAATAAATAAATAAAAATCTTGAAAAATATTACAAAAGAACGTTCCAGATTCATCGAGAAAAAGTTTTTGAATAACTGCCCTTCGTTTACAAGTGTGTGTTTGAAAGACTTGAGACGAAATAAATAATTATGTACTATCAGACATTATTATGTAAAAAAATATTGGTGAATTAAAAATAAATATTAAAAGACAGTACCTACTCACAGTGTAATCAGATAAATTATTATTTTTGCTAAAGTACGTATTCAAAACAGCTATATATATAAAACTCAAAACTTGTATTAAATAAATTTAAAAATATTTTTGTTTTGAAGTAAATTTTGAAAAAAATGGCAACCAAAGTGAACATCAAGGACCTCAAAGTCACTGAGCTTAAAAATGAGCTTCTGGAGAGGGACCTGGAGACCTCAGGAGGGAAGGCGGCCTTACAGGCACGCCTCATGGAGGCCTTAGAACAGTCAGGCGAAGACCCGGCATACTTTGTCATGGCATCTGGGGGAGACCGCGCCTTGGACGAGCTAAATATCAGCATCACAAAGTCCATGAAGGAGGAGCTAACCAGCAACCTGACAGGACTGAAGGCGGAGATGGCTGACAACGCCAAGACCCTGGAAGAGAAGATGGCTGACAACGCCAAAACTCTGAGGGAAGACCTGAAGGCGGAGATGACTAGCAACATGACGGACCTGAAGGTGGAGATGGCTGAAAACGCCAAGACCTTGGAGGAGAAGGTGTCCCGAAACCTCACAACCCTGAAGGGAGAAATGGAGGAGAAGATGTCAACCCTGAAGGGGGAAATGGAGACTCGGATGTCAAACCTGGAGGACCGTCTGCGTGCTGAGCTGGCTGACAAGTGCCAGATGGAGTCCACCAGAATATCCCCCAAAGACGGCCTTCACGACGAGACCGACCAGGGATGCTCAACTCCAGTCAGGGTCACTAGAGGGGATGATGACCCTTCGCTGGCGAAGCACAACCTCCCAACCTTCGACGGGAAGACGTCGTGGGAGGAATACTTGACCCTCTTTGAGACGGCTGCCATGATGGGAGCCTGGAGTCAGCAGAAGAAGGCTTCGGTTCTCAGCCTGTCGCTCCGAGGAGACGCTCTCAGGGTTCTGCAGGCCATACCCCTGGACAACCGTGGTGACTTTGGGCAGCTGAAGCAGCGCTTGGATATGCGCTATGGCCACAAGTGCCTGGAGCAGCTGTACAAGTCGCAGCTGAACACAAGGGTGCAGAAGCCCAACGAGAGCCTCCAGGAGTTTGAAATGGACATCGCCCGCCTGGTACGAGACGCTTACCCGACAGCCTCCGACGACATCTGTGAGAGCTTGGCAGTGGACAAGTTCCTAAATGGATTGCGGGAATGGGAGACGCAACAAGCCGTAAAACTGGCCCATCCCAAGGCTTTGAACGAGGCGCTCAGCCAAGCTCTCGAGTTTGAGGCTGTCAAACAGTCCATCAGGGGCCACGCCAGGGTTCGTGCAGTCGAGGCAGAGGAGATCAAGCTACCTACAACCGAGGAGCTAATTGAAAAAGTGCTGGAACGTCTGAGACCTCGAAGACGAGACCCACGCTGCTGGAACTGCGGACAGCTGGGCCACCTTAGCACCAAGTGTCCCAAGCCTCAGAAACCCAGAAAACAGGCTGCGGAAAACTAGAAAGGGTTAATGGGAAGGGGCAACCGTTGACCCACGCTGGAGAGGCCCTGAAATCTGCTGCTACTGTCGCAACCGTGAGAGGAAAAGCCAGCAGCATTTTTATCAATGGCATAATAGATGGAGTAACTCGTGAACTACTGGTGGACACGGGAGCAACCAGGACAATTCTGAGACGCGACATAGTGGCACGAGGTAAGCAGATTGCACCAACAAAGTGGTCTCTGCACACCGCCACGGGAGAGTCAGCACAGGTGTATGGGGAGACGATTGCCACCTTCCAAATTGGCAGCACCACTTTTGATCATCGGACGTTGGTGGCCAACATTGAAGAAGACGTTATATTGGGAATGGACATACTGGACAGATTTGGGTGCAGTTTAAATTTAAAGAAAGGGTCCATTAAAATTGGAAATGAAGAAGTCATCCTGCAAAGACGGAAAGAACTGGCTGCACGTGTTATCCTAGCCAAGAATACCGAAGTGAAGGGGCGATCCGAGATGATAGTGAGTGCCCGCCTGGATTCCAGTAGTACAAATGACCAAATCTGTATGATAGAACCGGAGAACATGGACAATGTTAACAAAGGAGTCATGGTGGCAAGAACAGTGATTCGCGCAAAGGAGACCATTCCTGTCAAGATCATGAATGTGAACAGCTACCCAGTTAAAATGAATGAAGGTTTTGTTTTGGGCAGATGTGAGAGGATAACTTCCATTGTGCAACAGATGACAAACATGTCATGCGGAGGAAACAAATTGTCAACACAATTGGAAGCCCTGGTCCACGACGCTTCCCAAGGTCTAACCGAGGAAAACAAACGGAGAGTGAGGAGTTTGATCTGCCGCTACCAGAACATTTTCGAGGACTCTAATGGCCGTCTGGGAAGAACCAAGGTAGTGCGACATAGCATAGACACCGGAGAAGCGAGACCAATAAAACAGGCTCCAAGAAGACTACCCTTTGCAAAGCGGGAAGAAGCTGACAAGATCATCAAAGACATGAGCAAGGATGGCATCATAGAACCATCAAGTAGCCCTTGGACATCCCCAGTGGTACTGGTGAAAAAGAAGGATGGTACCACGAGATTTTGTGTGGACTACAGACTGCTCAACGATGTTACGAAAAAGGATAGTTACCCTCTGCCAAGGATTGACGACACCTTGGACACATTGGCAGGATGCACCATTTTTTCCACATTGGACCTGAAAAGTGGCTACTGGCAAGTTGAATTGGATGCCAAAGATAAGGAGAAAACTGCATTCTCGACTGGATCTGGACTTTGGCAGTTCACCGTGATGCCATTTGGCTTATGCAATGCCCCCGCCACGTTTGAAAGGCTGATGGAGAATGTGCTGCGAGGACTATCATGGGAAACCTGCCTGGTATACTTGGATGACATAATCATCCTGGGAAAGGACTTCAACCATCAGTTGAGAAATCTGGAGCAAGTTTTCGGGCGACTACAAGACGCTGGACTGAAGCTCAACCCGAAAAAGTGTAACCTGTTCAAGAAACAAGTAAATTACCTGGGACACATAGTTTCTCAACGTGGAGTTGAAGTTGACCCTGCCAAAATAAAGGCAGTAAGAGACTGGCCCGTGCTGAAGGACAAACATGAAACTAGGAGTTTCCTGGGGCTGTGCACTTATTACAGGAGGTTTGTGCCAAGATTTGCGGACATTGCAAAACCGCTCACCAAGCTTACGGAAGAAAACACTCGCTTCCATTGGAGTGATTCCTGCGCACAAGCATTTGAAGAGCTTAAGGGAAGATTAACAAGTGCCCCCATCTTGAGCTACCCACGAAAAGATGGAAAGTTCATCCTGGATACCGACGCTAGTAATGTGGGGATAGGAGGCGTCCTTTCCCAAATACAGGATGGGCATGAGACTGTTCTGGGTTACTTCAGTAAAGTGCTTTCCAAGCCAGAACGAAATTATTGCGTGACCAGACGAGAGCTTCTTGCCGTGATAAAATCAGTGGAACACTTCCGCAAATACTTGTACGGGAGAAAATTCACACTACGGACTGATCATGCTGCACTGGTTTGGCTTCTGAAATTCAAAAACCCAGAAGGGCAAGTGGCTAGATGGATTGAAAGGCTCCAGGAGTATGATTATGACTCCGAACATAGACCTGGCACGCTTCATCGAAATGCGGATGCATTATCCAGACGACCATGCGCCAGTGACTGCAAACATTGCAGCAAGATGGAGGACAAGGTAGCAATTGTCCAAAGGACGACCACCGAAGATGAGGACTGGCAAGATGAAAAATTGGCGCAAGACCAACTGAATGATCCGGACTTGAAGTATGTGATGGAATGGGCGCGAGAAGGAGAAAGGCCAACCTGGGAAAAACTCGCCCCCTTATCACCAACTGTCAAGGCTTATTGGGCTCAATGGGGATCCATAGTGATAGAAGGAGGGTTTCTGAAACGAAAGATCGAGAAGGAAGACGGCACACTTAGAAGAAAGCAAACCCTCGTTCCGAGGAGCCGAGTACCGGAAATCCTTGGACTGCTGCATGGAGGAACTTCTGGAGGACATCTAGGCGTTAAGAAGACGCTGGAGAAAGTGAAAGAGCGATTTTACTGGATCAACTGCAGCGAAGACGTCAAAGATTGGTGTCGAAAATGTGTAACCTGTGCAACGGCCAATGGACCGCAAAGGAAAAGGCGAGCACCAATGCGTCAGTACAATGTTGGCAGCCCCTTTGAAAGAATTGCCATCGACATAGCTGGCCCATTTCCTACAACTGAGAAGGGTAACAAGTACATCATGGTGGTGATGGATTACTTCAGCAAGTGGGTGGAAGCTTACTCAATCCCTAACCAAGAGGCCGTAACCGTGACTGAAGTTCTAGTTACCGAATTTATCAGCAGGTTTGGCGTACCCCTGGAATTACATTCTGATCAGGGAAGGAACTTTGAAGCTGCTATCTTCCAGCAAATGTGTGAGCGGCTAGGGATCTACAAGACCAGGACCACTGCGCTACATCCACAGTCTGATGGAATGGTGGAAAGGATGAACCGTACCGTGGGGAGGTACTTAGCCAAAGTAGTGTCCAGCCATCAGCGGGACTGGGACCGACATCTGCCTTTGTTTTTATTGGCTTACCGGTCGGCTGTTCAGGAAACGACGAAGAAGACTCCCAGCAGCATACTGTTTGGGCGAGAAATGCGACTTCCTTGTGATCTCAAATTTGGCTGCAAACCAGGTGAAGACCTAGCCGGAGAAGACTATGTGACAGACCTTCGCAGGAGGCTGGATGACATCCATGATCAGGTCCGCATGAACATCGGGGAAGCCAGCGATCAAATGAAGGAGCGCTATGACACCAGAGCTGACAGCATGGGGTACAAAGCTGGTGACTGGGTGTGGCTCTTTGACCCCAAAAGGCGCCAAGGATACTGTCCGAAACTTCAGCGTTCCTGGGACGGGCCGTACGAGATCTTGGAGCGCATCAACGATGTGGTCTACCGCATAAAAAAGAGACCAAACGGAAAACCAAGGGTCGTGCACTACAATCGCCTCTCACCATACCTAGGCGATAATGATGACCAACCAGCCCAAAAAGTACGACAGTGCGTCGCATCCGAAAGATCACCAGCCTTTGAGACGTTTTGGGAGAACGCGAAGGCAGGGCAGAAGTTTCGCCATGGAGTGACCACAGAAGTCCACAAGGACTTATTTGAGGTCACTAGGGACCACACACTGGCATGCAGTGTACCGGAAGATCTAGATATGTCTAGAGGAATTGCACGGGTCTTCCGATACAAATTCGGAGAACCGCAACCCTCGAGCAGCCCGCAAGGAAGAGCTCTGAGACTACCGAAGGGGCGTCAACAAGCATACTGCCTGGTTGTCCCGGATTCCAGCAACCTGGAAGAGGACTACAAGGCATTGTGGGACGGCCTTGTTGAGCTGCGTGACTACATGTTGGAGGATCAGCAGGCGCGTCTGGCAATACCGAAGATGGGTGGCGGCCGCGCTAATCGAGACTGGCGGATAATCCGGAGTATGATTGAAGCAGTGTTCTCGGGAGTCGGCATCAGCGTCATGGTGTGCTGCGAGCAAGCGCAGCCGAGAGCCAGTGGGGAGAAATCCGTGGACTGCCACTTCTTCCTGACCACAGGGTGTCGACGTGGATCAGCATGCCCCTACCTACACAGAGTCAAGACTGTTCCGGGACGAAACAGTCTAGGTGGGGGGTAGTGTTATGTAAATATAAATATTGAAATAAGTATGGATAGTTATAGTTATAAGAATCCTCAAAAGTATTGGTAGGTAAGATCGATAATTATGTATAAGTGTAGAATTCTCTAGGCTAAGTAGGTATTTGTTATAATTATAGGAATACTGTGTTACATTTGTAGGTAGGATTTTGGTTGTATCTCTAGGTAGTACGTGAAGCGTCGAGAAGTAATAATTACTCTGGAACCGTCTGGCGACTTTAGTTCTGGATCATACTGCTCTGAAGAGTATAAAGGTGCGAATGGCCTGCAGAGCGGGCCAGTATCATAGAGACTTACAAACACATCGAAGTCATCTGATCAGTGAACCAAAACCAAGTGGAATAATCGAGAAAGTAGTGTGAAAATAAATTTTGTAACTGTGTAAAATAAATAACTATTGAAGAAGACCTGTGTATTTTTAATTTGAAGACAATTGAACCCTAATTACGTAACAATATATTGACATTCAGAGATAAGGAGGCTGTCCTCACGCCAACCACTTCACATAAAGTAGAAATTTTCCCAGCTACTTAGGGAGCTGGTTCACATTTATTTTCAAAAACTAAGTAAACCTTTTCTTAATTTTTATTTTGCGGTGAAATAAAAATAAACCTTCTGGCATGGAATACAAGCATTTTATCAACTGAGCTCTCAACTGGACAAGATCTTCCCATATTTAATAGACGGTTGGCTACCCCTGTCTCATAGATTCGTTGTGTGTGTAATCCACGCACACACTCGCCCAAATATTCGCCGAATGTTCGCCGAATGTTAATTACGTCAGCTGTATGTTAACAGTGTGCAAAGTATAAGACTTAACCGTAGCGTTTAACCAAATGTCTATTGAAACTTAAACTTTCGGTATAGGCGCTGTTTTAGTTTCCTTGCATTTTCAGCAAGTTTAGACGCAGTTTCAGTTACTCATCGTAAGTATGTGTGATGTAAGACACGTTTTTCTCCCTGCCCCCCCCCCCCCCCCCTCTCCTCCCTCCTACTCTGAACACTCATTACAACTCGTTAATTTTCTTTGGGAATTAAAATAAATACATTTGCGTTTTAGACGAACAGAGAGGGAAAACATTACCCGATAAGAGAGATAGAATACTCGAATTAACGGAGGCATTGAAGACACATCTTTTCGTAACAAAATTGGTAATGATTTTTTTTCACTGTTTTTATTTGGCATTCATTGACTTACTGTATATGCGAGAGCACATAATTATGTAGTTGAATTCTGTCGTTATTCCACAACATCAAACATCAGGAGCGAGAGTTCTATACAGGCAAAAAGTGGGGAAAATCTGTACTCTAAGTTGCAAAGACATACTCTTATTAGCATTAGAGGTTCATTATTAATGCATTACGATAAACACTGACTTATACGAGTATTCCTTAACTTATAGGTTGGTATGAGGCTGACCACCAATACTGTAAAATATGGTTTACTTTATCAATGTCACCCCTTTTTCAGGGAAGGTCGTTAAATGTTCAAGGGTGTATGTTCAATTGAGGTTTTGATTTTAATTTGTAATTATAGCATTTGTAAGCGTGAACTTACACGTGTCATGCATTTGGTGTGAGTTTTGAATTTTAATTTACTGATGCAACTTAGATTATTGATTATAGATTTGTGCAAATAAACAGTTTTACATGATTAATATCTATAAACCAAAAAAAAATAATACAATTGACAAATCAGCAAAGGTATGAATGGCAATTCGCAACTAAGCTACACATACAGTGTAACTTCTTGCCACGTCCTTCCCGAAAGGGTCGCATGTGGTGATTTGGGACCTATTTATTTTCGCAGGCATGTGGGCCGGCCATACTAGAGGTGCTCCCGAGGTGGCTGATTCTCATTCCTTGAGAAGGCTGAGTAAAACTTGCTGGTATTTTATTTTGGGTTTCAAATCAAGCTCGGGTTCGAATCTCACCTAGAGTGTCTGAAATGATTTCCTCTTTTGGTATTTATTTCAAAACCCCAAATAAAATACAGAGGCGAGGCTTACTCAGCATTCACAAAAATGAGAACCAGCCTCTTTGGGAACTCCCAAAGAAACCGCGCTTCAACTGAAGTGGTTGACGAAAGGCCGGCCCCTTACCTGTAAAAATAAATAGGTTCACTTGTGACATGTGAACTCTACGGGGTGAACGCAGCAACAGGTTGCACTGCACGTGTAGCTAAGTTGCGTTATAAAAGTTTTAAAAATCCTCACTTCACTTTCGGTTCATACCAAAACTCAATTTTATTCACATCTAGTATTTAAGTATATAAACTTATACATCCATAATATAATCAAATACATTATATATTTGTGATCACATTATGTGATTAAGAATAATCCACTTTATGAACATAACGCTCCTAAACACAGCGTTTACACTTAAACAAAAAAGCGTTTACCAAAAAGTACATCAAAACCAAAACACTCACTAGAAGGACTCATTCAGTTTTCGTGCATTTCTGGCAAAACGCTTCCACTGAGTTTATCAAGTGTAATTTTTTACACTCGGGGTACAGCCGGGGTGTCACCCCTTTTTCTGAGGGTGGCGGCAAGGCTTGCAAAGCTCGAATAATTAAGAACAGTCGCGAACAATGCGCGACTAAATAAGGAATTATTGTTTTACTTACTCCATCACGATTC
The DNA here is from genome assembly GCA_951799405.1 of Agapetus fuscipes. NCBI lineage: Eukaryota > Metazoa > Arthropoda > Insecta > Trichoptera > Glossosomatidae > Agapetus > Agapetus fuscipes. The sequence goes on from OX637359.1 coordinate 9,971,402, forward strand.
ACACAAGTCTTGGAACAATTTAACGATTTACAAAGGTGGAATTTTCGTTGCTGAAATTTAAATGTGATATTGTTGTTTTTGCTATGTACCTTTGTTTCCGACATTGATGTATGGAAGTGAGGCGTGGACAGTTAATGAATGTGAACTGAGTTAAGTATGTACGGTTGAAATGGCTTACCTGAGAGCAATGGCTGCAAAGACAATGAATGATAGAGTACGTAATGATTGGGTGATGAACGAGTGTGGTATAAAAGAGAATATGAGAATGAAAGTACAAAAAAGTACGATGAGATCGTTCGGACATCTCGAAAGAATGGATGATGAACGACTAACGAAGAAAGTGTACAAAGGAAATGTCAGAGGAAAGCGCGGAAGGGGAAGGCCGAGGAAAGAATGGTTAGACAAAATAGGTGAGATTGCGAAACAATGGAACCTGCAGAGTGAGAATAAGAGAAGAGTATGTATGAAAAAGGTGATGAATATTGAGGAAATGAAAGTGGTTTGTAAGGACAGAAAAAAGTCGAGGCGCATCTGCGGAGGTACCGGCCACCCCTAGTGGAACGGCGGCAGGATACAGTACAGTACAGTTAGGATTCATATTAAATGCGTGCCTGCAAAAAAACACGTGTAAATCTGTGCTTACACGAGTTTTTTTTTTTTAACTTTCATCTAAAAAAAACGTATGTGAGCACTGCAACTTTTGCCGGCCTTCCCTTGAACAGAAGTTATATTGGCTAAGTGAAATATTTTTTGCAGTATGAGTGGTCCGCCTCATACCAACCTTGGTAACCAGATTTCCTCGGATATATAAAACAAATATTTTAAAGTAAAGAAAATGTCATTCCAGTTTTGTGAAAACTGAAAATGAATATTTTAAGTTAATGACATTTTTTCACTGATGCTTGGATGACGTGTTGAAAGTTTATTAATGTTTTTTTATAATACAGTCTCTTAAGAATTCAATGTGTCGCATAAAATCAAAGACAGCAATCTAAGGTTGTTTCTTTAAAAATGAGGCAAATGTACAAAAACAAATATTATAATAATATTAATTTCTTTTATTTTCCAAAGAATCCTAGATGGCCGGCTTTGGTTCTAAACGATTCAAATATTACCCTTAAATCAACCATAGCGTTTCACTAAAAATGTTTGGAAACTAAAACGCTCACAAGAGGCGCTGTTCCAGTTTCTATACTTTTTTTTATTAAACTCTATTGTTAATTTTACACGTAAAGTTGTATACTTGAGTTATTGTTGTATTGTTTTCCATTTAATGACTTTTTTTGAAAACTTGTTACTTTATGCTTTTCTTGGAATTTTCATTAAAATTTTAAAATCCTTGAAAATTTTGATTACATCTTTGAAAGAAAATCATTTTGTTTTTGAAATGAATACGTAAAGAAGAATGCAAGTCACCAATTAATTTCAACCTGCTTCTGAGAACAGGAATTACATAAATCAATTACTTTTTCATATGTACCTCATTCACTCAACACAAATATGAATGTGGGTATTTTTTCTCGGCGGGCAAACGTTACACTTGTATGGAAACGTTACACGTTGCGCCGAAGGACATTGTGGCTGAAAAACCTGTGACAATCTAAATCTAAGTTGCAAAGATATGTATCATTTGAGATTCATATTAAATGCATTCCCACAAGCAGACACGCATAATTTCGCGCTCACACATGCCGCATGTGGACCTACAATATAAAAACCCAATCTCAAATGAACATTAGCCCTGCAACTCTTGCCGACCTTCCCTGAAACAGGGATGACATTGTCAAAGTGAATAATGGTTTGGCCAAAACACCAAGTTTCTTCTTCGAGCCGCAGCATCCAAAGTCAAACTTATGTCAAAATAACCATCACGATTGCCCATCTTCGATAGAAGTGGCACGAAAAAAAATAATAAGCCTTACCGGTATTTTGGTTCCAACCTTGGTCGAGATTCCTTAGCCGTCTGGTTTGAATGCAAGAATTTTTCCGATTGAACTATTGAAGAGCTGGTATTCAGTAAAAACCGCGTTCTGGGCTATCGGTAATGTTATATGAAGACTAATCATCTGTTCACTTGCGGCCATCTTGAATTTACAGGTCTTCATACAAATATTACCGATATTCAGTAGGTAAGACTTACTGTGGTGATGAGACTTCCAGCCCAGTTTGGGAGTGGTAGCTCAGAAAAGATGTCTCCTAAATACTCGAACCTACTTTTTTTTTTTAATACACTTCATTACTCTCTAGTTTCATTTGACTACATCTTATATTTGCCCACTCCAGTACGTCAATATGAATATTATAATTTATTTTGTCACCCCTGTCCCCTTTCTGGTGGCACTAATTGCCATTAAACTAAGCTTTAATAAGGCTATATTGCCGCAAAACACTGAATGACACAGCGTTCACACCAGACAGTTGTACAGTGGACAGTAACTATTAAGTAAATGAATCTAATATTCATCATCATTCAAAAATGTGATAAGATGGTTTGGGCATGTGGAAAGAATGAATGATGATAGACTGACAAAGTATGTATACAGAGGTAGTGTGAAAGGAAAAAGAAGTAAGGGCGACCGAGAAAGGTATGGAGTGATCAGATTGTGGAGATTGTGAAAGAATGGGATGTACAAAGCGAGCGTTAGAAGAAAATGCCTGAAAAAGGTGATGGATATGAATGAATTGAAAGAGTTATGTAAGTATAGGAAAAAATGGAAACAGCTCTGCAGAGGCTCTGGCCGCCTCTAGCGGAATGGCGACAGAGTTACAGTTACAGTATCATCTTTTAGAGGCAGTGCTCTGTTGAGTTTGCCATCTGCCTCTGTTGGTTTCCATCATCTCCCATCAGCTGCGAATAGGGGGAGACATCCATGAGTCTCTTTAAATCCTGGAAGCTTGAAGCTCTTGGATGACTTCTTGTTCCTTTTCCCAAGATTTCTTTTTCAAAGATATTGCTAAAAAAAGGTGCTAGGTCTAATGGAGTATCTTATTAGTTTAGTTTCTCCTTCAACCATTGACTTAAAAGCTCTCTTCTTACTGCTACATCCTTCAACACCTTTTCGTTGGACTTCTTTTCAACCCATTATGTCTTCGTAAATTAACATTGAGATAATTTATTATGTGAGCGTTGTTTGTTGTGTGAATCACACCTCAATAACCCTCTGCAAGCTTGGTCGTCGCTATAGAAAGCCTGAATTCTCCAGCAAAATGTTGTTACAATAAGACAGGATGGACCTTCGGTGACCGGTCTTTGTAAAGGTACATGAGTTTTCCATTCAACAAATTTGTCAAGGAGGTGACACGTTTCAAAACCTAAGAAAATGACATCACACGTCTTGGTAACTAGGGAAACAGCTATACCTATCCTATTTTTTGTTCATTACATAAATGTTTTTTTTTAAATTAATTCCGTGAATTTTTGTTTTCCTTTAAACATATAATGAATCACAAAACACTTCGTTTTTATTTCTTTATCTTGTTTGCATCATTGATTTGTAACATTTACAAATTTTTTGACCACTTTAAGCAACTTACTACTCGCCACTTACCCACTTACCATCTAAACAGCTGTCCACGTCTGTAGGTATACTTTTATCTCCGCCATTTTGTCACGCCTGAAGGTCACCCCCCCCCCTCCTCCCCTACCTCTCTTCCCCTTAACTTTTATAATTACTAATGCATAATTACACCTCCCCCTTAATTTTTATTTCAACACAACACTTGAAATCATATTTGTCTCTTGGAAAACAAACCAGACTCCTTCTGTTCTGTTTTCTTTCATCACAAATATTTGTTTTCTAAATCTTAATCTAAGTTGCAAAGATATGTATCATTTGAGATTCATATTAAATACATTCTCACAAGCAGACACGCATAATTTCGCGCTCACACAGCATGTGGACCTACAATATAAAAATCCCAATTTCAAATAAACAAAAGCCCTGCAACTCTTGCCGACCTTCCCTGAAACAGGGGTGACATTGGCAAAGTGAACCATTTTTTACAGTATGGGTGGTTAGCCTCGTACCAACCTATAAGTCATATTAAAAAATACATGCAGCATGTTTCTAGATCACGGGTAGGGTGAAGGATATAATAAAATAATAATAAGAAATAAAAAACTGAGGACAGGATTACTGAGAATCCGCTGCGGATGCAGCTTGGCAAAAAGAAGCACAAGATTGCTGAAAGGTGGAGAAATTGGATTTGGTAGCAACAAAGTCTGCGTAACCAACTGGGCCAATGGCCGGCCGTACTGCAGCAAGGAGAACAACCATATCGAAGTGTTGCAATGGACAGTTCCACAAGATGTGAGGCACGTCCTGGGAGCTGGCGCCGCAAGGGCACTCTGCTCATACATGTAAGTTCACGATTAAACATGCTGCATGTATACGTAGAAAATAAGCTATTCAACTCTTGCTGTCTTTTCCGGAAACCGGGGAAAATTGAACAAATTTTTACAGTATAGGGGGTCAGCTTCATATCAACCTATTAGTCAAGGAACCTGTGTGAATAATTAGGCTTAACATACCACATGCAACTTCTGAGAGATAATAGATTGCACTATATGTGCAGCTACAATACTATTTGTTTAGTTGAGATGAGATGGTTCGGACATCTCGAAAGAATGGATGATGAACGACTAACGAAGAAAGTGTACAAAGGAAATGTCAGAGGAAAGCGCGGAAGGGGAAGGCCGAGGAAAGAATGGTTAGACCAAATAGGTGAGATTGCGAAAGAATGGAACCTGCAGAGTGAAAATAAGAGAAGAGTATGTATGAAAAAGGTGATGAATATTGAGGAAATGAAAGTGGTTTGTAAGGACAGAAAAAAGTGGAGGCGCATCTGCGGAGGTACCGGCCACCCCTAGTGGAACGGCGGCAGGATACAGTAACAGTAACAGTACCCCATTGGTATATTTACCTACATATCGTTTCAACCTCAAACGATTATATATCTCTGCAACTTAGAGTTTGTTTATATTATATTATGTAAAATTATTTACTATGACGTCATTATTTTCGATATTCCAGTACGTGGCATGGGCCTCCCCGTCCCACGGGAGGCGGGCAATTTATTTCCACCAAGGTAGAACCACGGAGCGCCATATATTGCACCGAAAACATTACCTAATGTTATTTTTTACTAAATAAATATAGGGATTATTTATTTGGTGAGCACTGTTTTTGTGTAAATTACACCTCAAGAGCCCTCTGCAAGCTTGTCACAGGCTTATATTTGCACAGTATGGTTCGACGGTTGAGATATATCTGAAGCTGCATGGAATTTCGGTCCTTAACTTGTACTAAAAATTAAGAAGGTCTATAATCTATAATAATCTATAATCTAAGTTGCAAGGATATATTCATTTAAAGCTCTCAGATGTAAGCCCACAAACCAACAAGTGTAGTTCGCGCTTACAAATGCTGAATGTGTACTTACAAATAAAATCCAAACCTCAAATGAACATAAGCCCCACAACTTTTGCCGACCTTCCCTGAAACAGGGGTAACATTGGCAAAGTGAACCATTTTTTACAGTATGGGTGGTCAGCCTCATACCAACCTATAAGTCAAGGAATATGAATAAAAAATTACATTTAAATATATAAAAGAACAAAACCTTACAAAGAAATCTATACAAAAAAAGTCAGAAATTTCCTATGCAAAAAATGTAGCAAATTAATACACCAACATTAGAAATCACCATTGCAGATTAGCCGCCACTTCTTCCTGTCCTTGCTGTGGGAACATTATCAAAATGTATGTAATACTTACAAACTATATTGCTACGATTAACTTGGGTTCAATTTAATAAAACTTCGATTAATTTACTTTACCCAATTTATTTTAGGATTTACTCACATTTAGTTCACAGTTTACTTAAATACTGGTCAGCTCGGCGCCTCTTTTACGAGTCTCTCTTCAAAGCATTGCGATCTCTTTTATTAGGTGTATGAGGGTTTCTCTGGCAAACGCTAGACCATGCTATAATATTCTTAATTAGAAGTTTCGAGCGGACACCAGTACAACTATCCAAATACCTACATCTAGAGACACACTCACACGTAAAAAACACACAGACACGCAATCATAAGTAAGCATAAACAGACAATCACAAGTTTTTATTGTTGCAAATATTTTATATTCAGATTTTTGATATTGTTTTACTTACATCTCGTTTTTTGAAAGATGATATAAATTACCTGAAGGGGATTTTTAAATCCAGCAGATTATTCGATTTCTAAGTTTATAAGGGACCTTTAGGTATACTACGCACTAAACAGCGCTTTTAAAAATACATATCATCGAATTACGAGTATAAATATGTTTGTCTATTTTCGATAATCTCAATTTGTGTCAACCCTGTTACAAATTTTACTTCTGTAGCTTGGTGCACTTCACGATCTTTTCGCAGTATCACGCCCAGGGCTTTTTCTCGGATGGGGATTTAAGAGTCCATCGTTAACCAGCCCTGACCATCCTACCATCATCAGCATCATCATCACCATCAACAGGAGTTAGTGCCAGCTCGCAGTAAAGAGGAAACGTTTTATATCCGCTGAGTGGGGAAATAAAATATATTCCATTACTGAGATGCTGATTTCATGGGGTTGTTTTTTTTTTATAACTTACTCATTTATTTAGACTACTCCATAGACTAATAAGTTGGTATGAGGCTGACCACCCTTACAGTGAAATATGGTTCACTTTGCCGACCTGTCACCCTTGTTTCGCGGAAGTTTGGCTCATACTTTATTTGTTCATGGCATGTTCAATGCAGACTTCATTTATTCATTAGCATCACATGACAAAACATCACAAAACAGAAAACACTATAAATGGCAAGACGAAAAAAGTGAGACATGCTAATCTATAAGGGCCTGTTGCACCAACCTTCAATCAATATTTGATTGACACATCAAATTTGATTGCTCAATTCTAGTACGGACCTTAGTTAAATATTTTTCGGAAGTGGTTTATAATATATATTTTTTATTTTATTTTATTAAGGAGAAAAAACAGATACAGACACAATTACAAAAATAAGAAAAATGTAAACATAAACAGTAGTGTGCCTTAATTCTAAAAAATTCCCACAAATATGTAAAAAATTTAAAGTAGCTGACAAAAAATAAAAACTAAAAGATTGATAATGAAGTCAAAAATAAATCAAATTAATAACAGAAATAAAAATAAGAGGAAAAAAGAAGACAAGAGAGATAAAAAATATATTTAAAAAATCCAATCAAGATACAATGGATGGCAAAGGCATTTTATAAATACTCTTTAATATGCTAGAATTTGAACAGGAAATATAATATCTGTACCTACCTAAGAGCATAAACAACGGTAGTGACATTTAGTAAAATGTGCAGGAGACGAGTTTTAGTGAAAATGTGCACTTTTATAAAACCATCATAACTTCTAAACTAGACGAGATATTTTTGATCTGTAAAAACTGTTTATCTTCTTTTATTGATATTTATTTAATGTGAAGTAATGTGAACCACGTATTTGGAACTTCCGTGGTTTATGCTCGCATTTATATGTCCATCCCATATTTATTACACTTGATATCTCAGTAATTATGAGTCCGAGGCCTCCAATATTTTTACCACTTATAGAACAGCTAATTGTTATAATTACTGCATCATTAACTCAAAAACGCAAAAAAGTGGACTTCCGTTGTTTATGCTCTAAGGTACAGATATACACCAGCTGACTTACGTAAATGCAACAAAAAATAGATTTGATAGGGTAAAATCACACATAATTTGATTTTTGTCTGATTGGAATTGGAGGTGCAACAGGCCATAAGTCAATGACTCGTCATAGGCAAAATAATTAATGTTTGTGTTGATTATGGTGCTTTTCATGTGCCGTTTAAGGTATGTTCTGCTTTAGGTGTGTAAGGTTTTGTTATGTGTAGTTCTGTCATATTGTGTCGTTATGTTCCTTGACTTATAGTTTGGTATGCGGCTGACCACCCATGCTGTAAAATGGTTCACTTTGCCAATGTCACCCCTGTCTCAGGGAAGGACGGGAAGAGTTGCAGGGTGTATGTCCATTTGAGATTTGGTTTTATGTTGTAGGTTCACGTGAGGCATGTGCAAGCGCGAACTTGTATGTGTCTGGTTGTGAGAATGCATGTAATGTGAATCTCCAATGTAACATATCTTTGCAACTTAGATTAGATTAGATTAGATGTCATGTGTTGTTTTGTCACTTCTTTTGCCGTTCTACCTTATCAACCTTTATTAGACTAATTTAAGAGCTTATATTATACTTTTTATATTTCATATTTTTTCTGTATATTTGTAAGTATTCATTATGTTTTCCTTAGACTCCGCCGGGAGTGTGCGCCGCCCATTAATTGCTCTGGTTTTTAAAGTCCACAGTCACAACAAAGCTCACCTCGTTAGCGGCGCACACTGCCACCATACACACGACGTCACACCTACAGCTAAGAGGGGCAATGCTTAGGCACTCCTAGGAAAGAAACACTTCTACAATAGCGATCCTGCCTCCGATGGTTAAATAATATTTGGTTTATTTGGTGAACGCTGTTTTTGTGTGAATCACACTTCAAGAGCCCTCTGCGAGCTTGGCCGTCGCTACAGAGAGAACCAATTACTCTAATAAACAAAAATTTAATATAAATTATCTCAAAACAATCTCTAATTATGCAAAAATTATAAAATGGTGATTTAAGAATTACACGGCGCGCTTCTGGCGTTAATTCTAAATCAATACCCAGTTGGTGTAAGGCTAGATGGGCCCAAGGCAGATTCATTTTTCAACACGTTGAAGAGCATATTCGAACTTACCGCCTTCCAATCATGATTCCGAAATGTTAACCCCTGGTCTGCGGACCGGTAAACTACGGTTATTGTGTATCTCGCACTCCTTCCTGAGAGACAAGATTTCTCTACCTTATCGTCGATCACCTATTGACCTATCATCATAAATATCATCATAGTTTGGTCTTTAGCTCAGTTAATTGTACATTGAAGCTTGTCAGGTAGCTAGCATATCAGATAGCTACCTGTGAAAAAAAAAGAAGAAGAAGAAGACATGATCTGTCAAAACATTATACCTGTCAAAGGAAAAATAATGTCATTACCAACTTGAAAGAAATTGAGGCGCATCTTTAGCCACAGAAATTGAGCCGGATCAAGATTAGAGGAAGAAGACAGGCTGAGATTGACAGTTAGGAGGGAAACACTTAAAATCCCCCGTTAAGCTCCGCATCGCGCTAGTAGGGAGTTTATAAAAGGCGTCGACCTCCCACAATCGAGGACACAAGCTCTTCAACACCTGAACCAATAGCACTGACCAGGCGTGGCCAAAAACATCTATCTGCGGAGGCTTGAGTCGCCGTTATTGCCTGCACTACACAGCCCCTGGCCGCGCCTGGGTCCCCCGTGGCGGATTCCTCGGAAGGAAGGAGCCCCTGCTTTCTACCCATCGCCAGCGCCCGCTTGGCTACTCGATATCCGGAGCCCCGTGCCCAAAGTTCCTCAGGAGGACGGAGCGCCTGCCCCGTCCAGCCGAGCGCTCCCGTCTTATCGCTGGCTGAGCCCCGTGCCGCAATTCCTCCGGAGTGTGGAGCCCCGACATCCCGCCAAAAGCGTTGCCGTGCCCGAGGCCGGCGCCCCAGCATCGACTACCCGCATCCCAGCATCAAGACTTCTCTCCGTCCTCGTGAGCTAATCAAACCCTTTAAATACATTATCTTATTAAACTTAGAACCAGTCAGTCGTGCAGTTTAGCGTGGTGATGCTCTCATTTCTCATAATTTAAAATAAATCCCGTCTTTCCTTTACCCGGTTTTTCTCTCCATCACCTATATTTTTGAACCTCTTTAGCATCAGTGGAAAGCGAGCAAGGTGTTGGGCCTGAACACCACCCTGAGGAGTCTTGTGCTAGCCGGGCAACTGCAAAAGCGCGCAACCTAACCTCAAAGAGGTGACGGTGCGCGGCAGCGCGGGGGTCCAGCAGGGCCGCGCTTCCAATCTCTTCATTACAGTGGCGCCTTAACAAAAGACACCGTTGCTCGATTCACATTGTATTTTCCCCATTAACAAGTAAAGTTTTATTTCAGCAAATTGTGTTCCAACGGAAAAGTGTTGTTTTTGTGTTTCGGGTTTTGTGGTACTTTGAAGTCGTTTCCACCTGGGATATTTGTGTTTTTGGTGGTTATGCTTTATCATCTTGAGGGTTGTTAACCGTTTTTCGTGGTTTGATGATAATTGGAAGAATTCAAAATTTGAGTTACGTAATTCTAAAATCCAGACACGCATTCTCAAACTTCCGTAAATTTTTTGACAATTTTTTTTTTTTTTTTTTCTTCTTTCTTTCCAAATTTTTTGGGCGTCTCTATTTCCAGAGGCGTAACCATTCGTAAAATTTTCTCAACAAATTTTTTTAAGAGGTGCTCAACATTTTCAAAAAAAAAAAAAAAAAAATTTTTTTTTTTTCAACAACAACTCTCCGGAAGGGCCAAGGAGAGCCTTGTTGAAGTAGTGGATGTTTTCACGAAATATTTTTGGATATTTCCATTAAAATATGTCACAGCGGCAGCAATAATAAAGAAGCTTGAGGCAAGCATCTTTATTTCCCGGGGAATGCCGAGGTCCGTTGTTTGTGACAACGGTAAACAATCCATCGCCAAGGAATTCGAGGAATTTCTGGAGATGTATGGAGGGCAGACAGGTGGACGTGAAGGGCGAGAGAAAGGCTGTTTGGCTTTTCAGCTGGGAGAGTATCACATGAAGGATATTCTCTGAGCTGGACCTGCTATGGCGGAAGAGTGAACTACTTTCCTACGAGCAAACGAGAAGTAGATGCGTAAACTCATTTACAAACACCTGGACGTCTGCGAAGTACAAGTATGATATCTGCGAAGTGCAAGCATGACGTCTTCTCTATAAACTGATTAATTACTCCATATCTTATTTTTGCAAATTCCATTTTTGTCCTGAAATATGACTTTGACCGTTCCCCGTTGAATTGCGCCCTCAGCGGGGAGCGCTGTTCGAAGTCATTCCGTTAATTTTTCTTAGCATCAAAATCTTTCTACATCAATACCTACTCGTTTGCTCCAGGGAGACCTGGTTAGTGTCCATATGTATCTATTTATTTAAATGAATGTTTCTTTTTCTTCTTATGTATTCTTTCAACTCGCATATTCAGTTATGCTCAACTGCAGAAAACTGTCTGTTTTTGTCTCCGACCCACAGTATCAACTCCTTGCGAGTTGGATCAGGTAATTTGGCCAGGTCGTGAGTCAGAATCCAGCGGGTTCTCTTCGGAGAATGGATCTGTACTTTCTTTCTTGTTTACATGTTTTGGACGCGGGTTGTCTTTTGATTGCGGACTCAAAGTACACACTCTCATGAGTGATGTCAGGTAATTTGGCCAGGTCACAATCCAAGGTCACCAGCTGTTTATCCAACACTGTACCTTCTTTAATCTGTTTCATTGTTTTTGTATTTTATTACTTTGTCTACGTTTATTGCCTGCATGATTTTTCAACTTTCCAAGTTTTGATAAAAACTTGGTGGCGCTCAAAAAGGGAACGAGAAGGAGAGCTGAGCTAGTCCAGATGTAGACATCAAGAGAACATCTGTGAACATCATAGGCAATACACCTTGACAAAGGTGGTATGCTGCCGAACGCTGTGAATGCGTGGGAAGACGTAGCGAGCACGTCTTGAGAAAGGGTGGAGCCCTTGCCGGTAACGCTGGAGTGCGTTGGAGCAGTCCAAGGGGACTGGACACAATCTGGGATGATTGTGGGGCGCTTGGGAGAAGCGTGAGGAGTGGTTTGACGTAACCGGGATACTCCTGCAATCCAACGGGATTGGCAACGCCGGAGTGCGTTGGAAGTCTTACGAGACTTGAAGTCCGACGGGACTTGGTACCAGTCTGACGAGACTTGGGGGAGTCTGCTGACTCATTTTTTGAAATCACCTTGGAGTGATGGGTACGCCAGGCTTGCATCTTCGGATGGCGCCAACGGATTGTATCCCTGTGTTTATTTATCATGTTATTTATTGACGGAAGGAAGGTTTTCGCCATGTGGGCAAAACCTGAGGACACACTGGAACCCAAGGAGAAGAGTGGTATGAAGATTGACCACCTCCTGAAGCCAGGCCTAGACTACTAAAAGCATTGTTAGCTGGGACAGTCACCACGGCGTAGTGTTTGCCGGGGAGTTTAGTTATTGTCATGTATGTCGGCGTATACTGCACTCAGGCAGTATATACCGAATGTTGACTCACTCGAAACCCCTCAGAAGGGCTTGCTTCGGGGCGTACGCTAGTTACCACCCTATACCTGCCCGGGCAATGATCAACGCTTCTTCGTTGTTCATTGAAGCAAAAACCCTAGCACCCAACTTTGTGACTAGGGCTAGAGTCCTAAATCGTCGCTGGTCGGAGCGGTCAAGAAATGCCGACAGAGTGTGGTCAGTACTGGGTGTCTTCAGACCGGTATTGTCACATCTCGAGCCGGAGATCTTCACCTCTACTTCAAATTACCACAACATCTGTCTGTCTAATATTTTTGAATTTTCTCATGTAATGTATGTATGTAATATGTATACCCTGTACTTCATGTATATAATATGTATAACCTGTACTTCCCAATCCCAGGATTACCTGTGTTGAATAGTGAGATCAGTGTGCCACGCCCTCTTCGCGTTGCACTGGCCAATGAACGGGCCACCTCATTGTTTTTCCATGGTGTTCCTACCTCCTTTCCGCCTCTCTTGGTTTCTTATCGGTTCTTCCAAAAGAGTGTGAATCGAACCGAAGGATCATAAGTAGTTAGATCCTTTCCTTTTGTAACCCACATGTAACAGACAACTTGTTATTGTTTTGTATGAGAGCTCACCACGTTGTACTTATTGACTGCTTGCTGGATGATTTTGGTCTGTTAGGCAGGTAGATACTTAAAAATAAATTTCAGTGTATAAAGGCAAAATTTTTGTGTGTTCCAGAGCAATAAGTGAAAAGCGAGCTAGACTCGTTAGTGCTTAGGGTCCTGTACCCCAAATGTGAATTGTGTGCCACCATTTAAACTTAGAACAAAGACCAAATTCAACTTAATAATCATGACTTAACTTTTTATTATTTTACAAGAACAAAAAAAATCACTTTTACAATTTCATTTTATTTTGTCTTAACTATGTAATGTACAAATTTGTTTCTGTGTCAATTTCAATTTGCTTTGTCCCATAATATTTTACACCATTTCTTATACATTTTTTAAACCTGTTTCAGAACTACCTGTGTACAATTCATGTTGTCTGCGTACGACCTCTTCTCTGTATGTCTTGTTCAACCACCGCCACCTACGCTTCGCACTGACTGGTATACTGTTAAACATATATTTTAAACTAACTATGTCTGAACACAACGCCAAAAACTCACTTCGCTGGATTCTCTGCGCGAGGTGCGTTTTTGCCTCAGCGACGAGCGGGAATGTCAGGTAGCTAGCATATCAGATAGCTACCTGTGAAAAAAAAAGAAGAAGAAGAAGACATGATCTGTCAAAACATTATACCTGTCAAAGGAAAAATAATGTCATTACCAACTTGAAAGAAATTGAGGCGCATCTTTAGCCACAGAAATTGAGCCGGATCAAGATTAGAGGAAGAAGACAGGCTGAGATTGACAGTTAGGAGGGAAACACTTAAAATCCCCCGTTAAGCTCCGCATCGCGCTAGTAGGGAGTTTATAAAAGGCGTCGACCTCCCACAATCGAGGACACAAGCTCTTCAACACCTGAACCAATAGCACTGACCAGGCGTGGCCAAAAACATCTATCTGCGGAGGCTTGAGTCGCCGTTATTGCCTGCACTACACAGCCCCTGGCCGCGCCTGGGTCCCCCGTGGCGGATTCCTCGGAAGGAAGGAGCCCCTGCTTTCTACCCATCGCCAGCGCCCGCTTGGCTACTCGATATCCGGAGCCCCGTGCCCAAAGTTCCTCAGGAGGACGGAGCGCCTGCCCCGTCCAGCCGAGCGCTCCCGTCTTATCGCTGGCTGAGCCCCGTGCCGCAATTCCTCCGGAGTGTGGAGCCCCGACATCCCGCCAAAAGCGTTGCCGTGCCCGAGGCCGGCGCCCCAGCATCGACTACCCGCATCCCAGCATCAAGACTTCTCTCCGTCCTCGTGAGCTAATCAAACCCTTTAAATACATTATCTAATTAAACTTAGAACCAGTCAGTCGTGCAGTTTAGCGTGGTGATGCTCTCATTTCTCATAATTTAAAATAAATCCCGTCTTTCCTTTACCCGGTTTTTCTCTCCATCACCTATATTTTTGAACCTCTTTAGCATCAGTGGAAAGCGAGCAAGGTGTTGGGCCTGAACACCACCCTGAGGAGTCTTGTGCTAGCCGGGCAACTGCAAAAGCGCGCAACCTAACCTCAAAGGGCCCCCTTGTCAGTAGAACCCGTCCTAACCTCAAAATGGTCTGCCTTTCCAGGTAGGGCCATGGAGCGCCTGTAGTGGAGCGCCTGCAGTGGAGGTCCGCAGTGTTGCATTACAAGCTTTCACGGCTGGTTCTTGTTGACACAACAATCACTTTATTCGGGCTATGTAGCCGTGGTCTGGTAGATTCTTTCCCGACAGTTCGGTCATTGCTCCGATGGGCATTATCAGCGGTTGGCTAGTCGCTGTGATCTTTTTACAGGATCTGGTGTATTAGAAACAGCTCAGTTGACAAAATGCTTGATGAAAATTGTTGTACTGAACATTTATTGAAAAGATTACAAAACCACCAGGCAACCTTGGGGGCCTATGTCACCTTTCCAGGGCTGGAAATCTCATCTCCACGGTAATTCTTACCTACCGAATATCGATAATACTTGTACGAAGACCTGACAATCTGAGATAGCCGCAAGTGAACTGCTGATTAGTCTTCATACAAATATTACCGATATTTGTATGAAGAATTGGAGAACCTAAAAAAATACGCAACTAAGCTGTACTAAAGTGTAACTTCTTGCCTGCGTTTCCCCGAAGAGGTCGCATGTGGCGCTTCGGGACCTATTTATTTTTACAGGTAAGGGGGCCGGCCTCACACCAACCACTTTCAGTTGAAGTGGGGGTTTCCCAGCTCGCGGGGGGGCTGGTTTTCATTTCTTGTGAAGGCTGAGTAAACCTTTGAGATCGAACCCTTGCTCTCGGCATGGAATGCAAAAGTTCTACCAATTGAGCTATCGACTTTTTTACGAGCTTGATCGTCGTCGCTACAAAGCGCCAATTTTCAAGCAAAATCCAGTTGCTGTAAAGCTGGATGGACCGTTGGTGACCGGTCATTGGTAAAGGTTTTATGAATTTTTCAACCCAGCGAAGAGCAAATTTGAAAATATATATGGTTTATTTTTTGTGCTCCGCCGGGAATCGAACCCACAACCTTCCCATTCAGAATCCGAAGTGTTACCACTGAACTTCGGGCCTTCCGCACAGAATTCCTAAAGCAAAAAATATACGTGTAGCGTAGCTGCGTTTTTGCGTTGCATGCCCAATACAGATGGAACCAAATGATAAGAACTGTGTGCATTGCTTGTATTGCAGTAGTTGTTGCTCTGGCAGGGTGCTCTGCCGGCAGACTTCCTTTTAAATGACTAATGAGCGCGCCACCACACGAGGCTGCTTGGGGGCGCGCTCTCTTCTGCGGGGGGGGCGCGCAGAGGGCCCGCCTTGTGGGGCACTGAGGTACAGCTTACATGGAGATGAAACTAGCTGCTGGCATCGAAGCACACACAGCTGTCAGCCGGATCTGTCAAAACTCAACAGAATGCTTGAAAGTCATATGAAATGCTATGCTTTTGTGGTAATTCTTTGGGGTTAGAGTAATAATAATAATATTAGGATGATTTATTTGGTGAGCGCTGTTTTTGTGTGTGTCACACCTCAATAGTCCTCGAGCTTGGTTTTTCGATGTAAAAAACGCCAATTCTTAAGCAAGACCCAGTTGTTGTAAGGTTGGATGGACCTTTCAGTGACCGGTCTTTGGTAAAGGTTTATGATTTTTTTCAACCCAGCGAAGAACACATTTGGAAATATAAATGGTATATTTTTGTGCTCCGCTGGGATTCAAATCCACAACCTTCCATTTACGAGTCCGAAGTGAAGCCACTGGACTACGGACCGGTCAAAGTCCGGGTAGTAATACCCGGAGATAAATTCTGTGTATAGCTCAGTTGGTAGAGTGCTTGCATTCCTGGCTGAGAGCTCGGGTTCGAATCCCACCGAGGGTGTTATGATTTCCCGTTTCGGCGTTTATTTCAAACCTCAAAATAAAATACCAGCAAGGTTTACCCAGCCTTCACAAGAAATGAGTACCAGGCCACTCGGAAGCTGGGTACTCCCCACTTCAACTGAAGTGGTTGGCGTAAGGCCGGCCGCCTTACCTGTTAATAAGTAGGTTCCACTCGCAACATTTGAAATCCTTCGGGGATAACGCGCAAAAAGTTACACTGAATGTTTAGCTTAATTACGTTGCGTATTACTTAAGTTATTTATAAATTTCTTATCAGTCTTATTCCTTGACTTATAGGTTGGTATGAGGCTGACCACCCATACTGTAAAAAATGGTTCACTTTGCCAATGTCACCCCTGTTTCAGGGAAGGTCGGCAAAAGTTGTGGGGCTTATGTTCATTTGAGGTTTGGATTTTATTTGTAAGTACACAATCAGCATTTGTAAGCGCGAACTACACTTGTTGGTTTGTGGGCATACATCTGAGAGCTTTAAATGAATATATCCTTGCAACTTAGATTATAGATTATTATTATAGTCAAGGTTATGATCAATGCGCTCGACGTGAATCGTAACATCTCTCACATTTGCCTGTTGACAGTGAAGTGACACTCGGAGCATCTTTGTTCTCTTTCTAACTAAGTAGACTTGTGTTGAGGTAGGTTGAAACGGCTATAGCATATATTTGCGTTAAAATGCTTTCGGGTCTTTTATGAGTCACTGTTGTGGGACAATCTCGCCTGAAGGAGAATGGGGAGAGAGTCGCACCTTGTGGGACGCTGGAATGAACAGCCGGCAGGTATCATTACTCGCGTATCGGGGACGCCAGCTTGTTACTCCTGTGCTCCTCCTTTTATAAAAGATTCCCATATTACTTTACTTCTCCATAAACTCGTATATCACAGCAAAGCTCTGGGTAATAGACTTTCGTGCCTGTATAATAAATTGAGTGCCAAGAACTAGGTGCTGCATTTGCAAAAAAATCTACTCCAATTTGCTAATTTAAGCAATACAAAAAAACCTATTCTCGCGTGTTCCTTAATTGACTAGGCGCCTCTAGAATAGATAATTTCAGAGAGCAATAGAAGTATCAACAGTTCAAAGTGTCAAACACTCACGTCTACACACACACACACACACACACGTACACAGAAAGTAAACACGCCTAGGCACACAATCTCAAAAACACGCAGGCATGAACCCATACATTTGTAACAGTTTCATAAAGCTATGCCTTCCTACAGATGTATAATCTATAATTTAAGTTACAAGGATATATTAACATTCAAAGCTCATACCAAATGCATACCCGCAAACAAACACGTGTAAGTTCGCGCTTACAAATTCTGAATGTGTACTTACAAATTAAAAACCAAAGTCAAGGAATAAGATAGATATTACATTACTAGAAACTTAGATACTGGAATAGATATTTCCAGAGGATACCAGAAGTATCGACAGTTCAATCTGTCAAAAACTCACGTCCATACACACACGCATACACAGAAAATAAACACGCCTATACAATACTCAAAAACACGCAGGCAAGAACCTATACATTCGTTACAATCTCATAAAGCTATGCATTCCTACAGGTCGTTTCGTAATAAAAACGCAATGCAACTAAGCTACGCATAAAGCGTCACTTATTGCTTCATTTTCCTTGACGGTGTCGCATATGGTGAGTGAACTTGTTTATTTTTAAGAGGTAATGGGGGTGGCCTACTCCAACCCCTTTCCAACAGTGGTGCCACATGCCACCCCTTCGAGAAAAACGCGTCAAGATGTTACAATAAATGTGTAGCTTAGTTACGTTGTCTTCTAGAATCTACAGGTTGCATACACGTGAAATAACATGACGTGGAGATGCAGAGAAGAGAGTCTAGTGAGCGGCACAGTGACGTCATGAATGATAAAATAAGCATTCAACCTCGCAGCACTTTGCTCCGCCTCCCTCACAATGTAACAGACTTGCATGAGCGTGTAAGCTGCTCCTGAAACTAATCAAAGCTTACACACATATCTGACTGTTCAGGAATGAAAAACAAACACTGAAAACATTGTTCCGCGAGAAGTTACAATCTTTTACTTGTTTTTGCATCTTCAGTTAAGTTGTCAATCATCATTTAAATTCGCAGCTGTGATAGATGAATATGAAAGGGGGATGTTGTGCTTCTGCCAAACCACTGTCTTAGCTTCGTCAACAAATATGTTCCCCTACTACTTGAAGCTCGTTTTTCTTCAATTGTTCCCTGTATGATAGATAGATAGATAGATTTATTTTCACACATTATAGTACATGACAAGTTAAACCTAATACATACAATAATTAAAAACGTTCATAAGTACCCGAAATAAGCTTAAGAGAAACGGAAGCCTCTGTCTACGCTGATTTTCACTCAGGTGGAAGATATCAACCGAAGAGGAGATCTTATTGAGCATAGCCATTGCCCTCCCCACAGTCATAACCCTAGGTAGGTTAGTCCTGCATCTTGAGAGTAGCAATAGTCTATGCTCACGTTGCCTACAATAATTGTCGGGAACATACAGATCAATTTGTCCTATGATGAGACATAGTAGTTGATATTTCTCATATCTCAAAAGGCCGAAAGAAATCAGCCTTTTGATGAACATCAAGAGTTTGAATCTAATCCAATCTAAGTTGCAAAGATGTGTAACATTAGGGATTAACATTATATGCATTCTCATAAGCAGACATGTATAAGTTTGCGCTTGCACATGCCGCATGTGAACAAACAACATAAAAACCCAAATCTCAAAAGAGCAAACAGTCTGCAACTCTTTCCGAGCTTGCCTGAAACAGGGATGACATTGGCAAAACGCACCATTTTTTGCAGCATAGGTGGTCAGCCACATACCAACCTATAAGTTAAACAACATAGACAAAAAATTGAATTTTTATAATTAAAAAATAATCCATATCAAATCCAAATCAATACCAAAACAAATACAAAATTATAATTTAAAAACCCTAGGCCTAGCCGCCAGCATTACAGATCAACCACTATTTCTTTCTGTCCTTACATACTTCTTTCATTTCATTCAGAGTCATTTTAGCTCTGGTATTCATACGATAAATAACCTCGGCATTTGTGACTTGATCCATACAGGTTTTTTTTTATCACTCGATGGTACAGCCACATTTTAAAGGAAAAGATTTTTATCTGAAACCACTGTGTAAGTGTCCACCCTTCCATGCCATGGAGTATAATTAGAAAAATGTTGTAACATGGCATTAGCCATTTTATTTACATTATTTATTTATTTATTTTTTTTTTCCCATATTTTCAACTACGCGACTAAGCTACACATATAGTGTAACTTGTTGCCTCGTTATCCCGGAAGGAGTCGCATGTGGCGAGTTGAACCTATTTATTTTTACAGGTAAGGTGGCCGGCCTTACGCCAACCACTTCAGTTGAAGTGGTGGTTTTCCCAGCTTCCGAGAGGGCTGGTACTCATTTCTTGTAAAGGCTGATTAAACCTTGCCGGTATTTTATTTCGAGGTTTGAAATTAACACCGAAACGGAAATCATTTCTGACAACCTCGGTGGGAACCCGAGCTCACGGTATGGAATGCAAGCACTCTCTACCAACTGAGCCATCGACCGGACCTATCGAACGTACTTATCAATAATAAATATGTCAGTCGTAGAAATGATATATATGATAAGACTGGTACAAATGGAATAGTTAAGCTTTCATAAAAGCTCTCGACATTAACAGTCGGGATATGAGTTTCTGTTCCACCAACTCCAAATACGAGTACAGTCAAAGGCCATTCAACGAGAGCTCATAAAGCGTCAAGAGTTCCAAAACTGCTCCAAAAATCTGAAATTATTGCAAAATTACAAAAAGCTCCAAGTGCTATTATTTTGCAATGACCAACAAGCTGCAAATATTAAAAACTTATCAGTATAAACAGGTTCAAAGTACCAAAACTAAAACCTGCAATAAATTAAATGGCTTGAAAGATGGCTGAAATTACTTGACTTAAAAAATGAATTGGCTCAAAAAGCTCCCAGGACTTAAAAGCTCACATCTCTTAAAAGTTCCAAAAGCTCTCATGATCAAAAACCTAACATGGCCTAAAAGCTTAAAAAACTCATATGACTTACAATCTCAAAAAGCTCACATAAAAGTACCAAATCTCTCATGACCTTAAAAAACGCTCAAAAATCGTACAAACTCAAAAGCTCCAAAAGCTTCCTAAACTTAAAAGCTCACATATAGCTCTCATACAAGTTCAGAAAGCTCTCATGACCACAAAATATTTCAGAAGCTCACATGGGCTAAAAGCTCATAAAGCTAAAAAGTTAAAAAAATCGTAAAAACTTAACAAGCCCAAAAAGCTCCCTGAACTTAAAAGCTCACATATTGCTCTTATACAAGTTCCGAAAGCTCTCATGACCTAAAAAAAGCTCAAAAGCTCTCATGGGCTAAAACCCCATAAAGCTTAAAAGCTCACTAAAAGTAAAAGCTTAACAAGTTAAAAAAAGCTCCCTGAACTTAAAAGTTCACATATAGCTCTCATACAAGTTCCGAAAACTCTTACAATAAAAAAAGCTCACATAGCTCATATAGCTTTAAAGCTAAAAAAAAGTCACAAATCGTGAAAGCTCAAAAAAGCTCCCTGAAATTAAAAGCTCACGTATAACTCTCATACAAGTTCCGAAAGCTCTCATGACCTTAAAAAAAACTCAAAAGCTCAAAAAGCTCACAAGTCGTAAAAGCTCTCAAGTCGTAAAAGCTCAAAAATTATAGAAACCTTTAATAGATCAAACTTTTTGTTTGCTAAAACAGCTAAAATGAAGCCCAAAAAAAGGTCCGCACACGTAAGCTGACCCCTGTCGGGTATTTGCATTTTCGGCGCGAGCAGTAAAACTGTGCCAAAAGTCAAATACAAACGTTTGATGGCGCCAAATGAAAAAAAAACAATTAAGCGCGTTTTTTTATTTGCTTAAGCGCTTTTTAAACGCTGGCAATAAGACCTTCTAATTGGGGTCTTGACAATACCCACTTGTGCCCCCATTCATGTACAATGCTATGCGTGACTTCTAAGCGTTTACATAATCTATCATCTTAGTTGCAAATATACACATCTAAGATTCACTATTAATGCCGACAAATAAACACGTCTAAGTTTGCGTTCACACATACTGTATCATCTATAATCTCAGTTGCAAGTATGCAATACATTTAAAATTCATATTAAATGCATTCCCATAAGTAAACACGTATAAGTTCGCGCTTACACGTGCCGCATGTGGACCTACAATATAAAAACCCAAATCTCTAATGAATTTAATCCCTGCAACTCTTGCTGACCTTCCCTGAAACAGGGGTGACATTGACAAAGTGAACCATTTTCTACAGCATAGGTGGTCAGCCGCATACCAACCTATAAGTTAAGGAACATAGATAATAAATTACATACGTTCAATTAACAAACTAATCTGAAGTTATAATAAATTGACTTTGACCTAATATCTAATCTAGTCTAATCTAAGTTGCAAAGATGATTGTTGTTGCATTGGAGATTCACATTACATGCATTCTCGCAACCAGACACGTACAAGTTCGCGCTTGCACATGCCTCATGTAAACCTAAAACATAAAAACCAAATCTCCAATGGACATACACCCTGCAACTCTTGCCGTCCTTCCCTGAGACAGGGGTAACATTGGCAAAGTGAACCAAAGTTGTTATGATCACTACGAAGTAGTCGAAAATGTTTGTGTTCTCTATATAAATAATAAAAAAAAGTAAAAATAAAACAAGATTTTTTAATAACTAAGCAAAGTAGTTATATTTGATTATTTTAATGCAAGCATCAATCGGATACTTAGCTGACCCGCGCATAGCAATGTGAGGTCTCACAGTATCTTTTGTGAATAGCTGTTTTAATACAGAATGCTCAAGGAATACTAATTCTTGTACTGCCACTTTATTGTGTACAACAGAAACACCTCTTGGTGTTGTTTTATTTTAGTATTGTTTAAATTTATTTTCTTTATAGATATTAAAAATGTTAACAGTGCTTAAGATCATTTAATGAATATGCCGCTTTCGTATTTCTGTAATTTATTGATTTCAGGATCCTTGCCTTATAGGTTTTTTTTTTTTAAGAAAGCCTATGCGGGAGACTCCCTAGATTCGAGAGACTAAGTGTCTATGACACTTGTTATAGTGCCGCAGAGGTGTTGGTGATGTAGCAGTTG
The DNA here is from genome assembly GCA_951799405.1 of Agapetus fuscipes. Classification (NCBI taxonomy): domain Eukaryota; kingdom Metazoa; phylum Arthropoda; class Insecta; order Trichoptera; family Glossosomatidae; genus Agapetus; species Agapetus fuscipes. The sequence goes on from OX637359.1 coordinate 9,993,920, forward strand.
TCTATGTCCGGTTGCAGGGTACTGTAAATACCCATACTGTAAAAAAAGGGGTCACTTTTCCAATGTCACCCCTGTTTCATGTGTACCTAAGCGCGAAATTATACGTATCTGCTTGTGAGATTGCATTTAATATAACTCTTAAATGTCATATTGTACCTTAGATTAGATCAGATTAGATAATAGATTCATAACTCAGTCATTTCAGACCCTTTGATTCAGAGTTTCACTAGAAATTTCTCTTAAATGAGTAATTTGTGTGGGTCTGTGACAAAACCGCACAACTGCAATAAAACTTGCAATTTATTAAGTGTACTTTAATTTAAATTGGAAAGGGCGTGCGAAGTTAGTCCAACATTTATGATCTATCTTCAAGGGAAGCATAGACCCATGGATTTATCTTTAAAACTTTCCCCTAGATTGTCTGTATTTATGTAATTAGCATAAAAAGGTGGCTGAGAAGGGTACCAGGGAATTTTAACAACTGTAACTCGGTTTCCATTTCGCTAAGGGTGGTCTGATTTGCTTCCATTCCTTCCTATATTGAATGCATCTTTCCATTCATCTTTATTCATCAGCATTGTTTTACTTTCCTTTTTTTACATCGCTTAAAGACTAATAATTTTTTTAACTCAGCGATGAGGAGTTTTATAAATTTATATTTTGTGTGCTTCACAACTCTGATGACATGTAGATAATAAATAATTGAAAAGAAAACGGAAGACCAGAAAAATACGGCTTGATCAGAGCGGTGAAATTATGAAAAAATATGATGTACAGAGTGAATGGATTGAAAATTTCATGAAAGGATAGGAAGAAATGCAGAAGCTCTGGCCGCCCCCAGTGGAATGGCTAGCAGTAACAGTTACAGCGTGTCCTAGTTATCGATGTGTGTATAGAGTTACCCGCTGCAGATGATGCTGATTATGTTCCCAGGGAGCCGCTCTCTCAATTATCCCAGTTCCCGATATATCGGGTTTGTTCGGGCACCACCCTGGGAATAACTAACCAGATATGGGATGCACTTCTGTGTCCTAACCGCTAGTGTCCTATTCGCGAACGTCCCATCCAGTAGTGTTCTATTTACAAACGTCCTATTCATGAGAGTTATTTTTTAAAGTTTCCCATAACAGGCGTTCATTACGCGGGTGTTTTATTTTTAAATTTCTTTTCTTTTCGTATCCTATTGATGACTGTCTTATTCGCAAGCATCACATTTGAGGTTTTCCTATTCGCAAGGGTTGTGTACTATTTCTGTCCTTATTTTTGTCCTATTCGTGATCGCCTAGTTTATTCGCGTTGTGTTGGAAATCTTCTTTGTTGCAAGAATTCTATTGGTTCTTTTCCAGTTCAAAAAAAATCTTAATTTGCTTTTCGCAAACGTCAAAACATGTTATATTCACATAATCTTTTACCATTCGCATTTGTCCGATTCCTGTGCATTTATCCATGCATATCCTATTCACAAGCTATTTTATCTTATTCACATGCTTTGTCTACTCATTTTATATTTATTTTTGTCCAATCAGTACAAATTCTTATCGCTTACCGCTTTTTTTGATCATACTATTACTTTCTCATCTTTCGAATTCACCGAATTTAATATAAGTTTTCCTATTTGCATTCTTACAGTCTTCTTTTTCTTTGTCCCGTTCGTGATTGCTTTCTTCATATTGCCTTTTTCTCTTATCCAATCCGTGTTTACTCTCTCTATACGACCATCTTTTTCCTTGTCCTATTCGCGTTTCCTTTCATCATACAGCCTTCTTTTCCTTATCCTATTCACGTTTACTTTCTTCACAGTCTCTTTTTCCCTTGTCCTATTCGCAAGTGCATCCCTTCACCTATGTTTTATCTACCGGGATCCTATCCGCCGCAACGATAAGGCTTTCAATTATGATAAAGCAATTTGTCCTCCTCGCTCCTCTTTCCATGCTCCTCCAGGCCTTTGTCGTTGCATGGCCTCTTTTAAATTTTAAATGACACAAAGTGCCAGAGATCCGGGGTCTCCAACCGTTCCACTATATTTTTCACAGAACCGTCGGTTTGTTTGCCGCTTCCATACAAAAGCGACTGTAATTTGTATTGAAAAATTCCTGCATCGGCAATTGGATTGTCTGAGAAAAAACATCGAGTGCAATACTTTTCTTTGTGTTTTCACACAATATTATTCCCTCTTAATATCTTTACAATTACTTATGCACTCCTGTGTGGAAGAAAATCTCTTTGATTTATCTAATTAAAATCTTCTATTAATATCTTCTATGTCAAATTAAGTTTCGTATACCAAGATGCGCATCTCGTTCTTCACAATTATTTTTTCTGTCAAAATGTCGAACAGATGCAGGTCAAAGAGCTCCTATTCATAGAATGTGCAGTGATTTTAATAAATATTTTAATGATTTAGATTTGTTTAATAAGGGGAAATACTCCTTTAGGGGGGACTTGATGAAAACTATATATAAAATGTCTTTTACACCCAGTTTATAGGTGCTGATTGGGCTTTTTGTTCTTCTTTTTTATTCTTCTCTTTTTTCTTCTTTAACTTTTACATTCTTATGTTTTTCTTTGTTTACTCTTCTTGTTTCTCCTTGTTATTTTTGTTTCTTTTACTAATTTTATTACTTTTGAATTTTGACTTCCTCTACTTCTTTTATATTTTTATGTCAGCTACATTAAATTTAAAATATATATGTGGGAAATTTTTAAGGATGTAGGCATTTTTAATTATATGTATCCACTTTTTTGTTTATTGCAACTGTGTCTGTATCTGTTTTTTCTCCTAATAAAGTAAAATAAAAAAAAAAATACTGTTATGTTTTTAGCTGATTCTATTTATGACCGGCCCGTAGCTCAGTGGTAACACTGCGGACTCTGAATGGGAAGGTTGTGGGTTCGAATCCCGGCGGAGCACAAAAAATATACCATTTATATTTTCAAATTTGCTGTTCGCTGGGTTGAAAAATTAATAAACCTTTACCAATGACCGGTCACCAAAGGTCCATTCAACCTTACAGCAACTGGGTCTTGCTTAAGTATTTGCGCTTTGTAGCGACGACCAAGCTCGTACACCTCTGCGGCACTACAACAATTTATTTATTTTAAATTATTTATTTCCTTATTTTCGGTTCCGACAGAGTTTTTATATTTGAACAGTACGACTTTTGATTTATATCTGCTCTAAAGGGGATGTAGGTCTTCAATTTTTACAGTTTATTAAAATCATGTTTATAATCAATAACGAACTCCTGACAACAAAAGCTGCCAAACATGTATTAAGAAACGAATACTGTACCTGTAACTATTACCCTGTCACCGTTCCGCTTGGGGTGGCCAGAGCCTCTGCAGAGCTGCCTCCGAACGAATAATATCGTCTAATGCAAAATATTTCAGCGTGGCTTAATTATCTGCCGCAATGATAAAACAAAAGCACTGACTCCCTATTTAGAGCTGCAACACTTGTCCCCTGGCTTGATCACCTCTGCATCGCTTTTTTCCTAGTTCTTCATCGTGTAGTACCCGCTCTGACATGATCCTTTTCCTCTTTGTCTCTCCCGCGTACTACGCCATAGCTCCGTCTCTCTTTCGCCCTGTGGCTCCAAATTCTAATGTTTCAGAAGCGAATTTCCATATTTACTCAAACACACTGCTTCTCAAACGTGGTCTCGCTCCAAAAAGGTTGTTCATCTAATCTAATCTTATTTGCAAAGATATGTTACTTTGGAGATTCACATGATATGCATTCTCACAAGCAGACATGCATGCGAACCTACAACATAAAAACCCAAATCTCAAATGAACATACACCCTGTATCTCTTGCCAACCTTCTTTGAAACAGGGGTGACATTGGCAAAGTGAAACATTTTCTACGGCATGGGTGGTCAGCCGCATACCAACCTATAAGTTAAGAAACATAGACAATAAATAACATTTTGAAATTAACAAATAATCCATATGGACCCGAAGTTTACCAAAGTTAAAATACCGAAATCGTGGATTTTTCCACCATTTTCTTTGAGTGCTGTTTCGATTGAAGATCGGCGCTAAGGCTACTAAGCTACCCATATACTGTAACTTCTTGCTGCGTTCGCATGTGGCGTGTGAACTTAATCATTTTTACAGGTAAGGCGGCAGGCCTTACGCCAACCACTTCAGTTGAAGTGGGGTTTCGCTACTCCGGAGGGGGCTGAAGTCATTTCTTGTGAAGGTTGCGTAAACACTGCTGGTATTTCATTCTTGGCTTGGAATAAACACCGAAGCGGGAAATTAAATCATTTCTAACACTCTCGGTGGGATGTGAACATTGTGAACCCGAGCTCTCGACATGGAATGCAAGCACTAACTGAGTTATCGACCGGACATATACCTCTTTTAATTTATTATTATAATATCGTATTATGCGAATTATTAAATTGTTATCCTTGGTTTCATCTGTATTAACTTGTAAATTGTACATGCCTGGTCACGTATTGCACTTCCTGTAATAAAGATGTATTATTATTATCAATTTCTTCAAATCTATCATTTACTTGACTTATAGGTTGGTATGAGGCTGACCACCCATACTGTAAAAAATGGTTCACTTTTCCAATGTCACCCCTGTTTCAGGGAAGGTCGGCAAAAGTTGTGGGGCTTATGTTCATTTGAGGTTTGGATTTTATTTGTAAGTACACATTCAGCATTTGTAAGCGCGAACTACACTTGTTGGTTTGTGGGCATACATCTCAGAGCTTTAAATGAATATATCCTTGCAACTTAGATTATAGATTATAGATTGTATCACCTTCTTTCATTTTCTTGAAAATGCAAGGATATGAAAAAAAATAAGAAAACTCAGCAGAGGCTCTAGTCTTCTCTAGTGGAATGGCGACAGAGTAACAGCTACAGTTAAGACAAAGAAGAAATTAAAGAGGTATGCAAAGATAGAATGTTTGGTAGCCGTTCCCTAATACAATACCTGCTCTAGTCATACATGGGGGAAGGAGGATCGTATGGGGAAGTGGGGGGATCAAATGTTCAATATCATGCATTAAGAAAAGCGAGAGACCTGCAGCATGTGAACTAGCGAACACACACGTGCGCGCAGCGGCCGTTGCTAGGCTACGAATGAATACTTAATGTTAGACTTACATACCATATTTTACAAGACTTAGATCCTGTATTTTCAACGTTATCAAAGCGACGTTATACTGAGTGAAAAGGATGCACTTATGTCAATCGTGTGGGTAGTTTTTTTTATGAGCTTAAATTCACATAAGCTGACGTTGAAAATACTGGGCCTTAGGTATTCCTTGACTTATATGTTGGTATGAGGCTGACCACCCATACTGTAAAAAATGGTTCACTTTGCCAATGTCACCCCTGTTTCAGGGAAGGTCGGCAAAAGTTGTGGGGCTTATGTTCATTTGAGGTTTGGATTTTATTTGTAAGTACACATTCAGCATTTGTAAGCGCGAACTACACTTGTTGGTTTGTGGGCATACATCTGAGAGCTTTAAATGAATATATCCTTGCAACTTAGATTATAGATTATTATAGATTATAGGTGCTGTCAGTTTCATCCATCGTGAGGGTTTTGGTATAGGTAGTGTTATGTTTAAATGGAAAGGTATCTCCAGGATACTTACATCCGACTAGCTATCATCAGCATCACTCTTAGGGCGTGGGGTTCTTTCCTTGTGTTGCTTACTTGTATTTTGGGAAGGGTTGTATATTTAAAAGATAAGTTAAACATGAACAAATAAAGGTTTATTTACTTAAGTAATACAGGGAAAAAGGGGAAATAAGGGAATGGCCCGACCTGCACCTTGTCACTAAAACACTCCTTCCTCTGTTGCCTGGAGTTCCGAGCTGAAGGCCTAAGGCAGCGGCGGCTCACGAGGCGGACGCCTCCACACGTTTGAGCCCCTGGGTGGGCGGTCCTATGAACCCGTCTCTGGTCCACTAGGCGGATGCCTTGCTGGCAGGAAATCCAAGTAGATGGGAAGGAGGGAGCTCCATGGTAATGCCCTCTCTTGCACCACTTGGTGCTTGGTCGCCGTCGTCTGCATCTGTTCACATCTTGCCGAGAACTCCGGAGCGATGGCCCGATTAGATCACACGGCGCAGTTCGGTTGCTTCCGTGGACGTTCGGCTCTGTTCGGCCCACGACACATAGGTACTGCACACTTCGAGAATGTTCTTTTACATGTTATTTAGTAAAATAACAAAACAGTAGTTTATGTACATCCGCTATGGCTGAGCGAACAAGGCTATGGTCACTGAAATAAATAATAAAATAATGCTGGTTTGATTCCCGTCAGGTCCTCTAATATGACCATCTGACCGGTTCGTAGTCTAGTGGTAATGCTTTGGACTCGCATATGGAAGGTTGTGGGTTCGAATCCCGGTGGAGCACAAAAAAATACCATTTATATTTGCAAATATGCTATTCGCTGGGTTTAAAAAAATCATATACCTACCTTTCCCAACGGTCCATCCAGCCTTACACCAACTGGGTCTTGCTTGAGAATTTGCGCATTCCATAGCGACAACCAAGCGCACAGAGTGCTCTTGAAGTGTGATTCACACCAAAACAGCGCTCATCAAATAAATCATCCTATTATTTTACATACCATTTATTTTACAAGACCTAAGTTCGTTGACTTATAGGATGGTATGCGGCTGACCACCCATGTTGTCAAAATGGTTCACTTTGCCAATGTCACCCCTGTTTCAGGGAAGGACGGCAAGATTTGCAGGGTGTATGTCCATTCGAGATTTGGTTTTTATGCTGTAGTCCTCATGCGGCATGTGCAAACGCGAACTTGTACATGTTTGCTTGTGAAAATGCATGTAATAGGCACTCTCCCACCACCTCCCACCCAGTTCATACAACTCATGCGGAGTTGCTTCACTCGGTGAACAACATTACAATTTTTTTACTTTATAGCAGTCCGAAGGACTGTTATAAAGTATTGTATTCGTCCGAAAAAAAAAAAATGAGGTTTCAACGGAAATGAGTTGTCCTGCACCAGGACATGCAAAAAAACCTAATTTGTCGAACCTGTCCGTCCGTCCGTCCGTCCGTCCGTCCGTCCGTCCGTCCGTCCGTCCGTATGAGTGTATGTCCCAGCCGAAACTACTGATCGTAGAGACACCAATTTTTGGATTTGGAGAATTGACAACCACAGATTTTGATGGGCCGACTGGCATGGCACCACCCTGAAAATTCAAGATGGCTGCCATACAAAAAAAACATAAAATTGCACTTTTCTCAAAAACGGCTCTAACGATTTTCTTTAAAATTTCAGTGTAGTCGTTGCTTAAATTGTCGCGAAGAAAATTTGTTATGGCAACATTCTTCTCAACTTGCGTCTATGAGTTGCCATATGAAAGAAAAAAACGATTGTGATTATCTCGGAAATGGCTGGGTTGACAAAAAAAAAATGTTCTACAATATTACGCGCAATATTAATTTCTACAAAAATTTAAAGGATCCTATAAATTTTTTTTTACTTAAAGTACCGTTTACACGATCTCAAAATTTTCATCTAAAATATTAAAAAGACCCACAAAAACGCAATTTTGTAAAACTTTTTTTAGATTCACAAGAAAGAAAAATTTATAAACTTCTTTGTGCTATAATTTGTTTTTCACTATTTTGAGAATTCAAGATGGCTTCCAAAGAGGAGAAAACTTCAAATGCGATTTTCTCAAAAACGGCTCTAACGATTTTTTTTAAATTTTCAGTAAAGTAGTTGCTTGATACATTCTTATCAAATTTAGTTATGGCAACATTTTTACTAATCTGCGTCTATGAGTTGCCATATGAAAAAAATAAACAATTGTGATTTTCTCAGAAGTGACAGCGTTGACAAAAAAATAATGTTCTACAATATTATATGTAACATCAAATTCTATATAAAAATTAAATAAAAATTTTGAAAATAAAAACATAAAGGGCCGTTTACATGATATCAAAAATTGAAATTAAAAGGCTACAAAAACCCATCAGAACGCAAAAAACTTTTATGTTTCTTAACTTTATCAGAAAGAACTTTGTAATCACTATAACTCATAGTGAAACATTTTTCAAATTTTAGAAAATTCAAGATGGCTTCCAAACAGCTGAAAATTTCAAATGAGATTTTCTCAAAAACGGCTCCTACGATTTTCTTTATTTTTTCTGCATAATCCTCATTATAATACTGCTATGTAACAACAATAACCATTGCCTCATAATTTTCTCTGTTTTGGGGGTTGCCATACAAGAGAAAAAAAAAATGTTAAATTTCTCGGCAGAGAAAGGGTTAACTAAAAAATAGTGTTCTACAATTGAAAAGCGTTTATATATACCTACATATATGAATCATTACTTTTTTCAAAAAAATATTATAAAGTATAGCCACCATACTAAGTGACAAATTTTCATACAAAAAATTATTGTAATATTTTTGGTAGCAAAACGTATAATACCCATAAATAAAGCTACATAACAATTCTCTCAATCAATTGCTATAAAACAACTATAAGCATTGCCTCTTAATACTCTTTGTTTTGGGGGTTGCCATACAAGAGAAAACAATATTTTAAATTTTCCCGGCAGAGAACGGGTTAACTAAAAAATAATGTTCTACAATTGGAAAGCTCTTAAATATACCTACATACATTAATCATTTCTTTTTTCAAATAAATATTATAAGGTGTAGCCACCATACAAAGTGACAAATTTTAATACAAAAATAATTGTAATATTCTTGGTACTAAAACGCCTAATATAAAATACTAGGCTACGAGTCTTAAAATCTAGTAAGTTGTACCCATATAAAAATCAATCATAACTTTCCAAAATATCAATGAAAAGTATAGGTACCCACCAAACAAAGTTTTAGTTTTAATACAAACGGGATCAATGATAATACTGCAAAAAGACGATTGCTTAAAAAGATTAGCTTCATTAATTACACACAACTAAATGTTTTGTTATGAAAATTGGCTATGACCTAAACATGACCGTATTTTGTGCTATAAAGTCCTGTGCAGTCCACTGTACAATTTATTTTGCATGTAATGTGAATCTCCAATGTAAGATATCTTTGCAACTTAGATTAGATTAGACCTAGCTGTTAGTTATAGTAAGCCCTGAAACTCTTGCCGCCTATCCCTGAAACAGTGGTGGCATTGTATAAAGTGTACCAACTTTTACAGTATGCGAGGCCATACCAATTTATTTGTCCATTGACAATCAACCTTGCAGAGGGCTCTTGAGATATGATTCACACAAAAACAGCGCACACCAAATAAATCATCCTTATATACTTTACATAACAAAATAACAACTTTCACAACAGACTAACTTGTATGTTTGTGCCTCAAACTGTGTATTTTGCAACATGCGATTAGCGCTAAATACACGGAGTCCTAAATAGGACCCCTGAGACGGGTCTCGGTTTTTGGTTATTTACTATTTGAGGACACAAAGAGGTCTCTAGACAACAAGAGAACTATGTTTTTCGATACTTTACCCGCTGTATAAAACTTTGCGTAAATTTCCCACCACCTCGTAAATATGAAATATGTATGGAAGCGACAACAGCACGCCTAGTGAGTGATTCAGTTTGCATAAACTTTAATCCCCTTATTCATAAAAGGGTTTTAATTTTGAAACCAGTTTAAAGTCAATCTCCCCATACAAATAAGTGGGTTTTACTGTAATTTTAAGTTCAACCTATCGTTAGAATAAGACCGTTATCGTATAGTTGTTTTTGCTTGAGGTTTGGTCTAAAAATGGTTCGGATGTAGGAATAAGAAAGGATGGTAGGGAAGAGACGAATCCTGGGCAAAACTGGAGAGGACTACAACTCGCAGAAATCAAATTCGATATATTTCAATATGCCATTTATTTGGTTCCCTGCCGCAAACACATGTTGACATGTGTGTTGGTCGTAGAGCAGGAACACGAGAGAATTTTACAACTAAAATGACATAAGACGTCAGAGAAGTCTTCTTCCTCTTTTATCTTTTGAGTTGTTAGACTAAATGATCAGAATCATCTTCTTTTTATTTTAATATTAGTTATATTAAATTCAGACCAGGATTATTTTTATTAAATTAAGATTTAAATTTATTTCGAAAGATTTATTTTTCACAATAAAGATTACAATGTTCATTCTTCACTCTTTGCTTACAAATATTTGCGTTACAATTGTCAAAGCGATTCCGTCTGTCACACAGAATCTTTGCTCGTATTTATATGTGCGGCAGAAGCGATTCGTGCATGTTCGAGAACATGGTTAATACTTCATAGTAGAGCATTGTTCCACACTATAGGTACCAGAGACGTCACACACACCAACCAGCATGCCTAGGCTCACGTACGAACTCAAACGTTCGTAACAGTATTTACTCGATATTGGAGAATTTACGCGATAGTTTATACTGCGGGTACTTGAGCTGTTACTGAAATAAATTATTGATATACTACTCCTTTTATTGTACTCGTATGTTTTATGATCAAATTTTTTACGACGTCATTGTAGGTCTCTTGGCTGACATTTGTGACAATTGAATTTTTTTCACATGATACAATAACTTCTTATCCACAATCAAATAATCTAAGTTGCAAAGGTGTGCTAATATTTAAGATTGGTATTTAATACATGCCTATTTCCCCCACTTCAACTTAAGTGGTTGGTGTAAGGCCAGCCCCCTTACTTGTAAAAATAAATAGGTTCCAATCCCCACATTAGTGAGGAGTGGAACCCTTGTGGGATAACGCGGCAAGGAGTTACACCATATGTGTAGCTTAGTGGCGTTTTTTTACAATAAGACACGCGTATGTTCGTGCTTACGCTGAATGTGTAGGTACTTGCAGAAGAAATCCAAACCTCAAATGAACGTAAGCCCTACAACTATTGCCGGCCTTCTCTGAAACAGGGGTAACACTGGCACATGTGAACTATTTTTTTACGGTATGGGTCCAGAATCAATAATTGTTCAATCTGTATGTAAGTTAAAAAAAATATCAGGCTGGTTTTTAGTGCTTTTTGTAAGAATCACACCTCAAAAGCCCCAGTTGTTGCAATGCTAAGTGAACGTTTGATACCAGACCACTAACTACTTCAACGCATCGTAGGGCACTTTTATTTATTTTTTTGTGTTCCGCTGAGATTCGAACCCACTACCTTCTGCTTACCACTAGTGTACAACAGTTTAATGGATAATCTGAATTTGAGATTTTTTCCCGGCGGGCAGACGTCATACTTGTACGGGACAACCTTAGCAAGCAATAACAAAATATTTTCCTTTTCTCTTGCAGCCCGACAGTGTGACGACGTCAGAACTTCCGTCTTTGTCTGTTCGTGTACACTGTACAGAGTCCAATATATGTATTAAAAAAATCAGATTTGTACCTTTCTTGTAATTTTTTCATCTCGCATTTTTTTTCTTGGCTGCTTTAAATTCAAGGAAACACACCAACAGCGTTGTGCTTGCGTCCGCGCTTGCAAGTACTAAATTTATTACTTTCCGTTTGAAAGGTTCGCTTATAATAAATTCTAAATAAACACCGCGGCTTTCCGTTAAATTATTCAAAAGTTTTTCCGGGATTTTTTTTTTGTGCCGCGGCGCCATTTGCATTTTATAATTACGTAGAAGAATTAAAATGTAAATTGACGAACAGCCCTGAACAGTTCCTGTCATACCTATATACACGATACCTAAACTACTACTCTAGAGTACAGTCTAGAATTGTATTTGTAGTAACAAATACAATTCTAGAGTGTTCTAGTAGTATTCTAATCTAATCTTATTTAAATTGCAAAGAGATGTAACATTGGGGATTCAGATTATATGGATTCTCACAAGCTGACACGTATAAGTTCGCGCTTGCACATGCTGCATGTGAACCTGCAACATTAAAACCCAAATCTCAAATGAACATACACCCTGCAACTCTTGCCGACCTTCCTTGGAACAGGGGCAACATTGGCAAAGTGAAGAATTTTCTACAGCATGGCGAACCAACCTATAAGTAAAGAAATTTAAAAAATAAATTACCTTCAGTGACACAAAACATAGAACCTTTGTGACCGGTCCGTAGTCTAGTGGTAACGCTTTGAACTCGTAAATGAAAGGTTGGACCGGTCCGCAGTCCAGTGGTAACACTTCGGACTCTGAATGGAAGGTTGTGGGTTCGAATCTCGGCGGAGCACAAAAAACATACCATTTATATTTTCAAATTTGCTCTTCGCTGGGTTCAATTCATAAACAACAATTCATAAACCATTACCAATGACCGGTCACCAAAGGGCCATCCAGCCTTACAGTAACTAGGTCTTTCCTGAGAATTGGCGCTTTGTAGCGGCGACCAAGCTCGTAAAAAGTCCGGTCGATAGCTCAGTTGGTAGAATGCTTGCATTCTTTGCAGAGAGCAAGGGTTCGATCCCCGCCGAGGGTGTCAGAAATGATTTCCGGTTTCGATGTTTATTTCAAGCCCAAAATACTGGCAACGATTACTCAGCCTTCACAAGAAATAAGAACCAGCCCCCTCGGGAGCTAGTAAACCACAACTTCAACTGAAATGGTTGGTGTAAGGCCGGCCCCCTTACCCGTCAACATAAATAGGTCCTGAATCAGCACATGCGATTCCTTCGGGATAACGCAGGCAAGAAGTTACACTACATGTGTAGCTTAGTTGCGTTGCGTGGATTCGAATCCTTATTAAATTTTAGCCTGATTTACTTGGTGGTTGCTGTTTTTCGTGTGAATCACACCTCAAGAACCCTCAAGATAGTTAGTCGTTGCTAGTAAGCGCGCATAAGCCAGCTAGCAAGACTGAGTTGCTACAAGATTGGATACGCCTTTGTGACTTTCAAAGGTTACACCAAAAATTTTTATATTTTTTTATGTTTCGTCCTCCTAGTTTTTGTTTCGCTTATCTACCATTTGATTCAAAGATAACCATTCAATAAAATTGTGTTAAGAATCACATTCTACACAATCTGAGCTAAGTTAAAAACTTTGATCACGATACTGAGAGAGTTGATTTATATTTTTTTCAAATAAATTTCCAGTTTTCATAAGACAAATTGGCTCAGTACATAAACACACATCGCACATGTGAAATCACCTTTGATTGGCATAAGACAAATAAGCACTGAAGGGACAAGCTAGATATCGAACCCACTTCTGAATTTCGCAACGTTAACCACTATAAATATAATTTATAATAACCATAATACAATTTCGAAATGTGGTCATATAGAAGACTACTAGGAATTTCCTGGAGAGACCACACTACAAATGAGGAGGTTCTCCAAAGAATCGAAGGAGGAAGGCATCAGCTGCTCAGGACCTTGTCCGAAAGGCGTGCAAGATGGACCGGCCATGTAATACGACAAGAAGGTCTCTTGCATGCCATAATGGAGGGGATGACCGAGGGAACCAACTCTAATGGACGCCCACGCCAAGAATACCTGAAGGACCTGTTGGTGGACGTGCGCTGCTCATCATAATATGCAGACCTTAAAAGAGCCGCAGAAGACAGGGAAGAATGCAGGAGAAGAGTTAAAGAAACTGCTGCAAGCTAATCCTAGGATTGAAACTGGAGAAGAAGTAGAACCATTATATTATTGCCGTTAAATGCTGAAAAAGCATTCAGAATTAAATATTTCGACAGTCGTTTTGAGTGTAATGTTTTTTTCGTAGATTATTATGTTTGTTTGTTAAACGTGTACACTGTTCCACGACACAAAGGTTAAAAATAAAGCCCGGCATGGCTGCTGCAATTTCAGCCATTTTGAATATATTTTGACATTTCGGTTCAAAAAACATTTTGAAAAATCGCCGCGCGGGATTAAGCCGAAATTAAAATGTCGCAATAAAAGAGTTGTATTCCGTGAATTATGGGCGCGCCATTATCAGTCATCCCATTTGTGGGGTACACCGCGGACACACAAATAAAAGTGACCGCGGGGAGGTGCCTGGCCACCCCCACACACAGTGGCGTGACTGTCTTACAAGCTAAAAAGCTAAGCATGCGTACCCTCAGAAATGAAAATAATGAATATTTTTGCGTAGATTAAAGATACTTATCGTCATTCATCTTTTTTAAATTTCTGCCATCAATATTCGAGCTACTGCCATCTGTGAGTGGCAGTGGGATATTATTATTAGTTATTAACGAACGAAACTATGTTATTCAAACGTGATTGAGAGTCTTTGTTTGACATATTATGAATAAAAGCTTGGCCTCTGTAAGCTTGTATGAAGATGGTCGGTTAAGCTTTTTTTAATTCTAAAGGAACACGTCATTCATTCACAGATTGTGCCTGGAGTACGCATAATCACAATATCGATATAAGCTAAGCTTTTCGTCCATTAAATTTTACGATTCCAGACTGAAGCTGTTTACAGATTTATGAATGACTTATTCTAATCTAATCTAATCTAAGCTGCAAAGATATATTTCATTTAAGTTTTATATTAAATGCATTCCCACAAGCAGATATGTATAATTTCGCGCTAACACATGCCGCATGTGGACCTACAATATAAAAACCCAATCTCAAATGAACATAAGCCTTGCAACTCTTGCCGTCCTTCCCTGAAACAGAGGTGACATTGGCAAAGTGAACCAATTTTTACATTATGGGTGGTCAGCCGCATAACAACCTATAAGTCAAGGAACAGGGTGGGTTTTGTTGTGTTTTGAAAATACAGTCGCGTCTGGTGCGTTTTATTCAAATATCGGAATCTACAATCTACAATCTAAGTTGCAAGGATATATTCATTCAAAGCTCTCAGATGTATGCCCACAAACAAACACGTGTAGTTCGCGCTTACAAATGCTGATTGTGTACTTACAAATAAAATCCAAACCTCAAATGAACATAAGCCCTGCAACTCTTGCCGACATTCCCTGAAACAGGGGTGACATTGGCAAAGTGAACCATTTTATATAATAATAATTTAATAGTTAACTTATTCCTTGTTTGCGATCGAAAATCCGTTTTTTTTAGTCTGCAATGAATTCCTGTGAAAATATAGTTGTGGCTTGTAATGATATTAAGTATGTGAAGGTTTTATTCATTAAATCCAAAATCTAAGTCTGAAGAGATTAAGAAACACCGAGGAAAGAAACAAAGGGGTAAGATTTATTATGTGTGATTTAATGCAACTTAATTATCCAGCATGCGCATGACAGAAACCGTAGGCACGCCACTGCCCACACACCCACCCTTACGCCAACTGGGAGGGGTGATAAATAGAGGGCGGCTGAGTCATCAATATTCATGCTGATTTCGCCGAAAAAAAGTTGCAATTTTACAGTTAATCTGCTTTCCCTGTAGTCTACCTGCTGGTACTTCAAGCCCAAAAAAAAGTAACTTTGATTTTTAAAAATTTACAAAAATTTAGCCGCTCGATAATTATACCGCAAATAAAATAATGAAAAATATATTTTTTATGTTTGTGTATTAACACTGTGAAAATTCATATTGATTGATTTTTATATTTTAGAAACAAAATTCTAATGAAACACTGTTTCTTTCCACAAATATCGATTTATTTTTCCTTAATATTTACGAACGTTTTCGACCTTGTTTGAATACAATCAAATACTATAATAATCTATAATCTAAGTTACAGAGATATATTAACATTAAGGCTCTCAAATGCATGCCCACAAACAAACACGTGTAGTTCGCGCTTACAAATGGTGAATGTGTACTAACAAATAAAATCCAAACTTCGAATGAACATAAGCCCTACAACTTTTGCCGACCTTTATTTTATCCTTCATTTTATCCTCAATATTTATGTATGTCTTTTAACTTGGAGCAGAATAATGTGAAAATGATAGCCAACGTCGGGGAGACCCAGCACGATATGTAAAGCAGTGGAAGAAATCAATCTCTCGCAATGACCTGCCCTTCATGGGCATTAATTATTCTGTTATTATCAGTTGGTGAGCCACGCCTACAATCACCGTAATGAGCTGTGAACCAAGTGGATCAGGGCCGCCATACGTGGAAACTCTAAAATAGCGTCCACCTAAATACGTACGGTAACCTCTTGTTCAAAGTTTCCATGACAATAAAAAACACACTTAAAAAACATCACACGGCTAAACATCACAGGGCAAAACATCACATCAAAGTCGCTGGGCTGGAAGTCTCATCACCACCGTAATTCTTACTTACCGAATATCGGTAATAAATAATAATATTGGGATGATTTATTTAGTGAGCGCTGTATTCGTGTGTATCACACCTCAAAAGCCCTCTGCGAGCTTGGTCGTCGCTGTAAAAAGCGTCAATTCTCAAGCAAGATCCAGTTGTTGTAAGGTTGGATGGACATTTCAGTGACCGGTCTTTGGTAAAGGCTTTGTGAATTTTTCAACCCAGCGAAGAGCACATTTGGAAATATAAATGGTATATTTTTGTGCTCCGCCGGGATTCGAATCCACAACCTTCCATTTACGAGTCCGAAGTGTTGCCACTGGACTACGGACCGATCCAAGAATTTGCATGAAGACCATTATTGTTCACATTTAAACCATAAGTGTACACACACTTTCATCACAGTTTTCATCAAGATCATCTTCATCATTATACTTCACGCTGAAGTAGCCCATCGTAGACATGGGCAAAACGTCCAAAAGCTCCAGCTCCCATAGACCACGGTAACAGATCCCGGAGAACATCTCTCCAGCATCGTAATACGAGAACTTATATTTCGTTATCGACGTAACCAACGTCTTCAGAAGACACCCTCTCTGCACGACGACTGAGGATGAAATCTGCACAACGGATGAGAAGGCTAGTTACCTTCCTTTCCACAATTTTTTTTTCAAAGAAAAATCGTCACAGGACCAAACATCGCGTACATTATTTGTCCTTGACTTAATAGGTTATGTGATGTTTTGTCAAGTGATGTTATTTTCTGTGATGTTTTGTTCTGTGATGTTTTGTTCTGTGATGTTTTTTCCTATGATGCGTTTTGTGATGTCCTGTCTAGTTACCCCGTAAAACGACGCCTCTAATGAGCGTTTAAGTTCGATGAAACTTTTAACGTGATGTTTTATATAATACTTGGTCTAGGTATAACACAAGAGTGATGGTAAACTCATATCTGCCGGGTGGCACTCTGGACAATTGATTCCCAGCGTCGGCCAAGGCGGGCCCGCGAGCCGCAAATCTGTCAAGGACATTTATTGTCTCTGTAAATTACCTTCAATGTCACCCCACGTGGTAGAGGGGACAAGGGAGACAGCTGGGAGGAAGGGACATGGGAGGGGACAGAAAGGTAAATGAGACGTGAAAAAAAGTGTCTGCATATTTCCATATAATGTGCCTCAAACATCGGGAAGATTTAATACTTCGACAGATTCTCAATGGAGGGGTATTTTATTAAATTAATTGTTGACTGAAAAATTCCGAATTTTAGCGTTCAAGATGTGTGTCTACCGTAAAATACTTCGGATATCTTGGCGTGATCGAGTCACCAATGAAAAAGTCCTCCGACGTATGCGAACGTATGCGAACGTATGCGAACATATGCGAACGTATGCGAAGGTATGCGAACGTATGCGAACGTATGTGAACGTATGACATTGGCAAAGTGAACCATTTTCTACAGCATGGATGGTCAGCCGCATACCAACCTATAAGTTCAGGAGCATACACAACAAATTACATTTTTCAAATCGTCTATTTTTGGAAATCATCGAAGGGACAAGAGGACGACATGAGATAGAGAGGGGCATATGGGGGGAGATGGGGTGACGGAATGGGGTGACGGAATGGGGTGACGGAATGGGGCGGCGGAATTGGGAGGTAATATTAGGGGGTATGGAGAGAGAGAGACACGTGGGAGGGAAAGCCCCACACGAGTGAGTAATGGACAACCATTTGATATACTGAATCTGGGATAACTTACCGCCATATGGCCATTTCAAATTATAACCTACCTAGTGAACACACATGCGCCAGCGTAGGTAGCAAATCGATGAGTTATAACGGGAATCGTATCCAAATTTAGTGTTCACATCGAGCCAATTTATTTTTAAAATTACACAGAATAAGAGAGCTCCGTTCATGTGTTTGTTACACCTCAAGAGCACTCAACAATCACGGATAAGACTTAAACGGCAGTTAGTCAGTATTAAGAAACATTGCTCATAATTCTTCTAACACATTTCGACTCCTAAAAAACGAGATAGGTCAAGGTTATCTTTTTTAATACAAAGCAACACATATAGTGTAACTTCTTGCCGCGTTCTCCCCGATGTAGTCGTATGTGTTGGGAGGAAGCTATTTATATTTTCAGGTAAGGGAGCTGGCCTTACGCTAACCTCTTCAGTTGAAGTGGGGGTTTTCCAGCTCCTGAGGCGATTGATACTCATTTCTTGTGAGGCTTAGTAAGCTATAATAATATTTAATCTAAGTTGCAAGGATATATTCATTTAAAGCTCTCAGATGTATGCCCACAAACAAACACTTGTCGTTCGCAAGTTCGCTTACAAATGCTGAATGTGTACTTACAAATAAAATCCAAACCGCAAATGAACATAGGCCCCACAACGTTTGCCAACCTTCCCTGAAACAGGGGTGACATTGGTATAAGCCATGCCGGTATTTTATTCTGGGTTTGAAATAAACACCGAAACGGGAAATCATTTCTGACACCCACGGTGGGATTCGAACCGGAGCTCTCGGCATGGAATGCAAGCACTCTACCAACTGAACTATCGACGGGACTGGTGATGATGAAAATATAAAATAATATAGATAAAAGCTGCATCAGGAGAGTAAAATCGTACATAAAAACATATCGTTACTATAAGAACGATGGACTGAAATCGGTTCACTTTCACCAATGCCACCCCTTTTTCAGGAAAACGAGTCGTAGGAGATATAGGAGTTGTGGAACTTATGTTTTTTTTGAGATTTCAGTTATTTTATAGGAACACATGCAGCATGCATTAGGAAAAACTTACACGTGTCTGCTTGTGGGTATGCAATTAATATGAAGCGTACTTTTAATATGTGTTTCCAATTTAGGTTATAGACAAGACAGGGAAGACTTCTAGCTAGGAAGTTATATATAAACAGCCTTACTTTAAATATTTTCTCACATTTTTACGACCGGCATTGTGTTCCCGAAATCTTTACCAGTTTTGATACGGAGTGAAGTTGTCGACAGTTGCTGGCTGGAACAATAACATGCTTGCGTGCCGGGTTTTGGCTTCGGCAGGTCCCTCCGAAAGTGCCTGACTCTGTTATTAGAGCTATACACGCCACTGGTTGTACCAGGGGCGGACGGTTCTAGAGCCATCGGCTTCTCTTTCCAAATTACTAGACAAAAAATACTTTTCATTTTTGCAACGCCGTCTTTTCTAATGAAATATCCTCACTTAAATCTGGCAGAATGCGTTTAAGTACACAATACAAATACTGCATATCGACGGTTAAAAAGCAGTATAAGGGACATAGCAGGCTTTGGAAAAAATAAGTTATGAATGCTATCCTACTAGAAATTTTCCGCTCTTTCTAATGCACTAATTTCCATAGCTCTACGATATTTTTTTTTGTTGTTTATGCCCAAGCAAACAACTGCGATTTCGAATTTTTTTTAATTTATTTAATTTTTTTGTAACCGACAAGAATTTGATCTTTTTTGTCCTAGAGGCGCTTGTGACATAAAAAAATCTTAAAACCACATTAATAGAAATGACAATAAATGCCTTTTTTTTTTTTATTTTAGGGCTGTTTTGATTTTAACGATATGATAAAAAATAAAAAAGTTTTACCATTTTTCTGCATTCTCAAACTTTAAACTGCTCTCCTGAACAATTTTGTTTATGTCGCGTATGTCCTACTGCCTTTTAACCGTCGATATGTACCTACTTACAAAATTAAATACCCAAATTTCAAATAAACAAAAAATAAAAATGATATGTAATACTTTTACGGGTACATTTTTTTTTGTGCCAAAAAAATTTCAAAGTTTTTTTTTCACAAACAAGTAATTTATAATTAATATTTGTAAATGAATTTCCATTCCGTGAATGTGCAAAATTTTAAAAATGTAATTATTATATGTTTACATATACCTTACTTAGTATAATATATGTAATTAAATAGGTTTTTTTCATAAATATTTAAAAATATAAATGGTATTGTTTTAATTCACTTTATTTTATTTGTTTATGCTCGAATATTTTCGCCTAATCTTCAAGAGCAGAATGGTTACAAATATATTTTTATAACATAATTTTCAAAACTATTTTTTTTCCAAAACAAAAGCAAAATTCATAGATAATTTTTTTTTTTTTTTTAACACAGGTTTTTTTTCATTTTTCAATCAAAATCCCTTCCTAAATATCACCCTTTGCCACTGCTATGTACTCCAATTATATAACGTTACGTTCAAACTCAACTATGCTTTTTACAACAGCAAAACCTATGGTAACTTAAACGTTCGCTAAAAGTGCTGTTTTACTTTCCATACGTTTTTGTTAAACGCCACGGCTGAGTTTAAACGTAAGGTAGGAAGTTACGTACAGTCCCTCCACCATGATTCTGCATATTTCTACACACAAATATATTATACATGTATGTATATATACTTTATGATTTCTCTGTAACATTTTTTATGGATTTCCAGCCAATTTGTTTCCGTTTCTTTATCGCACTGTATACCATTGGAATTCCCGAAATAAGTTGTACATAACAAGGCCTCTAATATATTATTTGGAGTCAAATATATTCCTTATGTTTTTCCAGTTTTCATAAAAAAAACCTTAACCATAGGAAAGTCCAAAATTTAAACCTTGACTTCTTATTATGTACATGCAAATCTATATACTTGCCAGTGGCGAAGGGTGCCATACAAGCAGGTTCCCATCGGCTTCCCTTTTAAAATGATGTAACGAAGCAGTCAAAAAATATAAGCACAAAGTAAAAAATGCATTTAAAACCAAAGAAACAATACGTATTTTTTCCCCATTGAAACCATGCAGTCTACTTTATTAACATTTTTGCCTCATTTTAAACGGGAAACCGATGGGAACCGGCTGGTATGGCACCCTTCGCCACTGATGCTTACCAGAGTTTTCTATAATAAAATATGTAATTTGTACTTACTACGTTTTAAAAATATGATTCTCAAAAAATCGGTTAACTTTGACAATGTCATCCCTGTTTCAGCTAAGGGCAGCGTTACAGGGCTTATGCTCATTTGAGATTTGGGTTCTTATGTTTTAAATTCACATGCGGCATTTGTAATGTGTATAGCCGGACCTATTTTTGTCTTTTTGTGGTAGGTTTACATTAAATATGAATTTCAAATAATACGAGTAGATCTGTCGTAAAACGCCCGTTATTTTGTAATTGAAAAAATATAAGTGGAAAAAAAAACATTTTTTTAGGTAAAGAATATGTATATAACTACATATCTATAATCTAAGTTGCAAGGATATATTCATTCAAAGCTCTCAGATGTATGCCCACAAACAAACACGTGTAGTTCGCGCTTACAAATGCTGATTGTGTACTTACAAATAAAATCTAAACCTCAAATGAACAAAAGCCCTGCAACTCTTGCCGACATTCCCTGAAACAGGGGTGACATTGGCAAAGTGAACCATTTTTTACAGTATGGGTGGTCAACCTCATACCAACCTATAAGTCAAGGAATAACTATATATAACTATACTCCTTGACCTATAGTTTGGTATGAGGCTGGCCACCCATACTGTAAAAAATGGTTCACTTTGCCTATGTCACCCCTGTTTCAGGGAAGGTCGGCAAGAGTTGCAGGGCTTATGTTCATTTGAGATTGGGTTTTTATATTGTAGGTCCACATGCGGCATGTGTGAGCGCGAAATTATGCGTGTCTGTTTGTGGGAATGCATTTAATATGAATCTCAAATGATACATATCTTTGCAACTTAGATTCAGATTAGATTTTAGACAGCTATTATTATTGTTAATAGCTAGAATCTTATACATTAACATACAAGCTATGACATAATTGTTTTATCACTTTATGATGCAGTAAATCTGGCGCAGGGTTGGAGACCGGCAACGTGCGCACAGACATCGCGAATATTTTTGTTTCTCTGGCTGGCAGGTTGCTGAATAACGCAGTGTTGTGTAAAGTGCGCGTGCACTGAAAAGTTGCCAGTTCAGTTTGCAAACTGGTGGGTATCTACGAGAGAGTGCAGTGATACTCCAAGTACTGGGTGGAGCAAAACACTAAACTGTAAAAAAACCGCAAACACCAAGAACTTTAAATAGTAGAGTGAGTGGGTAGTGATTGGCGTAAGGCCAGCCCCCTTGTCTGTAAAAATAAATAGGTTCAACTCGCCACATGCAACCCCTTCGAGAATAACGCGGCAAGAAATTACACT
This sequence comes from Agapetus fuscipes, assembly GCA_951799405.1. Classification (NCBI taxonomy): domain Eukaryota; kingdom Metazoa; phylum Arthropoda; class Insecta; order Trichoptera; family Glossosomatidae; genus Agapetus; species Agapetus fuscipes. The sequence continues at coordinate 10,016,317 of OX637359.1, forward strand.
TTATGTGTAGCTTAGTTGCGTTTGCGTTTATCCCTTGACATATAGGTTGGTATGAAGCTGACCACACATACTGTAAAAAATGGTTCACTTTGCCAATGTCGCCCCTATTGCAGGGAAGGACGGCAAAAGTTGCTGGGCTTATTTACATTTGATGTTTGGTTTTTGAATTGTAGTACCACATGCAGCGTTTGTAAGCGAGAACTTACACGTGTCTGTTTGTGGGCATGCATCTGATATGAACTTGAAATGTTAAAATATCTTTGCCAATGTCAGCCCTGAAGCATGGGTGACATTGATAAAGTGAACCATTTTTCCAGTATGGCTGGTCAGTATCATACTAACTTATAGGTCAAAGAATACGTGATGAATCTGAATCTATGTTTCAAAGATATGTATCATTTTAGATTCATATTAAATGCATTCCCACAAGCAGACACGCATAATTTCGCGCTCACACATGCCGCATGAATCTATAATCTATAATCTAAGTTGCAAGGATATATTCATTCAAAGCTCTCAGATGTATGCTCACAAACAAACACGTGTAGTTCGCGCTTACAAATGCTGATTGTGTACTAACAAATAAAATTCAAACCTCAAATGAACATAAGCCCCACAATTTTTGCCGACCTTCCCTGATACAGGGGTGACACTGGCAAAGTGAACCATTTTTTATGAATGATTCCTACAAAAGCGCGTTTAAAGTATTTTTTACCATTTTTTAAATCAGGTCTTGCATTTCGCTCCACCCAGTACATCTGCGCCAACCAGAGAGAAAGTTTCTTCTTTTTGGTAACACAGACAGAACTAAGTTTTGATTCTGCCGCCATACATATTCAGAAAGAGCTACCCTGCTCAACTCTACCCTTGCCTGGACTTCCTCTTCCCGCCTCCCAAATCCGCGCTGTCATTTTATTGCTCCACAAAATGCTACCGACTCGGGAAAAGTTTTTTCAGAAATTTGCTTCTTTGTTTTGTGTATAAAACATTCCTGGCAATTTAAATACAACTAACTAGAGTTACAACTATCATTTCAACAATTTAAGACAGGCATTATTACAAATGTGTGATTTTTGGTCTGTATATATTCTTGATTTATAGGTTGGTATGCGGCTGACCACCCATGCTGTAGAAAATGGTTCACTTTGCGAGTTTCACCCCTGTTTCAGGGAAGGACAGCAAGAGTTGCATGGTGTAAGTCCATTTGAGATTTGGGTTTTAGGTATTCCTTGACTGATAGGTTGGTATGAGGCTGACCACCCATACTGTAAAAAATGGTTCACTTTTCCAATGTCATCCCTGTTTCAGGAAGGTCAGCATGAGTTGCAGAGCTTATGTTCATTTGAGATTGGATTTTTATATTGTAGGTCCACATGCGGCAAGTGTGAGCGCGAAACTATGCGTGTCTGCTTGTAGGAACGCATTTAATATGAATCTCAATTGATACATATCTTTGCAGCTTAGATTTGGATTATTTGAAAATATAAATGGTATATTTTTTGTGCTCCGCCGGGATTCGAACCCACAACCTTCCATTTACGAGTCAGAAGTGCTAACCACTAGACTACGGACCGGTCGACCGAACGGAATACCAAAATGTCTAAGAATATCACTGTATGTCTCCCATATGATATGAGTTAGAGGTATAAGTAATGAGGAATGGCTGAGCTGAACTAACGGCGCCATTTGTATAACGTGCGGGACTAGACTCGCAAATAGCTGCTCCTATCTCCCTCACAATTAATGCCAGGCGGAACTCGAACCAGCGACTAAAAACTGATCAAGATGGAAACGGAACGCCATGGGATTATCACCATACATTAAATGGTTGCTTCCTTAGACTACTGATCGAAAGTCCTTGGTTCAAATCTCTGGCAGATTTATACAAATATTATTTTCTAAATCCTTAACCTGTGTATTCCTTACGTCTTTTATCTATAATCTTAGTTGCATAGGTGTATTGACATTCGAGGCTTATATTTAATGCATGCACATAAGCAGGCACGTGTAAGTTCGCGCAAACACATGCTGCATATGTACATACAAAATAAACTAAAACTCACTATAAACCTTGCAACTCCTGCCACCTTTTTTTTAAAACGGGGTGCTATTGGCAAAAGTGAACAAAATTTTTCTCACAACCTATTAGTCAAGGAACATAATTTTACAAATAACTATGAAAAAAACTGTGTGAATCTTTAATGCTTATGTATTGGTTCAATTGTAAAAGTTAACATCTGTTTTTGTTTTTTTTACATACTTATGATTGTGTGTCTATGTGTTTGTTTACTTGCTCGTATTGTGTGTATAGCCGTTAGTGTTCGATAGTTGTATTTGCTGGAAACTTCTGTTCGAGACAATTCTCAAACGGTCTGGTGTATGCGAGAATAGGCCTTGGTCATATATAAATTCAGACTGCGGTGCTGTGAGGCAGGTAGTAACCCTTTGAAACCTGAGCCGCGAAGCCACCAGTGCAGAAGTCAACGTGTGAACCATGTGTAATCAATTTGTTAAAAATAAATTAAAATGCAATTTTATGAAACTGAACCCAAAATAAATCGCAACCGTATCTTTGTAACTTAGATTATAGATCCAATGAACCCTGAAGTTTATTTAGGTAGTTGAGTCCTTAGGGACTTTGGGATCTATTTGTTTGCCTTGATTGAGTGCTGAGGTCAAATTGACTGATTGTCTCCTCGTATTCTTTCTCGATCTTCCTCTTCCGTTGTTTCTTGTGGCCCAGCTGTGTGGGCAGTGAGGCATGGCGCGGTCAAACGAGTCAGGGGCTGCGGCTTCAGTCCCGTGGAGACAAATCGTCCCTTTAGTGCTTATTTGTCTTATGTCCATCAGTCGTAATTTCACATGAGCAATGTTTGTATGTGTACTGGACCAATGTGTCTTATAGAAATTTATTTTTTTATTTTTTTATTTTATAATATTTTAAGCAATCCTGATTGTGTTTAACGTTTTTTTCTTAGCTCAGATTGTGTAGAATGTGATTTATAAGACAATTTCATTGAAAGGTCATCTTTAAATTAAATGGTAGATAAGCCAAACAAACACTGAGGGGACGAAATGTAGAGAAGTTACTTTTTATTGGTCTCGGAGGAAATAATGCTTAGATAGCAAAAACAATACATATATAACAATTTTGCTGTAGAAGTGTTCACAAAATCGAATATTTAAAGAACTGATACTGAAAAGCTTTCGTATTCCCTTAGACATTTCAGTCGTCCGTTGAGCAAAACTTATGATGCATTTGTATGAAGACCTGTCAATCCAAGATGGCCACAAGTGAACAGCTGATTACTTTTCATACAAATATTACCGAAATTCGGTAGGTAAGAGTGACGTGATGGTGAGACTTTCAGGCCAGGCATCATTAGTTTGTCAAAGCGTGGGCTCAACCGACGACTAAAATGTCTAAGAATAGCCCCGTAAGCCTATAAAATTTTGAAATTATGAAATTTGGAACTTGGTTCCGACTACATTGCTAAAAAGCAGCAGAAAGAAGAAAAATTGAGGCTTTCGAAATGTGGTGCTGGAAGCGCTTGCTCCAAATCTGATGAACGGTTAGACGTACCAACGATTCCATTCGTTAGGGACTACGTTTGGATGGCTTGACTCTGGCCAATACATACACACGCTTTATTCTTCAGTTCTTCGGACACGTTGCCCGTGGCGCTGACTGGTTGTGATTGGTGGCTTGGAGGGAAAGACAGGAAAAAGAAGATCAAGCAAGCACCTCTGAACTGGAGAAGTATGGTTGCTTCCACTTGGGTCCCAACCCTTAGCAATGAGAAACAAGATTGAGAAGAACATTGTTTAAGCGTATGCTTAGTGTCTGTTTGTAGATTCATTTAAAGTACTTGTAGTAATGTATTGGTAACCCTTTTGTCCCACGGACAGCTGACCCCACACACAGCTCCTCCCTCCTCATGCAATGCGGGACACTCACTCTTACTTAGGGGATTAGCTGAATAATGAAATGTGTGTGCGCAGAGGGCCCTCCGTGGCAGACTCACAGCCCAGCACTGGAAACAATAGACGAAACAGATCAAGGCGATCTGCGTATCTCTGCTTGTTCAACTGCCTCAAACAAAACACTAAAACATACCTGGTCTGGAAGTCCCATCACCACGGTAATTCTTACCTACCGAATATTGGCAATATTTGCATGAAGACCTGTCGATCCAAGATGGCTACAAGTGCACAGCTGATTAGTCTTCATGCAAATACTACCGATATTCGGTAGATAAGAATTACCTACCGAATAATATTTGTATGAAGACCTGTCAATCCAAGATGGCCGCAAGTGAACAGCTGATTAGTCTTCATACAAATATTACCGATATTCGATGAGTTTTCTGCTTTCTGGATGAGGGTAAGCAAAAATAAAAAACCTTGGATTATAAAAATTATTTGTAATAATTGTTCAAATAAATTAAAATAAAAAATACTTACCCAGTACAGATAATAATTCTATCATAACCGCCACTTGTCTCTTGTTCATTAAGCCGCATTAAACTCACGCCATAAATTCTACCTTTAATTCTGTGTGAGGGGGGGTGGAGGGAAGGGAGGTTTGCATTTTGTCAAAATAAACCTCCTTTCATTAGATTAACAGGGGTGGACTCGGAGGGGGGAGAGGGGGCTCAGTCCCACGGACAATGCCAGGACAATCCTTAATCCCGGCCGATAACTCAGTGCGGGTCTGCTGGGGGGAGGCAGTCCTTGTAACGGATTAAAACTCAGCCTGAAAAACTTGTTACAAATGTGGGAAGAATAGAAAATACTGATTAATTATAAATTTAAATGAATCTACACAAAAAGCTACTTTTGTTTCTTAACTTAAAGGTTATTGTGAGTTAGGCTCTCAAGCTTTACAAACTTGGTTCACTTTGCCAGTGTCACCTCTTTGTCAGTGAAGATCGACGAGAGTTGCAGGGCTTATTTTGGTTTGTTGTTTTGTTAACACACAAGTGGCATATGTAAGCGTGAACTTACATGAATGCTTGCAGACATGCATTCAGTATGAACCTGAAATGTTATTACACATATCTTTGGTAGTTGCGTTTTTGTAACTCAGATTGAAGATTATTTTAAGTTCTTGGCAATCATTTTGTATGTAACCGTTACCTATTGGAGAACTCTCGACGTTTCATTAGAGTCGTTGAGTTCATTCTTGCTCACACCACAACACGGATGTCCCCTGAGAACTTTGATTACGAGCCAAAAAACATTCGGAACAAGGTAACAAATTCAATAATCTATATGTAATCTAAGTTGCAAAGACATGTTAACGTTTAAGTCTCATATATATTTAATGCATGCCTACAAGGTACAGGTACATGAAAGTTCGCACTTACACATGCTGCATGTGTGCATACAAAATAATCAAAATTTCACATCTCATCTAATCTAATCTAATCTAAATTGCAAAGATATGTTACATTGGAGATTCACATTACATGCATTCCCACAACCAAGACACGTACAAGTTCGCGCTTGCACGTGCCTCATGTGAGCCTACAACATAAAAACCAATCTCAAATGGACATACACCCTGCAACTCTTGCCGTCCTTCCCTGTAACAGGGGTGACATTGGTAAAGTGAACTATTTTTACAGCATGGGTGGTCAGCCGCATACCAACCTATAAGTCAAGGAACACATGATCATAAATTTTGCAACTCCTGCCGCCTTCCCCTGAAACCGGGCATGACATCAGCAAAATTAAAGTTTTGACAACAAAAGGGGTCAGCGTCATACTATTACTCTGTCGCCATTCCGCTAGAGGTGGTCAGAGCCTCTTTAAATCTAAATCTAAATTTAAGCTGCAAAGATACATATCATTTAAGATTCATATTAAACGCATTCCCACAAGCAGACATGTATAAGTTCACGCTAACACATGCCGCATGTAGACCTACAATATAAAAACCTAATCTCAAATGAACATAAGTCCTGCAACTCTTGCCGACCTTCCCTGAAACAGAGGTGACATTGGCAAAGTGAACCATTTACAATAAATAGATATTTGCTTCCATAAATAGATAGTTGTAATTTGTAAATTAATTTTAAATTTAAACTTACAAAATATATGAATATTCATTCAAGAATAAAATACCTCAAAACGATTTTTGTTTTACATGCCCGGGTTTTTCCAGGCATTTTTTATTTATTTTATATTTAAATTCAAAATAAATAACTGGAAAAAAACGGCGATCTTTGGAAAATTAATTTATGAAAAAAAAACTCTGTTTACAGAATTACAAAGTGCTCATTTTATAATTTCTCATGCAAATTTTATTTACTCGTTTTTTTTTCTTTTCTGTAAAGATTTTTCATGTTTATTTTTCACAAAAAGATTCTCGTTTACATACTTTGTTTATTTAACTGTTTCTTTTTTAACAAAATAAAATTAAACCTTTTTTCAAAATCTGTTGTAAACCATGTTATTAAATAAATTTTGAATTGTTTGTGTATTAACACTGTGAAAAGTCATATTCAATAATATTTTATTTATTTAATTGAAAGATTCAAATCAAAACACTGTTTTGTATTTTCACGATTATAATTATTTATTATTTAATTTTACAAATGTTATTAAAGTATTTTATTTAACGTTTTTAAAATATTTATTTCAGAGTATTTTATTTGAGCGCTTAGTAGCTAAGCTATAACCTTAAATTATTTTATTGTACAATAATTTCAATTAATAATTCACAAATTTATTACGCATTTTATTCAAATTTAAATTACAAGTTAATAACTCAATTTTAATATTTTGTTTCTTGACTTATAGTTTGGTATGAGGCTAACCATCTAATCTGTATTTTTTTCAATCTGCCAATGTCTTTCTTGTTTTAGGTAAAGCAGGCAATAGTTGCAGGGCTTATACCAATTTGAAATTTGTGTAAGCGCTAGCTGCACGTACAAAATGCAACTAAGCTGCACACTTAGTGTAACTTTTTGAACAATGAAACCTGTTTATTTTCAGAGATGAGGGGGACCTACGCAAATCATTTCACTTGAAGTCGGGTTCTCCCTGTTTCCAAGGGGGCAGGTTTTAATTTCTGATAAAAACTGAGTAAAAGCTTGCCCTATTTTATTCTTGGTTTTGAAATAAACGCCAAAACTGTTGGAAATAATTTCTGAAACCCTTTGTGGGGATCGAACTGTAGCCTCCTGTTATTGGACGCAAGCGCTCTACCAACCGAGCTATTAACCAATCTCAACATTTTCAGAATGTCTTTTTGCAATGAAAGTACCAATAATTTTTTTTGCATTCCTATGATTCTGTTTTTTAATCAAACTAATATATTTTTGCACAATCATAAATCTGTAATCTTATATGCAAAGATATATTACATTTAATATTCATATTAAATACATTTTCATAAGCAGACACGCATCAGTTTGCGTTTAGACATCCCGTATGTGAACTTACAGCATAAAAACTCAATCTCAAATGAACATAAGCCGCGTCTTGCCGACTTTTCCTGAAACAGGAGTGACATTGGCTATGTGAACCATTTTTTCATACCAACCTTGAAATCAAGGAACATTACAATTCAAATGGAATATTACAAAAAAGCATAATAAAATTAAAATGTACAAAATAAACACTGCAAAAAACCTTTAAAAAAGCGAAAAAAAGAATTTGTGAAATAAAAATTAATGAATTGTTTTTCCCACACACGTCACAAATATTTTCCAATAAAAAAATTCAATATCAAAAACACATGTATTTGAAAAATGTGATTGAGGTTTCTAATACGTGTTGTGGCCCAATTTTCCGCAGAACTCCTTTGACGTTGTTGCGGCTTTGAGGAAGGAAAAAAACTTGTAAAAATAAATCCCACGAGATTGGCAACTATTTTCTTCGTTTTGGCGCCCCGAGCGTTCTCCAGGTCTACCACCACAAAAGGATTTTCATCTTTTCCTTTTTTCCTTCAATCATAATCATTTCATATATTTTACGACACTTTGGAGTTTTTCCTCTGATGGGATCTGAACGAAAAACAAGAAGGGAAAATTAAAGTTTGAAAGGTAAAGTTTCATGGAAAAGATGATCCTACAGGGAAGGATAATAACTATGAAATTTTCAGGAAAAAATATCATGCCGGTCTTTGAAAAAATACGTTTTTTTTTTAAGAAATCCTGTGCGGGAGACTCCCTAGATTCCAGAGACTCTAGGGGTCTATGACACTTGTTGTAATGCCGCAGAGGCGTACGAGCCAATACTCAAGCAAGACCCAGTTGCTGTAAGGTTGGATGGACATTTGGTGACCGGTCATTGGTAAAGGTTTATGAATTTTTCAACCCAGCGAAGAGCAAATTTGAAAATATAAATGGTAGGTATATGTTTTGTGCTCCGCTGGGATTCGAACCCACAACCTTCCCATTCAGAGTTCGCAGTGTTACCACTGAGCTACGGACCGGTAATAATATCTTGGATGAAAAAGCTTGAAGATTTAATTGTTTTTTTTTTGTTACTTGTTCATAGTTAAGTGGTCAACACCTACGTATTGATACCTTAAATGTAAAGCTGAATAAGTGACATATCGAGCTAACAGGGGTTTGTCAAATAAATACACATCTTTCCCTATTTTCTACGACAGAAAACACTAAAGAAGTGTGAAAATCCTGTAGTTTACAAGTTTTTATTGAGCTCTTCCATATAATTAGTTGAAATAAATTAGTTTTCAATACAATGTTTTATCCACGATTTCTCAACTCAATGAATCAGTGATTCCTTGACTTAAGGTTAGTATTAGACTCACTATCCATGTTGTAAAAAACGGTAAGCTTTGCCACTGTCACCACTGTTTCAGGAAAGGTCAGCCAAGTTGTATGGTTAATGTTCATTTATGTTTTGGATTTGAATTTGTAAATACACATGCAGCATTTGTAAGCTCAAACTTACACGTGTCTGTTAAGGTCGTGCATTTAATATGAATTTTAAATGTTAATAAACCTTTGCCACTTAGATTATTTTATAGAATATATATTGAGCGTTTTTTGCACGGATGTTCAAAATTGAATTTTTTTTTTTTTGACGGATAAGCGTTACTTCTTCTCCTTCTTTGTCTTGTACCTTTTCAGTGAAGATTTTCGATCATCATAGCAATTTTCCTGTACTGCTGCGTAAAAGAGGAAACTTGTGCTACTGAAAAAAACACTATCTCAGGTTCTTCAAATGTCACACGCATATATATCTAGGATCCCTAGCAACCCGATCATGTGACGTCAAATGTCTTACGAAATGTGAAGTCCTCATTGCAATCGAAGAAAATGTTGTGCTTTTTCGACCGAAACCACCTAAGTTGTAAAACCTTGCGTTAACAATAGTTCCTTGACTTATACGTTGGTGTGCGGCTGACCACCCATGCTGTAAAAATGGTTCACTTTGCCAATGTCACCCCTGTCTCAGGGAAGGACGGCAAGAGTTGCTGGGTGTAAGTCTATTTGAGATTTGGTTTTTTATGTTGTAGGTTCACATGCGGCATGTGCAAGCGCGAACTTGTTCGTGTCTGGTTGTGAAAATGCATGTAATGTGAATCTCCAAGTAACATATCTTTGCAACTTAGATTAGATTAGAACAATAAATGATTGACGTTAGAGTGACTACCTTCTGTTTAAATGTTTTAGTTTTACATGGCAATACTACATTTTTTGGTAATATTAAACAAATATTTGCAGACAAAGTGAACAACTTTTTACTGCTTAAGTTTCCCTAATATTCGTTTGTCTCCATTTTACTTATCCATACATTTACTTCAGCTAACTTGATTTCCAAACCCAAAACTCAATGATTAAGTCTTACCAAAAAAAGTGGAAACTAAGTAAAACACATCTATTGAGCGTTTCACTTGTGAAACATTTTTGTTAAAACACTATGGTTGGAGCTTAAACTTAATGTTTAATACTCTGAGCAGTAGAAGTAATATTTCATACAAGTAAATATCCGTGAAATAATAAAACTTGCCGCAACACAAACCTGAAGCCATCAAAGTTTTTAGTTGCTAACTAAGTTTCCTCGTGTGAATTGGCTTGCGGTGTACTAGTAGTTGCTTTAAACTTCCATTGCTTAGACGCGAGTTTCTCTCCCGCAGGACTCGCATGTGATGTCGCAGTACTTATCTGGACACAATCGGTGCTATTCTTAGACATTTTAGTCGCCCGTTGAGCCCAAGCTTTGACAAACCAATGATGCATTTGTATGAAGACCTGTCAATCCAAGAAGGCCGCAAGTGAACAGATGATTAGGGTTCATACAAATATTACCAAAATTCGGTAGGTAAGAATGACCTTAGTGATGAGACTTTCAGCCCAGGCATCATTAGTTTGTCAAAGCGTGTGCTCAACAGACGACTAAAATGTCTAAGAATAGCCTCGAATGGGATCCGTACATTTAAAATATCTCTCGGCTTTGTGACGTCACCCATTTTAATAGAACTTCCGAGGTGACGAAATAATTGGAAAAGCGTGCTAGTAGAGGAAGAAGTGTGATTGGAAGGATTGCGAAAATAGAAATCCCACAAAGAATTTCAGATTGGCGGTACACAATGGCATATTGTTACAGATATTGATGTATGGGAGCGAGGCGTGGACAGTTAATGAATGTGAGTTGAGTAAAGTATGTACGGCTTACCTGAGAGCAATGACTGGAAAGACACTGAATGATACAAAAGAAATGTCAGAGGAAAGCGTAAAAATATATAAGCTCTTCTTCTTCGTTACAAGGCTAATGCTAATAATGTTTTATTGAGTAATGATTTTTATACATATTTCAAGCCTGACAAAATATGTTCGTTTATTAAATTTCATTTCAAAAATATATTTTTTTTTAAATCTATTATAGGTATGAGCACCGCAGTTCTTTTGGTTGGTGTCTCGGCTAGTTAATAAAAAGGTTACCACTGCGGTCAACAGATGTCAGTCTACAATTCTACCATTATGATTGAGTTGTATACTTGATGTAGTGAACACAGTTAAAACACCGCAGTGCTCTATGTAATATTCTTTCTAACAATAATAATAGTGTACACAAGACTTCTGTGGTTGCTCCTCCTCTACTTTTTTTACTCTCCACACAATGTTATCTTTAGACAAAGCCGCTCAAACTTTTCTAGGTTAGTTTTTCTCTTTCTTTGCTGTTTATTTACTTAGTTTTTCTGCCAGTCATAACAATGTTATCTTGTTTTCTATTTAAACACTAAAGATGTTTTTGTAACAATTTTTTCTTTAGAAGAAATCCGTGAAAAATTTTACAATCGCATATTTTTTTGTGTAGTTTTTTTCGTTATTTTATTTTTCTATATTTGTTCGGTCGATAGATTTGTTGGTAAAATGTTTGCTTTCCATGGCAGAGGGGAAGGTTCATTTTAAAAGTAACTTTATTACTTACTTTTAATTATTTATCTGGAGAAAACTAGTCCATGAAATAAATAATTCATTATCATTTATAGTAGCGCAAAATGCAATCTCTTACCGCGTTATCCCCGAATAAATCGCATGTGGTTTGTGAATCGTATTTATTTTCACAGTTAAGGAAGCTGACTTCACGTCAATTACTATAATTTAGAGTTTTCCTACTTCCGTAGGTTGAGTTCTCATTTTTTATGATGGCTAAGTAAACCTTGCTGGTATTTTGGTTTCGGTTTGATATTAATACGAAAATGGGAAATAATTAGCCTTGCTCGGGATCGAATCCTAGCCCTATAATCTATCTATAATCTATAATCTAAGCTGCAAGGATATGTTAACATTTAAGGCATGGAAAACAAGTACTCTACCAACCGAGATATCGACCAAACTTATGATATTATCAAGATTTATTTCAGGTTCACTTTTAATAAAATTTAATTTCAATTGATTTGTAACAAATCAATTACATAATATAGTTCACTCTGTAACTTCTGAATTGGAGGTTTCACGGCTTGGGCGTTAATGGATCACTGATGCTTCACAGAACCGCAGCCTATAATTATATCTGACCAAGGCTTATTCTTGCGTGTTCCTGACCACACGAGACGCCTCTAGAATGGATATTTCCAGGGAGAGCGAGAACTACAAGATACAAAGTCTCAAACACTCACGTCTACACACACGCATACACAGCAAGTAAACACGCCTAGGCAACTGTTACTGTACCTCTGTCATCATTCCGCTAGGGGTGGCCAGGGCCTCTGCAGAGCTGCGTACAAAAACACGCAGGCATGAACTTGTATAATCGCAACAATATTTTGAATAGATTTTATTTTTTCTGTTGTTTTTTTTCGTTACAATATTTGAGCATCTCTGTTAAGGAAGTCAAACCATCGATGTCCCCCAAGTGCAAAAACAAATGTAATTTCACGGAAGCCGCCTTTCCCTCACTTCCCTCACTCTTTCCCTTCCTTCCACCCCACACACACAATTCTTCTCATTCTTTCTCTTCACCCCTCGCTTCCCTTTGGACTTTCTTTGTTTAATTCACATTACAGCTCGTGTTGACGCTAAAAAACTAATCAGTCCCGAGAAAAACTGACCCGGCAGAAATGTCGTTTTTACTTTCATTTAAATACAAAAAAAAGACCAACGTTGCTTCTGTTTCAGGGAAAGTTTTCAAGAGTTGCAGTTTGTATTCATCTGAAATTAAATTATTATTTTTGTAATGAATTAGTGAGGATAGTTTGTGGTTCAAGGGAAATTTAGCAAGGAGTCAAGTTATGAAGAAAACAATGAAAGAAGACTAAGAACGAAGTCAAAATTATTCATACTCTCTCAGAGGGGCTAGTATAAGATTGACCACGCATCTAAATATAATCTAGAATCTAAGTTGCAAAATTATTTTGGCATTTAAGGCTCTAATTGAATGTACATGCACACAAGCAGGTGCATACGAGTTCATGCTTACACATGCTGCATAGGTATGTGCATACAAAATTAACACAAATGATTGTGAAAGATCAGTAAATGACACTAAACCAAACATATAGTGTAACTTTTTGCTCCGACCAAGATCGATCCCCACCAAGAGTTTGAGAAATGATTTCTCGTTTTGGTATTTTTTTCAAACCCAAAATCAAGATACCAGCATTTTTCTTCAGTCTTTACAAAAAATGAGTTCCAGCCTCCTCAGCAGCTGAGATACTCCGATTTGAACCAATGTGGTTGGAGTAAGACCGACCGTATTACCTCTAAAAATAAATAGATTCCACTTGCCACATGCGAAATCGTTGGGGGATAACGCAGCATGAAGTTACACTATATATGTAGCTTAGTTGTTTTGCACTGCGTATATACTCGTAGTTTTGCATGTTTAGTGTTTACTTTACACAGTCAGCTGAGCTTCATATATTTGAGTTGGTGTAAGTCACGCGAGAGAGAGATAGGCGGTTATATTGGGATTTGCTTGGCTTTGATGCGCACACAGCGGAGCCGAGACAAGAACCAATATCAACCACTCGTGCCGCCCTTGCTTGGAGAGGACCCCTTTCAGGTACCGCAACTAAACACAGGTCTACAGGTGGGCCAGTAGTCTATACCTCCATTTCACAAATTCCAGAAAACACGTGGAATTTTCCACGCGTTGCTAAGTTTAATGTATAATAAAAAAACAACACTGAGCATTCCAATGTTCATGCTGGGCTGGAAGTCTCATCAGCACGGTAGTTCTTACCTACCGAAAATCTGTAATATCCGTATGAAGACTAATCAGCTGTTCACTTGCAGCCATATTGGATTGACAGGTCTTCATACAAATATTACGGATATTTGGTAGGTAAGGATGTTATGTTTAGATTGAAAGGTATCTTCAGGATACTTACATCCGGCTAGCTCTCATCAGCATCACTCTCAGGGCGTGGGTAAAAGATAAGTTTAACATGAACAAATAAGGGTTTATTTACTTTACTAATATGGGGAAAAAGGGGAATTTAGGGAATGGCACGACCTGCAGGTTGACACTAGAACACTCCCTATTCGGTTGGCTGGAGTTCTAAACGGAAGGCCTGGGCCAGCGCCCCAGGCTAGCGGCGGCTCACAAGGCGGACGCCTCCACACGTTGGAGCCCCTGGGTGGGCGCTCCTATGCCTCTGGTCCACAAGGCGGGTGCCTTGCTGGCAGGAAATCCAAGTAGCCATCTACTTGGATTTGATTGGGGGGGGGGAGCTCCATTGTAGTGCCCCCTCTTGCACCGCTTGGTGCTTGGTCGCCGACGTCTTAATCGGTTGACATCTTGCCGGGAACTGATTACCGACGCGACAGCTCGATCAGATCACACGGCGCAGTTTGGCCGCTTCCGTGACCGTTCGGCTCCATACGGCCCACAAAACACACTGTACACTTGGAGATTGTTTTTTATATGTTATTATAAAATAACATAACAAGGATTACCGTGGTGATGGCACTTTCAGCCCTGGATTCGGTACGGAAACGTGACTAAGCTACACTCATATATAGTGTAACTTCTTGATATCCATATATTTATTTTACAGGTAAGAGGGCTGACCTTTTTACTTGAAGTGGGGGTTTTCTAGCTCCTGGGGGGGCTGTTACTCATTTCTCGTGAAGGTTGAGTAAAGCTATCATTCATCTATAATCTAATTACAAAAATGTGTTACATTTAAGCTTAATATTTAATGTATTCTCATAAGCAGAGACGTATAAGTTCGTGCTTACACATGCCGCTTGTGGACTTACACTGGCGCTGGTCTTTGAGTTAGCGACTGTTTGAGTTGGTGGCATTTGAGTCACTAACTCAAAGGCCAGCGCCGTTTCAAGTACACCAGAACCTCTGAGAAAATAGAAGCGCCTGGCTAACCGTTGATAATGCCTATCGAAGCCTATGGGTGAAACTGTACGGAATAAAAACCAACCAGACCACGTCTACGCAGCCCGGTAAAATATTATGTTAAGTATCATTGTGTTTGCTTAATTCCTTAGTTAGCATATACAATTAATATTTCCTGGCATCTACAAGCAGCTGATATATTTTGCCTTTGATCCATCTCCAGTTGTATTCATCAGCTCCTCTTGTAATTATAAGTGTTGCTCCACCAGCTGAGAACTGACGACTGTAACTCACATTTCAGTGGGACGGGGGGTTCCCTGACGCCCCCTCAGTGGGGGAGAGGCTTTCTTGACGCCCCCTCAGCGGGAGGAGGTCTTCCTCCACCCCACACAGACAAACTCCTCCTCACAGTCCCATGGCGCTCCACTCAGCAGATATCTCAACATGAAGGAAATGGGATATTAAATTATAAACCTCAATTATAGAAAAGCTGTCCGGTCGACAGCTCAGTTGGTAAAACATCCTCATAGTGCTTGTTTGGCTTATCTACCATTTGCCCAGTCGGGTTAACTTTACCAATGTCACCACCGTTTCAGGGAAGGTCGGCAAAAGTTGTAGGGCTTATGTTCATTTGAAGTTTGGATTTTAATTTGTACATAAGTACACATTCGTTATTTGTAAGCGCGAACTTAAACGTATATGTTTGTGGGGGTGCATTTGATATGAGTTTTGAATGTTAACATATCTTTGCAACTTAGATTATTGATATAGTATCTCTCACCACAACAAGAGCTTAGTCTCTTTTTGGTGTGGTATAGCGTTACAAAAATATAAACAAAAATGTAATAGATTTAAGAAAAAAAAGTGAATTTTAAATGTATTTCAATAAAAAAAATTAAAAAAACTTCTTTCTTGACTATGATGCCAGCACCGCTCTAACCACCGAGATGCCTGCTGCTGTCTTGCTTTGGCTAGTTGCTAGTTGCTTCAGGCTATCTTCATTTCCACGTACAACCTGTCCAAAGAGCTGAAGAATCCATAGTGAAGGTACTAAACTGTTCAGAGTCAAGCCATTCAAGCGCAGCTCCAGATGAATGAAGACTGGTAGGCTCGCTCCAAAAATAGATTTGTTGTACTAATTTATTTTTCATGCATTGTAATTTTGAACGTCATCACGAAATTATAGGCATTCCTGTGGCAAGCAGCGCGTCAGAGCTTTGAACAAATCCCAACTCTTCCTCTCCCATTATTGTATTTAGTTTCTGATTGTTCTTCTTACAATGACGTCACTCAAGCAGGCAGCTGATGAGGAGGTGGGAGGTGGGATGCTTCGTTCTCACTCCTTTCCTCTCAAAGTTCTGAAACAACAATTGTTACTAGAAAAACAATCGCCAAGTTTCTTGGTCTGCTTCATTTAGTTTAATTTTGCAAAAAAGTCAAGACCGTTAATTTATCGATAATGTGCCGTATTTGTAATGTAAAATACAAACCTAAGCCTTAACATAAGAAAACGACAGGTCTGTAGTTTAGTGATCAGCGCTTTGAACACGTAAATGCAAGGTTTTGGGTTCAAATATCGGTGGAGCACGATCGATAGCTCAGGTGGTAGAGTGCTTGCATTCCAATCCGAAAGCTCGGGTTCGAATCCCACCGAGGGTGTCAGAAATGATTTCCCGTTTCGGTGTTTATTTCAAACCCCAAAACAAAATACCGGCAAGGTTTACTCAGCCTTCACAAGAAATGAGTGCCAGCACTCTCGGGAGCTGGGAAACCTCCACTTCAACTGAAGTGGTTAGCGTAAGGCCGGCCCCCTTACCTGTAAAAATAAATAGGTTCAACTCGCCACATGCGACCCCTTCGGGGATAACGCGGCAAGAAGTTACACTATATGTGTAGCTTAGTTGCGTTTGCGTTGCGTTGCACAAAAAATATACCATTTATTATTAGAGTGCTTGCATTCCATGCCGAGAGCTCGGTTTTGAATCCCACCGAGGGTGTCAGAAATTATTTCCCGTTTTGGTATTTATCTCAAACTCAAAATAAAATACCGGCAAGGTTTACTCAGCCTTCACAAGAAATGAGTCCTAATAATATTGGGATGATTTATTTGGGGAGCGCTGTTTTTGTGTATATCACACATCAAGAGTCATCTGTGAGCTTGGTAGTCGCTATAAAAAGTGCCAATACTCAAGACCTAGTTGTGTAAAGTTGTATGAACCTTTGGTGACTGGTCTTTGGTAAAGGTGTATGAATTTTACAACCCAGCGAAGAGCATATTTGAACATATAAATGGTATGTTTGCTGTGCTCCCCCCCATTTAACTGAAGTAGGTGGCGTAGTAAGGCCCCTTTACCTGTAAAAAAAAAAAACGATGAAAACGCGGGAAAGAGTTGCACTATGTGTGTAGTTTAGTAACGTTATTGCATTCTAAGTCGAATAATGCTAATATAAGAGACCCATCTGTATTACATAACCGTCTGAAATTACAATTCGGTACCACTTTGTTAATTACGGCTCTCTCCATACTGGTAGAACAGCAACCAATGCCAATAATATGACTGCTTACCCACAGTGGCGTATCTACGGTTTCTGCCGCGAGCATGCTGGATAATTAAAGTTGCACTAAATCATAAATATAATAATAAATCTTAACCCGCTTTTTCTTTTCCTCAGTGTTTCTAAATTTCTTCAGACTTAGATTTTGAATTGCTTTTGAAAACCTTTGATCAATTCAAAAATATTTATCATTTTCATTTCTGAGGGTACGCATATCAACGAGGATACCATGTTGAAAGCACCGGTTCTCATCAGATCCCCGAAGTTAAGCAACATTGGGCGCGGATGCTACCTGGATGGGTGACCGCTCAGGTACACTGTGTGTTATTGGCATCTCTTGGACCCGTCCGTAGTCCAGTGGCAACACTTCTGACTCTTAAATGGTAAGTTGCGGATTCGAATCCCGGCGGGGCACAAAAAAATACCATTTATATTTCCAAATGTGCTCTTCGCTCGGTTGAAAAATTCATAAACCTTTACCAAAGACCGGTCACCAAAAGTTTATCCAACCTTACAACAACTGGAACTTGCTTGAGAATTGGCGCTTTTCTACAGCGAAGACCAAGCTTGCAGAGGCTGTTGAGGTGTGATACACACAAATACAGCGCTCACCAAATAAATCCGCCTTATATTATTATTATTACCTACGCCTACACCTATAGGTTGGTATGCGGCTGACCACCCATACTGTGAAAAAATGGTTCACTTTGCCAATGTCACCCCTGTCTCAGGGAAGGACGGCAAGAGTTGCAGGGCTTATGTTCATTTGAGATTGGGTTTTTATAATGTAGGTCCACATGCGGCATGTCATGCGAAATTATACAAGTCTGCTTGTGGGAATGCACTTAATATAAATATTAAATGATATATATCCTTGCAGATAGATTAGATTAGATTAGATTAGCATGCTTAGCTTTTTAACTTGTTAGATAGTCGCGCCACTGCGTACCCATAAAACAACACGTCTACTCCCCTCGATCGCGTAAAAAGAAAAACCACGACAAATAAAACAGCGCTTCTCGCGAGTGATTTAGTTTTCATACATCTTGTCTATTTACACGATTGCAGGGAGTTGACTCAATGTTTTACACTCGGAGTACTGGTTTATATGTACGCGGTACAGGGTGGCCTCTGTAATGAATCCTCGATGATACGAAACTTAATTGAGAGGGGAATTGGGCCACCCAGTCCCTCCCCGCCCCACCTCCCACATCTAGCCTCTAATGACAATTCTGATTGACAAATTTTATGGATCGATGGTATTCATTTTAATGTACGAGTAATCATTGAGTAATAACATAGAGGAGCAGAAACTAACTTACTGCATTGATACATACTATAGCCCACATTTGTCTCAGTCCTGTCTTATGTTGCTGTGGTGTAGTTATACAAAACATGTTTTAACTTGTAAAATTCTGTGTTTTCTTGCTTTTTCCATTTTGTGTTATAGCACATTCCATAATGTCTAAAAATAATGCCTTTTTTATTTTCATCAATTTAATCGATCATAAGATTTATAACGCATGCGTACTATGATCTGACTGGTTCGGACATAGAACGTACGCAGCAATGTTGCCACTTTTCTAGAAACATTTTTACATACGACCGAGTTTTTTTATACACATGGGAATAGAGCAAGTGTGATAAGAAAAAAAGGTGATGCCTGGTGGAACGATGGAGTGAAAGAAGCAGTAGAGCAAAAGAAGGAAGCGTATAAGAAATGGTTGAAAGATAAAGGTAATTTGAATTTGGAAATGATGTATATAAGGGCAAAAATGAATACTAAAAAGCTTGTGTATGAAAGTAAGATGGAATTAGAGAAGAAAAATAATGAAAGGGCACAGCAGGACTTCCACACCAACAAAAAAATGTTCTGGAGTTGGGTTCGGAATAATAACGAAAGTGTGGGAGCAACAACTCCGGGCATAAAGAATGCGCAGGGAGTCTTGCTGTGGGATGAAGACGATGTATGTAACAGATGGAAAGAATACTTTGAAGAAATATTAGGACAGGGCGAAATAAATTTATATGAATGTGACCCTACAAATGAAAGTAATGAGGATATTTTGAAAGAGGAAATAAAAGCAAGCATAAAAGAGCTGAAGAATGGAAAGGCTGCAAGTATGGATGGATTGAATGCCGAGATGTTAAAGGCAGGAGGAGAATGTGTGGTAGAGTGGATGTTTGAATTATGCAAGATGTGTATGAAAGACAGGGTAGTACCGATGGACTGGAGAAAGGCGGTCATTGTCCCTATTTACAAGGGTAAAGGGGACAAGAAAAACTGCCGTAACTTTAGGCCCATTAGTCTCCTTAGTATACCTGGGAAAGTCTTATGCAAAATTGTCATAAAAAAAGTGAGAATGGCCACCGATCACAGGGTCTCTGATATTCAATCTGGTTTTATGCCAGGACGAGGTTGTGTGGACCAAATCTTTGCTCTCAGACAGATTGTTGAAAAACATCTGGCTGTGGGGAGGGTGGTCTACGCAGCCTTCGTGGATCTCGAGAGGGCCTTTGACTCGGTGGACAGATGTATGTTGTGGAATGTTCTCAGGAAGTACGGTGTGAATGACAACCTTCTGAATGTGATACGTGCCATCTATGAAAATAGTTCGGCATGTGTAAGAGTGGATGGGAGATATAGTGACTGGTTTGATGTATATAAGGGAGTGAGGCAAGGCTGCGTGATGAGTCCATGGTTGTTTAATATAATCATGGACAGTTGCATAAAAGAAGCTGGGATATCAGAGAGCGGAGTGAAAGTGGGTGAAACAAGAGTTGGAGTACTTCTTTATGCTGATGATGCTATAGTTTTAGCGGACTCGGCGGAGGAACTCCAAGCGATGTTAACCAAACTGAATGATGCGTTTTGTAAAAATAGCTTGAAAGTGAATGCGAATAAGACAAAAATATTAGTTTTTGACAGGAATGAAGTATGTGAGGAACTTACAGTTAATTTGAATGGAAAAAAGTTGAAGTAGTGAATGAGTTTGACTATTTTGGAAGCAAGTTTGAGGCGAATGGTAAGATGACGAAGGAATTAGAGAAGCGTGCCAGCAAAGGAAGATGCGTGATAGGAGCGTTTGGTAGAATAGCGAAGAATAAAAGGATACCAAAGAAAATGAAAATGGCGGTACACAATTGTATATTGTTGCCGACCCTGATGTATGGAAGCGAGTCATGGACGGTGAATGAAAGAGAAGTAAATAAGGTATGCACCGTAGAAATGGCTCATTTGAGAAGTATGACAGGAAAAACACTGAAAGATAGAGTGAGAAACGAATGGGTTCTGAATGAATGCGGAGTAAAAGAAAGCGTGAAAGTGAAAGTTCAAAGAAGTGTGATGCGATGGTTTGGACATATTGAAAGGATGAATGAAGACCGACTGACAAAAAGAGTGTATAAAGGGAATGTAATAGGTAAGCGTGGAAGGGGAAGACCTAGAAAAGAATGGATTGATCAGATAAGTGAGATTGCGAATGAATGGAATTTACAGAGTGGAAACAAGAGAAGAGCATGCATGAAAAGAGTGATGAAATTAGATGAGATGAAAGAAGTATGCAGGGACAGAGTCAAGTGGAGGCACTTGTGTGGTGGTACTGGCCACCCCTAGAGGAATGGCGGCAGGATACAAGAACAAGTACAAGAACAAGTGAGCTTCTTTTCTTTTTCTCACTTCTTAAGATGATCAAGAGATCGAAAACGTTCGTGTTTATAAATTTAAATAAAATTAATAAATCGAGTAAAAATAAAAGTGTTTCGGTACAATTAAAAAAATAGTTAAATTAGGCTGATTTATTTGGTAAGTGCTGTTTTTGTATCACACCTCAAGAGCCCTCTGCGAGCTTTGTCGTCGCTGTAGAAAGCGTCAATTCTCATGCAAGACCCAATTGCTGTAAGACTGGATGGACCTTTAGTGACCGGTCTTTGGTAAAGCTTTTATGGAATTTTAACCCAGCGTAGAGCATATTTGAAAATATAAATGGTATATTTTTTGTGCTCTGCCGAGATTCGAACTCAAAACCTTCCATTTACGAATCCGATGTGCTACCACTGGACTAAAAACAGGTGTTTGGATTCTATATACAATTTAGTAGAGATCAAATAAAATTATAGGTAAACAAATAACCGTTGAAATGTAACCATTGAAATAGTTAAAGCGATTTTCATGAAATTCACAAAAATAATAACGCTGAAAATTACCAAGGAATTCTATAAATGTAGGGCTACAAAAACCCGGGAGCGTTCACCTCGGCTCCGCACATGACCGACCGGCTTTTCAAACCGGGAGGAAATATACGGAAGGCACGCGCCGATGTCCGGAAATCGCGCATACACCAACAAATCCACGGTTTCAATGATGATGATGATGATGATGATGATGATGATTTGTATAGCGCCGTTTCGTGACTGCTGTCACTGCAAGGGCGCTTTCAGGCTTGACGCGGCGGTGAAGAAATGAGTCTTCATTCCCTTCTTGAAGCTCTCGATCCCTTCCTTGGCACGCACTTCAGGAGGCAGCTGGTTCCAAATGGACGGTCCCGCAACGGCGAAAGCGCGGTCTCCGAACACTGTACATCTTTTTCTGTGTTGAGTGCTGACAGATGTAAGAGCACTGTCGGCAGATCGCAGAGTGAGCCCCCTCTCGCTCAGACTCCTCGGTAGTATAAGCTCCTGCAAGTACTCTGGCGCCACTCCATGCAGCGCTTTGTGTACCGTGAGGCCCAGCTTAAATTTAATCCTTTCTGGGATCCTCAACCAGTGAAGCTTCTGCAGGAGTGGAGTAATGTGGCAGTACTTGCTCTGACCATAAATCAGGCGGGCGCTGGCGTTCATTACAGACTGTAATCTGTTTAGCTGGCATTTTGGTTGTGCAGCATAGATACCGTTGCAGTAGTCTACCTTGGAGATGACGAAGGCATTTATCAGCGCCTTCATGGCGTCAGGTGGTACGCAATTTCTTGCTTGTTTCAGCTGCCTGAGACCATAAAAGCCAGAGCTGACAGTACTGCTAATTTGTTTGTCCAGGCAAAGGGAGCTGTCTAGATGGACTCCTAGCAATCTTACATCGCTGGATGGAACAATGTTAGCGCCAGAGATTGTTACTGGAGAATGATCTATTAGGTATGCTCTTCTGGCCGTGGTTAGCCACATAATCTCCGTTTTGTTGGGGTTGAGTCGGAACGTTGCGATTTTCTCTCCTTGGTCTACTGGTTATCGCTGCGGACTCATAATCGGAAGGCAGTGGGTTTGGTTCCTACTTCCTAGCAAAAAAAACGCAAGTAAGCAACACATATAGCGCAAATTCTGGACTGCGTTATCTCCGAAGGGATCGCATGTGGCGATTCGGGATCTATTTTATTTTTACGGGTAAAAGGGCTGGCCTCAGACCAACCACTTTCAGTTGAAGTGGGGTTTCCCAGCTCCCGGGGAGGCTGGTTCTCTTTTCTTGTGAAGGCTGAGTAAGCCTTGAGATCAAACCCTTGCTCTCGGCATGTAATGCAAGCATTCTACCAATTGAGCTATCGACTTTTTACGAGCTTGATCGGCGTCGCTACAAAGCGCCAATTCTCAAGCGAGACCCAGTTGCTGTAAGGCTGGATGGAGCTTTGGTGACCGGTCATTGGTAAAGGTTTATGATTTTTTTCAACACAGCGAGGAGCAAATTTGAAAATATAAATGGTATATTTTTTGTGCTCCGCCGGGATTCGAACCCACAACCTTCCCATTCAGAGTCCTAAGTGTTACCACTGAACTACGGACCGGTCTACGGAAATATCGGAGCATAAAAACATTTCTTTCCATTTGAAAAAATCATCCCTTAATTTATAGTTTGGTATGAGGCTGACTACCCATGCTGTAAAAAATGGTTCACTATGCCAATGTCACCCCTGTGTCAGGGAAGGTCGGCAAAAGTTGTGGGGCTTATGTTTATTTGAGGTTTGGATTTTATTTGTAAGTACACATTCAGCATTTGTAAGCGCGAACTACACGTGTTGGTTTGTGGGCATACATCTGAGAGCTTTAAATTAATATACCCTTGCAACTTAGATTATAGATTATTATTATAGATTATAGATTAAATAAATGACCATCAACTTTGCAAACCCCGAATTTCCTTCAAACAGGAATTACGTTGGCAAAAGTAAGTCAATTTTTCCAATTTTTGTGTATCCATGACTCATACCATCCTATACAGCATGCGTCATAAATTTCTTTTAGATTCATTCCATAGTTTTATGACGTACCTTACTGTATATATTTCACAGTATCGCTGTGTCTTCCACATTTTGGCTACGGCGTAGACACGCTAGTTTCCGTAGACCCTGCCCCACATGCGCTACGAACCTTTAGCCTTCGCTTGTTTTATTGCTACGGCCTGTAATATGATTATTTTTATTGATTGTCTATAATCTATACACGGAATAAACTCTGAACTATTTCCCATTTCACGAATACCGCAGCGCGCTTATTGCCATTCTACAGCTATTCAAGCTATCCACAAAGTGGCAAGACTCGCTGGTATGGTCGAGCAGATAAGGCATATTTGAATTAGCATTATGACAACAAACGCTGGTTCGAAGCCCGCAAACAATAATTTCGCGCTTAAAAAAGCTGCATGTGTACCAGTGGCGAAGGGTGCTATACAAGCCGATTCCCATCAGTTTCCCGTTTAAAATGAGGCAAAAATGATAATAAAGTAGACTGAATGGTTTTTAAATCTAAATAAATAAATCATATTAAATGCATTCCCACAAGCAGACACGCATAATTTCGCGCTTACCCATGCCGCATGTGGACCTACAATATATAAAACCCAATCTCAAATGAACATAAGCCCTGCAACTCTTGCCGACCTTCCCTGAAGCAGGGGTGACATTGGCAAAGTGAACCATTTTTATAGTGGTTTCAATGGGGGAAAATACGTATTGTTTCTTTGGTTTTAAATGTATTTTTTACTTTATGCCTATATTTTTTTAACTATTTTGTTACATCATTTTAAAAGGGAAGCCGATGGGAACCGGCTTGTATGGGTGTACTTACAAATTCAAAACCAAACCTCAAATTAATATATGCCCGGCAACTTTTACCGACAGACACGTGTAAGTTCGCGCTTACGAATGCTACGTGTGTACTTACAAATTATAAACCAAACTTTCAATTAACATGTACACAATGCATCTTTAACCAACCTTCCCTGAAACAGGAGTGACATTCTTTACAAACCATTTTTACAGCATGAGTGGTCAGTTTCAAATCAACCTTTAAGTAAAGGGATTCTATAATTTATAATCTAAGCTGCAAAGATATATTACATTTAAGATTTATATTAAATGCATTCCTAGAAGCACAGACACGAATAAGTTCGCGTTTAAAGATGCCGCATGTGAACCTACAATATACAACCCAATCTCAAACGAACATATGCCCTGCAACTTTTACCGACCTTCCCTGAAACAGGAGTGACATTATTTGCCATTCCGAACCATTTTTACAGCATGGATGGCTGACCTCATTCCAGCCTATAAGTCAAGGGATTCTGAACCCAAAAATAAAATGCCGGCAAGGCTTACTCAACCTTCACAATAAATAATTATCATACCTCTCGAGAACTGGATAACCTACACTTCAACTGAAGTGGCTGTCGTAAGGCCGGCCCTCTTACCTGCAAAATAAATAAGTTTCACTCGCCACAAGCGACTCTTTCAGGAATAACGCGGCAAGAAGTTACTGGTTTTTATTATGTGTTCTGAGAGATGTCTGGAGTCCATATTATGAGAGAAACAATCACTTTTTCCTTTTATGTGGTTTTTTAGTCTATTCCTGGGTCTTTGATTTGCACTTTTTTACACTTTAGACACTTTTCTACTCTATGGTCGCTTTTTCCCCATTTCCTGTTTCCTTATTTCCAGTTCCCCATAACCCGGTCGCCATTTGTCATAAAGCGTCATTTTTCCCTTGTGGTCACATGTCAGTTGAATTCACCTTCGAAAATTTGAGTGAATTGACAATATTCCTGGGCAAAAACATTTAAAAGAGTGTTATTTTACCATCTTGTGTCCTTGTGAACAATTAAAAACTAAAACAGGTGATATTGTGGTGGTTAAAAGTTCGCATACGTATTTTTGTTGGTTATGCCACGCTGTCATATTTACGAAAAACGTTTTTCGTTATTTTAACGGAGTTTTTACTTTAGATAACATCAAAATCAGTGTTATGAGTTGTGATAACAAAAAAGGGCCACCTCCCGCCGAAATCTCACAGGATTCAGGTGATGTGGATGCATTGAGGTATATATACTAGAGACGTAACGTTGCTCGAAACACGTAGCACCCTGTAGTAAGTCAAAAGTCGTACTCGAGAAAAACCCGATTTTGAGGCTCGTCAGTCTCACGCAGACTTACACAGCGAACGGACGTGACAGGTGGTAATACATATTGCCATAAATGTCTAAATATTGTGATTGGAGTTTTCAAACACCATTGTTTGTGAACTTGATCAATTATACAACATGCACAAATGAAAAAAACACAACATACTAGCACAGATTAATTATTAAAACAATTTATTTTTGAAAAAAATAAGTTTTTCTTAAATATATTTTAATTAATGTTACACATTTGACACCGACAATAAGGTTGTATACTGCCGGGTTGCTGGTTGAAGACTTGCTCATATTATTTTTAAAAGTAAAGGACTAAAGTTACATTTCATTTTAATCTGACATTCATTTTTAATAGTATTACTGTAGGGGAATTTTATATCAGAGAATTATGACATCCAGCCCTTTTTGTCGTGTTTGAAGTCTGCCATGTGTTTGCTAAAATTATTGCTATCTCGTTTTAACCTGAGAGTACAGTGCGCGTTATTCGATGCAGAAGCTGGATAAAAACTGATTGTCTCCTTGCATCTGCATTAAAACGTTTCCAACGGACTTCGGCTTGACATTTTTTTCCTGATTGTATGATGGTTGCGACTCTATAGTATATATCTCAATGTGTGGATGTAAAAATGCGGATATGACACTTCGGAATCAGGTTCACCGCCGCGGCGTCAGAAACGGCTTAGGGTTGTCTTGGACCCAAGGATAGATTATCTGGTTTCCCAGAGGGAGCCATTTAATGCTATACCAGACGAGTCCTTCGCCCGAAATGGACTCTCAAATAAAGGAAATGACCGAATCCGGAGTTATAGAGGCAGCGGAGTCATCTCCCAGCTTCTTATCAAAAATGTTCCTAACACTCAAATCGGACGATTCCCCGAGAATGATTTTCAACCAAAATCGTTAAAACTTTTTCCTAGACCCGGCTCCGTTCAAACTCATAAGCCACTACAAAGTGTCAGAGTTTCTTATCAAAAATGTTCCTAAAACTCAAATCGGACGATTCCCCGAGAATAATTTTCAACCTGAAATCGTTAAAACTTCTTCCTAGACCCGGCTCCGTTCAAACTCATAAGCCACTACAAAGTGTCAGAGGTTCTGCAGCCAAACGATTGGTTGTCGAAAATAGACCTATCGCAAGCTTACTTTCATCTCCCAATAGCACATCGGAGATTTTTGCGACTG
This sequence comes from Agapetus fuscipes, assembly GCA_951799405.1. Lineage (NCBI taxonomy): Eukaryota > Metazoa > Arthropoda > Insecta > Trichoptera > Glossosomatidae > Agapetus > Agapetus fuscipes. The sequence goes on from OX637359.1 coordinate 10,043,228, forward strand.
GTCTATCGAGGAGAATTACTTCAGATGACAAGTCTGCCCTTTGGCCTTTCATCTGCCCCCAGAATGTTTGCAACCCTCACAAATTGGGTAGCCCAACTACTTTCTGCTGCGACGAGATATCCGGACAATCGTTTATCTCGACGACTTCCTCCTTGCGAACCAATCCAAGGACGATCTTTGTCGACAATCGCATCTTTGGCCTTTCATCTGCCCCCAGAATGTTTTCAACCCTCACAAATTGGGTAGCCCAACTACTTACTGCTGCGACGAGATATCCGGACAATCGTTTATCTCGACGACTTCCTCCTTGCGAACCAATCCAAGGACGATCTTTGTCGGCAATCGCATCTTTGGCCTTTCATCTGCCCCCAGAATGTTTGCAACCCTCACAAATTGGGTAGTCCAACTACTCACTGCTGCGACGAGATATCCGGACAATCGTTTATCTCGACAACTTCCTCCTTGCGAACCAATCCAAGGACGATCTTTGTCGGCAATCGCATCTTTGTTCTTTCATCTGCCCCCAGAATGTTTGCAACCCTCACAAATTGGGTAGCCCAACTACTCACTGCTGCGACGAGATATCCGGACAATCGTTTATCTCGACGACTTCCTCCTTGCGAACCAATCCAAGGACGATCTTCGTCGGCAATCGCATCTAGCAGTAGATATCCTACAATCTCTGGGGTGGTATGTAAATCTCCAGAAGTCAGTGCTCTTCCCCACTCAACAATTAGAGTACTTGGGAATCGTTTGGGACACGCATAACAATTGCAAATTCCTTTCTTACCGGAAGCAAGAGGCATTGTGCCACTCACTTCGAGCAATACTGACTTCTCGAAAATGGTCCTTAAAACTGGCGGAAAGTCTCCTAGGAAGACTAAACTTTGCCAGCTTCATGGTCGCCTCCACTGCATACAATTGCAGATAGCGAGCAGGCCACTGAAGCACCTGTCACCAAGAAGGTCTTTCTTGCCGGAAGCAAGAGGCATTGTGCCACTCACTTCGAGCAATACTGACTTCTCGAAAATGGTCCTTAAAACCGGCGGAAAGTCTCCTAGGAAGACTAAACTTTGCCAGCTTCATGGTCGCCTCCACTGCAGACAATTGCAGATAGCGAGCAGGTCACTGAAGCATCTGTCACCAAGAAGGTCTTTCTTACCGGAAGAAAGAGGCATTGTGCCACTCACTTCGAGTAATACTGATTTCTCGAAAATGGTCCTTAAAACTGGCGGAAAGTCTCCTAGGAAGACTAAACTTTGCCAGCTTCATGGTCGCCTCCACTGCAGACAATTGCAGATAGCGAGCAGGCCACTGAAGCATCTGTCACCAAGAAGGTCATGACAAATGACCGAGGACAGCTTACAAGTAATAGAGTGGGGGATAGGGAATGCGAACGAATCAAGTTCCATCCACAGGGAAACCTGCGAACGTTTCATGACAACAGATGCGTCAGACTAAGCTTGGGGAGCAACTCTGGACGACTTGATGCTGTCAGGACAGTGGACCGTTCAAACAAAAGAATCGGCACTCCAAACGAAAAGAGTTGTTCGCTGTTTTCACAACCCTGCAACGCACAGCGCACGACCTTTCTGGCTCCGAAATTCTGGTACAATCAGACAACAAGACAGTAGTCGCCTACATCCGCAAGGAAGGGGGCACCAGATCCAAAACACTCCTAAATCTTACCCAAGATCTGTTGACTCTGGCAGGCCAATGGGAGATCTCGCTAACAGCGCAGTACCTACCGGGAAGATACAACGGAGACGCGGATCACCTATCAAGAGGAAGATCCCCTCCAGAGTGGCATCTTTTATCAACAGCAACGAAGGCCATTTTCAATCATTTCGGAGTACCAGATATAGACCTGTTCGCATCCACGACGGCACACATGAGTTCAACTTACATATCCAGAGACTCCAGAGACTCATGCGCAATCTTTCAAAACGCGGAAGAGAAAAGACTGCTCCTGTCAGGATGGAGAGCTTCCACACTCAACACATATAAACCTGCTTGGCAAAGATGGTGCCGCTGGATACTGGCGGAAAATACCCATCCCAACACATCATCTCCTAATCAATTGGCAAGGTATCTAGCGCAACTGTTCATAAACAAAAAAACTGTCATACAGGACTATACTGGTACACAAGTCAGCCATCGTAACCTTCTGCAACCCAATGATGGAAAAGAATCTCAGCTCAGATTTCCTAGTAAAACATACATTAAAAGCCATAGCAATGATAAGGATTAACCCTCCTAAGTCCCCTGTGTGGAATTCGCAGATAGTGAAAGACTGGCTAGTCAGGAACACTCCTCGTTCAGATTCTCTCTATGAAGTTGCGTGTAGAACAGCAATCTTACTTCTGTTATCCTCAGGAAGAAGAGTACAATAATGCTAAATATCACAGAAGGAAACATTCTAGACGAAGGCACATCAATTGTGTTAATTCCATTTGTTGGATCAAAAACAGATACACTTCTGGAATCCAAGGAACACAACGTCAACCCAGTCTTCTGGATAAGGAAGCTGATTGAACTATCACGCGAAAGGAGATCAGGACAAAATATTTATAACCTGTTCATCAGCACCCAAGGACAAGTGAAGGCAGCTACAAGAACAATCATAGGAGGATGGGTAAAGAACACGCTAAAATCAGCAGGAGTAGAGGCCACTCCCGGCAGCACACGTTCAGCGGTCGCATCACTTAATTGGCTGGAGAACTACCCAATAGAAAACACTTTCAGAAAATGCTATCAGAAAGAGATGTTGAAACATACAGCTCCAGAAGATCCCTCCCTATTTCAACCAGTTAATATCAAATAAAGACGTCCCCGGTCACCAGGAGATAATAGACAGATCTCTCATAATATGGACTCCAGACATCTCTCAGAACACATAATGGGGGAGTTTTACCTACCATTAAAACTCTTATTATGTTTCTATAGATGTCTGGAGTCCAGGTAACCCCTACCTGGTGTATTATGAGCTTTATGACAAATGGCGACTGGGTTATGGGGGAACTGGAAATAAGGAAACAGGAAATGGGGAAAAAGCGACCATAGAGTAGAAAAGTGCCTAAAGTGTAAAAAAGTGCAAATCAAAGACCCAGGAATAGACTAAAAAACCACATAAAAGGGAAAAAGTGATTGTTTCTCTCATAATATGGACTCCAGACATCTATAGAAACATAATAAGAGTTTTAATGGTAGGTAAAACTCCCCCATTTTATCAGATCTGTCTTGACACATTGTGAACAGCCCGCTTGTGCTTCATATATTATTATCTCTTCTGCATAAGTTGCCAGTGCCTTTATTTACAGTTTTACTGCGCCCGAGGAGTATGAGGCACATTCACACACAGTTTACTGGCTGTAGCCGCGGTATTTTATGCCCCTGAAGCACACAACACGTTGAGAACCTACATTTATGATTATTTCGTATTTTTCCCCTTTTTTTTATTTTTCTTCGTCTTCGCCTTCTTCTTTTTCTTGACGTTGACCAATCAATAACATTGTCTTTATTATACATTTTGTATGGTTTGTGTATTAACACTGTGAAAATTCATTCAATTGTTTTGCTCTAAACTTATTCCTTGAGGCTGACCTCCTATACTGTTAAAAATGGTTCACTTTGCCAGTGTCACCCCTGTTTTAGGGAATGTCGGCAAAAATTGCCAGGTTTATGTTCATTTCAGGTTTAGTTTTAATTTGTAGGTAAATACACATTCAGCATTTTTAAATGCGAACTTACACGTGTCTGTTTGTGGGCATGCATATAAAATGAGTTTTGAATGTTAATATATCTTTGCAACTTAGATTATAGATTTATAGAACCAAAATTTTTAATGAAACACTGTTTTATTTTCACACTATTATCAATTTAATTTAAATTAATAATATAGTGAAAATAAACAGTGCTTCATTAACTTTTTGATGCCATAAAGTTAAGTAGAAATCAATTGTCTTTGTTACACCTTTGGATGATGATGAGTTGATGATTTCTTTATAGCGTCGGTGTTATGGCCGAGGGGGCCAAGTGGGCTGATCTTTCTAACGTGTTTGAAATAGAATAACGTTGGTTCGATCCCCGCCTGGGTCATTTGACCATAACTTTGAACCTGGTTCAACAGATGTTATTGGATAATTATTAATGTATAATTCATTAAAATAAACATTTATGAATTATTTATTGATGATATAAATACCTGTTTCTGGCTAGGCATAATAGGTTAGTGAATTGCATTCCTCTTCACAAATTTATTTTTTTTTAAATGAAAAAAATAAAAAATATATAAATAGCGCCGTTTCGTGATGTAGTCACTCTAAGGGCGCTTTGAGATGATGAACTTAACGTTTTAAAATAACATAACAACTAATCTGTGGATGTTTCTGGTTGTTTCAGTTCCTCCTGGTAGGCCTGTGATCTACGATGGGAAGAGGAGAGACAGGACTAAGCTGATAGAGCCCTACAACGAAGGCTCAGATGTGGTGCTGGTCTGCGAAGTTGAAGGAGGTAAACTAATCTCTTTTCTTCTGTCTTCGATCTCCGGATATAGTCCACTTACAATCTTCTCCACGCCTTCATTTTTGTGTTCAGCCATCTCTTCCCTGCAATCTCCTGAACATCCATCTATGTATCTGTCCAAAAACACCCCAATTTTAGCAGTTCAGTCTTTAGCCATCCTGGGCTGGAAGTCTCATCACCACGGTAACTCTTGCCAACCGAATATTGGTAATATTTGTATGAAGACTAATCAGCTGTTCACTTACAGCCACCTTAGATTGACAGGTCGTCATAAAAATCTTACCTATATTCGGTAGGCAAGAATTAACGTGGTGATGAGACTTCCAGCCCTGTATTTCAAAACAAACACATACTTCAATAATTAATCCGGTATTTTTTGCTTCAAAAACAAAGATACAATCAACTTCAGTATGTTTTGGTAATATGTTTAGGGCCCTTGAGGTGTGACACACATAAAAACGGTGTTCTCTTATCACTTGTAATTTTAAATAAATAAACCTGATATTAAGATCGACGCAAATAAAAACAATAAATCAAAATGAGATCCGTTCGTTAATTTGCTTAAAGACAATATTGTGTAGTCACCCGGCCAAGTTGCTATGGAAGAGGCATACAAATATTTTTGTTATAAAAATAAACATTCACAAAGTAACTGCCGAAAATTTACATAATTTTATAGTTCTCTTTCATACTTAAAGTGCCATATAAATTAAAAACTTAGCAATGTCTGTGAAAATGAAAAGAATGCAATTCATTTAAAATTATGATTTCAATAAACTGTAACGCCTTTTACAGGTAAGTTTGCAAAAGTCTAGACTTTCAGTATTTTCACTTTCTTCAAACGATTCTCTGTTATTAAAAATAAATTTTAACTAAGACAATATGAACGATTTCAATATTAAACTCATATTTGATATTATTTTGGATATTTCTATTATTGTAACTCACAATTTTACATTTAATTATCAAAAAGTCAGATTCTGGAAAAATTACAACAACAACAAAAATTACAATAAACAAATCTTAATATTCCAGTGAGACCAAATTAATTACCCTTTTTTTACATGACGTTTTAAATTTTACTTCAGTAGCAGACAAACACATATTTTTCAATACCATACCGTGACAGTTTTCGTGTTCGCAAGTAAGTAATCGCAAAGACCACCGCGCCACTTTAATACCCGACCTTGAGAATGCTTTCTGCTTCTAAAGCGAAACGTCGGTAAAAAAAAACATGCGAATATAACATTTCTTCTTATTTTTCCTCTTCAGTAAAGATTAATGATCACCATAGTGATTTGCACCTTCAATATTCCGACACGAAAAAAGTAACATGAGCTTCTACCAAACAACTGTCTCAGGTTCTTCAACCAAGATATTCTGGTTTAAACTGGAGATCGTCTACCCTCAATTCTTCCCTGTATGATGAGATGCAGGAGTGAGTACTTTGATTTTTGAATTATGTGGCCGAATTAAATCCGTTTTTGTCTTTTGATGAACATGACCGGTCCGTAGTCAAGTGGTAGCACTTCGGACTCGTAAATAGAAGGTTGTGGGCTCGAATCCCGGCGGAGCACAAAAAATATACCATTTATATTTTCAAATTTGCTCTTCGCTGGGTTGAAAAATTCATAAACCTTTACCAAAGACCGTTTACTAAAGGTCCATCCATCCTTACAGCAACTGGGTCTTGCTTGAGAATTGGCGCTTTCTACAGCGACGACCAAGCTCGCAGAGGGTTCTTAAGGTGTGATCCACACAAGGACAGCTCTCACCAAGCGGCATCAGCGGCACGGCACCCCCATGTCTCGCTGAGCTATGTTCTGTCGATAAGCCTTAAAAACGACCACTACGCTCTGCCCTCACTGCTGTCAACAAGGTCATAGTGCCCAAAAGAGCGAACACATCAAATTTTGCAGACAGGAGCTTTGCGGTGGCCGGGCCGGTTGCCTGGAACAATTTGCCCGTCGGTGTTCGCGCGAACCAGCCTACCACCACCTTCAGAAAGGGACTGAAGACACTGCTTTTCTCCAGAAGCCATGGCGCCCTTGAGATGGTCCTGGACCATTAAATGGCGCCACAGGAAAGAAATCATCCATCATCATCATTATCACCAAATAAATCATCCTAATACTCTCATTTCAGAAAGGGAAACTCGTAGTACGACTCTCATTCATCCCTTTGCAGTCGATCTCAAAACTATGAGAACTTGGCGTTTTCATGACTCATTCCTTTGCCAAACTGCCCGCTTATGGAATGGTCTACCAGTATCTGTGTTCCCTTCCCAATTTAATCCGGTTTTATTCAAAACCAACATCAATCACCACTTCCTTGCAGCGCCTCACGACAGAACCAAGAACTCAAGCAACACCTCTGCGGCACCCTTCCAGGGTGACATAGACCCCCAAGACTCTCAAGAATTGGGGAGCCTCCCGCACAGGATTCCTTAAAAAAAAAAAACATTATTATCAGAAGTCCAGCTTTGATACTCATACGAGAAAGAACCTGGACATTTGTGACTCGATCCATTTAAGGTTTTTGAACAACCGACAGCAGATCAACAATCTAAAGGCAGTGATTTTGTTTTGGAGGTACTGTGAAAGCGTCCACTTTAGAACATTTCTAACCCAAAATTATTCAAACATAATTTGTCATTTACTTGGTTTGTTTTCAATGGTTTTATGTTAATTTCTATTAAAAGATTAAGCCGGAGCTTTCATTATATTTCGCCGAGATTGTTATTTGATCTAGATAGATTACTATTCACATGGCGGCATTGTTAGGCAGCCGGCGCAATGACAGGATTGCAAACCCTTAAAAGTGTTTCTCCTTAATGGAGCTAATAATCCCCCAGATCTGCTCGGCTTAATACAAATCATACTGTAGTCTCGTCAAAACCTACAAACTCTGGAGATTTAGGGTGTAGGGGTGTGCGAACACTCTTGTATCTGATACTTACTTTACCCTGAATAGTATAGCTCTACCATATGTGATCGCTCCGTAGTCCAGTTGTAACACTTCGGACTCGTAAATATTAAGAAGGTTGTGGATTTGAATCCCAGCGGAGCACAAAAAAAATAACGTGTATATTTACAAAAATGCTCTTCGCTGGGTTAAAAAATTCATAAACCTTTACCAAAAACCGGTCACCAAAGGTCCATCCAGTCTTATATCTATTGGGTCTTACTTGAGAATCTTCCCGTGTAAGTGCTTGTTTGGCTTATCTACCAATTAATTCAAAGATGACCTCTTAATGAAAATCACATTGTAAAAAACGTAAACTCGATTATGTGAGAGTTGTTTTAATATCTTCAAAATCAATTTCCAGCATTCATAATACACATTGGTCCAGTAAACAGAGAAACATTACTCATGTGAAATTACTTCTGATGGACATAAGACAAACAAGCACTAAGGGGATGATCTGGCAAACATGTTTTCCCCCGTTGAGGTGAGTGTAAGTGGACGACACTCAAGACAGTTGGGAGTGGTGCTGTCAGGTTGATGCAGCCTCGCCGTCAAATACGCACTCATTCTGGGGATCGCGTTTTCCATTCGTCCTCTTTTCTTCATTCCAATCTCACACCATCTTTTGTGGTACTCGTTATTAATTGCTTACAGTCCATATTTTAAAGTTCATTCGTGTCCATTTTTCCCTAATTTTGCCACTTAATCTTCAATCAACTTTTTAATTTACCTTCTCTAAGGACATTTCTATCTAAAACACTTCCCTTTTCATATGCTTCTGTGATTTTAGACCCTTTTTTCCGTTAATCATTAATCTTAAGTGGGTCCATAAACAAATTACCACCTTAAGGGTAAAACTGGATTCGTACTGATTCACTGATTTGAGAAATTCTGGATAAAACGTTTTATTGGGTGTTACTTCTTATAGTACGTGAACTAATTACAAGGAAGCGCCCATGAAAAACTATTGAACTACAGGATTTCGATCCTTGTTTAGTGTTTTCTCTCATACAAAATAGTGAAAAAGGTGCATTTTTCGAAGAAACCCATGTTAGCTTAATCCTTAATATGTCACTTATTCAATTTTACCTTTAGAGTATCGGAATACTCGTATTCTTTGTTAATGTGAGTATCAGATACTCGTGTCACCACTGTAGTGATGTGATGTCTCGCCTTGCACAGCGTATGAGGCGGAACAGATAACATTTAAGATTTGTGTCTCCCATTAGCGGGCACATCCCTAGCATTTGCCTGGAGTACCCCGAGTATAAAACATTTGCATTAACTCCCCTCGATTGTGAAAATCGGAAATGTATGAAATAAACGACGGCCCTCCTAGTGAGTGATTAAGTTTTAATACATTTTGTGGATGTACGCGATCGAAAAGAGTTTAAGTAGTGTTTTATACTCCATGTACAGATCGTATGAGTGTAATCCATAGCTCTCTGAAGAACAAAAACAAATCATGTTAAGGAATAAGTAACATGAAAGGAAAGTCATAGCAATTCTTAAAACTTATTAATATACGGGGAGTTTCATTTTCATAAAAAAAAAATTCAACCAATGAAATCGTTATAAAAACAAAACCTTTGAATGCAAAGAATTTCCTACGGTGATCGCCAACGTCAGAAAAACTTCACTTCAAACTTCACTTCAGACAGGTCACTCACAGAAAGAAATCCTTTTAAATTCTGGATATATAATCTAAGGTTCTAGGTTCTAAGGTAATAGGTTCAACTCGCCACATGCGACCCCTTCGGGGATAACGCTTCAAGAAGTTACACTTTATGTGTAGCTTAGTTGCGTTGCGTTTGCGTTGCGTTAATCTAAGTTTCAAAGATATTTTTAAATTTAATGCCCATATTTAATGCATGCTCATGTGTTCTAACCTTGCATGAACGCAAAGTTTGCAACTCCTTTCCCTGAAACAACCATAGCGTTGGCAAAAGGGAATTGAGTTTGTATACAGCATGGAGGTCAACCTCATACCAACCTATTACTCAAGGATACCATTCCTGCTAATGGACTCGACACATTCAAACTGGGAAAAATGCGATGTCATTTGGCCGGATTGCTTGGGAAAAGGCAAAAAAATGTTATTGGTTGATGAGGCCCTTGACTTATAGGTTGGTATGAGGCTGACCGCTAGGGGCGTGCATCCCATACGGGCACATACGCCTAATATGTAGGCAATACATGGTAGAAAAAACATTTAAGCTTGATATTGAGATTTTAAATTCAAAATTTAAGTTCGATTGTAGCCATCGTTAGCACTTCAGTCAATTTCAAATGAGTTATTTAAAGGAATGGGAGAAAAAAAATATTCGGAAATGTATTTTATTGTATGAGGATGTGAAAGGTATGTAAGGTACAAGAAAATGTGATGAGATGGTTTGGGCATGTGGAAATAATGAATTTCAATAGACTTCCAAAGTATATATACAGAGGAAGTGTGAAAGGAAAAAGAGGTAAGGGACGACCGAGAAAAGTATGAAGTGATCAGATGGAGGAGATTGTGGAAGAGTGGGATATGCAAAGTGAGCGTAAAAGAAGGAACTGCATGAAAAAGGTGATGGATATAAATTAATTGAAAGAGGTGTGTAAGGAAAGATACTCGTAGAAATAGAGGCAGCTCTGTAGAGCCCCTAGCGGAATGGCGACAGAGTTACATTTACAGCCGATTTTCGTGCAGGTCGGTGTAATTTACCTAGTTTGGCGAGTATGCGCAAAAAACTGCAAAAAATGCAATCTTGAGTTGTGAAATTAAAAGTGCATTACCGCTGCATGAAGTGCAATGCATGAAATATGCATTTGTAAGCGCTGCAGGGTATTAGCCCTGTCCCCGGGAGAACAGGTCGGACCCACATTAGTCTGCTTCGAAACTTGGCTGCATTCTTACAAAGAGAAAAGCCAAGATTACATCTGCATTAGAAGCGTTATGCCGCGCTGTACAGACGATTACTTACAGCGCGACATTCTTACATGATGCTTATTTGTGTAATTTTTTTATGAGCCCTTTTAGGGACTGTTGCACCAACTCCCAATCACTGTTTGATTGACACATCAAATTTGATTGCTTAATTCTGGTAAGGACCTCGGTTAAATATTTCTCGGAAGTGGGTAATAATATGATGGAATTAGAACAGGAATGATGATGTACATCAGCTGGTTTACGTATATGTAACCAAATTTTTGATTCTATGAGAGAAATCACACTTAATTTTGATTTTGTCTGATTGGAGTTTGGTGCAACAGGCTTAGTTTCTTTCGCTTATATGTCGGTGGTATTTAATCTAATCTAATCTAAGTTGCAAAGATATGTTACATTGGAGATTCACATTACATGCATTCTCACAACCAGACACATACAAGTTCGCGCTTGCACATGCCTCATGTGAACCTACAACATAAAAACCAAATCTCAAATGGATATACACCCTGCAACTCTTGCCGTCCTTCCCTGAGACAGGGGTGACATTGGCAAAGTGAACCATTTTTACAGCATGGATGGTCAGCCGCATGCCAACCTTTAAGTCAAGGAAGTGGTATGAGGCTGAAATACGAACCTGAAACTACTGAATCCAACCGAAAAAATTTTAATCTACATATTATCTAATTTGCAAAGATGTATTGGCATTTAAAGCTCATATTTAATGCATACCCACTAGGGAATGCAATCCCGCGAGATTTTAGACCTAGCCGAGATCTCGCGAGACCGTAAAGCCAGTCTCGCGAGATTACAAGATTTCCGAGATCTCGCCCAATTGGGTATTTTTACTAAAAACATTCGCCAATACTATTAATTCCGTTTATTGATTTTCAATATATAAGATAAGAAGATATATAACAAAAGAAATAGAACAAAGATCAGCCTTCTGCAGTGTTAAGAACAAAAAACTCAAAATAAAACAAAAATAACACTTCGAAATATAACAAAAATCATCCTTCTGCAGTATTATGAATAAAAAACTAAAAATAAAAAAAACTTCGAAATATAACACTAAATCAGCTTTCTGCAGTATTATGAACAAAAAACTCAAACCAAAACAAAAAAACACTTCGAAATAATTCGAAATGTAATACTTATTCAGCTTTCTGCAGCATTTGTAATTTTTAAGGATATGTAAGTATTATTAAACAGTGTTATTAAAAGGATAAGTTATTTTTTTAAGTGGCTTCTCAAAAAACACAGCATATCAAGGGTTTCATCTGATAGACGACTCCTGATTTTACAGGCCAAGTACCCGCGGCCGAAAATGCTCTTTCTGCCTCCCAACTAGTCGGAACCACAGTCGACAAACAGTTGTGTACAAACTGAAGGAGTTCAACTTTAACCCCTCCAGCTTCATACAAATTCATCTCTTTTTCAATGAGTATCTCCAATGAATTTACAGAATTTGTTGAACGATTGGGCTTTCTCAATGCTGTCAACAGTGTCAACGATTCTTGTAGCCACAAGTAGTGCCTACAGCATGCGCAGAGCAGTTCGCGCGCAACCGCGCTACGATACACACACCGATTTTGCTGCGCCACTCAATCTCGCAATCTCGCGAGATCTCGTACAAAAATTGAACGCGACTCAGTCTCGCAAAATATGGACGAGTTCTCGCGAGATCCCGATCTCGCAAGAACGAGATTGCATTCCCTAATACCCACAATAAGCACATGTACATTCGCGCTTAAAAATGCTGCGTGTGTACTTACAAATCAATATTCAAACCTGAAATTAACATAAATCCTACAACTTTTGCCGATCTACTCTGGAACAGCGGTGACTTTGTCAAAGTGAACCATTTGTTACAGTATGGATGGTCATCATCAAATCAACCTATAAGTGAAGGAATACAAGCAATGAATTACTTCCAGTTATACAAACAAACAAACAAACACTAAAAAATCTACAAAACATCTATAAAAATTGAAATTTATCATTGGCCTTAGCCGCTAACATTACAGATCAGCCGCCATTTTTTTTCGGTCCTTACATACTTCTTTCATTTCATCGAGAGTCATAACCTTTTTCATACAAGCTCTCCTACAAGTTCCTTACCAGAACTAAGCAATCAAATATATGTGTCAATCAAACATTGATTGGGAAATTTAAAAATTTTGTTGTACACAATTTTTTGTACATCTCTGAAGTACCACTACACATGCAAAAATGACAGGCGGGAGTGATCGTGTGTAGAGGCTAATACTGTATAACACTTGCGCTGGGAACAAAGGGAACTTAATGCTTTTTAAATAGGGATTGTAAAAAATGCAGGTTTAACTAGCGGACCACTTCTCGTTATAAAGAGCGTTGTTTCACCCCTAGTTATTTATAGTAGAAAAAGCGCCGTTGAAATGTAATTTGCTAGCACAAAAAATTATCATTTTTCTTACTGTCTCAAATGTTTTATTCGTTTGTCTCTCATTTTTCATTTAATTTTGTTTCTATTTTTTTTATTTTTTTTTATTAATAAACAATTTTACAGGATATTTAAATCTTAAAATTAAACATTTTTTTTCCCGATAAACTGAAATCTTCAGTTTGTCATCGGGTGCAAGAATCAAAATAAAAAATAAATATGAAATAATAAAAATAATAAATTAGGAGACAAGAGTAGAGTAAAAACACAAATTTAGTTAAAGTAATTAATATAAGAAAGTTCTTTCTCCCAGCCAAATCTTCAAAGATATTATAATTTTTTTAATGATTGTACATTTTGTGATGAAGAGATTGGATGCGCGACCCTGCTGGGCCCCCGCGCTGCCGCGAACCGTCACCTCTTTGAGGTTAGGATTCCGACAATCGGACAAGGGGCTCCTTTGAGGTTAGGTTGCGCGCTTTAGCAGTTGCCCGGCTAGCTAAAGACTCCTCAGGGTGGTGTTCAGGCCCAACACCTTGCTCGCTTTCCACTGATGCTAAAGAGGTTAAAAAATATAGGTGATGGAGAGAAAAACCGGGTAAAGGAAAGACGGGATTTATTTTAAATTATGAGAAATGAGAGCATCACCACGCTAAACTGCACGACTGACTGGTTCTAGGTGAAATTAGATAATGTATTTAAATTTTCGATTAGCTCACGGGGATGGAGAGAAGTCTTGGTGCTGGGATGCGGGTAGTCGATGCTGGGGCGCCGGCCTCGGGCACGCCAACGCTTTTGGCGGGATGTCGGGGCTCCACACTCCGAGGAATTGCGGCACGGGGCTCAGCCAGCGATAAGACGGGTGCGCTCGGCTGGACGGGGCCGGTGCTCCGTCCTCCCGAGGAACTTTGGGCACGGGGCTCCGGATATCAAGGAGTAGCCAAGCGGGCGCTTGCGACGGGTAAAGCAGGGGCTCCTTCCTTCCGAGGAATCCGCCACGGGGGACCCAGGCGCGGCCAGGGGCTTTGTGGTGCAGGCAACAACGGCGACTCAAGCCTTCTCCGATAGATGTTCTTGGCCACGCCTGGTAGGTGTTATTGGTTCAGGTGTTGAAGAGCTTGTGTCCTCGATTGTGGGAGGTCGACGCCTTTTATAAACTCCCTACCAGCGCGATGCGGAGCTTAACGGGGGATTTTAAGTGTTTCCCTCCTAACTGACAATCTCAGCCTGTCTTCTTCCTCTAATTTTTTGAGCCGCATCAATTTCTGTGGCTAAAGATGCGCCTCAATTTCTTTCAAGTTGGTAATGACATTATTTTTCCTTTGACAGGTATAATGTTTTGACAGATCATGTCTTCTTCTTCTTCTTTTTTCTTCACAGGTAGCTATCTGACATGCTAGCTACCTGACAATTTTTACAAGTCCATTGGCAACAAATTAAATACTTTATGCACAAGGTAATCCAACGCTTCATTTTGTTTGTTTCTTATATCTGATTTTTTGTTTCTAATTTTTCACTTGTTTGTTTTTGATATCTCATTTTTTTGTTTCTAACTTTTCACTTGTTTATTTTTGATGTTTTTTTTGTTCTAATTTTCCATTCGCTTTTTTTTAGCAAATGTCCATAGCTCGGTTGACAGAGAGAGTGCTTGCATTCCATGCCGTGAACTCGAGTTCGAATCTTACCGAGGGTGTCAGAAATGATTTCCCGTTTCGGTGTTTATTTCAAACCCAAAATAAAATACCGGAAATTCTTACTCAGCCTTCACAAGAAATGAGGGGAAGCCCCCACTTCAACTGAGTGGTAGCGTAAGGCCAGCTCCCTTTACATGCAAAAATAAATAGTTTCCACGAGGTCACATGTGGACCCTTCAGGGAAAATGAGGCAAGATGTTACACTATATGTGTAGTTTAGTAGCTTTTTTTTCCTTTCTTAGAATATTAAATTATACAAAATACAAAACATTTGAAATGACAACCGGCATTATTTTGTAAGCACTCGTACTTCTAAGAGTTGTGCTGACATCAGGGTTGTTATGTGTGGATTTAACCAAAACTATCGAATATCCGAAATAATCAAAATGTCCGTAACAGTAACCGAAAGTGATACAAATATTTCAAATAATATTGATTAAATGTGTGTGTATGTAGGTTCCTCGACTTATAGGTTGGTATGCGGCTGACCACCCATGCTGTAGAAAATGAATCACTGTGCCAATGTCACCCCTGTTTCAGGGAAGGACGGCAAGAGTTGCAGGGTGTATGTGTATTTGAGATTTGTGTTTTTATGCTGTAGCTTCACATGCGGCATGTGCAAGCGGAAAAGGAGTGATCAGATTGAGGAGATTGTGAAAGAATGGTATATACAAAGTGAGCGTAAAAGAAGAAAATGCATGAAAAACGTGATGGATATGAAGGAATTGAAAGAGGTATGTCAGGATAGGAAAAAATGGAGGCAACTCTACAGAGGCTCTGGTCACCCCTAGTGGAATGGCGACAGAGTTACAGTTACAGTTACAGTTGCCTTTACCCTATGCACGCGCCTCGATTAAAGACGTGTTTGTTTTGGAGATTTTGGAGAAGATATTTTGACTTATAGGTTGGTATGCGGCTGACCACCCATGCTGCAGAAAATGGTTCACTTTGCCAATGTCACCCCTGTTTCAGGGAAGGTCGGCAAGAGTTGCAGGGTGTATGTTCATTTGAGATTTGGGTTTTTATGTTGAAGCTTCATATGCGGCATGTGCAAGCGGGAACTTTTACGTGTCTGCTTGTGAGAATGCATATAATGTGAACCTCCAATGTAACATATCTTTACAACTTTGATAAGATTAGATAATAGTACCCTTGCAGGAATCTATCACAAAACGACACTATAAATATTGCCTTAATTATAATTATTTTTATATCTTGGCAACTTAGATTAAAGATTATAATATCTGAATCCGTATCCGAAATTTCATATCCATAACATCCCTAGCTAACATACTTATGTATTTACATCCAGTATTGTATTTCGTATATTCCCCACGACCTTTGATGTTCTGATCCACCTACACTTTCCGAATCTCACCACCTCCCTGCTTTCTTCCGCACGAGTAGCCGCGCATTCCTCTAGATCTCTCTGACAGATCACGTGTAAGTGCGCGCCTAGACATGCTCGGTTTTGACGTTATTTGATATGTTTATATGCGGTCTTGCGATACCCGACACGAATGGAACGCTATTCTTATTTTGAATATTTGAAATGCCGAGCTGCTGTACGAAATACCACATTGCCAGGGTTGAAAATAAATTTGAGGAAAATATACATTCGGTAGGCTATAAAATATTTTTCCGGGAAAATATTTTATCATCCGTTCGATAGCTTAGTCAACTTTCTAAGGCCCGGTATTTTCAACGTTAGCTTATGTGACTTTAAACTGATAAAAAATAGCTACCCACATGATTGACTTAGGCCCAGTATTTTCAACGATAGCCTAGCGACTTTAGACTGAATGATAAGGACGCACTTTTGGCAATCGTGTGGGTAGTTTTTTTATCAGTATAAAGTCGCTATGCTAACGTTGAAAATACCGGACCTAAGACTTGATTTTGAAAGGTTTTTTAAAAAACTAGGTCGTTTCGTAGTTTTTATCTAGCCCAAATCGTTTTACCGGCAAGGTTTACTGAGTCTTTGAAATAAGTGTGAATTTTGAAGAGAAGAGCATGCACGAAGAGAGTGATGAATATCGAGGAGATGGAAGGAGATGGAAGTGTGGGAGAACAGAACAAAGTGGAGACACGTGTGTGGAGGAACTAACCAGCCCCAGTGGAATAGCGGCTGGATACAAACACAGGCACCCTTTCAGAAACAGGGAAAACTCCTACATTTGTGGGGATTTACCTTATTTTTACGTGGTTAACGTATGTAGCATCCTTGGTTAGCAATAGTTTTTTTTTTTTGTATTATTGCCTCGGAGGACTTCTTCGTTAGTGACCTGATTGCGCTTTATTAAGTGACGACCAAGCTCGCAGGAGGCTCTTGAGTTTCGATTTACACAAAAACAGCGCTCACCAAATGAATCATCCCAATTTTCCGAGTATTATTAGTATTCGATGATTAAAAACCAAACCATCTCTATCTCCCGTATACCTATATCACCTCGTGCTGCCTCCCTAGGGATGGGCGATATATTATATCGATGTATCAAAAGGACCGTTATATTATTTTAGAAATATCGATATTTTATTCGATATTTTTTTGAAATGCGTTTCTATCCTCCCCCTCAATGAATGTTTTAAGACGATTTTTTTTTTAATTCTTAGACGTTCCTCTATAAACTAAATGAAAAACGATATTTTATACTCGATGTATTTCGATAGTGTTTGAAAATATTGATGCGATATGTCGTCACCTTAAAGGTTAAACTGAAAAAGTGCTGAATGCAATCTCGATCTCGCGAGATCCCGATCTTCCGAGATCTCGCCTCATTTTTTGAGATCAATCTCGAAGCATAAAATGACGAGATGTCGACCGAGATTGACGAGATCGAGCGGCAGTAGTTCGCTGCCTTAGTTCTTGTTTATCGTATACGGCATACGCCATTGAGAAAATTTTACATGAGCAATGTTTGCATGTGTACTGGACCAATGTGTCTTATGAAAACAAGAAATTTATTTTCAAAATATTTAAAAGAACTCTCACATTATCGAGTTTTACGGTTTTTCTTAGCTCAGATTGTGTAGAATTTGATTCATAAGACAACTGCATGAAAAAGTCATATTTGACAAGATTGGCGTATACGATAAACAAGAACTGGGGGAGCGAGTTGGCGATGCATGTCACGTGCTCTCTGCGCGCGAACGATTCGCTGACTGACGAAGTAAAGGACTCCTTTTATTGGGAGTACTTCTCATATTAAGTGAACTAATAATAGGGCAGTACTCATAAAAAACTTATAAACTACGGGATTTTCAAACTGTTAGTGTTTTCTCTCGTAGAAAATAGGAATAAGGGTGCATATTTATCTGAGAAACCCATTTAGGCTTTATATGTAACATTGTATTTAGTTTTATCTGGTATCGAAATATCGTTTTTTTTTATTTACCCATCTCTATTATATGAGTACCTCAACTGTGCTCCGAGTAAAAAAACTCGTAAGCTCACCTCGATTGCGTAAATCGAAAAAATGTATTCAAACTAAATCACTCACCAGTTATTCTATCATATATTTCATACATTTTCGATTTACGCGAGTGCTGAGAGTTTATGTAAGCGTTGTATACTCGGCGTGCTGTACTCGTATAAGCCCGCGACATTTCGGCTTTTTGGCGCGAGATTTGTTTCCCGCGCGATTTATTGCCCCGCGTGTGTTTTAATATTTTATTTGCCGCGCTCTGCGGGGTCGTCCCGCCATTTGTTCCCAGTGTATTTAAACTGAACCATATCATTTACCTTAAAATGTATAGCTACTTAAACTACACCTCTAGCGAGCGTTTGAGTTTCTTTATATTTTGGTCAAAACGCTGTGCTTGAATTTAAACTACTTTAGTATAGCGTAAGCTTTGCTTGCCCACGAATTGCATTCTCTATAGAACGTTCGACCTTTGCAATATATTCAAACCAGAAAATGTCCGGTCGATTGCTCAGTTGGTAGAGTGTTTGCATTCCATGCCGTGAGCTCGGGTTCGAATCCCACCGAGGGTGTCAGAAATGATTCCCTTTTTGGTGTTGATTTCAAACCTCAAAATAAAATACCGGTAAGGTTTACACAGCCTTCACAAGAAATGAGTACCAGCCCTTTCGGGAGCTGAAAAACTCCACTTCAACTGAGGTGGTTGACGTAAGGCTGGCCCCCTAACCTGTAAAAATAAATAGGTTCAACTCGCCATATGCGACCCCTTCGGGGATAGCCCGGCAAAAAGTTACACTACATGTGCAGCTTAGTTGCGTTTTTAGAAGCGCTTTTCTGCTAAATTTCTTACGCTTTGGATATCAATCCAAGTCAGAGCATGCTAGCACTTGCGAAAGAGCTCCATAGATAAAAAAAAAAATCACAGTTAGTACGGTACACCTTATTTTTGGACACGAATCGCTATCTCCTCGCCTTAAAATCGCAAGGAATTTAGCAGAATAGCGCTTCAGGAGAGAACACTGGATAGTTACCTACTACCTAAACTAAAGCACTAGAGAAGAAAACAACTGGTTGACAATGGTGTGATAACATCGAAAGCGCTGGAGGAAAGAAATCGACTCGTGAAGAAAAACTTTGTGTTTTATTTTTACACTGCTAATTTAAAATTAATCTTTACAATATAAATGCACTTTAACTTTAAAATTGTCACTTAACTCTTCCACTAACAAACTTCCCAGCTCTCCCCGTCTGTACCGGCTTGAAATCCTCCATACACAGTGAGTACCACGAGGAATATGAAATACTTGTTGGTATTTTAACTGCGACTACCTATGTATGGAGATAGTATCCGCAGATTTTCTGGTTTCTTTGCAACACGCGCAAAATAAATGTACGAGAATGCGATTTGTCATTTTATCTGGATTCCCGATTTTCGCATGACGGCCTTCTTGTCTACACCCCTAGTATAAAACTTCACTTTACAACTCAGCCACAGAGTTTAGCCAAAAAATGGATTGAGAATCTACCAACCCAGCTCTGACATGTGATGTTCTATCATGTGTCGTTTTGACACTGTGTCTTTCTTAATTGGAACCCATCCCTCCACAGTCTCAGGCGCCTCTGTTCTTGTAAAACTATGAGCTTTGCAACTAACATATAGTGTAACTTCTTCCCTGCGTTATCCCCAAAGGGGTCGCATGTGGCAATTCTGGACCTATTTATTTTTACAGGTAAGGGGGCCGGCCTCACTCCAACCACTTTCAGTTGAAATGGGGGTTTCCCAGCTCCCGGGGGGGCTGGTTCTCATTTCTTGTGAAGACTGAGTAAGCCTTGAGATCGAACCCTTGCTCTCGGCATGGAATGCAAGCATTCTACCAATTGAGCTATCGACCTTTTTACGAGCTTGGTCGTCGTCGCTACAAAGCGCCAATTCTCAAGACCCAATTGCTGTAAGGCTGGATGGACTTTGGTGACCGGTCATTGGTAAAGGCTTGTGAATTTTTCAACCCAGCGAAGAGCAAATTTGAAAATATAAATGGTATATTTTTTGTGCTTCGCCGGGATACGAACCCACAACCTTCCATTCAGAGTTCGAAGTGTTACCACTGAACTACGGATTTTATACTTTCAAATTTGCTTTCGCTGGGTTGAAAAATTCATAGACCTTTACCAAAGACCGGTCATCAAAAGGTCCATCCAGCCTTACAACAACTGGGTCTTGCTTGAGAATTGGCGCTTTCTACAGCGATGACCAAGCTCGCAGAGGGCTCTTGAGGTGTGATACACACAAAAACAGCGCTCACCAAATAAATCAGCCTAATTTTTTTTTTTTTTTTTACGGACCGGTCTTTATATGTAGCTCCTCAACGGTATTCTCAAATTATTTTCTGGGCTTATCACCACGGTAATTCTTACCTACCGAATATCGGTAATATTTGTATGAAGACTAATCAGCTGTTCACTTGCGGCCATCTTGGTTGAAAGGTCTTCATCCAAATATTACCGATAGGGATTACCGTGGGGATGAGACTTCCAAGTAAAGGAACACCCACCACACATAAGACTGAGCTTCCTTTTCCGTATCTAAAATCTAAATCTAAGCTGCAAGGATATGTATCATTTGAGATTCATATTAAATGCATTTCCACAAGAAGACACACTAATTTCCCGCTCACACATGCCGCATGTGGACCTACAATATAAAAACCCAATTCTCAAATGGACATAAGCCCTGCAACTCTTACGTATACTTTCCGTTTAACGCTATTTCAGAGTTTGAACGTAGTATTTTATTTTTGCAATAGCGGTGCATCTAATCTAATCTAATCTAATCTAAGTTGCAAGGATATGTATCATTTGAGATTCATATTAAATGCATTTCCACAAGAAGACACGCTAACTTCCCGCTCACACATGCCGCATGTGGACCTACAATATAAAAACCCAATTCTCAAATGGACATAAGCCCTGCAACTCTTACGTATACTTTCCGTTTAACGCTATTTCAGAGTTTGAACGTAGTATTTTATTTTTGCAATAGCGGTGCATAATATTTTCACTGAGCCAACTCCTCCTTGTTCGTTACTGAAGTCTTTTATACATACAGCTGAAGATCATAAATCAGAATTGGAAACTTCTTATTTTGTCGAACGAAATATTAACGTGACTTTTGACCCCGACAAATTTTACCGAAAACCGCAGTTTAATGTATTCCATTTTAAAATTTCCATAGTTGGTGTATCAGCATTGTAAAAATTTAAAAAGGGTAAAAAGTGCGTAACTTTTTAAAGCATTGTTTTATTTTTAGAAATTGTTAATAAAATTACAAGCATTTTTGGTCCTTACAACAAAGTAAACCAATTTCCTTGCTCCTGATGAAAAAAGTACTCGTTTATTTTTTGTTCTCCTCGCATAAATCTTTTATTTCAACCAGAGTCATAATCTTTTTATACAAGAACTTTTTTATATGATTGTGGATATGGATATCCTATCTATTGGCATTTAAATCTCATATTTAATGCACGCTCACAAGCAAGCACACGTAAGTTCTCGCTTACACATGCTGCATGTGTAAATCTGACTTTGGATTCCTTTAATTAAATTGAGGTTTAAATTTATTTTACACGATTACCTTTTCACAATATCGATTACAATGTATTGTACCCTTAGTACGAGTTGCAAAACTTGAGTAATGGAAAGTTTACGGCAATTATTAAAGAGTGATTTCCCCCAAAATCTGCCGTTTTTGTTTGAACTTGATTTTCTTCATAACTGTCACTCTTTTGCTAATACCATAAAGTATAAGAAACAAAAACGGCAGATTTTGGGAGAAATCACTCTTTAATATTTTCCGTAAACTTTACTTTTCTCAAGTTTTGCAACTCGTACTAGGGGTACTGTTTACTCTTCACTTTCTGCTTTCGCGTTACAGCGGTCTAACTCTAACAGATCTCCCCACATAATCTTTGCTCGTATTTATATTGGTAGCAGAGACGATTCTTGCATGTTCGAGAACATGGTAGATACTTCCACTAGGACTGTTCCACACTATACCAGATACGTCACACACACCAATCAGCTCACGTCTACACGAACTCATACGTTCCTAACAATATCTTTGTAACTAGATTTGTATTAGCTCTTATTCAGTTTTACCGTTAAGGTGGCGGTATTTTCTTATTTCTTTGTTGGAAGTTGCCGAGGAGTCGCGGGTTGGATGAGGAGACAGGATTTCTGATTTAATTTGAGGATTTTGCAGCGCGTGTGGCTAACGGGGGAGGGCATAACAGTGTTAGCGAAGTGTTAGTAAACACTGTGAGAAGTTAGTGAATACTCCGCAACACACACAACACTGTAGTAATGTCCGACGCGGAGATTAACACCTCGTGGAAGCCATTGACGTATAGCGTGAAAGCTGTTGATTGTATTGTTTGTACATTCATTTATGAAAGGTTTTTTTTTTTAAGAAATCCTGTGCGGGAGACTCCCTAGATTCTAGAGACTCTAGGGGTCTATGACACTTGTTGTAGTGCCGCAGAGGTGTTATTATTTATTGTTATAATTATTAGTTATTATATTGCAGAAGTGTATTATTCTGGATGAAATGAAACAGGTATGCAAGGGCAGAAAAAAAATCCAGTTGATTTGCAATGTTGGCTGCTTAGAATCAGATGGCTAAATAAGGATGCAAACGGTGTGTTTGCGAAACCGGTCGTGGAACTGAATTATTATATTCACAATAATCAAAATCAAAGTGTCTGTAGCGAGAGACTTGCATCGGAGCTGTCGAGGTAATAAGTAATCAAGCGACTGACAATCTTTACGAAACGGCGCTACATTAAATGTATCATCATCATCAAGTGACCGTGATGTGAAGTTAACTTTGTGAACGAACCAAATGTGAACGAAATCTTAAAATAAATTGTGTGAAATACATCATCGGATTTTTTTATTAAATTGAACCTGTAAATCACAACAGTACTTAATCCTTATGCCATGCTACAAAAAGAGTCAAAGTCTTCTGTAGCGTCAGACTTGTATCGGAGCTGTCGAGCTAATAGGTATTTGAGCGACCGTGGTGTGAAGTTAACTAACTCAACCAAATGGGAACGAAAAAATAAATTAACCCAAGTTGTTATTAAATTGAACCCATGAATCTTAATAATACATTTTTGGAGAGATGATATGGTTTGTGAGTAATCATGCTTAGTTGGTGAGTAATACTTAATCCTTATGCCATGCTATAAAAAGAGCCAAAGTCTTCTGTAGCGTCAGACTTGTATCGGAGCTGTCGAGCTAATAGGTATTCGAGCGATCGTGGTGTGAAGTTCACTCTTTAAATGAATCAAATATGAAAAAAATCTTAAAATAAATTAACTCAAGTTTCTATTAAATTGAAACCGTGGATCTTAATAATACATTTTTGGAGAGATGCTACGGTTGGTGAGTTTGGCGTAGCGTTTTGGTGCAGAAGCTGTTAGCAGCTGCCGCAGGATCAGCAGCAACCGCGAGATTAATAAACTGGCGGCAAGCGGCCCACATAGCGGAACAGAAAGCAGCTCCTTAAATACAGACACGCTGAAAACTTGTATCGTGAGCTAACGTCTAATGAGAATTCATCGATTTTCTCCCTGATTATGACGAGACCAACCCAGTCGTGTGCCGGAGCACCAGCTCTGATTCAAAAGAAATGAAACTCCCATGATCAGAGTTCAATTCATACTTAATTTATTGAATCCTTTCTATTTTTTAAAGAACAAAAAAATCTATGTACTTGTATTGATTTTAAATATATAATTTATTGAGTATGTTCCTTGGCTTATAGGTTGGTATGCGGCTGACCACCCATGCTGTAGAAAATGGGTCACTTTGCCAATGTCACCGCTGTTTCAGGGAAGGTCGGCAGGAGTCGCAGGGTGTATGTTCATTTGAGATTCGGGTTTTTTTTATTGTAGGTCCACATGCGGAATGTTTAAGCGCGAACTTATTCGTGTCTGTCTGTGAAAATGCATAGAATGTGAATCTTTAATGTTACATATATTTGCAACTTAGATTAGATTAGATTACCAATACATTCTGGGCAACTTCTTCGCGCAGCGCAACTATTACAAATACATAACAATGTACATGTGATGATTTATTTATGGAGCGTAGTTTTTGTGTGAATCACACCTCAAGAGCCCTCTGCAAGCTTTGTCGTCACTACATAAAACGCCAATCTCACAACAAGCCCAGTTACTGTAAGGCTGGATGGACCTTTGGTGACCGGTCTTAGTTAAATATATTACATTTTCAACCCAGCAAAGTGTGTACTTTGAATATTTCTCCACCGAGAATCAAACTCACGTTATTCCGATTACAAAACTGTAGCGTTAACCACTAAGTACAAAACGAACTGATCAATCTATGTTGATATGGAAGAAGCTCTTTCCCAAACGGACTTTGACCCAGCGCAATTCATAACTCTTTGTTTTATTTGTGAAGAGGAATGTAATTCACCAACGCAATTTGCCTGGCTGGATGTCTTCATGCGAAAGCAGAAGCTTGTGTGCATGCAATGACATCTGTTGAACCAGGGTTGAATTTGAAGTCAAAGGGTCAAGCGTGTTTCGGACCAACATTATTCTGTTCTAAATATGCTGGTCAAGAACAGCGATTTGACTTCCTCAGCCGTAACAAATACATCACTAATTTGTGGTGCATGATTACTAGTATGATGACCTGATGTATTTGTTTGTGTTGCAGGCAAGCCCCGGCCGCGGCTCACGTGGTACCTGGAGAACACCGTGATCGACGAGTCGTACGAGCAGCGAGCAGACGGGCACACGGTCAACAGCCTGAACTTCCCCAATGTGGGCAGACAGCACCTCAGCGCGCGCCTCATCTGCCAGGCCTCCAACACCAACCTGGCGCCGCCGCAGTCCAAGGTGCTCATCCTGGACATCAACCGTGAGTGCAACCTACTACTTACATTGCCAATCAATCGCCTCTTAACAATCAAAGCTCATCTGCCACCCGATAAGAAGTGATGATATCACCTCCACTGAACTACACAATTCACTTATAGATACTGCAGGGATGGAAAGGTGCTTATCCTGGACATCAACAGTGAGTGCAATATACAACTTACATTGCTAATCAATCGCCTCTGAATAGTCGAAGCTCATCTGCTACCCGATAAGAAGTGATGACATCACCTCCACTGAACTACACAATACACTTATGGATACTGCAGGGATGGAAAGGTGCTTATCCTGGACGTCAACAGTGAGTGCAATCTACAGCTTGCATTGCTAATCAATCGCCTCTTAACAGTCGAAGCTCATCTGCTACCCGATAAGAATTGATGACATCATCTTCACTGAACTACACAATATGTTTATGGATACTGAAGGGAATACCAAGGTGATCGCCTCTGATATCAACCGTGAGTACAACCTGCAACTAACATTGCCAATCAATCGCTTCGGTTGAGAGCTTCGACTGTTGAGTCGAAGCTCATCTGTCTCTACCACAGATCACGGGTCTCTACAGTGGAGTTTTGGCGGGCACTTTACCCGATAATTATGATGACAGCAACTCCACTAAACTACACATTTTTTATGGATATTTGACCGGTCCGTAGTTCAGTGGTAACACTTCGGACTCTGAATGGGAAGGTTGTGGGTTCGATTCCCGGCGGAGCACAAAAAATATACCATTTATATTTTCAAATTTGCTCTTCACTGGGTTGAAAAATTCATAATTTTTTACCAAAAACCGGTCATCAAAAGGTCCATACAGCCTTACAGTTACTGGGTCTTGCTTCAGAATTGGCGCTTTGTAGCGATGATCAAGCTTGTAAAAAGTTCGATCGATAGCTCAGTTGGTAGAATGCTTCCATTCCATGCCGAGAGCAAGGGTTCGATCCCCACCGAGGGGTATCAGAAATGATTTTTCGTTTCGGTGTCTATTTCAAACCCAAAATAAATACCGGCAAGGTGTACTCAGCCGGCCGAGGCCGAGGCCGGCCCCTTTACCCGTAAAAATAAAAAAGTCCCGAATCGCCACATGCGACCCCGTTGGGGATAACGC
Organism: Agapetus fuscipes; assembly: GCA_951799405.1. Lineage (NCBI taxonomy): Eukaryota > Metazoa > Arthropoda > Insecta > Trichoptera > Glossosomatidae > Agapetus > Agapetus fuscipes. The sequence goes on from OX637359.1 coordinate 10,069,259, forward strand.
AGGCAAGAAGTTACACTATATGTGTAGCTGAATTGCGTTTACGAATTGCAACAGCAACTTCTCTGAACAACACAATATTTTTATGGATACTGAAGGGAATAAATAGAAAGTTAATCACCTCAACATCAACCGTGAGTAAAATTTAAAACTGAAATAGAAAGTTACCTTCCGACTAACCTCAACAACAATTGGCTGAAACAACATGTTTAATGATGTTTTGTGGACGGTGCTAGTAGAGTGCTGGCATCATTATAAGCATGCTCCCCTCATAGTAATCATGTATTGCCACCTGATTAGCCGCTCATTCAGAACTAATTGGACGCCGTAATAGGTACCAAGACAAAATGTCCATTGATAGAACGTCCACCAACACAATATCCATTGACGAATTGTCCATTCGAAAAAATGACCACCAACATTTTTTGTTTTAATACGGTAGATGATTTACATATTATAATATGATTTTTAATATTTTTCGGTGGACATTATGTCAGCGGACATTCTGTCGGTGGACATTTTGTCGCGTGGACATTTTGTCGCGTGGACATTTTGTCGCGTGGACATTTTGTCGCGTGGACATTTTGTCGCGTGGAAATTTTATTGCGTGGACATTTTGTCAATGGACCTTCTGTCGGTGGGCATATTATCGCAAGGACATTTTGTCGCGTGGGCATTTTGTCAATGGACCTTCTGTCGGTGGGCATATTATCGCAAGGACATTTTGTTGCGTGGGCATTTTGTCAATGGACCTTCTGTCGGTGGGCATATTATCGCAAGGACATTTTGTTGTGTGGGCATTTTGTCAATGGACCTTCTGTCGGTGGGCATATTATCGCAAGGACATTTTGTTGCGTGGGCATTTTGTCAATGGACCCTCTGTTGGTGGGCATATTGTCGCAAGGACATTTTGTTGCGTGGGCATTTTGTCAATGGACATTTTGTCGTGACACAGTCGTAATTAAAGGTTCCCTAATTAACATCAACGTTCCCCAAAAATAGCGCGCAGATACTTTTATTCCCTAAATATCCGCACATGATGTCACCCCTGTTTCAGGAAAGGGTGGCAAAAGTTACAAGGCTTATTGTCTTTTGAGTTTTTTACATTATATAAGAACCTATGTACATGTGCAGCATATGTACGGGCCAACTTAGAGATGTCTGCTTTTGGGCATGCATCTAATATGAATCCTTAATGTTAAAATATATATTTTTTTAAATAAGCTCACACCAATGCTATCATATTGCAGATAAAATGATCGTAAGTTGTGTATAAATTTATGATCTTAATATAATAATACCTAAATCAAACTTCTAGCTTATTTCTTTAGGATGTGCTATTTTTGTATGAATCACACCTCTAAAAAATAAGCTAGGAATCAAACCCACCACCTTCCCATTACGATATTTTAACCTTACTCCCTAGACTACAACCAGTATAAAAGAGAAGACGTAGAAACAAAATATAATTTCGTAATAAATTGTAAGGGAGCTTGTTTCAAGCTAATACAAGTTGTTATGAGACTTTCTCCGCCATGATAGATTTTCTTGTATTTCTTGTTCGCGTACACGCGACATTTTCGTTTCTTACCAACTTTAAATTATTCAAAACCTTTTTGTACGGAATTTCACGGAGGCTCCATTTGTTAACAGACATCTATTATTCAAAATGTTGTTTTTTCTGCAAGCCGTCCCCGCCGAAGTGAGGAATGGCTTTAGATTATTTATTTGTGTTACGCGTTCTGTACATATTTTTGATTTCAACGGAAAGATAAAACTTTAAATAAATGTGATATTTTTCAAATTGGCAGATTTATTGTCACCGCGCTTGTCGTTTATGATTTACCGATATTTTTCAAATATTTGAAAATGGTGAATGGTTTTTTTTTTTCACCAAAGGTGCGTCTTTATTGTAGACACATGGCTACATTATGTGGAATTAAAAACAGATTTTACGAACCGTGGTGTAGAAAAGAACGAGAGTTGAAATTGTACTCAAAGCTATGAAGAGACGTGTCTCTTCTCGAAAGACACAGAATATCTGTTTGTTCTGTTGTGACCATATTGTGCATTGCGTTATGAACATTTTTTTCTAGCTTTGTGACTGTTTAACTACTTCCTTGACTTATAGGTTGGTATGAGGCTGACCACCCATACTGTAAAAAATGGTTCACTTTGCCAATGTCACCCCTGTTTCAGGGAAGGTCGGCAAAAGTTGTGGGGCTTATGTTCATTTGAGGTTTGGATTTTATTTGTAAGTACACATTCAGCATTTGTAAGCGCGAACTACACTTGTTGGATTGTGGGCATACATCTGAGAGCTTTAAATGAATATATCCTTGCAACTTAGATTATAGATTATAGATTACTACAGTTTCCCGGCCTCTATGACTATATCTTTATCGATTTTTTGACAAGTCCTTATCTTGAAGACCGTGATTTCATGGTATACCTGACTATGTAACCACACTCATGACATTTACCCCCGTATTCACGATCAAAACTGGCACTTACTTAAGGGCAAGCTAGCGCTTAGATTGGGGAAATTCATTTCAAGAACAATACTTAAGGTAAAATTAGCGCTTAAGCGCTCCAAAAACTAGCACTCAGATAAGTAAGGTCGACACGTATATTAACCAACGCTTAAGCGCTGTCAAAATATTCCGTCATATTTCATTGTTATCACATTTTTTGTTTGATTGTGAATTTACATGAAAAAATGAATTCTTTCTATAAACATGATTTTTACGAGTGTATTAACATTGTTTTGACGAGTTCATTTACATTGCTTGACCATCAGAATTGGGTTTGTTCTCCGGTATGGTCTAGGACCATACTGCAATGACAGATGAACTGTCAAAATATTCCGCCGCATTTCATCAGCACATTTTTTGTTTGGTTGTGAATTATTTACATAAAATAATTAATTCTTTCGATACAGTTGACTTCAACGAGAATAATAACATTGTTTTGTTCAAAAATAGTGTCCCAAGAAAATATATCAGAGACTAAAGACCCATTTACGTATTACGAAGAGGAAGAATTTAGAAGACGTTTTTGATTGAAAAAATGCATCGTTCTGTATACAGTTTTGCCGTTGCTCATTGAGGGTTGCAAAGCCAACGATTTCTTCGATCTGTTATTTTATCTTCTATTACAGGTTTTTCTTTAATCAGAGCCACCAGCAGCTCCTTTTCCGCTGGAGAAAACAACATCTTTTTGGCGCTGAAATCGATCAAAACACTTTACATTGGATATTACATAAATGTATTTTAAAAAACTAATAGAAATTGTACACAAACAAATTCGTACTTACGGTTTACTTAAATTAGTAATTGCGTTATACGTACTTATTTGTTGTCAAGTTTTATGCAAAGCTGATATGACATTGAAATTTGAAAGAGGCGGCAATGATAAGAGTGAAGTACGCCGAATATCGGTCGGAAGGTACTGACCAATTACAGAGCTGGGTTTTTTCGAGAGCCAATGACAAACCCGTGCGTCTCCTGGGGGTTGGGCACTACGTTGATTACTGCTTGAGTGTTCTTTGTGAAACAAAACGCTCCAGAATGTCGACCCTTGAGTAAGTGTAGCGCTTGAGTAAGGCACTTAAATCAGTTTTGATCGTGAATACGGGGGTTACACCGCTATTTCAGCGTTTTCTAACTTTGTGACTGTTTAACTAACGCAATTCCATTCTCAGAACTTATCTGTGTAGCATCGTTTAGTTTTTTATTCTCTCATCTATATAACCTGCATTAGATGATGATTTTCTTACTTATGTGACTCTTTTCTCATCTCTTTCATTACGTTGTGACTGTTTCTTCAAAGAAATCCTGACTCTTTGTGGATCATTTATCTGACTCCGTGAGTATTTGGGAAAAGCAAAACAGGGAAAGAACCAATTATGATTGTTTTCCTTGTTCTGTTTCTGTTTTTTATTGAAACTTTGACCTCTCGACTATGAAGCGATTGCTCCTCTTTCTCTGTGCCTATTTCTCAATGTAAATCCTGACTGTTTATGTTTGCAGTGAAGCCCGTGGCCGTGACCATCCTGACTAAGGAGAAGCAGGTGTCTGCAGAGAAGCGCTATGAGGTGGAATGCCGCGCCATCGGCAGCAGACCTGAAGCCGTCATCACCTGGTGGAAGGGCAGCCGGCAGATCAAGAGGATCGCCAAGAACGTAAGACAATAACAAACAACACTTCCAGACAATAGTGTGAAGCAGTGGCGAAGGGTGCCATACAAGCCGGTTCCCATCGGCTTCCCTTTTAAAATGATGTAACAAAGTAGTTAAAAAATATATAGGCACAAAGTAAAAAAAAACATTTAAAACCAAAGAAACAATACGTATTTTCCCCCCATTGAAACCATGCAGTCTACTTTATTATCATTTTCGCCTCATTTTAAACGGGAAACCGATGGGAATCGGCTTGTATGGCACCTTTCGCCACTGCTGTGAAGTCATCTGATACCTTGAAACATTTTTGTGCTTAACATTTATGATTGATTCCTCAACACCTTTTCATCATCATGAGATCGATAGCCCTGTGTGGGCCTTGGCTGAATCCAGGGTCCTCTTCCACTCTCGCCTGTCCATCGCCTTTGCTCTTCAGCTACGTATTAGCTGCATCTGCGTTGACACCGTCCATCACGAAACTGGTCAACAATATAATAAAATACCGAATGATCATTTCAAAAGACGACGTCAACGATTTAGCCATGTTGAAAGCACCGGTTCCCATAGATCACCGAAGTTAAGCAACATTGGGCGTGGTCAGTGCTTGGATGGGTAACCGCTCAGGTACACCACGTGTCATTGGCATCTTGGACCGGTCCGTAGTCCGTAGTGGCAACACTTCGGACTCGTAAATGGAAGGTCGTGGATTCTAATCCTGGCGGAGCACAAAAATATACCATTTATATTTCGAATGTGCTCTTCGCTGGGTTGAAAAATTCATAAACCTTTACCAATGACCGGTCACCAAAGGTCCATCCAGCCTTACAGCAATTGGGTCTTGCTTGAGTACCTATTGGCGCTTTGTAGCGACGACCAAGCTCGTACACCTCTGCGGCACTACAACAAGTGTCATAGACCCCTAGAGTCTTTAGAATCTAGGGAGTCTCCCGCACAGGATTTCTTAAAAAAAAAAAAAAAATCTTGTAGACATTCGGTGATATGGCCGAGAGGGTGGAAGTGCATGTTCGACTAGCGTATTTGGAACAGAATAACGTTGGTTCGAATCTGCGTCTAGCCCACTTGACCACAACTTCGACCCTGGTTCAACAGATGCCATTGTATGCACATGAGCTTCTGTTTTTGCATGAAGACAACGGGCAAGGCAAAATAGGTTGGTGAACTGCATTCCTTTCCACGAATCTATTTTTTTTTAAATCTACTTGTTTTTTGGTTCGTTTGAACATAATCATTATGAGATATTCAAACTGAATTAGTTTTTGTTTATATTTTCCAGTTCTCCGAGGCCAACAACCAGACCCTGAGCGTGCTGACCTTCATCCCAACCATAGACGATGACGGCAAATATCTCACATGCAGAGCCGAGAACACGGCCATCCCTGACTCTGCCCTGGAGGACAAGTGGAGACTCAACGTGCACTGTGAGACCATCATCTTTACTCACTCTTACTCCTATCCTAGCCATGTGAGAGACAGAGATGGCAACTTCAGTGCCATCCCTGACTCTGCCCTGGAGGACAAATGGAGACTCAACGTGCACTGTGAGACCAGCATCCTTACTCACTCTTACTCCTATCCTAGCCATGTGAGAGACAGAGATGGCAACTTCAGTTCCATCCCTGACTCTGCCCTGGAGGACAAGTGGAGACTCAACGTGCACTGTGAGACCATCATCTTTACTCACTCTTACTCCTATCCTAGCCATGTGAGAGACAGAGATGGCAACTTCAGTGCCATCCCTGACTCTGCCCTGGAGGACAAATGGAGACTCAACGTGCACTGTGAGACCAGTATCCTTACTCACTCTTACTCCTATCCTAGCCATGTGAGAGACAGAGATGGCAACTTCAGTTCCATCCCTGACTCTGCCCTGGAGGACAAGTGGAGACTCAACGTGCACTGTGAGACCAGCATCCTTACTCACTCTTACTCCTATCCTAGCCATGTGAGAGACAGAGATGGCAACTTCAGTGCCATCCCTGACTCTGCCCTGGAGGACAAATGGAGACTCAACGTGCACTGTGAGACCAGTATCCTTACTCACTCTTACTCCTATCCTAGCCATGTGAGAGACAGAGATGGCAACTTCAGTTCCATCCCTGACTCTGCCCTGGAGGACAAGTGGAGACTCAACGTGCACTGTGAGACCAGCATCCTTCCCAAGTAACCTTTTAGGTTTTAAAAAGGTTACAAAAAGGTCCCAGAACCTTTTTTAACCTTTTTGTAACCTTTTTAAAACCTAAAAGGTTACTTGGGTTACTCACTCTTACTCCTATCCTAGCCAAGTGAGAGACAGAGACACCTGCAGAGCCGAGAACACGGCCATCCTTGACTCTGCCCTGGAGTACAAATGGAGACTCAACGTGCACTGTGAGACCAGTATCCTTACTCACTCTTACTCCTATCCTAGCCATGTGAGAGACAGAGATGGCAACGTCAGTGCCATCCCTGACTCTGCCCTGGAGGACAAATAGAGACTCAACGTGCACTGTGAGACCAGTATCCTTACTCACTCTTACTCTTATCTTAGCCATGTGAGAGACAGAGATGGCAGGACCCTAGACGACATGTTTCTCCATCGTTCTTCCAAGATTTACCACGTGAGCTCTTGACTGATGGAAGTTTCCGTTATCTCAGCGTGAAGTATTGGGTGAAACAGACTCACGCACACTCACACAATCACATGTACGAGCATAGGGATCAAATCACTCACACATGCGTACACAGTGTAAGACAAAACCAATATTGCCTCTCCGAGAGGGCAGTTCTGAAGTGCGATACTAGATAATAAAAAATCAGATATGGTTTTAAAATTTTAAGGCGATTTGATAAATGCATAATTGGTTCAATCTTCAGTTTCTTAAACAAAAAGCTTGAGTTTGGATCCAATAGCGGACAGTCTACTTCTTCTTCTTTTATTTTCGTGTCCTGTCTGGTCTCAATCCTGGGCACCTCTGAATAGCTCCTTTATAATCCTCAGTCCCGTCCAGTTCCGGATGTTAACACTTTATTTACTTACTTTACTTAGTCCGCTATTCTTGTTCGCTGTTAAACAGACATAAGTTTCCTCCATACCCCTCTAAGAACTTCTATCTTCGGCCTTCTGCATCCAGTAACGGAGTTACCAGCAATCTTTTTGATGTCATCTGACCATTGTGTTCGTGCCTTCCTCTACTTCTTTTATTCTAACGAGGTCTCAATCCAAATAAATACTACTTCTTTATTTTTGAAAGACTTGCGCATCAATTTTGGGAGCGACTACTTGTCCAATTAACACGTTCCATCTGACGATTTACAGTTTCAGTGTAATTATAGATATTTTCAGCCGCCAAAAAGTGCGTAAGTTTTTACGAGGTCGCAACACCCCCTGAAGGATTTGAAATCCTTTCCCTTTCGCAGCCAAACGCAGATCAAACCAAAAGGAGACACAAGGGCGTATCAAGGAAATAACTAGTTATTCAAGGTGCTAATATATATTTTAGAACATAATGTGTAAGCATAGTTGCCTACTGCTACTATGGACTTAACGCCTGAAATGTAGGCAATTTTATCGAACTCATTTTATGTACAAGTTTGTATTCAAAGGGCTACACAAAATATAATTGCAGAAAATAAAATGGAAAATGTATTGATATTTTCAAAAGAGATAATCTGTTATTTGGAAATATTGCAAATTTAGACAGTTATTTTAATAGTTTGAAAATATCTTTCAAATTGAAAATACAGTAACTTTTTTTAAACTACATTTATTTTTCTTGAATATTATGTCAAAGTATCGAAAGACACATAGGTACACAATATATAGTATTTTTGTTTCGGTGAAAAAAAGACATAAACCAGACTTAAAGTATTTTTTTTTTAAACAACTAGAGGGAAATCATCATACGCTCACAAAAATATTTTCTTTAAGCCTCGAACTCACTTGATTTCTAACAACAATCTCTTTAATTCTGAAATGTAAACAAACATGGTTACATACAGTATACACAATATTTTTTATTCCATCTGACACGGCTCATCTTCTGTTCTCTCTTGTACAGTAAGTTCCTTCCTTGTTCTCCGTCGCCTCCCCTCCTCCAGGCTTAAGCCTCTGTTCGCGTTATCCAAGAGACTCTCCTTCCTGACTCTTCCACCCTGGATCTCCTCCTGACAGAGCCACATAAATAGGCCGCATCCACTTGACAACACGGGCTCATGGCTCAAAGAATCACCTCAAAAACCTGGATACAAAGTATAATACCATTGAGTGATAACATAGAGAAGCAGGAACTAATTTACTGTATTGACACACTGTTACAAACCATGAAATCAAAATACCTACTCGCACCTATACATGTACGATAGTGTGGGTAGAACAATCTGGAAGTAGTCCATGATGGTGGTAGTGCATACTGCATAGAACGGCGTTCTGGTGTGAGCGAGAAATCAAAAGATGATCTGGAATATGCGAGAAAGATCTCTTTTGTACCCATATATAGGGACTGCAATGGTACGGAGAGCTATTAGTCGCTCCAAGCATTTTGCAGTGAAGACCAATAAGCAGAGATTATCAATTGTTGTAAATTGTGAACCAAATCGTGTAAAATAAATTCTGCTAAAATAAATAATTGCAATTTAATTAAAAGAGACCCCAGTAAAATCATAAAAATACTATAAGCCACATTTGTCTCAGTCCTGTCAAATGCTGCAGTGGTGTAGTCATACGAAATATGTTTTACGTGTCAAATTCTATGTTTTTTTGCTTTCTCCATTTTGTTTGTTCGACACCCAATTTGAACACATGCCTTATGGCATTATTATTGTCTTAAAATAATGCATTTTTTCTTCAAAATTCGTCAATTTTATCGATCACAAGATTTATAGCGCGTGCGTGTTGTGTACAGACTGGTTCGGGCAGCCCACTGCTGCTATTACATTCGCAATGCTGCCAACTTTCTATAAACATTTTTACATTCACCCGATTTTTTTTCTACACATGGAAATGCGACAGTGAAGTTCTTTGTTCTCTGTCTTACTACTACCAATTTCGAAAATAAGTTGAAACAAATACATAATGTATATTTACGTTAAAATAATTTCTAGTCCACAGATATCATAAGTCGATGTATAAAACACTGCGTAAGCTCCCCTAGATCGTGTCAACAGAAAAATGTATGAAAGCTAAATCACTCAGTAAAGGTGCTATTGTATTTAACATACAATTTTCTATTTACGTGATCGAGTATTGTTCACGCAATGGTACTGTAAAATTTTACGTGTGAACTCAACTATATCATTTCAAAGCCGAAACTAAAACTCTCACTTGAGTCGCTGTATTAGTTATTCGTACATTTTTGGTGAAACACTAATGTGAACAGCACCCTTAGTACGAGTTGCAAAACTTGAGTAATGTAAAGTTTACGGCAATTATTAAAGAGTGATTTCCCTCAAAATCTTCCGTTTTTGTTTGTTTCAACTTGATTTTTTTCATCACTGTTACTCTTTTGCTAAGACCACAAAGTGTAAGAAACAAAAACGGCAGATTTTGGGAGAAATCACGCTTTAAAATTTTACGTAAACTTTACTTTTCTCAAGTTTTGCAACTCGTACTAAGGGTACTGTTATTCTTGAAGTAGTGACGTATAGACAAAACAAGTCTCCAGTAAAATAGGTGATTTATTTACTGGTGACAAATTCTTTACGAGCTCTGTGCGTGCTAAATATTGTCACTGAAAAAAGCAATACTACCTAAATTCTTCTGAAAACAATGTGAATAGTATGTGATACATTGCCGACGCTATGGTCTAGTGGACAAGGCGGTGGCACTCGATTCAGTATTATTGAGACAATTGCAAGTTCGAGTACCGACGAGTACCGTCGTATCCTATTGACCTTGCTTCAAAATTTGTTATTGGATAGTTATTTATTAATAGTTTAAAAGAAATAAAAACTGAAGATGTCAATACCTGTTTTTATTAAAAATAAGTTGACTAATTGCATTCTTCTGCACAATTCAAAGATATCATTGAAAGAGAGATACCAATTTCTCATCACTGAATCGTGCCCCCAGTGCTTGTTTGACTTATCTATCATTTGGTTCAAAGATGACCTTTCAATGAAATTCACTAAAAAAAAAATACAGTCTTAGCTAAGAAAAAGACATAAAACACGATAGTGTGAGTTTTATATATTTTCAAAATCAATTTTCAGCATTCATAAGAGTAAGACACATAGGTCTAGTACACTTACAAACATAGTTCATGTGAAATTACGGTAAAATAACAGGTATATTTTCTTCTACTTATACTCTCTAATCAAATTGTCTCTATCCACTTCTGAAGCAATATTTCTTTACGACCTTAAAGCGACGACATAGCGATTCGTGTCAAAAAATAAGGTGCACTATGTTTTTTTTTATGTACGGAGTCCTTCAGTAAGCGCTAGCAAGCTCCAACTTGGATTGATATCCAAAGTGTAAGAAATTAAGCAGAATAGCGCTTCTGGATGTTTCTGATCTTGACCTCTTCCATTGGTTTCTATTACTAATGTTTGTTTCTGTTGCTGTGCTTACAGACATGCCCGTGGTGACGCTGAAGATGGGCTCCACGCTGAATCCTGACGACATCAAGGAGGGAGACGACGTGTACTTCGAGTGCAACATTCGCGCCAACCCCAAGGCCTACAAGCTGGCCTGGTTCCATAACGTGAGTCCTTCTCATCATCATCTTATTCTCATTAACAAGGGTGTAGCACTGTCCAATCAGCTCTAAAAGTTATATGCTAGTTAGAACCACCTTCATATTGTCTGGAACTCCAAGGCCTGCAAGTTGGTCCAGTTCCATAACATGAGTCATTAGCATCATTGTCTTCATCTCCTTGATAAGGGTAGAGCAACGTCCATTCTGCTCTAGAAGGTAGACCCTGCAAATTCGTGGGTTAGAGCCACATTTACATGTTTTGTCAGGAAGCCCAAGGCTTACAATCTGACCCAGTTTCATAACGTGAGTCTTCAGCATCATTTTCTTGTTCTCCTTGAAAAGGGTCGAGCATCGCCCATTCTACTCTTAAAGGTAGACGCTGGTTAGAGCCACCTTCACATTGTCAGGAATCCCAAGGCCTACAAGCTGGTTTCATAGCGTGAGTCCTGCTATTATTCTCCTAACAAGGGTAGAGCACTATCCATTCTGCTCTAGACGGTAGACGCTGTGAATCCGTGGGTTAGAGCCACATTTACATGTTTGGTCAGGAGATACAAAGCCTCCAAACTAGCCTGGTTCCATAACGTGAGTCCAGCTTTGCAGGTTCTGTCAGGGGCTCCTGAATATTTAAGCGAAAGTTTTTCTGTCTCAGATGTGATTCTAGTCTGACATTAATTTGTAAATATATCACGACTCAATTAAACCACTTTTGTTTGGGTCTTTCGAGTATCTTGTGTCTTTTAGAATTTGCCAGATCTCATCTGGAAAGATACTAAAAAGCATCACTCTCTAGAACAGCAGGTGAATGATTACATTCTACAGAGAACTCTCGGTAAAGCGTCAGGTTCTCGTTTTTTGTAAAACATGATTACCAAGCTAAACGCAACTAAGCTACGCATATAGTGTAACTTCTTGCCTGCGTTATTCCCGAAGGGGTCGCATGTGGCGATTTGGGACCTATTTATTTTACCAGGTAAGTGAGCCGGCCTCACACCGACCACTTTCAGTAGAAGTGGGGGTTTCCCAGCTCCCCGGGAGTCTGGTTCTCATTTCTTGTGAAGGCTGAGTAAACCTTGAGATCGAACCCTTGTTCTCGGCATGGAATGCAAGCATTCTACCAATTGAGCTATCGACCTTTTTACGAGCTGGGTCGTCGTCGTTACAAAGCGTCAATTCTCAAGCAAGACCCAGTTGCTGTAAGGCTGGATGGACCTTTGGTGACCGGTCTTTGGTAAAGGTGTATGCTAAATCTAAATCTAAATCTAAGCTGCAAAGATATGTATCATTTGAGATTCATATTAAATGCATTCCCACAAGCAGACATGCATAATTTCGCGCTTACACATGCTGCATGTGGACCTACAATATAAAAACCCCAATCTCAAATGAACATAAGCCCTGCAACTCTTGCCGACCTTCCCTGAAGCAGGGGTGACATTGGCAAAATGAACCATTTTTTACAGTATGGGTGGTCAGCCGCATACCAACCTATCAGTCAAGGAGTAACACGACATAATTTTAAATACTTGATTGTAGAAGCATACACTTTGTAATCTTTCATCTTACAAGATTGAAAACACAACAAGTTTGTTTTTAATACACTCACAATTTTGAAAAACAAGGCGGCTCTATTTTTTATCTTAAAAAAAATACTCATTTAAAACATTTTAGTTTTCGCTCAACTGAATATTTTTCCCTGAAACTTATCGATCAAACTTTAAATTAACAATCCAGTAATTAAGTTTTGGGCCACAATCTATCACCCAGCTCCGTGTCTGTAGTTTAAGCAGACTCCCTCAGTGAGACCTCCCTGTCTTCAGTGAGCTCTCACCCCCCACAGTGAGAGGGTTCCACCCTGAGTGACACTAATTGAGAGGCATAAACATCCCCATACAGAATCGTGTAATACTAAATGTATTCTAAAGGAATGTCAGCTCGTTCACAAGAAAAACCGGGGACATATTTTATTGTCTCCTCATGAGGAAGGACCTCCGGCAGTTTAAGCAGGATTGTGTGTTTATTTAGAGACAGTCATTAGTTTAGCCCGCTAAGAAAATTACGACATTTTTCCTTGCAGAGTTTCACTAGAGGCATGCTATCCCGAAATTCCTAACAGAAGGCATGTGGACGCCAAGATACAACTGAAATTACATCTTCAAATAAATTGCTGACCTAAATTTGTACATATCCAGTGTGTTTATTATGAAATGCTTACTTTTTTGTGCAAAAACAAAAAGTTTAAGTTTAAATCAGACATTACGCTGCCTTAGTTCTTGTTTATCGTATACGCCATTGAGAAAATTTTACATGAGCAATGTTTGCATGTGTACTGGACCAATGTGTGTTATGAAAACAAGAAATTTATTTAAATAATATTTAAAAGAACTCTCACATTATCGAGTTTTACGGTTTTTCTTGGCTCAGATTGTGTAGAATTTGATTCATAAGACAACTGCATGAAAAAGTCATATTTGACAAGATTGGCGTATACGATAAACAAGAACTGGGGGAGCGAATTTAAGAAAGAATGGATGATGAAAAACTTACAATTTATGTACGTGTATGTATACGGAGGAAATGTGAAAGAAACAGAGAGGAGTATGTTTAGTTCAGATTGGTGAAATTGTAAAGGACTGGAATATACAAAGCGAAGGTAAAAGAAGAAAATGAAAACTCAGCTCTCAACTGAAGTGGTTGGTATAAGGTTACCTGTAAAAATAAATAGGCTCCACTCGCCACATGCGAAACCCATCGGGGATAGCGCGGAAAGAAGTTACACTATATGTGTAGCTTAGTTGCGATTTGCGGATGGAAGTGTATAAACTAAACGGATAAGAGAATGGGTTTGCGCAGCTTTCGGATCCATGAAATAAAGAAGAGGAGGATATTGTTTATCTTTACGTGATGGTGGACTATTGCTTAACACCCATGTCCGTGATGCCTGCATGAGCCTCACATCTCCAAAGCTAACATGCTCTCCATGTTTGTCAGTCCGAGTGTGATCACACGTGCTGTCACGCAATCACACACACCGCACACTTATCACAGAGCACGCACCGCACACATATCACACATCACATACCACACAAGGGAAACATTTTAATTTTTTGTGCACAGCAGGTTACCCTAATTACAGTGCACCCTCACAGCCATCAATAAGCTGGGAGGAACGCAGAAAAAATACGCATAGAGAACTTATTTCCCTGAAGAAGTCGTATGTGGTGTATACATATTGTTACGAATTTAGGGTTCCAAAGTCTTTCAATTAAAAATACTGGTCTTCTTATACAGTTGTTTATTTTACACTTTTAATAATTTATTTTCACAAAGATAGTCTCGACTATTCCATTACACTTGGTTTCTGTTCACTGGTTAAGTTCAATGTAGTTGTAAAGCTCGTAGGATACTGGCTCTGCAAGTGATTTGCACCCTTCTTATACTCTTCAAAACAGTACAATCTAGATCTATATTCGCTAGACAGTTCCAGAAAGGCGTAGTTATCATTATTTCTCGATGCTTCAGGTATTTTATTCAATGATTCCTACCCACACATATTTATGAGGATTCTTATTGCATAGTTATAGCTAATACCTATTCTAATATTTACATACCAATATATTCAACACACAGGTTAGGCGAAAACAGAAAATTGGGAAACCCATTCTACAACTGGGCTATGAAACAGACACACATAAAAAAAACGCAACTAAGCTACACACATAGTGTAACTTCTTCGTTATCCCCGAAGGAGTCGCATGTGGCGAGTTAAACCTATTTATTTTTACAGGTAAGGGGGCCGGCCTTACGCCAACCACTTCAGTTGAAGTGGGGGTTTCCCAGCTCCCAAGAGGGCTGGTACTCATTTCTTGTGAAGGCTGAGTAAACCTTGCCGGTATTTTAATTTTGGGGTTTGAAATAAACACCGGAACGGGAAATCATTTCTGACAGCCTCGGTGGGTTTCGAACCCAAGCTCACGGCATAGAATGCAAGCACCAACTGAGCTATCGACTGGACACATGTAATATATTATCTAGGTAAAAAATACTTAGCTTCAGTCTGTAGTCTAGTGGCTAACGCCAGGTACTTGTAATCGGAGAATCGTGGGCTCGATTCTTGGTAAAGGACTAAATAAATATAATTTACCTCTTAATACGCTCTTCTACGAGTTGAAAAATGCGGCCACCAAATTTCCATCTAGGCTAAGAGTAACTGGGTGTTGCTTAAGAAATTACGCTTTTCGTATCGACGATTTTTTGACGGCGCTCTAGGGGTGTGATTCAGACAAAAACAGTGTGAGTCACCGAAAAAATCATTCTAAAATTGAGGATATAAATATTAATATAATGTTTCTACTTATTCTTTACCTTCTTTTCTGTACATGAGCATACCTTATTCATCTCTTGTTGCTATGCCGGGCTTTCACAGTATATTTTTTGCTTTATTTTGGTATTTCAAACTGTTACTCGCCTATCTGCATACAGAAATACTGATCACTTTGCCGTTTGACATTTCACACAGAGTTCCATTTTCAAATTCAAATCCTGGAACGCCGCCGGGGCTGCCAGCATGCAAATGTTGCTGTCTATGGTGTCGGCGCACTTGTATACCTACCTGTCATTGTAACTGAATACCTATCAGCCATCGCGCGCGCCTCAACAACCAATAACTGATCCTGCAATGGACGACACAAACAGAATGATGGAAATAGAAGCCAATGAATCAGAACTTCACAAACTTTTCGCTTTTTACATTGCAACTAAGTTGTAGCATAGTGCGACCTCTGACATTTTTATCTCCAAAAAGACCGCATATGGCGAATGAAGAATATTTTTTCCAAACGTAAGGGGGGGCTGCCTTACGCCAACCACTTCATTGTGAAGCGGGAGGATTTCCCAACATATTTCTTGTGGAGATTGAGTGAACCTTATTGATTTTGTTATATATTTTTTTCAGATTCACTTTTAATCAAATCGCCGTTGAATTTATTTCACGGTATCTTTTTTACAAGTTGACTGCTATTCCTTGACTTATAGGTTGGTATGCGGCTATTTCTTGACTTATAGGTTGGTTGCTTATAGCATTGGTAAGGTAGAAATGGTTCACTTTGCCAATGTCACCCCTGTTTCAGGGAAGGTCAGCAGCAGTTGCAGGGTGTATGTCCATTTGAGATTTGTTGTAGGTTCACATGCGGCATGCGCAAGCGCGATCTTGTACGTGTCTGCGTGTGAGAATGCATGTAATCCCCTATGTTACATATCTTTGCAACTTAGATTAGATTAGATTACATAATATGTTTCACTCTGTAACTTCTGTATTGTCGATTTCATGGCTTGGGTGTTTTGGATCACTTTGGGCCCTTTAGGTGTGACACACACAAAAACGGCGCTCTCTTATCATTTGTAATTTAAAATAAATTAGCCTGATATTATTATTATTATTTAAGCTTCACAGAACCGAAGCCTATATTTATAAATGGAACCAAGACCTATTCTCGCGTGTTCCTGACCAGACGAGACGCCTCTAGAATGGATATTTCCACAGAGTGTGAGAAGTACAAGGTACAAAATATCAAACACTCATGTTTACACACCCATACACAGCAAGTAAACAAGTTACACCTCATATGTACCTTAGTTGCATTTCGTTAAAATATTTCATACCCTCCCCTTATAACCTAGCCGTATAATGAGACAATCTTGTCTATTGCAATTCATGCGCGGATTTCATCGGAATGAAATCATTAGTCTGTACACCTTTAAGAATGGCTGCCATAAAGTATATGTATTGAAATATTTGGATGGAAATGAAATCCCAAATTGTTCGGTCAGAGCAACTAGCCGGCAGTGGCTTCACAATCAATATTAAATGTTTGTTGTCGGAATTCAATAAAAAACTCGTTTACTCCGCGACCGCAGCGAGGGGGTTTTTTGAAATTGATAAAAATTGAAGCTAGCCGCGAATACATATTTCATGTGGTCTGCAATAAATGATGCGAAAAAATCGTAAAAATTTAAATAATACCAACTATAATCTAAGTTACAGAGATACATTGCATTTAGGATTATGTCCACAAACAGATGAGACGTAGGTATTATTCAGTTTGCGATTACACTTGCCGCATACAATAAAAACCCAAATCTCAAATTAACATAAGCTCTGCAACTCTTGCCGACCTTTCCTTAAACAGGGAGGACATTGGCTGGGTGAACATTTTTTTACTGCATGGGTGTTCAGCCTCATATCAACCTATAAGTCAATGAACGAATAATAATATATAAGTACCTACAAGAAAGTGCGGTCTATAGCTTAGTGGTTGGTCAAGAGTTTAAGGTCCGTAGTTTAGATGTTAAAGTTTCGGATTCGTAATCGGAAGATAGAGGGTTCAATTCCCGATGGAGCACAAAAATATAATATTTGTTATGGTTTGTGTATTAACACTGAAAATTCATGTTTATACAAACCAAAAATATAATATTTTATTTTTAAATGTGATCTTTGCTTAGTTGAAAAAAATCATCTGGCCTTACAATGGCTGGGTGTCGCTTGAAAATTGTTACTTTCTACAGCAACGATCAAGCTTGCAGAGGGCTCTTGGCGTGTGAAACACGAAAACAACCATCGTAATACATAGGTTACAATTAGATTGTGTCTGTTTATGCGAGAGAATACTCATATTTAGCAATGTTTCATATGTGTATCATATAAAACATATCATGGTAAAATATTTAATACATTCCTCGTATTTCCTTAAGACATAATTATTAAAACGTTTAATCATTTTAAAGTCTTGATAAATTTCGCTTTTATGCTTCTTGTAATTAAAACAGCTCAGCAGTGTGTAGGTTAGTTTTCCTGTCACATTTCCCGCTCTCCGCCATGTTGGTTCCCCGACCAGAGACAATATCCGGTGCAGGGCGACAACATAACGAGCAACAATCGACGCCATCTTGCTCCAAACACAATCTTATCAACAAAATGCATCAACCGCTCTTACAATGCTCCAAAGTTGTTTGAATGACTTTATCAACCGTTCCCAACCAAATTTAATTTTTTCTTGCACTTTTACGAGAATATTTCATTATTTTTAAAAATGTTAAATTTTTGTGTGATGTTTTACTTAAGTTTCTTATCGATTAGTATTTTTTCAAACTACAAGCCTTCATTATTCTTTCCCATTACTGGCTACATTTTCTGCAGATATTGGAAATTTATCAATTTCAAATATCCTGTCCGATCGTTAATTCACTTGGTGGAATCTTTGCGTTCAAAGCCAGACTGCTGTAGTTCGATTTCCACCGAAAGTCTTGTTAATCCTGAGATCGACTTGCAGCGATCCTCAAAAATCTCTTTATTCGTGACAATTATCTTAATCTCCTTGTTACACCCTCGTGACTAGCTTTCTTATCATAGCTGAAAAAAAGCTGCAATTTGTGACACTCCTTGGGTTATTCAATCTTATCTAGCGAATATTTTGAAGAACAAAGCAAAAATCAAGGTATGCGTTCTTCTGTTATGTAGAGCTATGTCCTGTTAACCTTGAACCCTGATCCTGAGAAGTGGATGCTCAACTCACCCCGCATTGCTTGGGTGGACTTCCAGGAGACTGCTACCTGTGAACCTACCTGATGATGAGTTGATGATTTCTTTATAGCGTCGTTTCGTGATGTAATCACTACAAGGGCGCTTGTGCAAATGATACCAGAAATTTTCTTCTCTTTAACGCATTTCAAAACTTTCCATAGTCCTCTAGCTCTCTCACATGATGAGGCAGGTAGTTCTAGACCAGAGGACCAGCAACTGCAAACGCACGCTATGAATCTCTGTTGTCAATCAAATCTGCTGCTATCTTCTCTACACGATCTGGGGTGGAAGTCTCGGCACCAGTCGGTAGATCTTACCGTCCCTATTTGAAGATAAGACGGAATAAAACATGGCTGTGCCTGAACAGCTGATCGTTGTTTTGTACAAAATAGATCAGCTGTTACATATAGATAGATACGGGAAGATCTAACGACAATCGTTGAGACTTCCACCCCTGGACTTGCCCTTTCCGTATGATCGCTCTTGAAAAATCTTTTTGCTCTTTTCCAAAGCACAATTTTTTTGACATCACAGGTTCTCCTGATATCCATGTTTTTTGTCTTTCAAAACGCATTATTTCTGCGATGGGTTCGAAATTTTTCATTTCTGTGGGTCTGGAAAGGTGTCTGCTGTATGGAATAATTAATTAATTTAAGTCTTAGTGGCCGTGTCAAGTCTCAAGGAACAAATTACAGAAGTAATAAGTAATGAGGTTTGTCTGACGTCACGGCTGTCACAACTAAATTACATGCCGGCCACATTCTAATATCAACTTCGCGCTTTACAATCTGAGACAGTGGTTCCCAAAGCGGCCATGAGACCCCCAGGAGTTGATTTCAAAATCCTGAAGGTCTATCGAAACGAGAATTCAAATTAGGAGTCCACACCGGAAGAAATACACCTTTTACCCTTGAGAATCGACGCTTTGTAGTGACGACCAAGCTCGTAAAAAGTCTGGTCGATAGCTCAGTTATTGGCATGGAATGCTTGCATTCCATGCCAAGAGAAGGAGTTTGATTCCCACCGAGGGTGTCAGAAATATTTTACTGTTTCAGTGTATTTTTTAAACCCAAAAGAAATACCGGCAAGGGTATGTCACTTCACAAGAAATGAGAACCAGCCACCCTGTGAGCTGAGAAACCTCCACTTCAACGGAAAGAGGTTGGTGTGCAGCCGGCCCCCTTACCTGTAAATATAAATAGGTCCCGAATCGCCACATGCGATCTCTTCGTGGATAACACTGGCCACTGTGTGTAATTTTTTTTTAAAGAAAGCCAGTGCGGGAGATTCCTTAGATTTCAGAAACTCTAAGGGTCTAGGACATTTGTAGTGCCGCAGAGGTGTTTACGAGCTTGGTCGTCGCTACAAAGCGTCAATACTCAAGCAAGACCCAGTTGCTGTAAGGCTGGATGGACCTTTAGTGACCGGTCTTTGGTAAAGAAATATGATTTTTTTACACAGCGAAGAGCGTATTTGAAAACATAAATGATTTTTTTTTTGTGCTCCGCCGGAATTTGAACCCACAACTTTTCATTTACGAGTCCGAAGTACTGCCACTGGACTACTTTGACCGGTCCGTAGTTCAGGTGGCAACATTTCGGACTCGTAACTGGAAGGTCGTGGGTTCAAATCCCGGCGGAGCACAATAATATATCATTTATATTTTCAAATTTGCTCTTCGCTGGGTTGAAAAATTCATAAACCTTTACCAAAGACCGGTCATCAAAAGGTCCATCCAGCCTTACAACAATTGGGTCTTGCTTGAGAAATGGCGCTTTCTACAGCGACGACCAAGCTCGCAGAGGGCTCTTGAGGTGTGATACACACAAAAACAGCGCTCACCAAATAAATCAGCCTAATTTAATTTTAATTTTAATTACAGACTTAGTTACGTTAGTTGCGATGGTAAATGAAAAATCGTTTAGGGGTCTTCGAGGGAAATGCCTTTGGGAACCTCTGATCTAGAGTTCTCAGGCTGAGGTGACGCTGCTTCCGTAATATTATTATTACTTCTACAATTATATCATAATTATTTCAGCGGTAAAATGCTGCAAACTTTAATTCGATTACGAAACAAGCTCCACCATGGACCGCGTATTCCACTAGTCAGTCTGGCCCCGGCCCATAATACCAGGGGCGTGCCCTGGGTAAAGGCAAAATATACATTCTAGAACAAAGTAAATTTTGATCAGCACAAATTTGAATTTATCACTTTTTTCTCGACGGGTAATCGTCACTCTTTTTTGCGATCCTTGCCAAACAACAACTGGACATTTATTTTCCTTTTCCCTAGCAACTCGGCCTCCCTGACCTCACAATTTTGTCTATGTACTTACATGTGCGAACCTCATTGTCCTTTGCCGTTGAAAATCTAAATAACTTCAAAAATACTTCATTCCTAAATTTCAATTTTAGACCGTATGTTTTGTAATTTGTAAAGGTCTGTTTGGAATGTTCGGGGCTGCAAACATATTATGCATATTTCAGCCGCGTGCATAGGGTAGAGGCAAATACATTTTAGGAAAAATATTTTCTCCCATTCCTTTAAAATAACTTATTTGAAATTGACTGAAGTGATAACGATGGCTTCAATTGAACTTAAACTTTAAATTTTAAATCTGAATATCAAGCATAAATGTTTTTTTTATCATATATTGCCTACCTATTAGGCGCATATGCCTGGATGGGATGCACGCCTCTGGCATATATTCTGTATATTTTCACTAAAAAAATGAGAAAAGATTTGCTGTGCAATATCTGACTGCAATCGTGTGTGTGACACCAGTGGCGCAAGTATGCGTGATGGGTCGGGAACGGACTGCCTGCCAGAATACGCATCCAGCTAGTGTGACGGCGAAGATGGCGGCTGTTAAGTTAGGAATTGATCTCCAGCCACGCCTGTCAAACTAACTTCATGGCTCTGTACGCGTAGTAATCTCAACTATAACGTTGCATTAATAATTTAGGATACAAACCAAAACGCTCACCAGAAGCGCTTTTTAATTTAATATCCGCACAATTTCTGGTAAACGTTTTGGTTGGGTTTAGATGTCGAGGCTCAGAACTCGAGACGAGTTGTTTGCTTGAAATTCTGGAAGAAGCGGACAGACAGACTTCCTGGCGGTGAATGATTCACAAGTAACGAACTTCAGACGGTCCATCACTAGCTAATTTAACATCAACTCACAGTTAAGCGATCCGCTGTTTATTTTGTTTTTGAAATATATTCTTACCTACTTACAATATTATTTTATTGAAATAAAATATACAAACTAATTTTTAATCCTGTGGTGGAAGTCTCGACGGCCGTTGGTAGATCTTACCGTACCTATTTGAAGACATGGCGGAGAGTTTACAGCTGATCGTTGTTTCATATAAAAATGTATCAGCGTTGATCCGCCGCCATTTTTTATTCCATCCTATCTTAAAATAGATACGGCAAGACCTATCGACCGTCGTCAAGACTTCCACTAATGGACACTGATAAGCTTTATATAGCGTTGTTTAAAGATAAAAGAGGATACCGTGGTATTCAACTATTCAACCCATTGTTGTTACGAGTGTTTAAGTTTATGTCTGTGTATGTTTACTTATGATTATGTGTCTGTGTGTTTTTACTTACTTGTATATTATGTGTTAGTATTAGGATGGTTTTTTATTTGCTCGAAGCTTCTGCTCGAGACGGTTCTGGCATGGTCTGGTGTATGCTAGAATATTTTTTAGTCACCTCTATCCTGATTATAGTGCTTTGAAGGGATCAGTATCCGAGCCGTTAAGCGAGAAGTACAAAAGTTTGAACTATGAACCAGATGTGAGACAGATGAAAGTCTTAAAATCAATTGTGTCCGGTCGATAGCTCAGTGGTAGAGTGTTTGCATTCCATGCCGTGAGCTCGGGCTCGAATCCCACCGAGGGTGTCAGAAATGATTTCCCATTTCGGTGCTTATTTCAAACCCCAAAATAAAATACCGGCAAGGCTCAGCTCAGCCTTCACAAGAAATGAGTACTAGCCCACTCAGGAGCTGGGAAACCCCCACTTCAACTGAAGTGGTTGGTGTAAGGCCGGCCTTCCTACCTGTAAAAATAATAAGGTTCCACTCGCAACAGGAAGTTACACTATATCTGAAGCTTAGTTGCGCTGCGTGCAAAATAAGTTGAATCGAAGTTTTAAATAGAACCCTAGTAAATTGCAACAATACTATAATTCAATGTGTCCAACTGCTTAGTACAATAATTGATAGCCAATCAATATGTGCGGAGTGTCGTGACCTCGCGTTGGATAATTTGCAATCGGATGTTGTATCGGGCTCGAGTTCGTTCTGAGCATAGGCCTCTACAGATTGTTCCTACTGGGTATAGGCTTCATCCCAGCAGTGGTACCTACTGGGTGTTGGCCTCATTAGCGCCGTCTGCTTATTTGGATAATCTCGCCGCAGATGTTTGCTGCGCACAACTCCTCCGGGACTTGTAACTAAGCAACTCTCTCCCTGCTGGGAACGAACTGTAGATTAACTAATACAAGCGCTGTATAAACTATTATAGATGATCTAACGTTATATAATACAGATCGAATAAAGTTAAATTGTACAAGAAACCCATTCCAAAACAATTTTACGAATGTTTGATTCAGTATATGTGTCTCTAGATGTAGGTGTTTACAGAATTGTACTTGTATTTGTTCGATGGTGTGAGTATTCTGTACTTATGCGTACTTCTGACATGAGCCATTTCTACGGTGCATACCTTATTTACTTCTCTTTCATTCAACGTTCATGACTCGCTTCCATACATCAGGGTCGGCAACAAAATACAATTTTGTACCGCCATTTTCATTTTCTTTGGTATCCTTTTATTCTTCGCTATTCTACCAAACGCACGCATCTTCCTTTGCTGGCACGCTTCTCTAATTCTTTCGTCATCTTACCATTCGCCTCAAACTTACTTCCTAAATAGTCAAACTCATTCACTACTTCAACTTTTATTCCATTCAAATTAATTGTAAGTTTCTCCCATACTTCATTCCTGTCAAAAACTAATACTTTTGTCTTATTCGCATTCACTTTCAAGCTATTCTTACAAAACGCATCATTCAGTTTGGTTAACATCGTTTGGAGTTCCTCCGCCGTGTCAGCTAAAACTATGCTCAAATATTCTAAATAGAATATTCTGGCAAAATTACGCATGTTCTAGTACCCTTAGTACGAGTTGCAAAACTTGAGTAAAGTAAAGTTTACGGAAAGTATTAAAGAGTGATTTTCCCCAAAATCTGCCGTTTTTGTTTCTTACACTTTATGATCTTAGCAAAAGAGTTACAGTGATTAAGAAAATCAAGTTCAAACAAACAAAAACGGCAGATTTTGGGGAAAACCACTCTTTAATACTTTCCGTAAGCTTTACTTTACTCAAGTTTTGCAACTCGTACTCAGGGTACAGTTCCCAATGTTTCAAGAACTACCCTTATGCCATGCTATAAAAAGGGCCAAGCTGTCTGTAGCGGTAGACTTGTATCGGAGATGTCAAACAATACACTACAAAAGTTAACTCTGTGAATGAACCAAATGTGAACGAAATCTTAAAACAAATTGTGTGAAATAAATAATCCGAAGTTGTTATTAAATTGAACTCCTGAATCATAGTAATAATAATATATGGATTATTTATTTGGTGAGCGCTGTTTTTGTGTAAGCCCTCTGCAAGCTTGGGCGTCACTATAGAAAGCACCAATTCTTAAGCAAGGCCCAGTTGCTGAAGAGTTCGATGAACCTTTGGTGACCGGTCTTTGGTAAAGGTGCATGAATTTTTCCACCCAGCAATGAGCATATTCGACAATTAAATGCTTTTTACGCTCCGCTGGGAGTTGAACTGACTATCTTTCGATTACGATTCTGAAACGTTAATCACTTAGGTCTTAAGATCAAGTGTTTCCTGTTGTGGCTGGGTAATCAGTCACGTGTGATCTTAATGCGAGGCCATTCATTGATTGTTCCTGATTCTGCCTGCTCTTCCCGTTCCTCCTCTGCTCTTAGTATTTAACTCTTTATTCCCTTATCCCCCTACACGTCCTACCATTACCTCTGCATTGCGTCCCTGAGCCTACAGAAAGGCCCGGATTAAGGGCGGTTCGAGCGGTACGACTGAACCAGGGCCTCCGCGCCCAAGGGGTCCCAAAAGAGCACAAAAAAACTCGGATATATTTTTTCAGTGCCCAAGCCTTCGCGAGCATTTGCGGCCAAGGGGCCCCCGATTACAAACTTAATAGGAATTAGTTTAAATGATAGAAGGTTGGTATTCAGCTGACCAGACATGCTGTAAAAGATGGTTCACTTTTCTAATGTCACCCCTGTTTCAGGGAAGGACGGCAAGAGTTGCAGGGTGTATGTCCATTTGAGATTTGGGTTTTTATGTTGTAGGTTCACATGCGGCATGTGCAAGCGCGAACTTGTACGTCTCTGCTTGTGAGAATGCATATAATGTGAATCCCTAATGTAACATATCTTTGCAACTTAGATTAGCATTAGAAGAAAAATGTCCTTGGAGCTCAAGCCTTATGAGGCATACGTATACAATGACCACCCCAAGAGTTGAAAGTTGTTGTAAAGAAAATATTTAAACATTTTTTTTTCGGAAATGATATGCATCTGTGGCGTTGTTAACAAAATAAGGATGAAGGTGGGGGGGTAATTTTCAGGGAGGAATGGGGAAGTGTAAAAGAGGCTCGAACTTTTTTCCGCACCAGGGCCCCCAGAGGGGTTAATCCAGGCCTGCCTACAGAACTACTAAAACACTGAGAGATTGAGCGCTCCCATTTGTAATTCAATAACAATTCAAGCCCTGCGTATTTTGTATCTGTAATAAAAACAGACAAAAACTTAATCAACGCTTTTAGTGCGTCTCTTCAGCTCTGCACCCTGACCGGGTCCGTAGTCAAGTGGTAACGCTTCTGAAATGGAAGGTTGTGGGTTTGAATCCCGGCAAAGCACAACAAATAAACTATTTACATTTTCAATTTGCTCTTCTTTGCATTGAAAATTTCATATACGTTTACCAAAGACCGGTCACCAAAGGTCCATCCAGTCTTACAGCAACTGGATCTTGCTTGAGAATTGACGTTTTGTAGCGACGACCAAGCTCGTAAAAAGTATATTCGATAGCGCAGTAGTATCCTCGGTGGGATTCGAACCCGAGCTCTCGGTATGCAATGCACTCGACTGAGCTATCGATCAGACTTGAGTGAAGGTTATTGTATTCTGTACCTTCGACATTGCTGCACGAAAGAGGGATCTTGCGACGCAACTAAACTACACATATAATGTAACTTCTTGCCGCGTTATCTCCGAAGGGGTCGCATGTGGCGAGTTGAACCTACATATTTATTTTTACACGAAGGGGGCAGGCCTTACGCCAACCGTTTTAGTTGAAGTGGGGATTTCTCAGCAAGGAATGCAAGCAATCTACCAACTGAGCCATCGACCGGACCGACCTTTTGCCAAACCACCTCAAGCTCTTCAACCAAGATGTTCTCCTTCGACCTAAAGCCCTTAATTTTTCCCAGTATGATTAGATAGGGGAGCCAATATCTCAGTTTACATTACGTGCCCAAAATAAAGCGATTTTTTACGTTGCGTTTAGTACAAATCGCTTTGTTACTGAAAATATTGCGCCTAGTTGTTATGCAATCATTACAATATATTTTTTAAAACAACAATTTTCAGCTATTCTTCCCTGTATGATGAAATAGAGGAAGCAACATCTCATTTCACATTTTGTGCTGAAAATATAGCAAATTATTTATTACGTCGTTTTTACTGCAAATCGCTTTGTTCCTGAAAATATTTCGCCTGGTGGTTATGCAATCATTACAATAAATTTTCATTTCAACAATTTATAGCTAACATTACGTTCATTCCATATCTTAGTTTACAACCGCCAAGTTACCTCCTTACTGCACCGGTATCTTCTCACTTCACATATTTTCTTGTCCTCTTGTATCTGCCGTCTTTCAGCGCAAAGAACTTTCTTTGGCTGTCGCGTCGCCTCATCAGCAGCTATAAGATGTACATGGTCCTGGAATCCCTCTCAAGTGTGTACAAACTTACTTATCTAAGAACCCAATTGAATACTTGACAATTACATTTGACTTAGATTAAAACGTTGTGACGTCACTTGGCCTTGCGTAGCTCATCAAGCAAACTGGTTTGAATAGCAGATAATTATAATTGACTTTGCATTCTGTGGAAAGTGAAGGCATCAGTGTTCTTCCCACTCCCCGCATTGATATCCTGGGTCACCACTGGACGATCTTTTTCGTCTTCAATTTTCATCAAAATGATTTTGAAACTATTTCTCGAGAGTTTTTGTCGTTTTCTTTTTAGGAAAAATTTAAGTAGAATAGCATCACTTTTGACCAAAACGTCGCTCTGCTCTGCTTCCTTTTAACCGTCGATATCTTTGCAACTTAGATTAGATTATATTAGAATGTGCTTCACAATATGTCGATAGTTGTAGTGGTTTGTGTCAGTATTTTGTACATGCGTGCGTGTGTGTGTGTGCTGAATCCACAACATGAGCGCACGTGAGTGAAATATGTGACACGAGTAGGCGCGGATAGAGGACACAGCAGCAGCTCTCAAAATGATCAACAGAGGGCTCTATAATCTAAGTAGCAAAGATATGTTAACATTTATGTTTTATATTAAGTGCATGCCCACAAACAGACACGTGTAAGTTCGCGCTCACAAAAGCTGCATGTGTATTTACAAATTAAAATCCAAACCTGAAATGGACGTACACCCTGAAACTTTGGCCAACCTTTTATAAAACAGGCGTTACATTGGCTAAGTCAACCATTTTTTAGAGAATGGGTGGTCAGCCTCATACCAACCTTTAAGAGCGCTCTCGAAAATTTTTAATTTTAAAATCTGCGTTCGCTTAATACCTATCTATGCCACAGCCGCGCGCTCGGAGCTCTTATTTTGTAGTTTTTGAAAGGTACGTATATTAACTTATAATATCTGTGGACTAGAAATTATTTTAACCAAAAAAGACATATATATATATATGTCTCAACTTACTTACGAAAATGGTCATTAGTAATAAAAATAACAAAGAACTTCACAGTTGCATTTCATTAGTAATAAAAATAACAAAGAACTTCACAGTTGCATTTCCATGTGTACAAAAAACTCGGCACAACGAAAAAAAAATCTTGAATGTTGGTGCCATTTCAAATAACGGCTGCCGACTAGACCGGAAATAACTAGAGTTGACAGATAACACACGTTATAAATATTGTGATCGCCAAAGTCGTGGCAATATTTCATATTTCATATTTTAACTTTATCACTTTTCATTTCATATTTCATATTTTAACTTTATCACATTATAACCACTGCAACGTGTGACAGGAGAGAAACGCAAGTGGTAGCATGTCGCTGCCTTTGTTCTTGTTTGCCGTAGAGACCATTAAGCTAATTTTACATGAGCAATTTTTGCATGTGTACTGGACCAATGTGTCTTATGAAAACAGGAAATTGATTTCAAAAATATTGAAAACAACTCTCACATTACGAATTTTACGCTTATTCTTAGCTCAGATTGTGAAGAATTTTATTCTTATGACAACTGCAGTATGTATCAAATCAGCACGTTAGTTTCCGCTCCTCTATGTTATTACTCATAGTAGCTTGCAGTACACTTTTTGGCAGCCATTTTTTTATGCCGGTCAGATAGACTCAACCTTTTCCATCCTTCAACATCAAAACTAAAAATGTTCAACAATAAATCAATAGTTTCGCAAATTATATTTTTAGTAATAATAATATCAGGATGATTTTTGCGAGCGCTGTTTTTGTGTAAATCACACCCCAAGAGCCCCCAGCGAACTTGGTCGTCGCTAAAGAAAGCGTCGATTCTCAATCAAGACCAAGTTGCTGTAGGGCTGGATGAACTTTGGTGACGGGTCTTGGTAATGGTTTGTGTATTTCCACTTTATTAATTCATTAGAACTTTGAAAAACATTAAATAAAAAAAAAAACAAGTTTTTAGTTACTCGTAAGCGTAACTACAGATGTTATGGATATGTGAAGGTTCCAAGGAATTTTATGAAAAAAGTGGTCAATATAGTGCATACACGCAGAATTTCTTAGTAAATATTTAGTTTTTACATACTGTAAAATTGCGTTTCCTTTCTCGCAATTTCGCTTTCTTGATGACTAAAATTATTTTTTGGCGTAAAATCCGTAGGAAGTAGAATGTCGACCGATTATTTCTAAAATAGTAATAATAAATTTCTAAGTTAAGTATCAAAGTCTTAATCTAAATTAAAGTTGCAAAGATATATATCATTTCAGATTCATATTAAATACATTCCCACAAGCACACACATAGTAGTTGAACATAAGCCCTGCAACTTTTGTCGACCTTCCCAAAAACAGGGCGCCTTCTGTGAGCGTTGGCGCTCGACTGAGGTTTACCCCGCGAATCTCGCATTTAAAAGCCATTTGTAAAATAATAATAAAAAATACATCTTGTGAAATAAAAAATTTGAAAAAAAATACAACTAAGCTCAAGATTATATTGTTCAATATTTGAAAATAATTGGGCACAAATAACCATTTTTTGAGATTTTATTCGAAGATACAATGTACACTTTTTTGTCCGTTTTTGCTTCTAGATTTTTTTTTTAATTCAGTTTTCTTCATCTGAATCACATTTTAAATCACACCACAAACTAAAACAGGATATAAGTATATTTGTAATTTTTTTTTAGATTTCAAAACACCACCAATTTACAGAAAAACTGGTTCAAAAATTGTATGTTTTCCACTTACCGCAAGAAGGTGTTCGTAATTTATATTTTTTCAAGTAATAAAAGCGTTTATAGACATATATTATTTGATGCATATTGCAAATGAAATGTTTAACTAACACTTAAAGTTATCAAAAATTTATATTTGTCCATATTTATTGAAAAAAAACCACGTCAAAAACTGTGTTTTCGAGAAATTTCCTAGCACCCTCTTAAGTCAATAAATTGGAAGGACCGACGAATAAATTTTCATCTTGATAACATTGAATAAAGTACTATAGTTTTTTTTTGTAAATAGTTGTGCGCAATGCAATTCATCAACCTATTTTGCCTGGCCAGTTAGCTTCATGCGAAAGCAGAAGCTTATGTGCATGCAATGGCATCTGTTAAACCAGGGTCGAAGTTATGGTCAAAGGGCAAAATGGCAAAAAAATAATGGAACCTACAGAGTGAGAATAAGAGAAGAGCATGTATGAAGAAGGTGATGAATATTGAGGAAATGAAAGTGATTTGTAAGGACAAAAAAAATAGAGGCGCATCTGCGGAGGTACCGGCCACCCCTAGTGGAACGGTGGCAGGATACAGTACAGTACAGGGCCAGGAGTGATTCGAACCCATGTTATTCTATTCCAAATACGTTAGTCCAGAACTTTTTCAGAACAGAAGTTCCTTGACTTATAGGTTGTTATGCGGCTGACCACCCATACTGTAAAAAATGGTTCACTTTGCCAATGTCACCCCTGTTTCAGGGAAGGACGGCAAGAGTTGCAAGGCTTATGTTCATTTGAGATTGGGTTTTTATATTGTAGGTCCACATGCGGCATGTGTTAGCGCGAAATTATACATATCTGCTTGTGGGAATGCATTTAATATAAATCTTAAATGATATATATCTTTGCAGCTTAGATAAGATTAGATTATTAGAATAGCGACATGATTCCCTCGGCCATAACACCGACATTTTTAAAGGAGAAGGTGCTTTGGCAGTCAACGTAAAACAAAATAACTGCTAAGCGGTCTACGGGGCCAAAAGTTTGGTAGCCTCTTGCATATATCACAGAAGCTACAGTGTGTTTTGGTGGAGGGAGCAGCTCCAGGAATCTGTCACGATTCCAATAACACTATCTCCCGCACAGGAATTATTTACACGGTTTTTGAAGCGGCCACAGTTCCGTGGAAATGCATGAGGTACATCAACTAAAGAGAAACACAACAGCACAATATTGAAGTGGGAGAGGGGACTTCAATCGGGTATGGTTTGCCAATGTCACCCCTGTTTCAGGGAAGGTCGGCAAGAGTTGCAGAGTGTATGCTCCATTTGAGATTTGGGTTTTTATCTGCTTGTAAGAATGCATATAATGTGAATCCCCAATGTTACATATCTTGCAACTTAGATTAGATTAGGTTTTGTAGGGTTTGTGTATTCACACAGTGAAAATTCATTTTTTTTAAATAAAGCTATTTTTTGTTTAACGTAGTTTATTTTCACAATAATATTTAATATCTCGAGTACTTTCGACCTTCAATATTCAGGCCATTATCAAGACTCTTGATAATGGCCTGAATATTGAAGGTCGAAAGTACTCGAGATATTAAATATTATTGTGAAAATAAACTACGTTAAACAAAAAATAGCTTTATTTTAGATTAGATTATATTAAATGGATGATTATTGTCGTTCAAACCCACTTCTCTGACGTCAACAGCTTATTAGGGGTTCAATCAAACATCACCGACAGTTCCGAACGGTCCGTAGTCCAGTACTCTAGACTCGTAAATATAAGGTCGTGAGTTCGAATCCCGACAGAGCACAAAAAAATACTATATGCTCTTCGCTAGGTTGAAATTATCATATACCTTAACCAAAAACCGGTCACTAAAGGTGCATCCAGCTTTACAGCAACTGGGTCTTGCTTGAGAACTTGCGCTTTCTATAGTGACGACCAAGCTTGCAAAGGGCTGTTGAGGTGTGATTCACGCAAAAAAACGCTCACCAAATAAATCACGCTTACATATATTCTTATTAAATTATTATCGTATTAAGCAAAGGATATTATTTACTCGTGTTCCCGCAGTGAAGGATTTTGAGGTAAATGTTGGGAATAAACCTCATAAAGAAGAGATGTGAAAGAGTTAAACGTACTGGGGTAAAAGACAGTATGGCTTGCCTAAAATGGTACTGGGCAGATCATATCGTAAAGATGGCCGAACAAGATCGTCTTGTAACGACCCAAGATATTCAAGCGGGGAATAGGACACCATAGCTGACATGGCTCGATGGCACTGAAGGGTAGAGCTAGTTTTCAATTATTAAATATAGCGTGTTTGTTTCAGGGTGATGAGATCCACCATAACGTGTCAGCAGGCGTCATCCTGAGCGACCAGAGCCTCGTCCTGCAGAGCGTGGCGCGCAAAACAGCGGGAGACTTCACTTGTCTGGCGGCCAATGCAGAGGGCAAGGGGACCAGCAACCCTGTACAGCTCATAGTGAGATGTGAGTAACAGACACCAGTCATGTAGGTATGGGAGACTTCACCTGTCTAGCAGAGGGCAAGGGGACCAGCAACCCTGTGCAGCTCATAGTGAGATGTGAGTAACAGACACCAGTCATGTATGGGAGACTTCACCTGTCTAGCAGAGGGCAAGGGGACCAGCAACCCTGTGCAGCTCATAGTGAGATGTGAGTAACAGACACCAGTCATGTATGGGAGACTTCACCTGTCTAGCAGAGGGCAAGGGGACCAGCAACCCTGTGCAGCTCATAGTGAGATGTGAGTAACAGACACCAGTCATGTATGGGAGACTTCACCTGTCTAGCAGAGGGCAAGGGGACCAGCAACCCATGCATTTTTTTTAAAGTGGGAAGTAAGTACTGTTATTTTTATTTTTTAAACTAATGACAATACCCAACAAGCTCCATTATATACATACCCATAACGTCTATACTCCTTTCACAATGCGCTGCTCATAAAACACCATTTACCGTAACGCGCTCAGACAAAGAGAACGTGAGAGCGTTCCTATTCTGGACAGTAGCCTGACCATACAGCTCTACAATTAAACTCCAGTATGAAAATTGTACGGAAATTAAAACCCTCACTAGAGGTGCTGTTTTAATATCTCCACATTTTTGGTAAGCGCTTTGGCTGAGATACGTAAAGTGTATGTACATGCGGGCATGGAGGAAGAGGGTGAAGGAGAGACCCAGGTTTTGATTTATCTGTGGAATTTGTCACTCCGTCCGGCCCCACTAAGCCGCGCCTCCCTCCCTCACCCCCGTGTGCATGTAGAGCAACCTCAGCTGACATATTAGCGCGGTAAACATGCGGGGAGCAGGTGCATGCATTCATAACACAACTGATTACCTTATAATGGGTTTTACATTCAGTGAGACATCATAATAATACATAGTATCAAAGTTGCAAAGATACACTTCAATCAGAGATTCATATTTTATGCATGTTCACAAGCAATCACGTAAGTAGGGAGTTCACAAGCAATCAATTGGACCGGTCCGTAGTCCGTAGTGGCAACACTTCGGACTCGTAAATGGAAGGTTGTGGATTCGGATCCCGGCGAAGCACAAAAATATTCCATTTATATTTCGAATGTGCTCTTCGCTGGATTGAAAAATTCATAAACCTTTACCAATGAAAAAAAAAAAAAAAAAAAAAAAAAAAAAAACACGTAAGCCGGGAGACCTACCTATAAGTTCGCTTTTACACATGCTGCAAATCTCAAATGAAAGCAAACTTTGCAACTCCTGCCGCCTTTTCCTGAAATAGGAATAGGATGGCATCTATAAAATACATTAAAGATAACTAATCTAATCTAAGTTGCAAAGATATTATGTTACATTGGAGATTCACATTACATGCATTCTCACAACCAGACATGTACAATAGGTTGGAGCGTGCTTGTATGGAGTTTTTTTTTTTTTTCGAATTTAAAAAAGGCGGGGTGCGAAATCGGTGTTCTGGTACATACATATTAAGCACAGAAAATTTGGATTCAATATCTTATCTCCAAATTGTGCCCCAAAGCCCTTGAAATATCACAAATATTAAAAAAAGTGGGTAGTGCAATAACTGGTTTCGTATAAATTCTAACCATCAATTATACAATTTCTCACTTGCTATTGACTAACGATAAACACAACTAAATAATAATAGTGAACAAATCCTAAAAAAACATGTGTTTACCCGCGAAATATCGTTGTCGATTAAGTAATTTTTCGCGAAAATTTGCTATGTTCAAAACAGGGAAAACTTGTCGGGTGGAGATCAACCATCCACGTCTGGCAGTCCAGTAGTTGTAGTAAACTCGGATACAGCTACTACAGCTACTGCTATAGCAAGCAAGCAGCTCAATAAACTTAATTTGCCAGTTGTAGCCAGAACACTGGATCGTTATGGCGTTTCCGATCGGGCAGGATGGCACTTTACCCACCTCCACCCACCAAGTTCATACAACTCATGCGGAGTCGCTTCACTTGGTGATACTTCACTTGCAATGTTTTTTTGGCGGCGGAAGGCCTTCCCGTTGAAGTTAATCAGCTAAAGTTACTCTACTCAAGAAAGGAAAAAGAGGATCCTCAAATCAGGGGCTAACGCATGACTCTAAGAAGTCCCACCCTCCCCAGAACGTCGAGGTTACTGAAGCTAATGTGCCTGACGGGAGCCCTTCATTGACGTGTATCGAACGAGTTGCCATCCGCGCTGAGCGCAGTAAGTTATGGGTGTACATACGTCAATATGTATGGGTGTCGCGAGGACTGACTGAGGGCTAATGGTCACCTCTGCCCAGTCTTGAGCCCGCGGCTGCGAACTCGTGCCAGGACTGGCAGAAGCGGCGGAATGCAAGGTAGTTGGCTCTACTGGCAACGAAGTCCGCGTAGCCGACCGGTCCGGAACCGGCCGGCCGGACTGCGTCGATGAGGAGCTCTCGTTGAGAGTGCAGCAGAGGGCAATCCCACAGGACGTGCCGCACGTCCTGGGCAATGGGTCCGCACAAACACT
The DNA here is from genome assembly GCA_951799405.1 of Agapetus fuscipes. Lineage (NCBI taxonomy): Eukaryota > Metazoa > Arthropoda > Insecta > Trichoptera > Glossosomatidae > Agapetus > Agapetus fuscipes. The sequence continues at coordinate 10,103,538 of OX637359.1, forward strand.
CCCCTCCACCCTGAGAGATGACGCCCCGTTCTAAAAGGTAGTGCGCAAATTTCCCGTGACCAGTGAGGAACTGGCTGGTGAAGTGGTCCGGGACGAGCCACCGCGCAGCCATGCGCTCCCTGATCGACGGAAAAAAGGAGTAGATGACCTTGTCACACGATGTGACGTCCCAGTACCTTTGCCACTGTGCGTATGTAGCGTCGCGAACCGAGTCCCTGACACGCTGCGTCAGGCGTCCATCCGGCGGCGGCGGGATCACCTGATGTTCAAGCTTGGCCGGGAGGCCTCGCCTGAGAGAACCGATAGCGGCGCGGTACTGGAGCTCGAGGTCGAGGGGGAGCACCCCGGCTAGGGCCGGGAGCGAGTCCGTCGCGGTGGATCGGTACGCTTTTGTCAGGAGGAGCAACGAACTCCTCTGACCGGAAAGCGCCGCGCGTCGTGCATTTCCACGCCGACACTTGTCCGCCCAGCATGACGCCGCATAAGCGGCGGTGCCGAGGAAGACCGAGTCATAGAGGATGCGGAGTGCACGACCCCGCAGGCCCCACGACGTGTTCGATAGTCGGGCAGGAGCTGCCATCGTGTCTGCTGCATTACAAGATATCGTATTGGTGACTGAAGATGATTGCAAGAATGTTGTAGATCGCAGTAAGATCCGCCGAGCCCGTACTCAAACTAGGAACGTGCAGATTTTCACTCAGCTTGACCTAGGGTAGTCCATTTGTATCTCGTTTGACGGACGAAAGGATAAAACGTTAGTCATGGAAGGCAAGCGCAGAATATTGGTAGTAGAAGAACACATCACTCTTTTAAAAGAACCTGGGTCACAATACATTGGCCACATTATATGCAAGTCAAGCGATGCTAAAACTATTGCCAACAAAGTTTTAGCTTATTTTGTAGCGAAATCGATCGATACAACTACAATCACAGCCATCGGATGCGACGGTACTGCCGTTAATACTGGAATTCATTCAGGTATCATACGTCTTATAGAAAAAATATTTAAACGACCGCTCCAGTGGCTAGTGTGTCAGCTACATGCGAATGAATTGAGCTTGCGTCACCTTTTTGAATCAGGAAATGAAACAGGACCCAAGAGCTTCAGCGGTCAGCTGGAAAAACAGCTGAAAAACTGCGAATACCTCCCAGTAGTTGATTTTATACCAATAACATGCAACCTGCCAGACATTACAAAAGTTCGCGGGGATGTAAGCACAGAGAAGCTATATTTGTTGGAAATATGTCAAGCTATTATTGCAGGACATTGTGATGAAAACTTGGCTAAGAGGTCTCCAGGAAAAATATGCCATTCGCGTTGGTTGACGACAGCCAACTCACTTCTCAGGCTATACATTTCTACCAATAATCCGACTGAAAAACAGATGACTCTGACTGAATTCGTCTTGAAGGTTTACGCACCGATGTGGTTCCACATTAAAACAAAACCTTTGTGCGTTTACGGGGCAAAACACCTACACGAAACCATTAAATTGACTCGGTATCTTCCAACACATTTGAAAGAAATTGTCGACCCCGTGATACAAAGGAATGGTTATTTCGGTCACTGCGAAAATGTACTAATTGCAATGTTGAACGACGAGAGAAGCCACATCCGAGAACTAGCTGTCAGGCGAATCGTGAAGATCAGGGAACAAACGTCGGGGTTCCGAGTCTTCAAGGTGCCAAGCTTGAACTTCAACGCAGAGCAATATTATGACCTGATTGAATGGGACAAAGTTTCTGAACCACCAGTCCTGAAACAAATTAGCACCGAATTATTGAAGGACGCCATCGTCAATCCAGATATAGTGGAAACTCAGATTTTGATACTATTTCGCCAAATGCCCTGTCACACTCAAGTAACTGAAAGATGCATCAAACTTGTGACTGAAGTGTGCTCTGCTGTATGTGGCCCCGAAAGACGGGAAGGATGGATAAAAAATAGTGGAATCCTGTAAAATTATGCCGATTTTCAATACCAAGAGAGAATACAAAACTAAGTAATTTTTAGAAATTTACCGCATTTTCAACCATTTTTCAAAAAATAAACCTTGTGTTAGTTGTATAAACTGTTTCACTTTATTCTTTTGTTGGTAGTCAACAAATAATATTAATATATAAAATATGTAAAAATACTTATAGTTTTTTTTTACTGATTTTAATTTGAACCCCTGTTTTTGGACTTTTTTGTCTTTTTCAGTGGCTTTGTGGCACAATTTCCACTGAAAATATTGAAATCTCGTAATAGTGTCTTTGTTCGTATCCCTATGGAGCACCAATTCCCCACTCCGCCCAAATCAAAATCCCAAAAAAAAGTTCACGCTCCACCTTAATGTACAAGTTCACGCTTTCACATGCCTCATGTGAGCCTACAACATAAAAACCAAATCTCAAATGGACATACACCCTGCAACTCTTGCCGTCCTTCCCTGTAACAGGGGTGACATTGGCAAAGTGAACCAATTAGAATAAAAAGCGGTTTTTCTAACATTCGCTGTCGTGGTCGGCATCATATGACAAATTGTTTTTTAGTTTTATCGAATAAGACCATGTTCTATTGGCGCAACTTTTCTATCTGCCGATGTTTTGCATTCACGAGCAGGAAGCATTGTCAAGGCTGATTATCAAAGCGGCGTGGCGGTATCGCGTTTGTTCAATGTTAACGCGAGTCAACGAGAGTCACGAGAGTGGCTGGTGGCGAATGTCTATTAACCATGGTAGTTGTGATGTTGTAGATGTCTCCGCGTATTCAGTGTCTAGTAACAATGATGGGTGTGATGTTGCATCAGCAAATGCCCCCGTGTGTATCTAATGCCTATTAATCATGATGTGTGTGATGTTACAGATGCCCCCGTGCTTCTATTAACCATGCTGGTTGTGATGTTACAGATGCCCCCGTGTGCCGTGACCACAGCGAGCAGCTGTTCGGCGCGCTGAAGCACGAGACCGTGCCCATGCGCTGCGAGGTGGACGCCAACCCGCCGCTGGTCTCCTTCCACTGGACCTTCAACAACAGCGGCGAGCAGACGGACGTGCCGCTGCGGCTATACAGCAGCGAGGGAGTGGTCTCCAGGCTCAACTACACCCCTGCAGGGGACATGGACTACGGCACGCTGGCCTGCTGGGGTGTCAACGCCGTGGGGCACCAGAAGGCGCCCTGCCTGTACCAACTAGTAGCTGCAGGTCAGCTTACATAACTATTACACAGCTCTCAGTATGAAATATATTGAATTGTTCAACTCATGCAGTAAGTCAGTTCACATTAGAGAGGAAGATGAAAGAAAAAGAGTGATACATATTTAGTAGATTGTGTGCTTAAGACAAAGCGTTGCTGGGATGGTCTCTTTGGCGCTCGAATCTGCGTTATTGATAATAACGCCAGTTCGAACCCCGCCTGCGTCATGTCCTATCGACAATAACTTCGACCCTGGTTCAACAGATATTATTGGGTAATTATTAATTAATAATTCATTAAAAAAAATGATGAACTATTAATTGATGTAACAAATAATTACCCGAAGATGGAGGTTTTCCGAAAGCTCTGAGATCATATTTGTGATAGACTTATTCAATTAAATCTGTTTTTAATCCTGCCAAGAAAGAAACCTAAGAGGACAAGATGAATGAGTCTTATAGCACGGAGTAGAGAATCAGGAGATCTAACTGTTACTTAGCTAATATTGCCATTGTGCTGTTCCAGGTCGCCCCTTCGCCCTGTCCAACTGCACAGTGGCCAACCAGAGCGTGGACGGTCTGCGCGTGGAGTGCCTGGAGGGGTTTGATGGTGGGCTGCCTCAGGCCTTCCTCATGGAGCTGCTGGAGCTGCCAGGACTCAAGGTAAGATCAGAACTTACTTACAAAATATTCTTACAAATGTGTTTTTACTTTTGTGAGTTTTTTTTTTCATTTTGCCCCTCATTGGTAACCCTAATGGGGGGGAATTTATTCGTGTGCACCACTTATAAGTATACCATACTTATACGGATATATATTATTTTTACAAAATAAATATGGCACAATATTTGAGTAGACGATAGTCAATAACTAATAAGTATGGATGTGCTTGTTCCCAGGTCCGCTACAACGTCAGCAACACCCGCTCTCCGTCCTTTGAGATCGAGGGTCTGGAGCCCGGCGCCACCTACAGACTGAACATGTACGCCGTCAACGGCAAGGGCAAGAGCGAGCCGGCCACCATAGAGACCGTGGTGTTCAAGGGACAGGCCAAGTTCGTTGGTGAGTCACTAAGTCTCATTTTCAAGGTCATCCATGTAAGAACCACTTGAGACATGTGATAGGTTGTATAATTTTCAAATTGTACCTACTCTTTTGAATGAGATTATAGTTATGGTAGCACGCTTATGCCCCTAACACAAATGATTGCCAAAAGTCTTACTTTGATGGCTGCTTACAGTGGCCTGTGTTTCAGTATCCCTGTGGCATCCAGTTGAGATGATCACTTTACAATTGACATAAGTTAGTCGGGGCTATAGCCGCGGGGGCCAAGAGGGCTGATCTTTCTAGCGTGTTTCGAATGGAACAACGTTGGTTCGATACCCGCTTGGGTCACTTGAGTTTAACTTTGACCCTGGTTCAACAGATGTTATTGGGTAATTATTATTTAATAATTCATTAATAATAAACAATACTGAATTATTAAATGATGATATTAATACCTGTTTCTGGCCAGGCAGAATAGGTTGGTGAATTGCATTCCTCTTCACAAATCTATTTTTTTTAAAAAAAAAAAAAAAAAAAAAAAAAATAAGTTTATAATCGAGGAAATGTTTTGTCGGGGTGAGTTTCTTTTCACGACCATTGCGTTGTTCCTCATTACTTTATTCGAAACAGTTCTTATAGATGGGGCTTTACCCAGGATTTCCATTCGATAACAAATACACGCATGTATCCATAGATAGCTTATGTTGGTGATGTTGTGTTGCAGCAGGAGGCACCAGCATTCCTCTTAGCCCCGTGCTGGCGGGCCTCATGGTGACAGCTGCCCTGCTGGCTGCTGTTGTATGTGTGGTGCTGGCTGCTCTGTACCGCAGACACGGGTCAGCAGCTGCTCCTCTACCCAACAAACACGCGCCTCTCAGGTACAAACATTGGTCTTACTCAATACGTCATCATAGGGATTTGGCGTTTGGCTCAGCAAAACCGTCGTGCTGGAACTGGCTACCTTTGAAACTGAGGACGGAGATCAGTGGAAAACCTTTCATGAAGGAATCGCAGATTTTCGTGTTTTCCAAGAAACAAGTGAAGGGGCACTTTTGGGGTGGCTGGAGCCACTAAACGACACTCAAAAAGAGAAAAAAAACAAATGATCCGACTATATATATAGGGATGACTACATAAATACGAAAGAGACCGCCAAGAGACATTTGAGATGTGGATTTGCAAGAAGATGACCAAGGCATCATGGGTCAAAAAGAAGTCCGACGAAAATGTATTGGTATAATCTATAATTAATCTATGTTGCAAAGATATGTTATTTATGGAAGTGGTATTATAACTACGTGCCTCGCATTCCAAAACAAGATATGTGTGGTGGATCCACTGTACAACGATTGAAGTTTATACCCTAACTGTTATTCCCGTGAAGCAATTTCTCAAGAACTCTTCCCATCGATCTTAATTCACGTTTCGTAGTATTTCTTTGGGGCCAGAAATAAATTATTACAATAATGTATTTATCAAAAACCCTTGGCTAACACATCTTGACAGAGTCTATCAGAGTCCTCAAAAGTCAGCAACTGACCTAATAATACCGATTGATAATAATCTTACCTATAAACTCTAAATACTTCGTACATAACACCTTTGATGACTGATAGCATGTTCCCTGTGTAGGCCCCTGGATGAGTTGCACCAGTCTGGAGAGAGCATGTGCCCCGCGCTGCTGGGGGCGCCGTCTCTAGGGGCGCTCAGCGTGCGCGCGCCCACGCCCCTGGAGCACCAGGGCCCTGCGGGAGGGGGGGCACTCCCCCTGCTGCAGCCCCCGCAGGATAACGAGGACACTGACCCGGATATCATACCCAACCAATACGGTGAGTGATACAGACAAGTATAAACAACAAAATGAGTGTATTTCATTATGCCCTAACTGCCAAGTAAATTTATTTTTCTTCGTCGTGCTCTTCATTGGTGAGGGTTGTGACCCTTATGGAAGCAACCACTCTTCTCCAATTCTTTTTTGGTTGTTCTGCCCGCAGTGCTTCAATTTCACTTCAACTGATCAGTACATCGTGTGGGAGATCTTTTTCTCTTCCCCTCCAAGCTACCAATCACAACCAGTCGTTCCAGGCTATTCTCATTGCCACGTACAACATGTCCGAAGAACTGAAGAATACGACGTGTAGGTACATATACTGGTCAGAGCCATGGCATCCAAACGGAACTCCAACGAATGTTCTATCGCTCATCAAAACAGATCAAAATTCTAGTAACATGTACCTAGATCAGTGTAAAACAGATAAATATTCTAATAGGAGATCGGTCTTGAAGAGTTCAATGTCCATCATCTAAGCAATTTTATTAGGCACATAGATAGTAAAGTTTGTAGATAATAAAGTAAAGGGAAAACACTGTAGAAAACTTTGTTAGCATGACATTGAAGATGTGACGCCTATTGGAACATACAGCAGATGCAGAGATTCATAGACTTAACCATAAACTGTGTAATTAAGCATATTCACGCTTTACCTTATTGGAAAGCCAAGCTGATCTGAGGGCACCCGATTAGATATAGCACCTTTCTTAACAACATCTTCAAAGGCAAAATCTTGGGAAGACGAACAAGAGTTCGCCCAAGTGCTTCATACTTCGCATCTCAAGAGGATGACAACAGACAGAGACAAATGGCTGACACAACAAGGCGCTGCCTTTACAAGATGATGATGACCTTATAGATATTAGGTACGATTAACAATGTATGCAAGGTATTAGTACGTTCATGAGAAGAGTAAATAATCATGATATTTTAACAGTATAGGTGTCGTTAGAGCTGCATGAAGTCGCTCATATCTATACAAGGTGTTGTGCTGTGTTCCAGAGCGCCGGCCTGTGGGGCGCGGCTACATGAGCCTGCAGCGCACGCCCTCACAGAGACTCATCAGCAAGGCCACGCAGGAGGAGGAGGACAGGGAGCACGGCCTGCCCACTCCGTACCTGTACAAGCCCAAGGACCTCAACATCACGCCTGCCAATGTATGTACCTCACAATCACATAACTGCACAAGCCCAAGGACCTATTGAGCTTAGACTTGGTTTTGCTAACCCCAGAGTTCCCTTTTGCATGGAGATTTAAGCTCCTTCATGGATTTGGTGACATTTTGTTTTGTAGAGTTTTGAAGGTCAAACAGCAGATCTTGAACATGATTACTGCTAGTTGTCGGCTGGTGTAATGTCCTTATTGTTTGTTTCAATCCTACCAGTTGGTTTAATGTCCTTATTTGTTTGTTCCAGTCCTTTCACAGTTGGTGTAATGTCCTTTATTTCTTCGTTCCAGTCCTACCACATTTGTTTTAATGTCCTTATTTGTTTGTTCCAGTCCTACCACAGTTGGGTTAATGACCTTATTTATTTGTTCTAGTCCTACCACAGTTTTTTTAATGACCTTATCTGTTTGTTCCAGTCCTACCACATTTGTTTTAATGTCCTTGTTTATTTGTTTTAGTCCTACCACAGTTGGTTTAATGCCCTTTTTTATTTGTTCCAGTCCTACCACAGTTTGGGTCGCGCCCATAAGGGCGTCACAGCATGCAGCCCCCTGGGGCAGGGAGTTGGAACAGGGGGAGGACCAGGGGGCGTCAACGTCACCTCTTCTCTCACCATGCACCGGCTGCGGCCAGAGATAGTCACCACCTCCAACAGAATACAGGAGAGCTGCATATAAACACAACACAACAAGAACAAAGGGCGACGCATTCCTCACACACCCTGCACACTCATTGCCATATCCCAACTAGGGTATTCTGGATGTTTGGGGTGAATTGAAAGACTAATAAGCAAGGTAATTTTATATTCTTGGTTAAATGATCTGATCTACTAAAATAGGTCTATGTTGCTTGCTTGGGTGTGTCTACTGAACTCACCTAGACTCAGAAACTGTTTGTGCCATCTTATCATAACTAGCTAATACCATTTGGGCTTAAACTATATCAAGTTACCATAACAACTCATTTACCACATTGCAGCATGTGGCAACAGTTATAAGGTCTTCAGAACAGTGGGCACACCAACAGACAATTAGTCTTTCTCTGTCCACCATCTGCAGAAAGGCATGAGAGTGTGTTTCCATAAAGACAAGGAATTCTTCCTTCACCCAGTAACACTAACTATAACAATCTGTAGGGAAATTGGATAAAGAATCATGTGATTGTACCCAAAATGGATGATTAGCAGGAAGAAGGGAAATGAATAATAAAGAGAGCATTGCACAGACACAATAACAAAATATGAACACAGATCTGCTCCGTGATGATGTTATACCTAATAGTGTATGACACTGGGAACATAAGAACTACTGTCAGTCGTGCGTGGGGAATGTAGAAGAAGGGTGGGATGTTTCAACAATAGTTTAAGTGACTTTAAACTGATCAAGAAAACTCTCTACAAGATTTTTATCAGTTTGTCGTTTTCTTTCAGTTTAGAATTGCTAAGCTCTTGTCGAAACAACGGGCTCGAGGAACAAGTCGTCCGAGACAAAAGCTAGTTAATCAATTAATTGTTCAATTATTATTATTTATACAAAACAAAGACTAACAATTTATTATCATTACGTTGTGAAGGAGGCCAGTGATATTATATTTATATATTTAAAAGAGATGAATTTGAAATTGGTGGTGAATTAAAAAATGGTTGTTATTGTTGCATACAAGGGGGATGATCCACATTCAAAGCACAAATAAACATGACTAGTCCATGGACAACACAAAAGATAATTACGTTTGAAGACAATGGAGTCCACACGAATGAGACATACAAAAAAGCTGTGGTGTCACACAACCTGGTTACTAGAAAAAAGGCTAACAAGAATCTTGTTCTTGGTTTCTTCATATCTTACTAGAAGAAACCTACCAATCTATAGACCTGTGGCATTTGCCCACCAAGAAAAAATCTACCTTGGCAGATCTTATATCAAGTAAACTACTCTTCAAAATATCTGAATCCAGAAGATTTCTTGTGCAGACATTTCAAAACACCTCACGGTACATCACATGAAATTTTTTGCACATCTGTCTCTGCTTTGAGCGGTAGATCATCATCATCATCCCTGTATCGCAAACATCAATGACTGTAATTATGAAATTAAGTATAAGTGAGTGTACATACAATGATTGTTATAAGCTCCCAGTGGCAGTGTGGCCACAGCTACAGCTACAGGCATTTATATATTTATATCTTGTACATACGTGTAGCACCCGCTTAGGAGTTTCACATTCAGTAACAGAACTATTTACATCAGAACTCAACCATTGTGTTTACCAAAAAATGTATGGAAATTAAGATAGCATCCCTAGTGAGAGGTTTGTTTTCAATACATTTTTGGAGAAATTCTGTGGTTTTAACACCATATTCACCAATAATAAACACTTTCTTTGGGACTCACTAGCGCTGTAATTGGTTTGGTGCACAAATAAAACCTAAGTGCTAGTGATGCTTAAGGACAGTATTAGTGGGATTGGTGAATACAGGGTTTAAGTTAAGTTTCAGACTCAGGGTACCGGAATGCAAACAGACTGGAACAGAATTTCATTCCAAATGACTGTTCCATAGCATACAAGCTCTCTTCTCATTGCTCCAGCTATCCAAAGTCTACTGTCATATTCTATAAGAGGATTGTTATTCCCACTGCCAGGATAAGATTTCTGACCGGTCCGTAGTCTAGTGATAAGCACTTCGGACTCGTAAATGGAAGGTTGTGGGTTCGATTCCCGGCGGAGAACAAAAAATATACAGTCGAAGAAGAAGCCCTGAAGAAGTCAGTCGCACGTCACTGACGAAACGTTGCAAAAAGAGAAAAAAGAATAAGCAGCCTACAATATTGAACATGGCCTACAAGCCCGGAAGGATGGAGACATCATCATCATCAACATCAAAAAATATACAATTTATATTTTAAAATACGCTCTTTGCCTAGTTGAAAAATTCATAAAACCTTTACCAAAAACCGGTCATGAAAGGTCCATTCAGCCTTGCAGCAACTGGGTCTCTGGGTCGCTTTCTATAGCGACGACCAGGGTTCTTGAGGTGTGATTCACACAAAAACAGCAATCAACCCAGATAAATTAGCCTAATATTATTATTTATTAAAACATCCTAAACCATGTTCATGTAACATTCAGAGGCAAGCATTCCAGGCAAACAAGCTAGGCAAAAACATGTTTAGCCTTGTAACCAAGATCTGAAATTGGAAGTTTGTAACACAATTTGAGTGATTGTTGAAGTTTCAAAGTGTATTTCTAAGACAGAGGGCAGATTTATTATTCTGGAATGTATTTGCATATACAGTAAAATTGAAGGCAGTCCGTTGCACACAAATTTTGATCCAATCTTCCTGATGGATGTGACCGATTGCTTCAGCTGAAGACGCCCATCACAGTCATGGATGAAATGTTTGAAAAACAAAATCTCCATCAGACCACATCATATATAATCATAATCAATCTGAAAGCCATGAATCATAATAAAACAAATTGTTTTCTTTCAAATCATAATAATTAAAAAAACATTACTTGACTTAGAGGTTGGTATGAGACTGATCAACCATACTGTAAAATATGGTTCTATAATCTATTATATAAGTTGCATAGATATATTACATTTGAGATTCATATTAAATGCATTCCCATAAGCAGGCACGTATAAGTTCGCACTTACACATGTCGCATGTGGACTTATAATATAAAACCCCATCTCAAATGAGCATAAGCTGTGCAACTCTTTTCGAGCTTCCCTGAAACAGGGGTGACATTGGTTCACTTTGTCTTTTTCACAATTTCACCCTTTTGAGGGAAGGTCGGCAAAAGTTGCATGGTTTATGTTCATTTGAGATTCAGATTTCAATTTGTAAGCACGCATGCAGCATTTGTAAGTGCCTGCTTGTGGACATGCATTTCATATGAATCATAAATGTTAATATACCTTTGCAACTCAGATTACACATGGACTCTCTGCTCCGTGTCCCTGCATGACAACCACAGTTACTGATCGTTTGTACATACAATGGTAACTTAGGTAGATTTCGTACTTTTCTATAAAAATTATATAAAATGCCTTCATCAAAATACAAAAAAAAGTCCATACATAATACATGTAACATATTACAAGTGTGTAAAGTAATGAAAATAAGAATAAAGTGAAGTTAGCGCTGCTTCTTACAACCTCGAGCAGCTTATTCTGTCAGACAGATTTTGCTTGTTAACAGTGCAGAGCAGAGCCACGACTATCCAAGCTTGTCAATCGAGCCTACCTCATCAATACAGAGGCTCCCAGTATACAAACCTTATTCCATCCTGTATTATTTATTAACGCAGATACATAATATATTCTTAAAAATCGCATTCTACACAATCTTATGTAAGAAAAAAATGTAAAGCTCGAAAATGTGAAAGTTGTTTTTCATATTTTCAAAATCAACAACTAACACTCATAACCCACATTGGTTCAGAGTCATACAAACATTGCTCATATAGAAATGACCTCCGATGGAGATAAGACAAACAAGCGCTAAGGGGGCGTTATGTAGATACAGTCACATTTTTTTTAAATGATTACTTAGATTCTTTCCGGGCAGTTTCGCCCATTGCTCCGATGGGCATTATCAGCGGTTGACTAGTCGCTGTGATCTTCTTACAGGATCTGCTGTACTAGAAACAACGCCAGCCTTTGGAATAGTACATAGTCCGAAAAAAAGTGATTGCTGTGTCAACAAGAACCGGCCGTGAAAGCTTCAATGTACAATTAATGATTACTCTTGATAATGACCTGAATATTGAAGGTCGAAAGTACTTGAGGCAGATAAATATATTGTGAAAATAAAACTATGTTTTGAAAAAAATATTTTTATTTTAAATTAATGATTAAGTACTTAATCAGCGAGCTAGGCAGCTCGGATAATCGAGGTTCTGCTGTATTTAATTTATATATCACATCTACACGACTCACATAAGTATAAGTAAGTTTAGGTAGGAAAGTATATTTTTATCATTTGCAAAATTATAAAATGTATAAAGGTGGTTTCATTTGAAAGAAATATATCTATAAAAGTGTACATACTGTGAAATTAATGAATTTTTAATGAATAGTTATTATATGATTAAGAGAGTGAGGTGGAAACACGAAGTTCACACCAAGTATAACGTTTTAAGTTCAACTCAACCATAGTGTTTTACCACAAGCTATAATCTAAGTTGCGATGACATATATCGACATTAAATGCTCATATTTAATGCATGCCTACAAGCAGGCACATGTAAGTTCGCGCTCACAAATGCTGCATATGTACATACAAAATAAACCATACCTCACATGAACATCAACATTACAACTCGTACCGCGTTTGCCTGAAACCGCGGTGGCATTGGCCAAAAGTGATTCAAGTTTTAACAGCATGGGCGGTCAGCCTCATACCAACCTATAAGTCAAGGAAATTAGGATAGGAGGTGGTATATAGAAACTGCTTCTATCCCCACCTTAAAGGTTAAACTGAATAAGCGCTGATTCACTGATTTGAGAAATCATGGATTAAATATTTTATTGGTGGTAACTTCTCATATCTGTGGTAAGCCATTATTAATCATGACAACCTCCTTAACTACAGGATTTTCACATTTTTTTAGTGTTTTCTCTAGTAGATTGTGCGTTTATCTGAGAAACCCTAGTTGGCTTAATACGTCACTTATTCACTTGTACTTTTAAGGTATGGAAATCATTATTTATTCTTACAGATGTTTGTTTTTTTTGTTTGTACACAGAAAATGTACAGTAACTAAGACGACAGCACCTCCCGTGAGTGTATTAATTTCCATACAAGTGTGGTGAACGCTATGTTTGAGAGTTATAAACTTGGCCGCCGCTGCGTTGGCAGAGTGCGGAGTAACTAGTAACTAGCAGTAAGCATTGAATAGTTGTCTAACATTTGCTGTACATAAGATATACATAAGTTTAGTGTTTACTTTAACTGTGATGATGTATTGATATTTCTTTTACTTGAAATATATATAAATGTATAATTAAACACAAACAATGTTACGTGAGTTGTTTCATTACAAGTAACCCTTCCCTACCATCATCGAAAGATATTTAGGGCCTGTTGCAACAACCTCCAATCAATATTTGATTGACACTTCAAATTTGATTGCTTAATTCTGGTAAGGACTTCGGTTAAATATTTCTCGGAAGTGGGTAATAATATGACAAAATTTGCACAGGAAATATAATTTACATCAGCGAACTTACGTATAGGCAACCATTTTTTTATTTGATGGGAGAAATTACTCAATTTTTATTTTTGTCTGATTGGAGCTTGGTGCAACAGGCCCTTAATATTAATTGGAGCAGCTTGATTATTATATTATGTTTTTTGAATTAAAAATCAGAGCAGGAAAAAAGTGTGCTGGCGAAACCGGACTTGATAGAGTGCCGTAATCGGGCACAACACGAGTAGGCAGGCTAGTAATATAAAAAATGCAAGTTGCTGGTATGGTCCATCTGATAAGCCGTCGACACTCAAATTTGCATATTTGATACAAGCGCAAGTTCGAACCCCGCTTGCGCCGTGTCCTATCGACAATAACCTTGACCCTGGTGCAATTATAAATTAATTAAATAGTCATTAGGTAATTATAAATTGATAAACTTTTTAGAGTTTGTGAACTAACGCATTGAAACTTCTTTTTTATGAGAAGATATATTTTTTTAAAAAACACATGAGTTGCAGAGGTTCACAAGCCTGGTAGTAAAGTCTCTATATCCAGGGCCGGCGCATGGGTAGGGCGCGGTTGGGCGACCGCCCAGGGCGCCAGGTATAATAGGGTGTCTCAGGCACCCCTTTTTATGTTTTTCGTATGGATTTGAATGGTGGACAGGGGGCGCCTTAGAAATCTCGCCCAGGGTGCTGGTAGTGCTAAAACCGTTACTGTCTAAATCAATCACGCTATGAGAAATGAGAAATATCGCCTTCTCCGTCTTATCATGCAGGGTAAGATTGAAGGGAGAAGATCTCGGAGACGACGAAGGACATCATGGCTGAAAAACCTGCGACAATGGTTCAACAAAAGCACCAAATCCCTGTTTCGAGCAGCAGCATCCAAGGTGAAAAAAGCTGTGATGATTGCCAATCTTCGATAGAAGCCGCACCAAAAGAAGAAGAATAGTTATGTCACATCAGAAACAGAAGTAAATGAAACACTGTTTCTTACAAAAATATGAATTTATTACATTGAACATGGTAAGCTATTGGTAGACATCAGGGACAAGCCCTCCACAGAGGCAAGACTAGCTGCCTCACTAGTTGCGTGTGGGATAGAAGTGCCTTCATGATGTAGAGGAAACCCTGTCCTCCCTTAGCTGCTGCAGCTCTAGTTGTGCTCTGGTTCACTGGTTGTGTGTGGGGTAGAGGTGCTCGTAGCCTGCCTTCATGATGTAGAGGAAGTTTGTGTCCTCTCCCAGCTCCTGCAGCTCCGGGGACAGCAGCAGCTCCTTCAGCGGACACAGGTACTCACACAGCTCACAGTCTGCAACACACAAACAGCAGTGAAACACTGGGGGACATCATGCCACTCATTGAGTAATAACACAAACTAACTTACTGCATTGATATATACTATCTACCACTTTTGTCTCAGTCCTGTCAAACATTGCAGTTGTGCAGTCATAGAAAAAATGTTTTTAAGTTGACACAACAATCACTTTTTTCGGACTATGTAGCCGTGGTCTGGTTGATTTATTCCGGACAGTTTCGCCCATTGCTCCGATGGGTGAAACTGTCCGGAATAAATCAACCAGACCACGGCTACATAGCCAGAAAAAAGTGATTGTTGTGTCAACAAGTACCGGCCGTGAAAGCTTCAATATACAATTAATGTTTTTAAGTGTCGAATTCTATGTTTTCTTGTTTTCTCCATTTTGTGTTTTGACACCAAATTACAACACATGCCATAATGTCTTAAAATAATGCCTTTTTCCTTGAAAATTCATCAATTTTATCGATCACAAGATTTATACCGCATGCGTCTATGTTCGGACTGCTCCGGGCACAGTACACACGCGGCAATGCTGCCACCTTTCTAGAAACATTTTTACATTCGCCCGAGTGTTTTTGTACACATGAAAATGCAACTGTGCAGTTCTTTGTTCTCTTTCTTACTAATGACCATTTTCATAAGTAGGTTGAAACAGATATATATATTGTCTATTCTCATTAAAATAATTTCTATCCCACTTATATCATAAGTCAATGATGCCACTGGTCGAGAAGAATAGTGGCAGAATGTGTTGTGTGTGTGATGGCTGCTAGTCTCACCCAGCAGGTTGACGGCCATGACGACCTTGAAGAACATCTTCTCCTGTACGGTGTCCAGGGGTGCATCCATATGAAAGTCCTGCCACTGGTCGCGCAGGATGGTGGCGCACCAGATGCGGCGCCGAAGCTCCCCCACCCCCTGCTCCTCCTCCCCCTCACCCTCCACCAGCTCACACAGCTCCAGGGCGCGCATGTAGTCATACTCAGTCAGGCCCCGACCCTCGTAGCTGATGTACATCTGCAGATAACAAATGCATATTAGTCTGAGGAAGGAAAAATTTAAAGGACTCACCAAATTTCAGTTTGATCTGCTTAGATTTTTCTTTGTTTTTTCTTCTGTCAATCGCATGTGTCAAGAAAACACAGAAACTCTTCTTCTTCTTCCTCTTGTTATAGATGTAGGATCTGTTTATTGCGGAACTTCCTCCTGTGATGCAGAAGACCAGCTGTTCTTCCATCTTTTGGGAGGGCCACCTGGTAGACGCTGGCTGTCCGGTATCTCCTGTGCCACGACTCGGGCTATCCTTCCTTGAACAACAGCCTTGATGAACAGTCTGCGGAACAATTTATGTCTAGCAGCTGTCAGTGTCACTGACGTCACTGACGTCACTGTCCATGACGCGCAGGCTGTCCTGCTGCAGGCCGTGCCCCGCCAGCAGCGCAGCGGGCAGCAGGTGGTGCGAGCAGAGCAGCAGCTGCCTGCCCCTGCCCTGACTTATAATAAGATATGCATGTGGTCCCCTCACGTCCACTATCTCTGCGGGCTCCATGACGCGCAGGCTGTCCTGCTGCAGGCCGTGCCCTGCCAGCAGCGCAGCGGGCAGCAGGTGGTGCGAGCTGAGCAGCAGCTGCCTGCCACTGCCCTGCAGCACCTCAAGCTGAGCGCTCGCTGCCTCTCCCGAGTCTGCTTCCGCTGCCAGCGCACACAGCTTGCTTAGCGAGGACTGCACCTGCAACACAACAACAATGGCATCAGTCCATCGGTCCGTAGTCTAGTGTTAACACTTCACACTCGTAAATGGAAGGATGTGGGTTCGAATCTCGTTCGAGCACAAAAAATATACCATTTATATTTTCAAATATGCTTCTCACTGGGTGAAAAATTCATATACCTTTACTAAAGACCGGTCATTAAAAGTCCATCCAGCCTTACAGCAACTGGGTCTTGCTTGAGAATTGGCGCTTTCTATAGCGACGGCCACGCGTACAGAGGGCGCTTGCGGTGTGATTCACACAAAGACAGCGCTCACCAAATAAATCATCCTAATATTATTGCTGGCCTAATGGCATGCTGGTGTGTGTCGAACAATCCATTCCAAGATGGTTTGGGCATATGGAGAGAATGAATGAGGAAAGACTGACGAAGAAAGTATATGTTGGTAGAATAGATGGATGTCGTGGTAGAGGAAGACCGAGAAAGGTATGGATGGACCAAATATCCGAAATTGCGAATGAATGGAATATCCAGAGTCATAATAAAAGAAGAGCTTGTATGAAGAAGGTTATGACTCTGGAGGAAATGAAAGAAGTATGTAAGGACAGAAAGAAATGGCGGTTGATCTGTGATGTTGGCGGCTAGGGTTTGTTAAAGTGAAATTGGTTTTATGATTTTTTTTTTTATCCATGTATATATTGTTATTTATTGATTTAAAAAAAAAAAAAAATGTAATTTGTCATGTATGTTCCTTGACTTATAGGTTGTTATGCGGCTGACCACCCATACTGTAAAAAATGGTTCACTTTGCCAATGTCACCCCTGTTTCAGGGAAGGACGGCAAGAGTTGCAGGGCTTATGTTCATTTGAGATTGGGTTTTTATATTGTAGGTCCACATGCGGCATGTGTTAGCGCGAAATTATACATATCTGCTTGTGGGAATGCATTTAATATAAATCTTAAATGATATATATCTTTACAGCTTAGATTAGAAGTATGGGGTATATTCTCGAATACGCGAGAACCAACGGTATGAGCCGTATAAATAGAGGCGGCGGTTGTGTGAGAGCGAGAGTCGCTTTGAACATTTTAACCCGAAGACTGTAGGCAAAGAGTGAAGAGTGAACACTACATTGTTGTAACCTTTACTGTGAAAAATAAATTTAAATCGCATTTTATCAAGTAAAGTCATAATATTATTATTATTACGGTCATCCTGTCCACGGAGTCAGTCTCCTGCTGCGCCAGGCTGTGCAGCTGTTGCGCCGCCTGCAGCCAGCGCTGCTCCCTGAGCTGCTGCAGCCACAGCAACTGCTGCCTCAGCTGCTCCTGTTCCCCCCCAGGGGCGGCCAGCCACTTGCTGAGCAGGCCGCTGTGCTGGGGGAAGCCGCGCAGCAGGGAGGCGCGCCCCGCCCCCCCTGCAGACACCAGCCAGCTGAAGGCACTCTCACAGAAACCCTGCAACACATTCAGCATCCTAATAATTAGCATTTATTCATAAAATGTTTTACAGTAAGTCGGAGATTGTTAGCGCTTGTGAAAGAACTCCATAGATAAAAAAATCACAGTACACCTTATTTTTGGCCATGAACCGCCAGCTCGTCGCCTTAAAGTCATAAGGAATTTAGCTGAATAGCGCTTCAGATGCACTTCAGACTCCAGGTAACCAGTCTCCATTAATCTTAGACTGGAGGATCCCCACGAGCTTCTGTACACGAAGACTACAGGGGAAAAACAAGGAATGTCAACAAAAATAAGAAAACAATCTACTAATGCTATATAGTGGCATCTGTGTGTATCTAAAGCTCTGAAAAATTTGTAATACAACAACAGTCACTATCACAGTTTATGGCGGTATTTCCGATTTTTTGTGACAGGCAATAATCATGAGAAATACAGACTTTCACATTTTTAATTATGATTCACTCAAAATGTTCTTCAACTGACATTCCTTGTTCTTCCGCTGTAGTCTTCATATGCCAGGTACATGTGTGTACTCACCATGTTGTGTAGCTTGTTCATGAGCTGGTGCAGCTTCTCCCTCTGCTGGGACTTCTCGCAGATGCTCACCAGGAGGTCAAAGTCCAGGAACTTCTCTGCCAGCTCCAGGGACAGATCGTACTCCTCGTCATCCACTGGAACATCATATCCCAACTATAAGCACAAATCTGTTAAGGCCACGGCAACCACTTCAGTTGAAGTGGGGGTTTCCCAGCTCCAGTGGGGGCTGGTACTTATTTCTTGTGAAGGCTGAGTAAACCTTGCCGGTATTTTATTTTAGGTTTAGAAATCATCAATCAACGGAAAATCATTTCTGACACCCTCGGTGGAATTCAAACCCGAGCTCACGGCATGGAATGCAAGCACTCTACCATTGAGCTATCGACCAGCTCAAGTAAATAAATCAAATTGTGAAGAAAAACTTAGTGCTATTCTTAGACATTTTAGTCGTTCGTTGAGCCCACGCTTTGACAAACTAATGATACATTTGTATGAAGACCTGTCAATCCAAGATGGCCGCAAGTGAACAGCTGATTTGTCTTTATATTATTATTACCAAATTTCGGTAGGTAAGAATGACCGTGGTGATGAGACTTCCAGCCCAGGCATCATTTGTTTGTAAAAGCGTGGGCTCAACGGACGACCAAAATGTCTGAGAATAGCATTGTGAGTGTTTTATTTTTACAATAGTAATTCAAAAGATTGTCTATCAAGCATTGAAATTGCAAACCAGCAAAAAAATGTACAAATACAGACTACGAAATTAATATTTTCAAATATGCTTTTTGCTGGGTTGAAAATTCATAAAACCTTTACCAAAGACCGGTCACTAAAGGTCCATCCAGCCTTATAGCGACTGGATCTTGTTTGAGTATTGGCGCTTTGTAGCAACGCCCAAGCTCGTAAACAACACCTCTGCGGCACTACAACAGGTGTCATAGACCCCTAGAGTCTCTGAAATCTAGGGAGTCTCCCGCACAGGATTTAAAAAAAAAAACTATATTATACCGCTCACCCAGAGGTTGTATCATGCTAGTCCTGATGTTGGCGTAGTGTTTCCTTGCTGCTTCCGCCGTGTCTGCATCTCCCTCGCACGCCTCCTGCGCCAGGGAGAGGGAGAGGGAGGCCAGGCTGCCGGCCTGTGCGTAGAGCGCCCCGCGGTCACTGGGGCCGGCCGCGCGCGCCCGCTGCACGGCCAGGCGCTGCAGCTCCCTCAGGGCCTGCTGCAGGGACCGCGGGCCCTCGCACGAGGTCCAGGTGACCTGGCCCAGACGCAGGGAGGCCGCGCTGCTGGACACGGCGAACTGCTCGGCCTGCTGCTGACGCTGCCGCACCACGTCCTGCATTACTGTCTGGAACACAACGTCATTCCTTACATCACAAAAATCTTATTTGGTCAGTAGTCTAGTGGTTAACACTTCATTAACCTGATGGTGGATGAAACTTCGGACTTGTGATTGGAAGGTAGAGGGTTAGAATCCTAGCGGAGCATGAAAAAGACACTACTATAATATGTCTACAATGTTGTGTCTAAGTTGGTAGGTACCTACATACCTACCCAGCCGCATAACTGTTTGGGATAGCAGCCATGACGGGGAGACTGAGCATGCGCTACAGTGAATAATTTTTTACACATTTTTTTGAAGTAGAATAATAGAGATCTTGAATTGTAGTTTCTTTAAAAACTTCTGCAAAACAATTATCTGTTATTTTAAAGTTTAATAAAAGCTAATACAGTTTAATATTCTACACACTTTACGAACTTATAAATTTTTTATTTAAAAAATTAATCTGCCTTTACCAAAGACCAGTCACCAATTGGGTCGTGCTTAAGTATTGGCACTTTGTAGCGACGACCAAGCTCATAAACAACACCTCTGCAGCACTATAAGAAGTGTTGCAGGCCCCTAGAGTCTCTCAAAAAAAAAATGTTATTGGTTGCTAAGGACGGCAGCCCCATATAACACTGGGTAGAGAGGGAAAGAGAGGGAGAGTTATCCAAGGAACGAATGAAAAAAGACTAAAGAGTGCTGAAGGGTGTGACCGTGAAAGAATGAGCCTATAAGGCGATGTGGCTTACTATGAGGATGGTGTTGAGCTTGGTGATGAGCTGTGTGAGGGAGACGGCTGCAGCGTCCTGCTCCAGCGCCCACTGCGCCGCCCGCACCAGGGCCTCCCCCACGCTGCTGACGCTCTTGTAGAACAGGTCAGAGGGAGACAGCGCGCCACACTGCAGCAGCTCCTCCTCCTCCCTGCTCGACACCACCTGGACACACAAACAATAATTAAATAAAATTTGAGTTTGTATATTTACACAGTGAAAATTCATTTTTATGAGAAAGCATATTTAAAAAAAAAAAGAGTTCTAACAAATCAGCTGATAAGAAACAACATCTCTCAAGAGAAATAACATGAAGATAGCAGTTATTCCCGGCGAAATATAAGGTGTGCCAACTGTTATCTCCTTTTCTAAGAGAAAGCTGTCAGTAAAATAGACCCTGCGTCAACAGAGCTAAATATATATTATGAAAGCGCCTCTAGTGGGCAAGTCAGAAAGCTTGGGGATTGGCTATATAAGCCCATACAAGCCAAGCTAAAGGCAGCTAGCTAACGAGCTACCTTGAAAGGTCTTGAGGCAGTACAAAAGATCAATACCAGCTTCCTTGGGGTCCGGTCGATAGCTCAGTTGGTAGAGTGCTTGCATTCCATGCCGTGAGCTCGGGTTCGAATCCCACCGAAGGTGTCAGAAATGATTACCCGCTTCGGTGTTTATTTCAAACCCCAAAATAAAATACCGGCAAGGTTTGCTCAGCCTTCACAAGAAATGAGTACCAGATCTTTCAGGAGCTGGGAAACCCCCCCTTCAACTGAAGTGGTTGGCGTAAGGCCGGCCCCCTTACCTGTAAAAATAAATAGGTTCAAATCGCCACATGCGACCCCTTCGGGGATAACGCGGCAAGAAGTTACACTATATGTGTAGCTTAGTTGCGTTTGCGTTGCGTTGGGGCAGTATTGTTGGACTGTACTACTTAGTACTGAGGCTAGACGCCAGCTTCCTTGAGAGTCTTGGGGCAGTGTCAATACTGTCAATACTTTGACAGTATTGACACTGACAAAGTGAGGTTATTATACACAAACTCTTGTATTATTATGTAGGTTTAGGTACAGTAAAATAAATAAATACTTGAAAGACAAAATTATGTTATAGTTGTATTTTCAGAAACTGAGCATGTATCATCTCAAGTAGGTATAATAATCTATTATCTAAGTTGCAAAGATATATTAACATTTAAAGCTCATATCAAATGCATGCCCACAAACAAGTACGTGTAGCTCGCGCTTACAAATGCTGAATGTGTATCTAATCTAATCTAATCTAAGCTGCAAGGATATATATCATTTAAGATTTATATTAAATGCATTCCCACAAGCAGACATGTATAATTTCGCGCTAACACATGCCGCATGTGGACCTACATTATAAAAACCCAATCTCAAATGAACATAAGCCCTGCAATTCTTGCCGACCTTCCCTGACACAGGGGTGACATTGTCAAAGTGAACCATTTTTTACAGTATGGGTGGTCAGCCTCATACCAACCTATAAGTCAAGGAATACAAATAATAAATAAGATGTAAGTATATAATAACAACAAAACCCTCAAAAGAAATCTATCCAAAAAAAGTCAATACCAAATAGTACTTTCGATTTATGTTATTTTCAAGAAGATACTCATGTGTGATAGGTGTGATACACACAAAAACAGGGCTCACGTAATTAATCATCCAATATTATTACTATTATTAAGATAGCAGTAATGTTTGTTGACGTCACAGTCACCTGCTGTATGATGTTGTCTATGAGGTGCTGGTGCTGCGGCTGCTGCTGCAGGTTGCGCAGGCAGGTGGCGGCCAGCAGGCGCTCCTGCAGGCCCCGCAGCAGCAGCACGGTGGGCGCGCCCCCCGCCCCGCCCCCCGCCTCCCTGGCGCCCCCCAGCCGCGCCCACAGCCCGCTGGCGCGCAGGAAGTCCAGCAGCAAGCTCAGCGCGCGCCGCTTGTCCTGCAGCTGCAGCGCTATCTGCAGAGAGCCCGAGCTGCCCAGGGCCGCGCCCCCGCCCCCCCTGCCCGCCTGGCTCCATCTACACAGACACATGCACAACATTCAACATACTTCTTCTTCCCCTTTTTCTTATTTATTTCCCTATTTCTTATTGCATAGGGTTGTGACCATTGTGAAAGCAACCACTCTTCTCCAACTCTCTCTTGACTGCTGCTGCCTTCACTTGATCGGTCTATCATGTGGGGTATCTTCCAACTCCTCTCTTCCCCTCCAAGTTACCAATTACAACCAGTCGTTTCACTTTGTTCGTTCTTCACCGGTCTCCATCCTCAGCTTCAGGGGTAGCTGGTTCCAGCACAACGGTCCCGCTGAGCCAAACGCCCTATCCCCAAAGCCCGTTCTGCTCCGTCAAGGTGGCATTTTCAGCCTGTTGATAGCATCACCTCTCGCTGAGCAAAGGGTGCACCGCTTACCAACAATCTCCTCAACTTTACACAGTTCAGTCAAATAAGATGGGGCCACTCCTCTGAGAATTTTGAATACCATATACCTGGGATCACTGTTGGGCACGTCGTTGATGAGGTCCGTGGCGATGGCCAGCACCGTCCTGTCCAGCAGAGCGTCCACCCGGGGGGCCTCCTGGGGGAAGGTCTCCTGCAGCAGCCTCCTGCTGGCGCTGTGCTGGCGCCCCACATGATGCAGGAAGGCGGCCTTGAGCAGCTCCTGGGGACTCTGCCCCCCCACCCCCACGGCCAGGGGGTCCAGCGAGTACAGGGACAGCTGACCCTCTGCTTGCAAAGCTGCGCCAGACAGAACACTGCAACAAGCAGCGGGAACACAGGTTTGAATACAGAAAAGGATTAAAGAAAATACTGCACACAAAGAGCCATGATGCCCTTGAGATGGTCTTCTACTTCTTCCTTTAATAGATCTGCGGGGAAGCCCCCACTTCAACTGAAGGTCCCTTCTATAATAATCTATACTGCAAAGATATGTTAACATTTAAGGCTTACATTAAATGTTAACATATCATACTAATATTACCGACATTCGGTAGGTAAGAATTACCGTGGTGATGAGACTTCCAGCCCTGGCAGAATGCATTTTATGTGTGATGGCCGCGACTGCATAATGCTACTCACTTGTCTGCTGCGCTGCTGTCATTGGGCATGACTGAGATGACGCCGTGCTGCCTGGAGAAGAACACGGCCACGCCGCTGTACAGGCCGGCCCCCAGCAGCTGCTCCCCCAGGGGCGCCAGCTCCACCAGGTCCGCCTTCTCACTGCCCGACACTGCACACACAACAACCAGTCAGGGACACATGTGGGAGCATGGAGCACAATATACGCACACAGCTAGACAAAGCTTGTTGGAGATTTCCTGGATGGTGTGATTCACAAGTGCTGAGGTTCTTTCCCATATGAATAGGTACTAGAGCCAAACTCCTGATTTATTTATTGAAAACAACATAAACAAGACAACATGACACTTCCAGACCATATAGTTATAATGTTGACAAAAGGATGTAATAAAAGTAATATAATTCAATATTTTATACAAAAAAATCATTACAATATTACTATTATCAGTATTACTCCATCATTCATCTTTCTAGCAGCCTTCCATTCACGCTTCCATTCACTTCAGTACACAGCTAGCAAGGCTGAGAGAACAATGCTGATGGTGCAGCTCCCTGTACTGATTAGACATGCTGGTACTCACTGCTCTGCACGATGATGTTGGCGTGAGTGTAGATGAAGGCGTGCGTGGGAGTGGCCAGCAGGCGCACACCTGAAGTGGGCAGGGGTAGCGAGGGCTGCAGGGGCAGCACGCTGATCAGCTGCCCTGCCGAGCCATCGCTGCAGCATGTGGACATGTGCACTGCAACACAACACAGGTATGACAAACCTTTCGCCAATATAGTGATGCATTTACTTTATTTAGTTTTAATTCAGCACTAGGTTGAGAATGTGATTCTAACTAGGTGTAGAAAGATTTCCGATATACGGCTTTATGACCGGTACAGGCTGTGTTGATCAGATTTTTACTCTATGTATGAACTTGTTGAAAAACAATTGCAGGTGAGCTTTGGGCAGACTTGCAATGCCGTTATAACATGGTTAGATTATACATGATAATCAACCATTGGATGAATGAAGACTACAGGGGAAGAACAAAGAACGTCAGTTTAAGAACATTTTGAGTAAATCAAAATTATAAATTTGAAAGTCTGTATTTCTCATAGTTATTGCCTGTCACAAAGAACCGGAAATGTTCTTTGTGACAGGACTGTTGTTGCATTACAAATTTTGCAGAGCTTTAGATACACACAGATGCCATTCGATAGCATTCGAGATGTGTTTATACCGAAAAATGCTTCGGATCTCTTGGCGTGATCGAGTCACCAATGAAGAAGTCCTTCAACGAATGCGCACTACAAAGGAGCTCCTGCCTACCATTAAGCAGAGAAAGCTAATGTACTTCGGTCACATTATGAGAAATGAGAAGTACCGTCTCCTTCATCTTATCATTCAGGGTAAGATTGAGGGGAGAAGATCTCAGGGACGCCGAAGGACATCGTGGCTGAAGAACCTGCGACAGTGGTTCGGCAGAAGCACCAAGTCCCTATTTCGAGCCGCAGCATCAAAACTCAAAATAGCTATGATGATCGCCGATCTTCGTTAGAAGTGGCACAAGAAGAAGAAGAAGATGCCACTAGATGGCATTAGTAGATTATTTTTGCTAGCATTCCTTGTTTTTCCCTTGTGGTCTTCAAATATTGTGATGATAGATAAATAGTGGAGTTCAGATATAGATGAGTTAAAGTAACAATGTCTGGTTGGTCCTCCTCACCTATGGCATATCTGGCTGGTGCTGCCCGGGCAGTGTTGGTTGCCGAGGTGAGCAGCAGCACACCACTGCTCCAGGGCTGGATGTCCAGCACACTCACCTCCAGGCAGGAGGCATCGCCTGCAACACAACAACTCATATAGACATGACCTATGTAACTGTCACTGATTCATTTAATACTACAAGCAATTCTTACAGGCTTATGCAATAGCTTTCTTTTTATTTCAGTGCCACTTCTCACAAAGATTGTTGATCATCATGGCTATTTTCACTTTAGATGCTGCGGCTCAAAATAAAAAAGGTTTTTGTTAAACCACTGATGCACATTTTTCAATATCCATCGTCGTCCCTGAGTTCTTCTCCCCTCAATCTTTCATTGTATAAGATGGAGAAGGCATTTTTTTTTATTTCTCATAACTTGAAAAAAGTACATCAGCTTTCTCTGTTTGATGATTGGCAGAAGTTCTTTAGTGGTATTCATGCATTGGAGGACTTCCTCGAACGTATCCCGATCACGCCAAGAGATCCGAAACATTTTCCGGTAAACTCTTTTCAAATGCTTCTATTCCGCTACACTGCCTGTTTGAGCGTTAATTACTTTATTTCATGCAGAGCAATCGGAAAGACATAGCACTTCAACATATGCTTACGTCTTAGTACATCTCTAATGATCAAAAAAGAATTTCAAATCTGTATCCAGCTTTAAAATCACAGAAGCCCTGACCTCCTGTGCTGCCGTGTGCCTGGGACAGCAGGGGCTGCAGCTCTGCCTCCAGCAGCAGCCCCTCGCCCCCCCCCAGCTGCCACAGCTGCAGGCCCAGCCCCGCCACCATGCACACCAGGGACTCCCCCACACACACCACGCCCACCAACTTCTGGAATACACAACAACAGGAAGCAGGTAATACACTGGTTATTTTTAGTCTAACAGAATAGCTACTTCTCTACAAAATTTTAAATGAAATCAAATATTCATTTATTGATTTATATTATGCATTTTCCCTACCAACACAGCCAGGTGTCCGTCGACAACATCAGAGGAATTACAGTAATTTAATGCAAGGTTATAATGATGCAGGGTGTTACGGTTTCATGTGGATGAGCCGAGGGCATAGCGGAGAAGAAGAGAGAGGAGACGCGGCGGCTGAGGCCTCCCAGCCAGCCTGCGGAGTCCCTCAGGGTGCGGCTCAGCACACTGTAGCGACCTGCTGCAACAACAGTACACAACATCAGGACAAGCTACAGGCTTATCACCAGTAACACACAATGAAAATCTAAATTACAGTAGCAATAGCACATAAAAATGTTTTTGAGGTCGACTACCTGAAGCAATAAGAAGCTTGCTCTCGGCTTAGCAAATGTTGGGAACAGAACACAGGAGATGAGCCAGTAAAAGAAATCAGAGCGGTATCATCAGTATAAGAGACAATGATAATAAATATATGCTTGACCACATATGGATAAGAGCCCTTGCAGTGATCTTCCTGTATTGGTGTTGTAGGGAAGTCATCATCATTGCAGCGATAAGACAAGAGGTAGCCTGCTAGACTTACTGTGGGTGTTGTTGTGCACGGTGAGCAGCAGCAGCGTGCACGTGGTGGTGGCCAGCACGCACGTGCAGGGCTGCGTGAGTGTGTGCGCGTGTGTGTGTGTGTGCAGCAGCTTGTCGCTCTCCTGGCCGTG
This sequence comes from Agapetus fuscipes, assembly GCA_951799405.1. Taxonomy (NCBI): domain Eukaryota; kingdom Metazoa; phylum Arthropoda; class Insecta; order Trichoptera; family Glossosomatidae; genus Agapetus; species Agapetus fuscipes. The sequence goes on from OX637359.1 coordinate 10,130,600, forward strand.
CAGATCCGCGGTGTCCTCCCAGTAGCCGCCCTCGTGGGAGACCAGCGGCCAGTAGCGCACCACCCCCTCGGGAGACACGCCCATGCAGGAGGGGACCTCAACACACATCAACAAATATTCTCAAACCATTCTCATATTTACTGATATATCCTCTCCGCCTACATATATCCAACAGATAGGTAGGTACATAAATGTTAGGGAGCAGTGACCTTTTTAATTTAAACAAAACCTTTTCTTTGTTGTAAATTTGTGAGTCATGTGAAAAAAAAATGAATTTTCGTTTTTAGGCTCGTAATTTTCAAGGTCAACTTCAAATATATTTTTCTGAAATATTCACAAACGAAAATTAATGCTTTGAGTTTATTGATGAGTAGTTTAATCCAATAAGATAATGTTAAACACTATTTTCGATCTTATTTCTGTGTGAATACTAAAGAAAAATTGCGATAAGTACATAAAGTGCTGATCAACGTTTTGGCAGTTGAGAGGTTAAGCATATTATTTATTTATTAGCTATAGCTTATGCAGTTACCTGCGCATCTCCCGCAGTGTAGACGCACACCAGGTCCGCGCTGTGAGCCAAGTCAGTCTGTGGCAGCGTGAGCTCATAGCAGGTGGGGGGGACGGGGGGCGTGGCGGGAGAGGGGCGGTACTGCCACACCAGCAGGCGGCGGCCACACACCACCCACGCCCACCCACACACCGACAGCCTGGAGGAGATGCATGCACTGCCTGCAACACACACACACACACATAGAGCGATAATTCTTCCATCAAATGAAAATCCATAGAAGTCCTCATCAGCATTGTCTCTTATTCATATTCCAGTAGAACTGTAACATTAACTCTGTCGCCGTTCCGCTAGGGGTGACCAGAGCCTCTGCAGAGCTTCGTCCATTTCTTACTATAATAATAATAATAATAATAATATCAGGCTAATTTATTTTAAATTACAAATGATAAGAGAGCGCCGTTTTTGTGTGTGTCACACCTCAAGGGCCCTCTCCGATCATGGATAAGACTTTGTAAAAAGGTTTGTCTTGAGTGCTCCGCGAAACACATCCATAGATTCGGAGTTCTTCACTCCGGGTGGCAGTCTGTTCCACTCCACCGGACCCGCAACACGGAAAGCGCGGTCTCCGAAATTTGTACGAATCTGACGGCGTGGCGGAACCAAATTGACTACTTCATCGCCCGCGGATCTGAGTGTCTGCCTCCTTATACCCATCATGTAGTGTTTTTAACAGCGGAGTGATGTGAGCGAATTTGGGTATCCCGAATATGAGTCTTGCTGCCGAATTCAACACAGATTGAAAGCGATTGAACTGCTTCTTTGGCTGACCACTATAAAGCGTCGAACAATAGTCAATCCGAGACATCACAAACGCGCCCACTAGGGTCTTGACTGCATCTGACGGTAAACACTTTCTATCCTTACATACGTCTTTCAATTCATTCATATCCATCACCTTTTTTATGCATTTTCTTTTTTTACGCTCGCTTTGTACATCCCATTCTTTCACAATCTAACAAAAATAATAAATTAAATCAGGAAATTAAAAAAAAAATGTGATTTACACAAAAACAATTCATTTTGTCTTTGGCCCTACTCACCAGGCGGAGGGATATATATGACATACATGACCAGTCTGTAGTCTAGTGGGTAACACTTTGGGAGCGTGATTGGAAGGTAGTGGGTTCGAATCCCGACAAAAAAAAAAAAAAAATTCAAATATATTCTTCCCTGTTTGAAAAATTAATCTGACTCTAACATAGGCCGGTAACCATAGGTGCATCCAGCCTTACAGCAACTGGGTCTTGCTTGAGAATTGTCGCTTTCTAGAGCGAGAACCAAGCTCGCAGAGGGTCGTTGAGGTGTGATTCACACAAAAACGGCCCTCACTAAATGAATCATCCCAATATTATTTTGGTATGGACTTTGGTATTTCTTGACTTATAGGTTGGAATGAGGCTGACCTCCCATACTGTAAAAAATGGTTCACTTTGCCAATGTCACCCCTGTTTCAGGGAAGGTCGGCAAAAGTTGCAGGGTCTCTATTCATTTGAGGTTTTGATTTTAATTTGTAAGTTCACATTCAGCATTTGTAAGCGCGAACTTATACTTATCTGTTTTTGGGCGTGCATTTGATATGGGATTTCAATGTTAACATATATTTGCAACTTAGATTATAGATTATTATCGTACGGACAACATTAGACCAGACTTGAAAGTAGGTAGGACAACAAACTCACTGTCGGCAAATGTCAGTGTCTCAGTGACCAGCACGGGCAGCGGGACTCCGAAGCTCTCCACCGTGTTCAGGGAAGTCTTCAGCACGGTCTGCGCCACCTGGCTGGAGCGCGCCGAGGAGTTCAGCTTACTGCAAACATAAACAAACAACAAGGTACAACATTTTGAGGTTAGGAAACTAGAGGTATGTTTTGGCGGGGAAATACCTCTGGTTCCTGAAGCTGGAGAGCAGGGACGTCCTCTTGCCTGTGACCGCTTGGCTCACTTTGGGGGAGAAGGGGCTGCTGACGCCTCCAGGACTTACAAAACTACTCTCCATTATCCGGCACTCAAATTTTTAATGACAGTTTGAAGTTAAACATGAAGGTAGTAACAGATTGAGCATAATAAATTCGAAATTTTACTTCTAGAGTAAGAAAGAGCGTTGTAAATCGGCAGGAATGGATGCTTTTGTTCATCCAAAATAAAAATTAAGATTTACTGAAATATGGTTAATTTTTTACTCTATTTTGAAATAAAAATCTGCCTTCGATCGAAAAGGGTAATACAGGAACTAGGTTTTAATTTTTTTTGGCTAGATGACGCCACAGGTATATGTAATCAGGGTTTGCGGAATGGTTTGCGGCATCTATTACAAAATATTGTATTTAACTATTTTCTTAGTAACTGAACTGGGCGACATCACAATGTTTTTTTAAAAACTTTGTGTTTCCTTTATTCTTCACATTGAAGATTGACAATAATGCTGTAACTGTAACTCTGTCGCCATTCCGCTAGGGGTAGCCAGAGCCTCTGCAGAGCTGCCTCCATTTCTTCCTATCCTTACATACCTCTTTCAATTCATTCATATCCATCACCTTTTTCATGCATTTTCTTCTTTTACGCTCACTTTGTATATCCCATTCTTTCACAATCTCCTCAATCTAATCACTCCATACTTTTCTCGGTCGTCCCTTCCCTCTTTTTTCTTTCACACTTTCTTTGTAGGTATACATACTTTGTCAGTCTATCATCATTCGTTCTTTCCACATGCCCAAACCATCTCATCACATTCTTTTGTACCTCTGTGCACACATTGTATATGAATGTATAATATTAATATAATATGATGGTTTATTTGGTGAGCGCTGTTTTTGTGTGTATCACACCTCAAGAGCCCTCTAGGAGTTTGGTCGTCGCTGTAGAAAGCGCCAATTCTCAAGCAAGACCCAGTTGCTGTAAAGCTGGAAGGACCTTTAATGATTGGTCCTCTTTCCTCCCAATTTGACAATAATCCTATTTCCTATATGCTAACAATCTCTTCCTTACTTACAAACTTTTTTCTTTTTTTAAGGCCTATCTGAGAGGCTCTCCAATTCATAAAGGCTTGGGGGTCTATGTCACCCTGGAAGGGTGCCGCAGAGGTGTGGCTTGAACTGTAGCTTCTATCATGGGGCAAGTTAAAAAATTTGTCTTCATCTTTTCTGCTGGTCTTGAGGTGGGAACTGTGTGTGTTGGCAGTAGCGGATGATTTGATGGTCATGGCACAGGTGGGCAGATATGTTTCTTTATGGCTATTATATTTTAGATATGGATGAACTTTTTGACTGGCACATTACTTGAAGCAAGGTGAAATAAAAGCAAAGATTGTATGTTTAAATTAATTATTTTATTATTTAAATTACAACTAGACGATCCCTTAAATATTGAAATACTTCAAATCCACAGAGACGCTGCAGCAGGGGCTGGGTATGCTTGTGAATTAGCAGCATAGCTAGCAGTACTAAGGCTACAGGGGTGTATATTTACACGGGGTGGAAGCCCTTAGCTGAGACACATCTAGTAACTAAACACATCAACAGCAGCTGTGAATACTTAAGTACGGTTATTCACAGACAGCAGAGCCATAGCTCAACCGCCACCTAACGTTAATTTTCCATAAAAAAATGATGATGCATGGATCAAATGTGCTGTGAATAACCCTGTTAGAATGGAAGTAGAAACACAAATTTTATCATATAGAATTTTTAGCAAAATAAATGAGTCGTATAACTGCAAACGCCGTCATCTACAAAATTTATGATTTTTGAGATAATGATGAATTTGATTCTGCGCAGTGTAACAAATCATTTGCTGTGTGCGATATAATGTAAACCTCACTTAATCCTTCGTAATTTTAATTGAAAAAGTATGATTTCGTGCAAATGCCATCATCCCAACTGGTGTTGTCGTTTTACAAGTTTACAAGTTTATTTTTCTCCAAATCATTGCATAAGGAGTTGACGGCGTTCGCATTTATACGACTCAAATACTCGTACATTGTAATGGGGTCTATATACAATTCAAGTGTAGAATGCATGAGTTTGTGGTTGAATGCATTTGTTTCCTGCCTGTGAGATTTATTTACAACTATTTGTATTTGATGCTGGAGAGTTGCTTTCTAGGATCTGTTGCCGTGGTCTGTGTGAGCTGGAGCTTCCGGACGTTTCGCCCATGTCTGCGATGGGCTTCTTCAGCGTGAAAGTAAAGTGTAGAAGATGATGTCAATAAAACTGTGACGAAGGTATGGATATATCCCGAGTTTACCCAAACCTTCATCTAACAAACAACAAACACCTTGTACTTGGTTCATTCACCTCAACGTGTACGCATCAGCGAAAGCACATACATCCACCTACTAATGCACTCTAACTCAGCCCATGCAAACATTTCAGTCTAAAGTAGAGGTTCCAAAACTTAGTTTTCTCATACACCACTTCCAAAATTTTGCTGGTTCCGGTGGACCCCCTGAAAATTATTTCAGTTACGGTTATGGTTTTTTTTTGGATTTATTTTGGATATCCGACACCGTCAAAATCACTGATGACGAGGGGGTGACCACAGGTTTTTATAAGCTTTCGTGGACCCTCATTTTTATGCCACGCCAATGTAGACCTTCACCGAGTATCCCGTAGACACCTGGAGGGTTTTTTGCATTAACAAACACAGACATAAATGGCATGGTCTAATGAGTAATGGCGATGCATATGAGAGTAAACGTTGGCCAAGGATTAGACGCACTGCTTGAGTTCAGGCAGAGTCTGACTGAGTGAGGTGTGTCCTGTAGTTCCTGCGCGCCCTCCTGATGCGCTGCTTGTGTTTAGGGTTGTCGGGGGAGCTCTCCCTGAGGGGCGCGCTCCCCCAAGGGGCCCCCAGGATGATGCCGCTGTCAGGGGTGGCCACATCCGGAGTCTCGGCCCTGTCACCCTCGCCCCCGGTACTGCAGCTGCTCTCCACTTCGCTCTCGTTGGTCTCGCTTCTCAGGTGCGCCAGGCTGGTGGTGGGCGTGTACGTGGAGATGATGTTGTCTCTGTTCCAAGCGTGTTCTCTTACGTCCTCCTCCTCCTGTGTGTGAGTGAGGTGGGAGAGGTGTATGTGTGCGGGTGTGTCTGTGTGCCCCGGGGAGCAGGTGCTGGGGGGTGAGGGGTCATCATCATCGTCAGAGTCTGAGGGGCGCACACGAAACAGGCTGGAGTTGTAGCCCCTGATGCCTGCAACACACAGAGAGAGAGAGAGAGGAGGTCATCACCTGTACTGTTATGTGTTATTATAAAAATAAAAAACATAAACAAAATTTTAAATGCTGTGACGTAAGTGCGTGATGGAGCGGTTTAGCTGAGGGATGAGCCGAAAGACTGCGGAAGTAGTTGTGTTCTTTCGGCACAACCCGAAGTCTCCCGAAGCTGCATTCGGACTGAGTTCGCAGACACCAGTCTGGAGTGAGATGTGACCGAAGGTGGGCTGCGACACAGCGCTGCGGGATGCAGAATGACTAGATGGCGTCACTGAAAACGTGGCACGTGGCTGTGCCAGGTAGGTGGAGTAACAATGGAGCTTCCACCAATTCTCTGCCTGGTTTTCCTGCCATAAAAGGCACTCGCCTTGTGAACCGGAGCCTGGTGCAGAGGAGCTCCCACCCTGGGGCTCTACCTGTGCCCTGGTGTGTTAGCATCGTGGACTGCCGCTTTCAGGGACAGTGCCCCGAGCCATGATCATTGTCTCCCAAGCTTTGTGTAAGCTTGCCTCGTCGTCATGATCATGGCGAGACTCCAAGCAATAAACCCTGTTTTGTTTATGCTAAATAATCATGTTTAATAAGCAACCTTTCCCAAAATAGAATAAGCAATACCACTAGGAAAGAATTCCCATGCACTGAGTTATGATGATGATGAGAGCTAGCCAGAAGTAAGTATCCTAGTACATCCTGGAGGTACCTCATCAATTCTAAACATAAGCTGTACGCAGGAGAGAGAGGGAGGTACTGAGGAGTGTGGTTGCTGACCTGTACTGGTGCTGGCCACTGCCAGGTCCTCCTCACTGAAGGCAGAGTCCATATGGTGCAGCTGAGAGATGTCCACACCTGCAACATGACACATAACAAATCACTTTGTACAGCTACGACCAAGCTCGCAGAGGGCTCTTGAGGTGTGATACACACAAAAACAGCGTTCAACCAAATAAATCATCCTAATATTATTATTATAAGGCGTTGGAACTACAATTAGCATCATTGAAACAAGCATGTTCGAATCCCATTGTGTCCAATCTATGATAACTTTGGCCCTGGTTCAACAGATGTCATTGAGCAATTGTGAATTAAAAATTCATTAAAATATAAAATAATGAATTATTCTTCTTCTATCTAATAAATTATTAATTGATGATGATAATACCTGTTTTTGGCCGACAAAATTAAAATATTAAGCTGACGTTTGTGCGTGGCTTGTTGCATCATTTAACCTTATTTTATAATACAATACTACCACATGGGACCCCTTCCGAAATAATGTGGGAATAAATTTCACTACACGTGCAGCTTAGTTGCCTTACCTAATACCTTACCGTCCTTGAATTATAGGTTGGTATGAGACTGTCCACCCATACTGTAATGTTTCACTTTGCCAATGTCAGCAAAAGTTGCAGGGTTTATGTTCATTTGAGGTTTGATTTTAATCTGTAAGTATACATGTAGCATTTGTATGTGCAATCTTATACATGTCTGTTTGTGGGCATGCATTATTTCTTTGCAACTTAGATTATAAATTACATGGCATAGTTTGTAAGCATATTTGGTATCAATTAGTGATCACAATCCAAGACATGAGAAACTCTGGGAGTACGATGTACAGAAGACCTGATTGGAAAGAATGATGACAATAATAGCTACCAGCTGGCATCCCTCCTGGCTTCCCCCTGTAGCTGATGGTGAGCTTGTTCTTCCTCTTGTAGTTGCGGCTCATGCCCATCCTCCTGCGGTTAGATCTGGTCATCTGGACAAGCAGACACATCAACACTGTCATTACATGTACGTTTTAACAATTCCACAATCATGAAAAAATTGTCACAAGGGAGTAGTGCAGAAGTAAGCTAGTGATGTGATTACCTTGCTGGCATGTCTGTGTGTGCCCTGTGTGTGTCTGTCAGCCGTGCTGCTGGTGCTGAGCTTGTCTGGGGGCGGGGAGAGGGCCCCGCGCCTCAGCCCCCTGCGCAGGCGCGCCAGAGAGCAGCGCGCTCGCACACTGCTGTTGCCGCTGCTGCAGACCACCGCCTGCTGCCTGCTGCTGCTGCTGCTGCGCCTGGGACACACACCATCAGGTGGAGGAGACTCATTCAAAGAAGCAACACAATATCTCAATGTAGGGATACTACATCAGGTACAGAGTACAAAAACTTCCTAGCTAGGGTAGATTTATATTGTTACGAATGTATACCAGCATGTTTTTGTGATTGTGTGCTTACGTGTTTACTGGCTGTGTATGTGTGTGTGTGTAGACGTGAACGTGACTTTGAACTGTTGTTCTTGTTGTGTTGCTGCTGTGCCGAGGACTTTCTGGAGGAGGAGGATTTTATTTTAGATGTGTTGAGAACACGCAAGAATAGGCCTTGATCACATATAAATAGACTGCAGTTCCGTGAAACGGGCTGTAATCTAGTGATCTATTAACGATCTAGCCTTGAAACCAACAAAGACTATGGAGTGAACCATTTATTATGTAATTGACTTGTTAAAAATAAATACTGTGAAATAAATATAACGGCAATTTTATTGGAATTGAACCCCAGATAAAATCATAATCTCATGGAAGACTGCCATCGTATTTTCATACGTTTTTGATTATTTTTTTCATGGTGCACAACAGATTACCCTAATTACAGTGCACCCTCTCAGCCATCAACAAGCTGATATGATATTTAAAATGAGCCTTAAATGTTAACATACATATCTTTGCAATTTAGATTATAGATTATTACTACGGCATGGCATAGTGAAGGAGGCTATGAACGTGGTATACCTCGCCCCCTTGCCCTTCTGTGCCAGCCGCAGCAGCTTGGACTGCCTGGTGGCGAGCAGGCGCACTATCCTGCTGGAGCAGCGGCCGCTCCTCAGCCCTCCCACTCCTGCCCCTGCAGCTGCAACACACACAGCATTAGAACAAGGAGGCTAGTTACGGTGCCTAGATCAGACAGCATTCCCAGGTTATGTACAATCTAGGGAGATTAAATGAAGCATACAGGGGAAGAACAAGGAATGTCAGTTGAAGAATATTTTGAGTAAATAGTTGTATTTTTTGTAATTTGAGCAAGTAGTTGTCCGGTCGATAGCTCAGTTGGTAGAGTGCTTGCATCCTATGCCGTGAGCTCGGGTTCGAATCCCACAGAAATGATTGCCCGTTTCGGTGTTTATTTCAAACCCCAAAATATAATACCAGCAAGGTTTACTCAGCCTTCACAAAAAATGAGTACCAGCCCTCTCGGGTGCTGGGAAACCCCCACTTCAACTGAAGTGTTTGGCGTAAGGCCGGCCCCCTTACCTGTAAAAATACATAGGTTCAACTCGCCACATACGACCCCTTTGGGAATAACACGGCAAGAAATTACACAATACCTATGTGTAGCTAGTGCCCTTGCGGTGAACTCACAAAACGGCACTAAAATAATTGACAAATTATTATTAACTGTGTGATCTGAAGTTCAATACTTTTCTATATTTCATGAGCAACATCTCATAGCTCCCCACATGCAGGTTGGCTTACTTCAACACCACAATGAGCAGTGCCATAAGTTACCTATGTTCTCACCTCTTTTGTGTGTGGTGCTGGTGTGGGGCTGGTCACTGTCTGAGGAGTCTGCTGCTTGTGTGTGTGCCTGTGCCTGCGTGTGGGTGAGAGAGGGCAGAGCGCCCGCCGCGCTGTAGGGGCTCTCAGAGTCCGTGAGCTCGGCCGACCAGCCCTCCATCTCCCTCTGCACCAGCGAGTCAAAGAACGCCATCATGCGGGGGTCCTCACACGTGGACTTCTCTATGCAGTTGTGGGAGACAGACTGGAACACCAGACAGATTCGGATTGACAAGCAAGCAAGAAGTTTACAAGTAAAGGTGAGATTTGCATGCATGTTTCTTTGACAGTTTCATCAATATTGTCATCCTCAAAGCCATCCAGCTACAGGCAACACATCCGGAAGTTCCAGATGATGATGAGTTGGTGATTTCTTTATAGCGCCGTTTCGTGATGTAGTCACTCCAAGGGCGCTTGTACATGTGATGCCAGAAATTTACTTGTCTTCAGTCCATTTCAGAACTTTCCATGGTCCTCAAGCTCTCTCACATGATGAGGCAGGCGGTTCCAGGCCAGAGGACCAGCAACCACAAATGCTCACTCTCCAAACACTGTGTTTACTCTTTTGATCGGCTCTTCGATATGTGGCAACTAGGCTTTCACAGATGATTAATCCAGTCCAGACTACTATGATACTAGCTGTAAGGCAATAAAGTAGCAGAAAGTGGGATAATGATGTAGATGAGTGAGTGTGTTCCTGACCTGCCCCAGGTCGTGAGCCAGGCTGACGTACTCCTCGTGTGAGTAGACGTCCCTGCGCTTGTCTGCTGAGCACTGCTCCTGCATGAGGGACCCACTCGAGCCTGGCAGCTTCATGGTGGACCACGTCTGCAAACACACAACACTATACTGTTAGTAGTCTGTAATACTGGTAATAATTTTGCGGCAGTGACATCTATCCTTCGACAAGCGTCCGTCTGCTAGGTGTTGAAATTGATCAGCATCTAAATCTTGACAACCAGATCAGCAAGACCAAAAAGGCTGGCTTCTATGGCTTACGTCCAATAAGATCTGTAAAAATATCTCTACCGACAGAAGCAATCAAGAGTCTGCCTTTGTGGTTTCCATCTATGCTGGTCAACCGATGTCACAAATCAAACGACTCCAGTCCCTTCAAAATGCTACAGCCAGGTTGATATACGGCGGCTCTAAGTACTGCCGATTAATTTGTGTCCTTGAGAACTTGCACTGGCTTCGCATTTCGGAGAGAATAGACTACAAGCTTTGCTTGATGTTCTTTAAGACTCTTCATTTCTGAAATAGCGAATGAATGGGATATCCAGAGTCATAATAAAAGGAGGACTTGCATGAAAAAGGTTATGACTCTGGATGAAATGAAAGAAGTGTGCAAGGACAGGAAGAAGTGGCGGCTAATCTGCAATGGTGATTTCTAATGTTGGTGTATTAATTTGCTACATTTTTTGCATAGGAAATTTCTGACTTTTTTTGTATAGATTTCTTTGTAAGGTTTTGTTCTTTTATATATTTAAATGTAATTTTTTATTCATATTCCTTGACTTATAGGTTGGTATGAGGCTGACCACCCATACTGTAAAAAATGGTTCACTTTGCCAATGTTACCCCTGTTTCAGGGAAGGTCGGCAAAAGTTGTGGGGCTTATGTTCATTTGAGGTTTGGATTTTATTTGTAAGTACACATTCAGCATTTGTAAGCGCGAACTACACTTGTTGGTTTGTGGGCTTACATCTGAGAGCTTTAAATGAATATATCCTTGCAACTTAGATTATTATGATTATTATTATTATTATTATGGACTGGTTCCTGACTATCTGGTAAAACTCACGAGGAAAACTTAATTAAATGAAAGGGAAGTAACACTGAGGTCAGCTGGGTCATGTGCCAGTTTGTTGGAACTGCCGAAAAGACAATCATGCACGGTCTTCGGGAACCGCTCTTTCGTTGTTGCCTGGCCAGCGGCATGGAATGCTCTCCCAGAGAAGCTGAGAGTCCAGGACAACGAGACAGCCTTTAAGAAGATGCTGAAAACATTTATATTTTCCCACTAGAGCCCACATGCGCTTTTGCAGTGATATAAATCACAAAAAGGCATAGATAAATTTAGTTTATTATTATTATTAATAGTCAAGCTTGCCATCCAGACAATCTGATCTCCTAATTGAGTATAACTTAGAGGAGCAGAAACTAGCTTCCTGCATTGATACATACCATTTACCAATTTTGCCTCAGTCCTATCAAACGTTGCAGTTGTGTAGTCACACAAAACATGTTTTTACATGTCAAATTTTATGTTTTCTTGCTTTTTCCATTTAGTGTTTTGACACCCAATTACAACACATGCCATTATGTCTTAAAATAATGCCATTTTCCTTTAAAATTTGCAATTTTATCGATCACAAGATTTATACCGCATGCATCTATGTTCGGACTGCTCCGGGCATAGTACGCACGGGGCAATGCTGCCAACGTTCTAGAAACGTTTTTACATTCGCCCAAGTTTTTTTGTACACATGGAAATGCAACTGTGAAGTTCTTTGTTCTCTCTCTTACTAATGACTATTTTAGTAAGGAGGTTGAAACAGATATATATGGTCTATTTTAGTTAAAATAATTTCTAGTCCACAGATATCGTAAGGCAATGGATCTCCCAATGCAAGAAGGCCAGGAAACAGCTCCAGGAAACCATCAACAAGTGTTGCTGCACCTTGAGCATGTTTAATGCATGACAAATATTACTTTTCAGTTTTACAAGAATAATTCATCTGAAGAATTTAGGACAACGTCAAAAAGAGTGCACGGAGCCCCTTTTTATAGCTTCAGCATTGGTAATAACAATAGTCATGATCAAATCCTTGATAGAAGTGACACTACAACAAGTGTCATAGGCATAGGATTTCTTAAAAAAAAAAGAAGAATGCAGAATACAGGAAGTTATCAACGCTATGATTAAGCGGGCAATTTTTGAGTCTCTTATAACTATTGGGTCTTACTTGAGAATTGACGCTTTCTCTAGCGACAACCAAGCTCGTAGAGAGCTCTTAAGGTGTATTTTACACAAAACAGCGCTCAAAAAATCAATCATCCTACTATTATTATTATTAAGAGGAATGGAGCACTTGCCTTTATAATTTTCTCAACTCCTGAGGACGCTATGATGGAGTTCTGCTTGTTGTACCTGACCTGGTTCACTATGGACCTGTGTCCGCACAGCACCATGTGGGTCTCGTCCACCAGCAGGGAGCCTGCAACAGTTAACAGCACAGGGGCGCTCACTACCTGGCACTACTTCATGTGACCACAATAGATCCTCCATTATGCCAACTATTGACAACAAGCATTTTTGGATAATCAACGCTAGAAATCAATAACATCATGAAAAGTAGACTAAAGGTAAAACATAGGAATCGGATGCTCAACCGTCCGCAGTGCGAACGACTGCAATGGCATTGTGCTTCTCAGCCGGTGAATATGCTGCTCCTGTATGGGAGCGTTCTACACACGCCAAACAAGTTGACACAGCACTGAATGATACTTGTCGCATCATCACGGGATGTCTCAAACCTACGCCTATAGGAAAACTCTATCCACTAGCAGGCATAGCCCCCCACACATCAGGCGCGAAGTGGCTTCAAGGGTTGAAAGAGCAAAAACCCTGAAGAATACACAGCACTGCCTTTTTGGACAAAATGAGAGTGTCAAAGAGAGTAGTGTAGTGTCTGACACGAAGAAGAAGATTTGATGTGATAGAGGAGCGTGATTTATTGTCTGTCCATTTCTTCACAAGCTCAATGCCTTCTGACATTGCTTAAGTTTGCTGCTCCATGCCTTGGTTAAAAGAGGCCTCAGATAAACAAGGTTCTTCTTTAAGCACCTTTTCATACTTTCGCATTCTGTCTGGTTTTTCTATCTGGTGCTGGGTCTAGTAGCATATGGGATGTATGAAAGCTTTCACATAGAATGCATTGGGTGTGAAACGGTATAAGTATCAATATGTTTTATATAGTATTTGTGTGCAAATGTTACCTCCAGCATCCGGCACCTTCCACATGTAAACATTGAAGTCATCAGAGCCAGAGAGCACAAACTGGTCTCTATCCCCCGCAAAGCACGCGCTCTTCACCGTGCAGGAGTTGTAGTAGTCCGGGTGATAGAAGTGTGCACAGGGCTCCGGGGAGAGCAGGGGGAAGAGGGCAGGGGGCAGGCGGCGGCGCAAGCACAGCACGTGGCGCCCGCGCGCGTCCCAGCACACGGACATGCAGTTCTGCAGGGGCGCCCCGCCCCCGTAGCGCAGCACCGCACCCCGCCCCATGCGCAGGTCCCACAGGGAGGCGCCGTCCCGCGCATTGGCCGCGGCCAGCAGCCACGACTGCCACGGGTGGAACTGCACACCGTTGTACTCCTTGCGGCTGCGCGACACAACCATGGACTCTGCAAATGATACATTATATTACTTGAATTATTGTAAATATTTAAAATTTATACATTTACACAGTGAAAAATCATTTTTAACCCTTCGTCGGGCTCAACCTGTCTGACAGTCGCAGTGTGGACGTTTCTATTCCCCCCCTCTACATGCGACCCCATTCAAACCATTTTGACTTTCAATAAGGCATTGTCATGATCACATCCAAAACTATGGCGACGATGGTTTGCTAAAATTTAAAAGTACTCCAGTTGCAGTATTCTCGCCATTTAGAGGTTTAATGAATGCATCGGAATTCATCTCCATTCATCTTTAATGAATGCATAGGAATCCAGAATAAAGCTCTCACCATCCACAGACTGCCTGGTGTCGAACACGAGCAGGCGCCCGTCATTCCCTGCAGTGGCGATGATGTTGTAGTTAGCAGGATCCAGGGACACTCCACACACGGCCTTCTGGTGCACCAGCACCTCCACGACACACTTCCTGCAACAGACACACACACACACATTGTATATACAAAATACTTCTAAAATATTACAAGTATTTTGTTGAAGAAAAACAAAATAACACCGAATAATTTCTGGAGTTTGAAGGCCGCATAACAGCGCCCTCCTTTACTTGTTGTCTGAGTTCAGTTTAAGCCGTGTACATCTGTCTATACTTGTACTGAAGTTATAATGCTCTGTACTGTCTTGGTGACATCTCATTTATTTCCCACATTTCAAATAATCTGTGTCCATTGTTAGTAATCAGACTTACACAACAAACATTTAATGAAGGTTATTGAATTACAGGTATTCTACACTAATTTTACTCAGCCTAGTTCAAAAACACGTTAGTCTACATTATGAAGTAATTATTAATTAACCTTTTTCATGAATTACAAATATGACCCAGAAGCATTTGTTATCAAGAGTCTAATTTATCACATATAAAGCAATCAGCAATCAAACCAGTTTTGTTTTATTTTTTCAAAATACATTCAGAATACTTGCCATTTGCATCCAATAGCTCCCAGCAACCCTGGCCAGGGTTTGAAGTCTCATCACCACGGTAATTCATACCTACCGAATATCAATCATTTTTGTATGAAGACTAATCAGCTGTTCACTTGCGGCCATCTTGGACTGACAGGTCTTCATGCAAATATTACCGATATTCGGTAGGTAGGAATTACCGTGGTGATGAGACTTCCAGCCCAGGTCATCTGTTCATGTATTGGGCGTCCCACACTGTGTGTTCCTGCGCACACCTGCCACCAGAAAACCTTTTGACTCATCCACCATCAATCCTACAAGCTACGTGCCCCGCCAACTGACACTTCAGATTTGTGATTCCATGAACTGTGTTGCCAATTTTTTATTGTCTATGGATTTCTTCATATTTTATTTGATGACGCAAGGGAATGCCAAGCATGTGGGCTTTTTAATTGCAAGCCGCCTGACAGTGAGCTTTCCTACTTACGGTGCAATGGCGAATGGTGAAACTTCACAGAAGGTAACCCGGTTGAAAAATCAAGGTCCCTTGTCAGTACACCACAGCATCTAATCTAATCTAATCTAAGTTGCAAAGACATGTTGCATTGGAGATTCACATTACATGCATTCTCACAACCAGGCATGTACAAGTTTGCGCTTACACATGCCTCATGTGAGCCTACAACATAAAAACCAAATCTCAAATGGACATACACCCTGCAACTCTTGCCGTCCTTCCCTGTAACAGGGGTGACATTGGCAAAGTGAACCATTTTTACAGCATGGGTGGTCAGCCGCAAACCAACCTATAAGTCAAGGAACAAGCATGAAAATACGTATATCTATCTGAGGAGATAATGGCCACCCCTAGTTGAATGGCAGCTAGATACAGTGACAGTTACATACTCCACTGTCATTATACTGGCAAACAAAAAGCTGGCATACAATAAAGTATTTACTGACGTTTTGACGTCATGCACGATGACTTGCTCATCGTTCCCTCCTGAGTAGATGCGCGTGTTGTCTGCGGACATGGTGAGGCAGAACACGTTGGACTGGTGCTGCGTGGTCATCTGCGCGGGCTGCCCAGCATCAAACAGCGCCTGCCCACAGCGCCACAGCAGCACGCGCCTGTCATCCCCTCCTGTAGGGCACACACACAATATTTACTCAACACTCCATACAGAATGCAGGCGGCTAGCGAATGGTAGAGAATGGCCCATGGCTGGAAGTTTCATCACCACGGTAATATTCTTACCTATCGAATATTGGTAATATTTGTATCAAGACCTGTCAGTCCAAGATGGCCGCAAGTGAACAGCTGATTAGTCTTCATACACATATTACCAAAATTCGTTAGGTATCGTCGTCAGGCCGGTAGGTCAAGCCGTGGTGATGAGACTTCCAGCCCAGGACAGGATAAATTGGAGGAGGTCGGAGGAAACCTGTATTCAACAGTGGAATCGAAATGTAAAAAGAAGATAGTGCGACCGGCATCTAGGCAGTCAAATTTCAAGACAAGAGTCCATTGCATCCCTCTTCGCAAATCTATTTGATAAAAACTGTATTGGTTCATATTCGTCAGGTGTCCCCTGCTATCAAGAGGATGGCGACCAGCAAAACCAAATGGCTGGCTGGATAATAAACGTAACACAACTAAGCTACACATATAGTGTAACTTCTTGCCTGCGTTATCCCAGAAGGGGTCGCGTGTGGCAATTCGGGACCTACTTACTTTTTATGGGTAAAGAGGCCGGCCTCACACCAACCACTTTCAGTTGAAGTGGGGTTTCTCAGCTCCCAGGAGTGCTGGTTCTCATTTCTTGTAGGCTGAGTACACCTTACTGGTCTTTAGGTTTGAAATAAACACCGAAACGGGAAATCATTTCTGACACCTTCGGTGGGGATCGAACCCTTGCTCTTGGTATGAAACACAAGCATTCTATCAACTGAGCTAACGACCGGGCTTTTTACGAGCTTGGTCATCGCTACAAGGCGCCAATACTCAAACAAGACCCAGTTGCTGTAAGGCTGGATGGACCTTTTTGATACCGTATCCATATCTGAATCTGAAATAATACTATTCTTATATCCGTATCCATATCCGAAATATTATATCCATTAAGTACATCCCTAGTTTACTTAGATGACATTTCATGTATATATATATATATAAGGATAATTTATTTTAATGTACACATAATTAAAGAGCGCCGTTTTTGTGTGTGTCACACCTCAAGGGCCCTCTCAAATCACGGATAAGATTTCTTGTAAAGATGTGTCTTTAGTGCTCCTTTAAAGACACCAACAGTCTTTGCCTTCCTCACATTAGGTGGCAGTCTGTTCCACTCCATTGGTCCCGCAAACCGGAAAGCACGGTCCCCAAAATTAGTGCGTGTCTGACGGTGTGGCTGAACCAAGTCCACCACGCCATCCCCTGCAGATCTGAGCGTTTGGCGCCTCAAATCCCTCTCAACGGGTGTAAACATGTCAGCCAAATATGAAGGAGCTGTACCATTTACAGCCTTATACACCATCAGACAAACACGGTAGACCACCCTCTCCGGAAAACGAAGCCAATGCAGTTTCCCTAACAATGGAGTAATGCGAGTAAATTTAGACATCCCGAATATGAGTCTTGCCGCTGAATTCAGCACAGACTGAAGACGGTTGAACTGCTTTTTCGGCTGACCTATGTACAGCGTTGAGCAATAGTCAACTCGTGACATCACAAAGGCATTAACCAGGGTCTTGACTGCTCCCGACGGTAAACATCTCCTGATCGCCTTTATCTGGCGAAGTTCAAAAAATGAGGAAGATACAGTCAAGTTCAATTGCTCTCCCATTGTGAGGTTCCGATCCAGTGTGACTCCTAGAAGTCTGACTGAGTCGGAGGGCTGAATCAGCTCTCCCCCAATGGAGAGTGGTACTCGAGTTGTCAAAAGATGATCACGCCTGGTTGTAGCCGCCCACATCACTTCTGTCTTACCCATGTTAAGGATTAGGCCATTGCTTGTCATCCATTCACCAATCTCCGCAATGCAAGCTGCCACCCTGTTACTGAGAGTTTGTGCCATATGTGGCTGACACTGAGAGTAAATTTGCCAGTCATCTGCATATGCATGTGTAATGAGGCCCCATTTCTCAACTATACTCTCAATGTCAGCAGTGTATAAAATAAACAGGATCGGTCCCAGTACAGACCCCTGCGGCACCCCGGAGATCAGCGAATAGGAAGGTGAGACACAGTCACAAGTACGCACTACCTGCTTGCGATCCGCCAAGTAGGAGGAGAACCACGCCAGCGCCTTATCCCTCAAGCCGTACGAACCCTCCAACCTCCTTATCAGAATATCATGACATACGGTGTCAAACGCCGCACTCATGTCCAGAAGCGCTAAGAGAGCAAGATCTCCGCAATCCACTGCCGATATCAGATCTGAGACCACCGTCAGTAAGCCAGTTTCAGTCGAATGATATTTTCGATAGGCTGATTGCCTCTTAGGCATCAGATCGTTAGCACTCAGATAAGATACCAGCCGATCAGAGACAATGCGCTCCAGTACCTTAGACAGAAACGGTAAGTTTGACACCGGCCTGAAATTGGAGAGATCGTTAGGATCGAGATTTGGCTTTTTTAATATTGGCGTTATTTGCGCTTCCTTTAAAAAGGAGGGGATAGTGGCATCCATTAGGCATCCATTGATAAACCTAACAATAAATGGAGCCACTAGAAGAATGCACTCTTTTAGTACCCACGTCGGCACAGGATCCAGATCACACTGCTTATTTGGCGATCCCGCTACAACTCGCGTCACCTCTTCAATAGAGGTCAGCCCAAGCACTTCAAGCTGTGAATTACACAAAAGTCCCAGAGAACCAGGACTAACCCCTAGGGGAGAATATCTGGTCGGTATTTTACTTTGAAAGTAAGCAGCGAGATCACCAGCAGTCGTCACCGGACCCGCACCGGCCCGGGCACCACCAGACACGTTCTCCAGAAGTCTCCATAAACGCTGTGGACATTTTTCACTAGCAATAATGGTACAATAATGCTGGGACTTTTTCTGGAGGATAGCTGACCTGTACAGACCCTGTGCAATTATCCACATTTCTCTAGTGCTACCTGGCTTGCCGCTCCTGAAATTACGCTCTGCTTGTCGCATTTTGCGTTTCAGCGCACTGCATTCACTATCAAACCAGATAGCACTATTCCGCTCCCTAACATGTTTGATTGTAATGGGAGCATGCAGATTTATTAAACTTTTCATGGTGTCATTGTACAGCCCAACTAATGTGTCTGGGTGCATTGAGACGTAGGTTTCCGGACAACAGATCGGCGATAGAGACAAATCCATTTTGAAGAAATCGATCTTAAATTTGTTCCAGGACCTGGAGGTAATTTTCCTGTATACAGGAACAGGTCGTCCTAGATTTAAACGTACCACCACCAACCTGTGGTCCGACAAACCCACATCTCTTACCTCTGTTTTCAAAGGAGCATCCTCCTGTCTAGTGATGACCACATCCAGTAGGCCACCCGCGTCATGAGTGGGAGCATCTACCCACTGTCTGCAGCCATAGTCCGCAAGCAAGGCAGTGAGAGTAACACAATTGGTGTCATCTCTGCGCTCAAGCCTGACGTTAACATCCCCCACTATCAGAAACATCTCATTACGAGTTACTAAAACTTCAAAGAGCTCCCGAAATTCATGAAAAAACGCCGCCGTAACAGGCTTAGAGCCGGGGCGATATACAATAGCTATTGTGAGCGTTGCACCGGAAGATACCCGACATACAAGGCACTCAAATGTCGTGAAAGAAAAAAAGTTAATCTTCTCCACACGACATCCTGGACGCACTAGCAACGCAACTCCGCCATGGTTGGTCCAGGAAATATTCTCTGTCCCTTTTCCATGATGTGGCCTTGCCCGTGCTTCCTCAAATGTCGCGAACCCCAGTGCACGCAGTCTCTTCATGGCACTTGAGTGGTAGCTCTCATGCCACGTCTCTGTCAGTGCGAGGATGCCAAGGTCATGGCTTTTACATAATTCACAAATGTCATCCACTTTATTGGCGATAGATCTCGCATTCCAGCATCCAAGATTGATCTTCCTCTCCAGAATTTGCTGATGTCTCCCGCTGGTCAGCAGGGAGCTCGGCGATGAAGGTGCCACTGAAGATCTGGATGTGGAAGCAAGATCCTCACAATGCACTGAACAAACAGCAGGAGTTGTCACTGGCGGGGCTGAGTAGTTCAGCCGTCGCCCTCCTCGTTTTCTGCGCCTCACGCGCCTCCTCAGCACAATGTTTGGCCACTCTTTTGTTCGACATTGCACTCGCGGCACAGTGTTAGTTATTATATCTTTAAGTACTTGCAGGGAGTACCTCTGCACTGGACATAGCACTGGCGCGTCTGTTTCTGTCATGCAGGCGAGTAAGTAGGTACCTACCCACTGCAAGCACTTTGCCGCGATGTCACTTGTCAAAAATTAGAGGTTATGGAATTTTTTATTTTATTTTGAATTGTTTATTTGTAGGCGCATTCACTGTGTTTAATTGCACTGCGTAAGCATCTGAACTGCTGGTTAACTTTTAAAATATTGTAATCACTAGAACACAGTTTTAATTAGAAAAAAAATTACAAAAAATAAACAGAGCTTCTACCGCCCGCTAATCAGCGGCGGTAGGTAGTCCTCGTACCTTTATTAAAGACCACTGACCACCCATGCTGTAAAAACTGTTTCACTTTGCCAATGTCACCCCTGTTTCAGGGAAGGCAGGCAAGAGTTGCAGGGTGTATGCTCATTTGAGATTTGTTTTTATATTGTAAGTCCACATGCGGCATGTTTAAGCGTGAACTTGTACGTGTCTGCTTGTGAAAATTCATATAATGTCAATCCTTAATGTTAAATATCTTTACAACTTAGATTAGCTTAGATTAGAATTGGTTCATATTCGCCAGGTGTCGCCTGCTATCAAGAGGATGGCGACCAGCAGAAATAAATGTCTGGCTGGATGGTGGGAAGTCATTGCTGGAGCATCACCTGACACCAGGAACTCTCCGTCCTTGGAGAACTCGATGGCATTGACGCAGCCGTAGTGGCACAGCAAGTCCTTCCTGTACAGGCTCTTTGCGAGGCGCAGTCTCTCTGCGTGCAGCGCGCCCAGCGCCCGCGCGTCCCCGCTCTGCAGGCGCTGCACGTGCCGCACGGGGTTGGCGGCGGACAGCCCAGACATGTTGTTATCAACTGATTATGCTTGCCACGCACTGTGTGTGACAGGTCAGCCTACTGCACTATAAACAAGTCGGCCATTTGTCACTTGTGTTGTTTTCTGTATCAGCTGTAATAACATTATTGTCTATGCGCTCCTCCAGCTGTCAACATGGCGCCACCGTCGATACTCTCTCGAATACTTGCGCAAGAAAATATCCAATATTGTTTAAATATAATATTGGAAACATTAGTCTTTAGGCGTTAATCGAAAATACTTTATTTTGTGTATGCCTCTATGATTATGAATATTGATGGAGAAGTAAGTTAAATGTATTTGGTCATTAGTTCCACTTTTTTGTCGTATACATACACACAGTTGCCCCATTTATTTCGACGAACATTCGCCACTTGCTGCAAGCAAATATTGTCATCCAACACATCCGTGCCGGTCACTAATGAAATAATTCCCACTATTTGATTAATTTTGAGCACATTACGTATATTGAAATCATTTTCATTGAAATACTACCTTTAATTTCCTCAGTGACGATACCTACGATCCATGATAATTTTCAATTCATTTTCGCAAATTAATGCTAACAAATTTATCTAGGGGCCGTCCATAAATTACGTCATCGATTTTGGCCGATTTTCGACCCCCCCCCCCCCCCCTACAATCATCCGATAGTCATTATCTAATATCCATTGATCTAAATAAAGTATATTATTTATATCGATGCTATTATCTAATGACCCCCCCTCTCCCTCTTGCTGTAATGATGGATGAGCTTAATAATTAATAATGTTATATTACTTACATAATATCTAGTATATTTTGTAGAAATTGGTATTTACAAGAACGACGTCACTTTTGGTACTCGGAAATCATTTGCCGTCATCCGCAGACCAGATTCCCCCCCCCTTAATGCGAATGACGTAATATATGGACAGCCCCCTATCAGAACTGATAGATACAATTTTTTTAGTTTGTTATTCAATAAACTACACTTTTAACTTTTAAACACTGTTTTTAATTTCACAAATATAATACATATATTTAAAAAAATAAATTTTAAATTATACTACTAACGTTTTCGACTATTCAGTCATCATCAGGTAGGAAATAGTTTTTCCTATGACTGAATAGACAAAAACGTTAGTAGTATTTAAAATTTATTTTTTTAAATATATTATATTTGTGAAATTAAAAAGTGTTTAAAAGTTAAAAGCGTTGTTTATTGAATAACAAACTAAAAACATGAATTTTCAGTGTTAATACACAAACCATAATTTTTTATTTTTTTTGATGATCTAAAAATACCTTGCCCACCTAATTTTTTATCTCAACCAAAATCTTAATTACAGTTTACTCGTACCTCTAATAATCAATTTAAATTGACTTACCTCAAGAAAAAAATGCTAGAAAAGTGTTACTAGCAAAATAATACGGCAAGGAAACTGCCCCTAAACACCTGACTATAAAAGTACATTACTTACCCCAAAATACCTGGGGACCTGATTAAAATTACATTACTTGCCCCAAAACCCTGACTATAGAAGTACATTACTCGCCCCAAAATACCTGGGGACCTGACGAAAATTACATTGCTTGCCTACTTACTGAACTCATGTTATATGTAGACAGCAGCTGGAGGAGCAATCCAGTTGGAGCACTGAGCAATGATGAAAGGATACCTGTAGTGGATTCTCTTTTTAGTTCAACAATCCCTGCTTCGGACGCAAGAAAAAGGAAGGAGTAGAGCACTTGCATTCAATGCCATAGAGCTAGGATTCCATCCATACCAAAGGTGTCTGAAATGATTTCCTGTTTCAGTGCTTATTTTAAAACCAAGCAAAAAATTCCCGCAAGGTTTACTCAGCCCCATAAGAAATGAAGTCACATGTGGCATTTACTCTCTGGGACAATGCAGCAAGAAATTGTACTAAACATGCATTCCTTGACTTATAGGTTGGTATGAGGTTGACCACCCATACTGTAAAAAATGGTTCACTTTGCCAATGTCACCCCTGTTTCAGGGAATGTCGGCAAGAGTTGCAGGGCTTATGTTCATTTGAGGTTTGGATTTTATTTGTAAGTCACAATCAGCATTTGTAAGCGCGAACTACACGTGTTTGTTTGTGGGCATACATCTGAGAGCTTTGAATGAATATATCCTTGCAACTTAGATTAACGATTATAGATAGATGCATGCTAGGTACATTTTTTTGAAAAGGGTGAAGGAGATGAGATGAAAGAAGTATGCAAGGACAGAGTCAAGTGGAGGCACTTGTGTGGAGGTACTGGCCACCCCTAGAGGAAAGGCGGCAGGATACAAGACAAGACAAGACAATTCCATCTTCAAATAGATAAGGTAAGATCTACCGATGACCATCAAGACTTCCACCCCTGTCCTGGACTCCTGGTTATTTCCGATTTATGTACATGGGGTTAGGGACCACTTGCATTCGCTGAACACAACTGTGGGGAACAACTAACTCAACAATGATATTCTAATAATATTCTAACATTTGGACTATCGCAAAGTAAAAGTAAATTCATAAAAAATGACAAATTGTTATTTTGCATAAATCTTGGATTTATTGTAAAAGGTAAAAAAAAGTACATAAGGCTAAACATGAAGAGGAATAAAAATAAAAAAGTTTATATTATTTACATGAAATACTAAAATAGTAAAAATGTGTGCGTACATTAGATGCATCAATATATAAGATAAGTTATGATTACGTAGTATTATAGTATACTTATCTATGGTTATGATCCAGGGAACCGGCGATAAAAGTACTTAAGTATATAATCTATATCCTGTTTGTTCTAGGCATAGAGTAATAATTTACCCTATGGTTCTAGGACATAATGATATCAAGACATAGTTCAGTAATTATAATTAACAATGAACTTGGAACATTTTTAATTTGGAACTTTTCTCGGCGAGCGAATGTCAGTCTTGTATGGGCAACCAATAACGTAATATTTGTCTGCCTTTTCCCCAGCAACCCCAAAGGGTGATGACACACTTTTGTTTATGTCAATTCAATTATATTTGAAGGCATGTGTCAGGAGTTTTGTCCAAGAAAAGCAGGGAAAAGATGTCGTTGTAGAAGTCTGGGTAGTACTGGCAGGCCCTGTTGCAATCAGGCATCCAGTTGACCTCAAGCAGCTGGGGCTGCATGTACTGCTGCCCCCCCTGCTCCCTCCATGCTAACATGATGTCAGCGGCGTACAGGGCACGCGCCTGTGGGCAGGGGGCCACGCCCTGCGGGGGCGCACGCAGCACAGCGCACTCAAACAGCTCGCGCAGCATCAGCAAGATGCTCTCCTCCACCTGCACCCAGGGCTGCTCCGGGTACTGCTGGCCCCACTCCCCCACAAAGTCCGCGCACAACATCTTACACAAGGTCGCACTCTCCGTGTAGTTCATCACCGTGAAGTGCTGCTCGTACTCGTCAAAGTTATTCAGGGCAAACGGCTTGTTGGCAAAGCGCAGAAAGAAATTCTTGTAAACGTACACCTGCAGCGGCTCCACACTCTTCAGGAGGATCACGTATCTGATGTCAAACTTGACTTTTCCCTCGCACTCGGGTCTCAGGAAAAGGACGGGATCGTGGATGTATTTCTGGGCTATCTTGGGCCCCGTGAGGGGGAGGCGAGAGATGAAGTTGATGTCGCTAGTGATGTGTGTGTCCAGGGCGCGCGCCAGGTTGAAGGGCTTGCAGATCCACAGGTTATCGCGCCCCTGCAGCTCCCTCTGTTGGAAGTACGCCACAAACTTGGGCAGCTCCGTCTTGAGGTTGTAGGTTGTCGGGAGCCACCTGGGCCACGTCTCCAACGTTTTCTCGTCCACTTTGCCAGATTTCCTTCGGGCGACGATGCACAGCAAGTCCTTGATGGTCAGAACATTTTCAAAGGGAAACTGATTTACATATTTGTGAGGGGCAAGCTCGCTCAGCTCTTTGAAGTTCTTAAAGTGATTTGTAAACCAGAGGATGTCCGCCGGAGCTTCCTCGGAGACTATCTCGAAGTCAGGGTGGGTGAGGTTTTCATTGATTCTCTCGTACTGGGAGTAGACCTTGAGCTTGTGCCCCGGCTCCCTGCGTGGGGGCGCTACCTGCAGGTTAGGCAAGCTCTCCTCCACGTGTCCCGTAAGGAAGTACTGCTTGAGGGGTTCCTCCTGGCTGTAGTCGGTACTGGGGGCGGGCAGGCCCTGCCAGGGGATCAGCAGGGCGCGCCTTTCCTCCTCGCTATAATTTCCCTCCACAAAGTCCCGCGTGACGAGCTCTCCCTCCTTGATGTTCTTGAGAGGGAACAGCAGCGTGTAGGTGACCTGCTCGGGAACATGGATGAAAGGCACCGCACGCATATTGGGCTCATCGCTGTGGGGAATGGCAGAACCCAACTCATCCATGATATACCAGATGGGGACGCCGTCCTCTGCTGAGACGTCCTGCCCGCTGATGTTGTAGGTCTGCGCATACTTCCACATGTGCTGGCACACATCCTCCAGCAGGTCCTCCCCCTCGCCCCGCAGCCCCATGAGGCGCCCCATCCTCTGCAGCAGCACCGGCAGCTGCCTCAGCTGTGCCCTGGCCTGGCTGCTGCGGAAGGTCCACGCGTGGTCTACCAGGTACACGTGCGTGGCATCATACAGCTGCATGCCGCCCTCCCGGTGCACCTGCACTGCCCACGTGGGCTCGTGCAGCGCCCTCTCCCGCTCCTCGTAGTCCACCAGCAGCAGGGAGAACGTCTCTCCGGCGTCCAGCAGCTGGTCCTTGAGCTTCCTGTACAACACGGGCCAGTAGCGCTCCGGCACGCCCGACAGCTGCAGCTGCGGCTGGTGGACGCGCAGGAACTCGTTATACACAGATATCCCGTCCATCACCAACTATTACAACACTACTCACATTCAAAAATAGAAGTAAATCGAAATTCCAAAACGTTATGTCACATGTCATAACATAACCTTAAAGGCGTAATGTTGCCAAATATAAAACAAACATACCTAACACTTTTTTTTATACCTACATGTTAGTTTTACCATTAAACGTTTGAATTTAAAAATAAACTGCATTAGTTATGTGACACGCGCTTTTTATTCAGATAATTTGATTTTCTTCCTGCTTTCCGCCTCGTCTTCGCTGACCGACTCATCTTCACTGGATACATCTGAAATTAAAACTAAGGTTTAGTTTTATGGCATTCAACAATGAGATTCTCCAGATCTATGCACTAATGTAAGAAAGCACCTTCGTCATGGGAATGACACTTATGTTCCTCGCTTTCCCCGCGACTTTTGATGATATTAGTGAGAGTGTCGTTTACTTGTTTCTGGACATCTCTCATGGCGGATAGAAGATTTTCATTGCAAGATATTGTTGTCACGGTTTCATTGTCTTTCATTAGTGAGGCAGATATTTTAACTTTATTGTTGAACATCTTGCTCGCAGAGTATTTTGTTTCTAGTGTTGCAGCAAGATAACCACAAAAATGACATTACTCAGTTCGGCTTCTTCTTCTTCATAGAAAGTTATAATTTTTCTACAGCTGTTGAAGCTCAGTTGTAGGTGAACATTTATTTTATTTTATAAATTTCTTTATTTTAGCTCACTTCAATGGATGTTGATTTATGAGTTTAAATTATTTTTTGATCCAAGTGACAGAATAATTGATGATTTACTTTTTTACCATACTTTCCACGTTTATTACGCTCGATCTGCCCATCGCTGTTTTGTGGCAACTTGTCTCGACTTGCAGTGCGTTGTTGTAACTTTGCGTATTGTATTTCTCGTGATTTCATTCTAAATCATTTCTAATTCAGGTGTCTTCCTTTGCACACAATTAAAAGGTGAATTGATGTTATTATTTTGATAATTATATCTAATTTTCGTCGATAGCACGGCAGGATATTGTCTTAAAAATTTTCAAGCAACAAGATGGCCGCCCGCCGACGTTTCAACGACTCAAGCTTGTCCATGGAGAGCAGCTCAGAAGATGAAGTGTCGTATGGAAAGACTTGGAAGCGCACGCAAGGTAACGAGAACAGCAAGGTGACGTCACGCCGCGCTGGCGGGAGAGCTGCCTGTTCCTCCAAGAACGCCATCATGGCGCGCGTCAACAGAATCAAGAAGAAGATGTACATCGGCGGGCTGGAGGAGCAGATAGCGGCGCTGAAGACGGAGAACAGGCGGGCTCGCGTGATGCTGGGCACGCAGGCCGAGAGGATAGAGGAGCTGGACAGGGAGGTGGCGTACTTGCGGGGCGTCCTGGGTAACGTGCCTGAGATCGCGCGCCTGGTGAGGGGATTGCGGCAGGGGTTGGAGGGGGCAGCCCCTCCCCCCAGTAGCCTATGGGGGGAGCTGCCCGAGGAGCCGCTAGAGCTCCCCCTGCTGCCCGACCACACCTACACCTCCCCCTTCCTCAGTGCCTCCGCCCCCTCTCCTACTCCCGGGGTTTGCTTCCACATCGCCAACAAACACGTCTCCCTGGAGTTCTGCGCTAAATGCAACGACCAAGCCATCGCTAACTGGGAGGGCGTCACATGTCAAGACCTGTAGAGACTGTAGTGCCAGTGCTATATATAAGCAAGTTACATGTATGCCTGTGTTCTAAAGAGTCATGTTGAACTTTCAGAAGGAGTCTGTGGCGGAGCTGGCTGCAGAAAGGAGTTGGCCGTGTTTATCAGGTGCAGTAGCCTTGTCTTTGGTCAGTCTCTGAGTGTGGTGCTCGGCCTGCCTCTGTCCTCGTGAGTCCAGCACCATGAGGTAGAGCAGGGCAGCGGGCGCCACATGAGGAGGCTTGCAGTATGTTTGTTGTGAGTTTTTCTGATTTGCGACGGTCTCTTGGTTTCAGCCCCGGCAGCAATGGGACTTGGCCCTGTTCTCGCGAGCCCAGGATAATCCCTGCAGGATAAGTAGACCACCCCCCACCCTCTCCCCCTTCATGGGCATTCCTCAGCCTCCCTGCTACACTTTGTCCATCACGACCACGTGAAACAAAGATTAAGGTCCAAAATTTTTCAAAAAAAGCTACCCACATGATTGGCATAAGTGCGTCCTTTTCTTTCAATACAAAATCACTATGCTAATGTTGAAAATGGCAACCCTAAAACTACTCTAGGTATTCAACAGGATGCATGATCTGTCCCTAATAGCAATGAAATAATCATTACCTTGTTAAAAACATTGGCAAGACAGAAAATGTGTATGAGAACAAACACTTGCAAGAGGCACTGTTGTATTTTCCCTACGTTTTTTTGTTTACCAAGATGATTCGAGTATTTAGACAATATTGTATATTCCGGGAATGAGCTACTCTGGTTAGTAGCTTAATGATGGGTGTCTGCTTACAGGTGTGGGTCTTCACATTGACTTGTATGAGAAATTGTTTTTTCACTCAGTTTTAAGTTGCAAAAAGGTTTTCTCGTACCATTGACTGAAGAAAGACAAACCCAGATATTGATGGGCTTGCAGCTGACGCCTTTTTGAAAATAAAATATAAGCCAATAACCTGATGTCACAAAAAACTAGGAGAAATTAGTCAGTGTTACCAAATCATCCGAAGTGTAGTTTGGAAAGAGTATAACTTATTGTTCCCCCTATAATCGGTAAACTCTAGTTATGTTAAGTCCTGGATTGTGTTATTATTTAAGTTTTTCATGTGTTACCTATAGTGAAACACCAGTTGTATCATTTTGAACATAGATGGACGTGAACAGTGTGTAGGTCTGATAGTTCACTCTGAAGCTTACTGCAGAATTATGGACTTTTAGAGAGACCAAAGGATGGAATGAGTAATCATAATATTATTTGTACTGGATATTCTGGTTCATATCCATTACTTAACTTAGTGTTTAAGGCTTTTGTATGTTTTATATTTTATTATAGAGTGCCGTTTGTTCTACAGCTGAGATGCATCGACATGTCTAGCGGGGAAACATTATCTTACACTAAGTATTGAAAAGTTTTTCTTTGCTGAATTTGTTCTGTGTAATGTTTCTTGTATTCCAAAACCAAACTTAATTTTTAAATCGTTGCTGAAAAAGATATTTTAACAAATTGTTGCAAGTAAAGATTTCCTGTAAATATTAACAACTCTTCTTTCATGCCTTGTTTATTTGGTATTTAAGGTAATTAGTAGACATGATAATATGTCACTTTAAGTCACTCCCTATTTATATTATGTCACCTAAGGAGCTAATAAGCTGACAGATAGTTTTTTTTTTTTAATTTAAGGTAACTGTTAACTAATGTATGGAATAAAATTACTCTTATTTTGTAATGCGACTTTCATTTCTAATATATTTTACTCACAACTTTATAGTTAGCGGAGCAGTAAACTAAAAAGCCTTTTGAGTCGGCAATCACATAACTGCCGCCCTTTGGCCATTGATGAGTGACGACTCCTTTTCCATTCCTGGATCAACTTTCTTCTTTAACTTTCTCATTGATAGATTTTACAGGAACTATTGCTGAATTAGTGATCCTCTGTTCACAGCTGGTTCCAGGACGATGTAACAGTGAGCTGAATGCCTCCTCCAAAACCTGTTGTCGTATTGAAGTCCCATTTGCAGCCTGTTGACAGCATCACCCTGAGCCAAGTGAAGAGAGAGCAGTTATCCGACAATTACTTTCATGCTGTAAGGCCAAGCGAGAGGGGGCAGGGGGGCGCTCCTTTGAGAGTTTAATATTGTAAGGCCCCGTAAGTTGCAAAGACATTGCCAACACAAAACAGCACTATGCAGCAGAATTTTGGTAGTCTGTTCAGCCCATGCTTTGACAAACTAATGAAAGCTAGGGAGTCTCCTGCACAGGATTCCTTAAAAAAACATTCAAGGTTCATATTTATTTCTTCAACAGGTGGTCGGACCAATTTTAGCCTCAGATTCCAACTTCTCCGACGCCACTGTCTAGTTTGAAACTTCTAAAAGCTGGTACCACTTCATACCTCCATTTTATTCTGGGTCTTTTCAGTTTTCTTCCTCCCGGATGGCCGGTCATTATTCTATTGGGGAATCCGTATGCCCACAGCTCGGCATTCTGAGATGTCCAGCCCACCCCAACCTTTCTATAATCTAAGTTGCAAGGATATCTAATCTAAGCTGCAAAGATATATATCATTTAAGATTTATACTAAATGCATTCCCACAAGCAGATATGTATAATTTCGCGCTAACACATGCCGCATGTGGACCTACAATATAAAAACCCAATCTCAAATGAACATAAGCCTTGCAACTCTTGCCGTCCTTCCCTGAAACAGGGGTGACATTGGCAAAGTGAACTAATTTTTATATTATGGGTGGTCAGCCGCATAACCTATAAGTCAAGGAACTATATTCATTTAAAGCTCTCAAATGTATGCCCACAAACAAATACGTGTAGTTTGCGCTTACAAATGCTGAATGTGTACTTACAAATAAAATCTAAAAAACGCAGCTAAGCTACACATATAGTGTAACTTCTTGCCTGCGTTATCCCCGAAGGGGTCGCATGTGGCGCTTCGGGACCTATTTATTTTTACAGGTAAGGGGGCCGGCCTCACACCAACCACTTTCAGTTGAAGTGGGGGTTTCCCAGCTCCCGGGGGGGCTGGTTCTCATTTCTTGTGAAGGCTGAGTAAACCTTTGAGATCGAACCCTTGCTCTCAGCATGGAATGCAAGCATTCCTACCATTTGAGCTATCGACCTTTTTACGAGCTTGATCTTGCGCTACAAAGCGCCAATTCTCAAGCAAGACCCAGTTGCTGTAAGGCTGGATGGACCTTTGGTGACCGGTCATTGGTAAAGGTTTTTATTTTTTTTTTTATGAATTTTTCAACCCGGCGAAGAGAAAATTTGAAAATATAAATGGTATACTTTTTGTGCTCTGCCGGGAATCGAACCCACAACCTTCCCATTCAGAGTCCGCAGTGTTACCACTGAGCTACGGACCGGTCAATCTAAATGAACATAAGCCCTACAACTTTTGCCGACCTTCACTGACACAGGGGTGACATTGGCAAAGTGAACCATTTTTTACAGTATGGGTGGTCAGCCTCATACCAACTATGCTGGACAGTTCATCACTCCGCCTTATGCGCCATGATATATTTATGTATGCACAATTTTTAATGCAATGGTTCACTTTGCTAACGTCACCCCTGTTTCAGGAAGGACGGAAGAGTAGTGTTTAAGGAAGGAAAGATGGCAAGAGTTGCAGGGTGTATGTCCATTTGAGATTTGGTTTTTATGTTGTAGGTTCACATGCGGCATGTGCAAGCGCAAACTTGAACGTGTCTGCTTGTGAGAATGCATGTAATGCTAATCTCCAACGTAACATATCTTTGCAACTTAGATTTGATAAGATTAGACAACAATAAATAATGTATCTAGGATAAAATAAAACTGCATGTTGCGGTTATTTTCACTTTATTTAAAAAATAATAAAAAGTACAAAATAAAATCTGTTATGTGTGGATAAAATAAAGCCAGCCTTGTATTAAACCTCGTCTGACTGCTGGACTATGGCACATCACATCTGGAAGACAACGTCTATTTAAAAATTCTGTTAAACGGAAGAAGTTTGCTTGTCCATGACACCTCAAGGCACACATGCTGAAACCATTCTAAGTAAGCAGCAGTTCTTTCTGCGTATACTGGAGCAAAATACTAAGACAGATACAAATTTTGATTTCAAACTTAACTTATCATGGCTAGAAACTGACAATTATTATAACAGTACATGTTAGCATAGTAGTTAGCCTAATAGGACTTCCTAGTAATAGACAATTTTGCTCTGAAGCTTGATTTTATAAGGCAAAGGGATGGATACATAGAAAGTAAGCAAGAAAGACAGACAACGAAGAGAAGTGGTCACAAAAGGTTTGTTTGTGTGTGTACACAGTTTGTAGAAAAGAAAAACAATGAAGCGACAGACCCATCAGTCAAAAAATGTGCACATATTTGTACAACTTCTATTCTCACTTATTTGAAAAAACTATTTTTATAGCACCGCAGAGTACTTGGAGATGGCTGATACACTTGCGTGAACTGATATATTATTATGTCAAGAGAGAAATATCGTGAATGGCTGCAATAGTCAAGTTCCTTGACTAATAGGTTGGTATGAGGCAGTCCCCCATGCTGTAAAAACTTTATTCACCTTTGCCAATGCCATTCCAGTTTCAGGGAAGTGCAGCAGGAGTTGTGCATATCAGCATGTGTAAGCGCAAACTTACATGTGTCTGTCTGTGGACGCGCATTAAGTATAAGCCTTAAATGTCAACATATCTCTGCAACTTAGATTATAGATAGCTGCAAGCAATTTCAGTCAGCCGGGCGGTGGTGTACTTCGAGCATCATGGGATCAGATGTCCCACCTCACATACCAAGTTCATATCTCAACACACTGTCAAAAACCTTGGTAGAAGCAATTAGGCCTCGTGAAGCTCGTTTAAGCACTTGCAGTAAAAATCACAGTCGGGAGGAGTGCGGGGAGCTCGGTTGCTAAACACCCCGAATGATCATAAGCGAACTTCAATGTCAACCTGACAGCAGCTGTCAAAGCTCCGCATAATGTTTTTAGATTTATCTCAAAATGCATTATTGAGTCATGATTCTGATATTTTCAATTATTGAGGTGCTTTTGATAACTCAACTCCATAAAATGAACATTAATACTTGTGTTATTGAGGTTAGACAGTATGAACCATTGGTGTGAAGTTAGGAACGCTAACGCCAGCCCACCTTTGCAAATAAGAGAAATTAGCGAACGGCCAAGCTGTCGTGCGTGATATCATCGTTCATAATATTTGCTAACGATAAGCTCCCCGAACGGTGTGAGTGCTTGAAGTGCACTCCCCGAACACAGCCTTAGTTGTTAATGCACAACTAGATGACCCATGGATTGAAATTGTGAACCTTAGACATGATCATTCATGATGTCAGTGGATCATGGGCTACTTGAAGTTGCACTAATATTCCGAACAGCAGCAAGTAGAGGCTGGTGATACATGTATTTATATTTAAGTACACGGCCAACAGGCCTGCATGTGTATCTTGTGCTGGGAGGGTTCACATACAAACAGATTAAACAATAATGATTACATAACTTGTATTATTTACATATTTGGGTTAATCCTTGTGATGACGTAATAATGTGAAAGAGCGTCTCCCGCTCGGTCAACACTGTTATATATTATTCAATATTTAGTTCCTACATACAATATATAGTCAATAAAATAAACACTTGTCTCATTACAATTACATTATTAATACAAACTTAAGGCAAATTTATAGGCACATCATCTGTTTTAGAGTAAAAACTACAAACATCTCTACCTAACAAGTACAAGGCAGGGCGCACCCACGGCACTTTCTATCATTATTGGGCGTAAACGTCTATGTTTAGTAGGTACAGAACAATGTTACAAACGGGAAGTAAATGTATATTAATGATTAGCAGATCATCTTCACCCAAACTGTCCCGGAGGGAATACAGGACCACGTTGTTAACAATAACAAAATATTCAACCTGAAATAGCATTGTACATAGATGCATGTACGTCTATTGTAAGAAAATACATCGAGTTATAATATAAGTAGAGACAAAACTACGTTATGGCATTGTAACATACTCATATTCGGGATTCCCAAATTCGCTCACATCACCCCGCTGTTAAAAAAACTTCATTGGCTTCGTTTCCCGGAGAGGGTGGTCTTCCGTGTTTGTTTAATGGTATATAAAGCCATCAATGGCTTGGCCCCACCTTATCTGGCTGATATGATTTCACCTGTTGAAATGGGTGTTAGGAGGCAGACACTCAGATCTGTGGGTGATGGAGTAGTCAATTTGGTTCAGCCGCGCCGTCAGATTCGTACAAACTTCGGAGACCGCGCTTTCCGTGTTGCGGGGCCGGTGGAGTGGAACAGACTGCCACCCGGAGTGAAGAACTCCAAATCTGTGGGTGTATTTCGAGGAGCACTCAAGGCACACTTGTTTAGAAAGTCTTATCCATGATCGGAGAGGGCCCTTGAGGTGTGACACACACAAAAACGGCGCTCTCTTATCATGTGTAATTTAAAATAAATCAGCCTGTTATTATTATTATTATGAGGCTTACTTCTCAAGTAGGCCTGTCAAACAACACAGAATACTTAATAATCATGTGAAATCCTCAGTTTTCTTGCTTCTCTATCTTTTGTTTCGACACCCAATAATTACACATGTTATTTTTTACAATAATGCTACTTTTCTTTGAAAATTGTCACATTTACCAACCATAACAATTGCAATGCGTGCGCACGACAGTCATTTTAGTAATGCCAACAGTACAGATTTTTTTTGACAACTACCTTTTATTTGTCAACAGGGTGGTGACACTCAGGGTATTATCATTCTCTTTCTAACTAACGAAGATTTGTGTTGAGGTAGGTTGAACTGGATACAAGCGTCTACTTGCGTCACAATAGTTTTGACTCCACTAAATTATAACTCAATGCAGGAAGTTTTCTTCTGGGCAGTATATTGAACACGAGGGTGTGTTAGTGAGTTAGTGTGTGTGTGTGTACAGCTCACACCCAGCCGCCCGTGAGCTTGTGGAAGAGCTCCTCGTCCAGGGTCTGGTTGGCGTCCTTGCTGCGCATGGACAGGAAGATGTAGCCGCCGATGAACTCGTGGATGACCTTGCAGTCCGCAGACTGGCAGGAGAAGATGATGTTGCCCTCCTCAAACTGCACCATCATGTGCTTGATCTCCCAGTTCACATTCCAAGCCTGGAACAGACACGGGCGTGTTAGTGTATAAAGAGATGGAGGAATAATGTGAATTTCAGATGTCCAAACTTAATCACATTACTCAATTGTTAAGAAAACTGCATTCGCTTCGCTTTCCGGAGAGAGTGGTCTACCCTGTTTGTCTGATGGTTTACAAAGCTGTAAATGGTGCGGCTCCTTCATGTTTGTCTGACATGTTCTCACCCGTCGAAATAGATTTGAGGCATCACGCTAAGATATGTAGGGTATGGAGTGGTTGACTTAGTCCAGCGGTGCCGTCAGATACACACTAATTTTGGGGACCGTGCTTTCCGGTTTGCGGGTCCAATGAATTGGAACAAACTACTACCTAATGTGAGGAAGGCCAAAACTGTTGGTATCTTTGAAGGAGCACTAAAGACGCATATTTACAAAAAATCTTATCCGTCATTTGAGAGGGCCCTTGAGGTGTGACATACACAAAAACGGTGCTCTTTAATTAGTATGTGTACCTTAGAAATAAATTATCCTTGTATGTATATATGTATATCAGAAGTATTCAACTATCACTTGGTAATACTGTACTGTCTTTTGGTTATCTATATAGCCAGATACGGTGGGAGGCAGCTTACTAATGTTACGGCCAGATACAGTGGGAGGCTGCTTACCTTCATGGTGCTGTACCTCCAGGTCTTGAGCAGGTCGCCGGTGCTCATGTCCAGCTTGACGATGCGGTTGTGCGCCACGCCGATGAGCTCCTCCTTGCGCTGCCCCATGAACTTCACCACAAAGAGCGCCAGGCCGTGGTCTGGCAAGTTTTGCCAGGCGCGGATGAACTGCAGCTTGGCCTCCGTGCACGATAGCTGCTTCACGTTGGCGTGGTTCTCCAGGATGCGCTGCGTCACCTGAACACAATCAACTCAGCAATCAGTTAAGGGAGAAATTAGTAAGATGGGAATATCAAGATGAATATGACAAATATCATTACATAAAACATTTAGAAAACACATGCGAGTAGACCCACATACAGACATTGTGTATCATTTAAGAAAATCAACATAATATATCTATGAAAAGGCTCCACAATTTTATTGTGTCCCCACTGTTGACCACAGCACGGTTAAATCGGTCGGGAAATATGATGGCGGGTCTGCCCTTTCAACGCAGTTGAAACCAATCAAGAGATTGTTTACATAAAACTGTAAAATTAGAAACCAGCAAAAATTTACACACTGACCTTGCCCTTAAATTTCCTTTGGAAGCGGGGAGCGATGTAGTCGGCAGGGTTAAGGTCCAGCTGTCGGGGGCTAATGGCGGGCTGGGGCGCAGGGCGCTGCAGCGCCAAGAAGTCCCTGATGGCCGCTGCCTCACTCTCCCATCCAGCGTCTGCCAGCGTGCGCCCACGTGCAGCCAGGCGCAGCGCTGCCAGCCAACGCGCGTACTGTTCCTCGCCGTCACAGCGCAGCCACAGCTCGCCTGCTTCCCCCTCTCCCTCCCCAGGCAGCTGCAGACGGATGCCGTACTTTTGTGCGGAGAGATTGAGGTCGGGCGCAACCTCGGCCCCGCGCAGGGACACACACAGCGAGGGCGGGCCTCCTGAGTTGGCCTCGGCAGCGGAACGATAAGCGCGCAGCTGCAGCTCTCTGCAGGTGAACCACTGGCGCTTGTAGGCCTTTAGGGTAAAGCGACGGGGCCTGGAAAAATGACATATCAAATTACACGCGCCCCATACAAACATGCTCAAAGCTTTGTCATACCTATTCCATACATGCAAGTCAGAGGGGCCCTCAGTACACTGACAATCATATAAAGTTATACATATTTTTCAAGCAGTGGAAGACCTTAGCTTGAAGCAGAGGTGGTGCATCATTGGGGGATGGAGGGGATCATCCCCATGGTGAAAAAGGATAAAATGTATTTAGTATCGGTTTATTTGAATCTGAGTCAGCGGCCAAACTATAACTATTATTAAGGTTCAAAAACTTACTAAGTACGGTAGGAGGACGAGAGAGGATCCCATGCTCTCACGCAGATGCCGTATTCGGAAACTTTCTGTCGCTGCGTCCAAATGTAGCATTGTATTTTATTATGCAACATTACAGCGCCGACGCCTTGACGCGCACTAAGTACGTCTCCTGTTTGACAAAGCCTTAAAGTGACTGGTACTAGTAGTGCTTGTGTACTGACTTGAGGTAGCGCAGGTTGTCGCACAGGTCGGGCACGTGTGTGATGTCGTTGTTGTGGCCGCCCCGCCCGCCCTCCAGCGTTGCCTGCAGCTGCGCCAGAGCCAGCTCCACCTCCTCATCCGCTCCCAGGCCCGTGGTGTTCAGGGACTCCATGCCAGAGGTCACGCTGTCTATGGTGTCATCCGCCAGACCTTCTGCTGTCTGCAGGTTTACCTGAACCTGCAATCACAGACACAAACATGATGCACTCTGGCACACAAAGTAGTGACCACCTGAATGTAGAATCTCTACCGGTGCCATGAGGTCCACACATTCAAAATATTTCTCGGCTATGTGACATCACGCATAGTCAATTAAAAAATGGATTATATATCTTTGCAACTTACATAGATTATTCCCAACAATCACGGATTTTTTTCTAGTTTACAGCATTTACAATTACTACTCCGAGGGACAAAGATAACATTTAAAATATATAATTTTTCACAAAAAATCATTAAGAAATGCATATAAATAAGATATTATTTGTAGAAAAAACTTATTGTTGTGAAATTACTGTGTTAAAATATTTTAAAGTAACATAACAAAATGTTCTTCTTTATTAAATATAGTTTATTTAGATTTCAATTTTCTAACCTATAAATGTATGAAACGTGAACAAATGTTTGATTTAAACAGTTTTGTATGGATGGACCAGCGCTTCTGGCGATCAGATTTGAAACTGATCCGGCTTAATGACATAATTAGGATTCAAAGTTTACTAAATATTTGAAGTTCATTCTATGCACCTCACTTAAACATAAACTTCACAACTCCTGCCACCTTTCCCTGAAACCGGGTTGGCAATTTTTTTTTTAAAAGTAAACAATCAGGACTAGATGTGGCACATCCAAATCTAAACAGTGAATTTGCATTACCTGCAGGCCAGCGAACACCAGCATCTCCTCCTCCGTGCAGTCCACCTCCTCGTTGAGGATCTGCCAGCGTGCCTGCTGGTAGAGCTGGTTGATGCGCACGGCGTCTGTGCGCGGGTTCAGGTCGTAGCAGGTGGAAAACTTGAAGCGAAGACGTAGGCAGTCGCCCTCGCGCACTCCCTGCTCCATGATGGACAGCGACGAGTCCAACCACCTGCAAAACCCCACATCCGGCTCAGGACATGTGCACTTGCTGCCTTCATATATATATCAGGCTTATTTATCTTAAATTACATATGATAAGAGAGCGCTGTTTTTGTGTGTGTCACACCCCAAGAGCCCTCTACGATCACGGATAAGTCTTTTTAAAAAGGTGTGTCTTTTGAGTGCTCCGTGAAATACACTCACAGATTTGGAGTTCTTCACTTCGGGTGGCAGTCTCTTCCACTCCACTGGACCCCCAACACGGAAAGCACGGTCTCCGAAAATTTTACAGATATGCTTGTTACACAGATAGAGGACGGAATATAGATAGAGTACAAAATCAATGGGTTAAAAAATAATGTAATCAGGAAGACAATGTGAGGACAAAGGTACTTAAAAATACAATGAGATCGTTTGGGCATTTAGAAAGAATGGGTGATGAGCGCTTGACAAAGAGTATCTATAATGTTGTATAATGTAAGCTGCAAGATATGTTAACATTTAAGGCTTATATTAAATGCATACCCACAGACAGGCACAGTTTAGGTTTGCGCCTACACATTTGCATGTGTGCATACAAGTATACCAAACCTCATATGAACATAAACCTTGCAACTCCTGCCGCCTTTCCCTGAAACCGAGATGGCATTGGCAAAAGTGAACCAATTTTTACAGCACGGGAGGTCAGCCTCATACCAACCTATCAGTCAAGGAGTATCTACAGAGGAAATATAAGAGGCAAGAGCGGGAGGGAAGACCGAGAAAATAATGTTTTGCGCATATTAGTGAAATTGTGAAGGTATGGAATAAACAGAGTGAATGTAAACAAAGGAAATGTATGAAAAAAGTGATGGATATAAATGAACTAGGAGAAAGATGCCGGGATAGGAATAAGTGGAGGAAACTCGGCGGAGGTTCTGGCCTCCCCTAATGGAACATCGACAGTGTTACAGTTAAAAGATGTGGCATGTGGCTCACCCCACGTTCATGCGTGCGCGCTCGACCAGGGACTTGGGTCTGACCAGGGACTCCCTGGCCTCCCTGCCAGGCTCCACAGGACTGCTGGCCAGAGAGGAGTCGCTGCAGCCGTCCTGCAGCTCTAGGGTAGCGCTGGTGTTGTGTGCGCCTCCTAGCTCCAGGCCCGGGGAGCGCAGCCCGGAGCCCGGGCGGGGACTGAAGCCGTTCTGCTGCTGCAAGCAACACAACATCATGGTCTATGCTCCTAGGCTCCTTGATAAACAGTAACAAAATATTTGATAGCTTCTTCCCTAGTTACCTGACTGACTTGGTGATGTCAGATTTTTTTTGGACTTTGTCATTTGTGTGGACTCAATTTACTCTACTGTACTGTACTGTATCCTGCCGCCGTTCCACTAGGGGTGGCCGGTACCTCCGCAGATGCGCCTCCCCTTTTTTCTGTCCTTACAAACCACTTTCATTTCCTCAATATTCATCACCTTTTTCATACATACTCTTCTCTTATTCTCACTCTGCAGGTTCCATTCTTTCGCAATCTCACCTATTTGGTCTAACCATTCTTTCCTCGGCCTTCCCCTTCCGCGCTTTCCTCTGACATTTCCTTTATACACTTTCTTCGTTAGTCGTTCATCATCCATTCTTTCGAGATGTCCGAACCATCTCATCGTACTTTTTTGTACTCTCATTCTCATATTCTCTTTTATACCACACTCGTTCATCACCCAATCATTACGTACTCTATCATTCAATGTCTTTCCAGCCATTGCTCTCAGGTAAGCCATTTCAACCGTACATACTTTACTCAGTTCACATTCATTAACTGTCCACGCCTCACTTCCATACATCAATGTCGGAACCAATATGCCATTGTGGACCGCCAGTTTCATATTCTTTGTAAATTTTCTATTTCTTCCAATCGTTCCCATTACACTTCTTCCTCTACTAGCGCGCTTTTCCAATTCTTTCGTCAATTTCCCATTCGACTCAAACTTGCTCCCAGATAATCAAATTCTTTCAAGACCTCCACTCTTATTTCATTCAGTCTTATCTCAATTTCCTCGCATTCCTCAGTCCTGTCAAACACTAATACTTTCGTCTTACTGGCATTCACTTTTAAACCGTTCTTACTAAAAACATCATTCATTTTGGTGAGTATCGTCTGGAGCTCCTCCGCTGTATCAGCCAACACTACGGCATCGTCAGCATAGAGAAGAACTCCAACTTTTGTCTCACCCACATATTTTTTTTCAAACTGATGCAGTACTATGAGTGTTTTTAGGCTTTCATGGCCGGCTTCAGATGATAAATCATCATCTGATGCAGTACTCTTTGATTATCACGTCACCAAAAAATATACAAGGTTTAATTGCTGTCCTGTAAAATAATCCCAAACGGAGTTGGCTGGTTTGCAGATTAAGCCATCGATATGTCAAAGGAAGCAGCAAGTTATGGAAGCAAGGTGAGACTCACGTCCAAGGGTGTGGCGGACTGTGATCGTGGAGGCAGCACGGGTGCACACAGCAGCGGGGCTCCTCCGGCATCCA
This sequence comes from Agapetus fuscipes, assembly GCA_951799405.1. Classification (NCBI taxonomy): domain Eukaryota; kingdom Metazoa; phylum Arthropoda; class Insecta; order Trichoptera; family Glossosomatidae; genus Agapetus; species Agapetus fuscipes. The sequence continues at coordinate 10,171,156 of OX637359.1, forward strand.
GGCTGCCGTGCAACTGCTGACGTCCCGAGGCAGCGATGAAGGTGTTGGTGTCGGGAGGCAGGTTGTGTGGCTGCAGGGGCCCCTCCTTGTAGTTGTGCTTGAGGTCGCTGGGCCGCAGAGGCCGGCACAGGGACAGCTCTTCGGGGTGGCGCACGCCCAACTCCTTGCACAGCGCCATCACGGCATTGAAGGTCTTCACGGAGAAGTCCAGCTGGCAGCTGAGGAAGCGCAGGTCGGGCAGCTGCACGCGCAGCGCCTTGTGCATGGGCGTGAAGTGCAGCAGGCTGTCCGCCGCCACGCCGCACTGGTCCAGCGTGGAGCGTGTGCGGGACAACCAGCAGTTGCGCAACGGCCACCACAGGGCGTGGTCGGACCAGTCCTTGCTGAGAGCTGCAACAACAACAACAACTCAATACATAGAGGAAGACAAAGAAAGGTATGGATGGACCAAATTCCTGAAATAGCAAATGAATGGGATATCCAGTGTAATAATAAAAGGAGAGCTTGTATGAAGGTTGGATGGACCTTTCGTAATGTAGTCACCCCAGGGGCGCGTATGCATGTGATGCCAGAAATTTGCTTATCTTTAGTGCATTGCGGAACTTTCCATGGTCCTCTAGCTCTCTCACATGATGAGGCAGGCGGTTCCAGGCCAGAGGACCAGCAACTGCAAATGCACGCTCCCCAAACACTGTTTACTCTTCTGATTGGCTCTTCAATATGTGACTTGGCTCCGGTTTCTGCCGAGCGTAGTGTGAGGCTTTTTTGCCGAGGGTGACAGGATTGATTAAATCAGTGAGATATTTGGGTGTCGTTTTAAATTATACTTTGTGGACAATCGAGCATACTTTAAGCTCGACGCGCTCTGGGACACGGAGCCAGTGAAGCTTCTGGAGTAATGTGATTAAATTTCGACTGACCAGCGATCATGCGAGCATATCCACATATGTATGGTAATGCATAGTTTATGCTGTCAAGGTTTGAAACCTTTATCAGCGGTAGTCTATTGATTTCTTAGAGCAATTCAAATAAAGTTTGTAAGGTACCTCCTAATGAGAAGACAAGAAGTATCACATTCATGCTCCACTAGGAATTGCTTCAGGTAACAAGTTCCAGGAGCCTGTAATCTCGGCGCAACGGTTCTCTTATGCGTTTTTGTAGTTGTCAGTCCCAACTTGTTAAGAGAGTTGAAGGCTTTATGTGCCTGACGACTATGTCCGTGGAAGATAGCATGATCTTTTTCATGTACCACTACCGAGTCTGTGTCTCAGCACAGCATGCCCTAACTCATAGTGTAACTCCATAAATGACATAGATATATTTCAAATCGAAAATCTTTTAAAAGATGTCATCAAAGAGTTGCTCCCAGCTTGTCAATTACTGAGTAAAGGGGAAAAAATTCTACTAAGCTACACAAATAGTGTAACTTCTTGCCGCGTTATCCCCGAAGGGTTTCGCATGTGGCGAGTGGAACCTATTTATTTTTATAGGTAAGGGGGCCGGCCTTACGCCTACCAGTTCAGTTAAAGTGGGTGTTTTCCAGCTTCCGAGGGGGCTGGTACTCATTTCTTGTGAAGTCTAAATAAACTGTAATAAACTGGAAGGCTGGGTTTACTGTAGTGAAGAAAACCGGCACTGCAGCACAAATAAAATGCTGATGTATTTACTTGTAATGGACATTAAATGGATGACCTTCTTATTCAATTGTGCACACGTTTGTTTATATTTGTGTTACATGTCAGCTGTCTATATGTTTGCCCCACTTTTAAATTGTCATATTCTAATTTAAATGTGTCACCTATAGTTCACTCTGCCATTCTGATAAATGAGAGATGTGTTTTGAGCACAAGTGCAGCCTCTTACACAACCACACAGATAGATCTCTGCCAGGTGCGATGTGTGAAGGAATATTGAAAAACTAAGGAAAGCTTTATTTGAAAAGACACATATCTTGCTGATTTATTCAAGCCCGTCTCCTTCGGCAAAAAAAGCGTCACACTACGCTCGGCAGAAACCGGAGCCAAGTCATGCATTAAAGAGACGATATGAAGAGTTAACACAGTAAGTGTTTTTTAGGCTTTCATGGCCGGCTTCAGATGATGATGAGTATGCAGCCTCCATCCGAAAAAAGCAGTCTTCTGAGAAGAAATACTGGACCATGGTCTACAAGCCCGGAAGAATGGATGCTGCATCCTCATCATCATCAGTTAACACATGTTTGGAGAGTGTGCATTTGCAGCTGCTGGTCCTGTGGCCTGAAACCACCTGCCTCATCATGTGAGAGAGCTAGAGAACCATGGGAAGTTCCGAAATGCACTGAAGACAAGAAAATTCCTGGAATCATTTGCACAACTTGGAGTGACTATGTTACGAAACGGCGCTATAAAGAATCACCCGCAGTCACTACCCATGGACAGACACTCAGATCCAGGAACTCAAATAAAAGTCTGCTACAGCTGCCGCGCAGAGCCATGAGGACGGTGTTTGGTGACCGAGCCTTTAGCGTTGCTGCTCCGACGGCCTGGAATTCTCTTCTTGCGACCCTCAGGGAGCTGAAGACTGAGGCAGCTTTCGCAAAGGGCTCAAAACCTATTTTTTCATAGACTCTTACAAAGCGCCTTTGCAGTGACTCGGTCACGAAAAGGCGTTTTACAAATGCTTTTTTTATTTATTTTTATTACCAATTCATCATCATCATCATCCTGCTCCTCATGGGCATGTAAGGCACCTCACACAGTACAAGTGGCAACTAGCTAGTAGATAGTGCAGTTAGTAAGGAGATACTCCTTTCAAATATTGTACCTAGGGTTAAGAAGTGTGCAGACTTCCAACTTTTTTCTAAATGTAGAAATGTATGTTTTCATTGCATCTCATATTTACGTCCTTAAAGGTACACCAATAGGTGCTGAATGCTAATGTCGTGTAACCTGTAAGCCAATACTGTTTCTCAGAAATATAGCAGTCTAAACGTTGCATCCCTAATATTTAATAACACCACAGAACTATGGAGTTTTATTAAATTAAAGAAGTTATTTCATTTAGATTATTTCAATGCGTTGGTGTGTGTATACAGAGGAAATGTAAAAGGAAAAAAGAGGAAAGGGAAGACCGAGAAAAGTATGGTTGGATCAAATGGGTGAAATTGTGAAAGAGTGGAATATACAAAGCAATGTAAAAGGAAATGTATAAAAAAATTGGATACAAACAAACTGAACGAGGTATGCAAAGATAGGAAAAAATGGTTGCAAATCTGCAGAGGCACTGGCCACCCCTAGTGGAATGGCGACAGAGTTACAGTGTGTTGTGTGTGGCAACACCCATGGCTCTGTGTCTGTATTGGGTTATTTACATGTTGCTGTAAACAATAACAGAATCAGCCAGATGTGCATGACATCTTCTATTTTAGTCACAGGAAGTGATATTATCAGCACCACCCCAAGTGGCATGATGTTAAGGCAGACACAGGCACAGTCCCTCAGGGCGTGCTGTGTCTGCTGTATAAATACTCCTGCATGGAGTTATATATAGCCCCTCTATCATTATGGGTAGATATGATTCGTAGCATTGACATATATGTCAGTGTGCCAGAATAGCAGGCAGGTGATGAGAAGTCTCATGGGCTGAGTGGAGACACAGCTGGAGCACGCAGCCTGCCTGCCTGTGTGTGCATGTGTGTACAGTGTCTGTCAACACGCCGCGCCCACAGGAAGCGGGGGCGGGGTGTGTGTATGTATGTGTGTGTGTGCGGGGGCGCCATTGCCTAATAGCTGGTCCCCATGTTATGGTCTGCTAGCTGGTACTCACCCAGGTCCTCCGCCAACTTGAGCATCACGCCCCCGATGTGCGTGTCCCCCTTCACCCTGAGCGTGCGCTCAACATCCATGTCCGTCACGAACACGCGCAGCGTCCACGAGCCATCGCCCACCAGGTACCCGTCAGCTATCATGCTGCTGCTTGCTGGTCCTCTAGCGCATCTGCCGCGGGCACACCTCGCACCTGTAGTCCTGCGCCCTGCTGACACACAGCAGTCAACACAGTGAGTAGGCGTTCCCGTGGGGAGCGGCGATTATGTCATGCGCTCCCTGCCAACTGACCATGCCTAAGAATCTTCCATACAAACGATATTGACCACAAGCTTCCTTACACTACCAGTAGATAATGCTTTATTGGTTCTTGTCCACAATAATAGTAGGAAACTACTGTTTGGTATTACCGATATTCCCTTGACAGCCAAAATGGCGCCCACAGATAACGCTTGCTTGGCGTGGGGTCGTAAGTTTTTAACCGTTGAATGCTGTTTTTGGCTGTTTTCACAGGCGTTAAATTGTGCAAAAAGTTATATGAAAAGAATATAATACTTTGTGAGTGAAAAAAGTGCGTGAAAATGGTGTATTGGTGGCCTGGTGCCGGACAACGTATTTCCGTCGTAACCTCAAAAAAAATTCGTTCACAAATATAAGACAGCTATAAAGTACAAAAAACCTTCATGTTTTTGTTACGTTCCAGCTAAAAAATACTAGTGCCTCTAAATAAACTTTAATTGACATCAAACTTTCAAAATGATGTACATTATTTTAACCTAATTTGCCAAAACCTTAATTACCTTAATTTAGCTTAAAACCAAAATGTAGTTCGGTGTATTATTTAAGAATGTATATTTGTGTAAACTTGTATATTTTATTTTAAAAGATATAAATTTTTAAAACAAAAAAAAAACTTTTATTTGACATGACCTCACCATTAGTTTCCTATAATATCAAAAATATTTGAAATAATTTTTAGGTATAAATGATATTATACATTCCATAATATTATCAAAGCTTCCATATAAAACTCATAGGTGGCTAAGATTCGGGCATTCCCCTTTTTTTTATTCAGTGGGATCTCTATAAACCTATAATACTCTGTGCAACTGACTCTCCCTGTTCCCTGCACTGACACACTACGAGGAAACTCTACTCTGGAGGATGTTGTGGTCTAGGCGACCATAGTTACACACACCACAGTCACAGAAGGCTCGCGGCTGACAAGAACTACGTCACCTCCCTACTCACTTATGATTATTATTATTATCAACTTGTACGGTAATGCGTACACAACCAACACGACCTACTCACACTAACACATATGCACGCACACACACACTAACCGCATTCCACAACACAGGTCAGTGTTACCAGTGTATTGTTAGTTGCTGTGATAAGTCTGTCAACCATAATAAGTTTTTTCCCCATCATAAAATATCATTAAAAAAATTAAGCTTAATGAAATTTTATAATAATAAGAATCTTGTTTCCTAATTACTTATTTCATTACTTGAAAGTGGATCACGGTCACTTTGTTGTTGGCGCTCCTGTTCTCTGTGGGAATTTGCCACAAAAAAGAAGCAGATAAAATTTATTACATTTAACAAATAAGAAGAAGAAAACATGAAATCTGCATTCAGCGATGTCAAATGTGTTTTTGTTACTTTCATGTTTTTGAAATTTATTAAGTTTTTTCTGATTAAAATGTTTTATTAGTAATTATATTCATACAATAACATTATAAAGGAACTGGAAGCCAAAGTCTGAAATTCTTGATATGAATAAACTCAAGGAGCACAATCAAGTACTGTCTTCAGAAGTTATTTGCAAGCCTCGTAAGCCGATACAAATATCTGTCTTTATATTATTGTTCTCAAGCTTTTCAAGAAGCTTTTGACACGCCTGACAACCTATTCCATGCTAGTGTTTATTGTGGGAGATATGAACATCCGGCTTGATAGAGCGGAGGATGGCCACAGCACCAAGTTTTTATGTATGTTGCATGATTTCAATTTTCATCAGCGGGTGAACCAGGTGACGCATGATGCAGGTGGTATCCTGGATGTTGTGATTTGTAATGCAGGTGATCCTCTGCTACAGTGTCAAGTCCTTGACATTGGCCACACGGATCATCGCCTAGTAACCGCAGTTACGGTATTCAACCCTCCAAAACCAATTTTTAAACGTATCACAAACAGACCTTGGCGGAATTTTAATGTTGAGCAGTTTCAATGTGAGTTGTCTGGAAGCGACATCTGCAACAAAAACTTTATTGCCTCGGCAGACACGAACAAACTTATCAAATCTTACAATAGCACCATGCTCTCGCTGATCAACAAATACGCTCCTCTCAAAACAACCATCAGGAGACAGAGAAGATCTGAGTGCTGGTTTGATGAGGAATGCAGATGTGGCAAAGCAGAGATGAGACGCCTTGAGAGGAGGTATCGACGGTGTCGCACAGAAACTGCACGTGCAACCTGGATGAATGCCCAGACCATCTATTGGACTTTGATAAGGAGGAAAAGGTCGTCCTACTGGACCAGAAAAATGGAGACCGAAGCCAAGAACCCCAGGGCGCTGTGGAAGTCGATGAGCTTTGTCCTGGGAAAAAGTTCTACTCAGCATCCGGAGCTTCCTGCAAGTGAATTCTCTCGTCACTTTTCAGAGAAGTTACGAAGAATAAGAGAATCCAGTGCAGCGACCATTTTTAATCCCCCAGAGTCAAACAATTGTTGCAATGTTATTTTTTCATTTAAGCCTGTCTTGTTGAATGATGTTGTTAAGCTTGTACTCACATGTCCAAACAAGCAATGTAAACTAGATCCAATTCCAACATGGCTGGTCAAAAGATGCTTAAGTGAGGTGGCACCTATTCTGTCAGCATTGGTCAACAAGTCTCTCACTACAGAGTGTATTTTTCCCACGGAACTTAAAAAATCAATTGTTACACCAATTCTCAAAAAATCAAGCCTTCCAGCTGATTTTGTGGAAAATTATAGACCTGTGTCGTCCGTTCCTTTTATATCGAAAATTATTGAGAAGGCCGTTGTTTGGCAACTCACTCAGCACATGGAGCGAGGCGGATATCTGTCTAAGTTTCAGTCAGCATATAGAAAAGCTCATTCCACTGAGACTGCCTTACTTCGCATTGTGAATGATGTGATAGCTGCGGTTGGGGACGGTGCTCTTGCCATGGTGGCAGTACTTGACATGAGCGCTGCCTTCGACACTGTTGATCACAGTATACTCATCACTAAGCTTGATAGGTTGTACGGAGTCCGAGGAGGAGTATCTAAATTGCTATCTTCATATCTGAAAGGCAGATGTCAGACTGTGGATGTTGATGGTGAGTCATCAGGTATGCCCATGGACTGTGGTGTGCCTCAGGGATCTGTGCTCGGGCCTTTACTTTTTACCCTGTACACAAATGATCTTGAGAGCACTGTACTGATGAACGGCACCAGCTACTATTCTTATGCTGATGATATTCTACTTTGTCGTTTCTGTCAGCCATCTATGACAGATGCCTGTAGTCTTGAGATGGTCCGGTGCATTGAAGTGGTGGCTGAGTGGATGGCAAGGTGTCGCCTTAGAATGAATCCAGACAAGACAGAATTCATCTGGATGTCGTCTCCTGGTGGGAAACACTTGCTTGGCTCTTCACCAATTAAAGTAATGGGCCTGGATGTATATCCATCTAGCTCAATTAAGTTTCTTGGGGTCCATCTTGACAATACTCTCTCCATGAGTACGCAAATAAGCTCGACTGTGAGCTCCTGTTTTTTTCACCTGAGGCAGTTGAGATGGGTCAGAAACTGTTTGACATCCGAAGCTGCTAAGATTCTCATTGCGTCCTTTGTTGTGTCGAGACTGGATTATTGCAATGGTCTGTTCTGGGGTCTTCCAAGGTTTCAGCAGTCTAGACTGCAGTCCGTCTTTAATGCTGCAGCCAAATTACTTTTAGGAGGACGAAAAACTGACCATGTCTCTCCTCTGTTGCGGCGCCTTCATTGGCTGCGAGTCCCAGAGAGGATTGAGTACAAAATATGTGTTTCTGTTTTTAATGCCCTCAGAGGAGTTGCCCCATCGTACTTGTGTGAATTGTGCAGAGTCGACCAGATAGGTGGAAAACGATGCACTCTTCGTTCTGCACAGAGTGACGCCGTAAACAGGCTTCAACTGCCTCTTCGACGGAACAGAACTGGTTTCGGAGACAGGGCTTTTAGTTCGGCTGGTCCATCCTGCTGGAATAGTCTACCTCTGGAGTTGAGAACAGAGACCAGTGTTGGCAGTTTCAGGAAGTTGCTTAAGACACATTTGTTTAACAGAAGCTTCAACACATAAAAGCGCCCTTGGGGTGGCTAGTGCCACTAAACGGCGCTGTATACAAATTGTCCAATTATTATTATTATTATTTCTGTGTAAGTGTTTCATGTGAAGCTATGCCCCTATATACAGATGTAGGGACTGATCACTGAAGGAGCCCCGCGCCTGCTGTGACCAATAGGGTTAGCTCTGATTCGGCTTACAAGGATAGTTCCTCCTGCCCTCTTGTCCCTGGCACTTCTAGTGCTGCCAACGTGCAGCGCAGGAGTTTCCTCCCAAGTCCCGCCAGTTGCAACAGCACTAGCTACTGATTGACAGCCTAATCTGAACTTGGTGAAGATTGGAACTAATGTCACCATCTTGTAAAACATCACTTTTGATAGTTCAATGTGATGTTAGCTGAATAGCTAAAATTTAAGAAGTATTTTGTTGAAGAAAAACGAAACAATATCCATTTTAGTAGTTTGAAGGCCGCAAAGTCTTAACAGCTTCCTCCTTCAGCTCTCATCAAAGTTCTGCTTAATCTGCGTAGGTTTATAGATTTTTTCAAGTGGGAAACTTTCCTGTGAAGTTGGCAGTTACAGCACGACAAAATGGTCTGACTTAGTTTGTGTGTTGCAGGGGGGGATGATGCTGACGTGAGTGCCCCGGGCAGCCCCGCTAGCCCCGCACCCTTCCCCTGCTCGCAGGCCGATGCCGGGCAGCACGTGGTGTGGAGCTACTACTCCCCCGAGGCCCCCCGCACCCTGAAGCAGCGGCGCAAAGACAAAACCGACACACCCAAACAACGGCCCAGCAAACTCAAGCCTTTCCGCCCCGCGCGCCCCGGGGTCCTGCTGGCGTGCCTCAGGGAGCTCAACGCTAATGTGGGGGCCTCGCTCCCCCCTGCCCCCTCGCCGCCGCCTCCTGAGAGTCCCATGGATGACTCATTTGATGGCATCCTCTCTGCCCTGGATGACGAGGACCTGCGACTCTTGTCCCAAGCAGCCACAGTCAGCAAGAGCCCCATGGGAGGCAGGCCGGGGCCGGGGGCCAACAAAGGGGTGAAGTTCTCCCGGCACGACTCCCTGCCACAGGAGAGACACAAACATAAAGAAGGGAACAGCAAATCCTTCACCAGACACAGCACTATGCCCTCCTGTCCCCCCCCTGCCTCAGGTAATCAACTTCATAATTTGCGTGACTTAATTGTGAGGAAAGTGATAATAAGAAATATTTACTAGCAAAATTTGGGGAGTACTTAGGATATTTTAAAAACAAATTACAATAGATCAGCCTCATACCAACCTTTTAGTAAAGGAAATTTTGGAAAGTGAAAAAGTGGAGACGCATCTGCCGAAGTACCGGCCACCCCTAGTGGAGCGGCAGCAGGATACAGTACAGTACAGTAAAGAACTTAGCTGACACAAAAATATTTTTTACAATTTAAATCCAATTAAAATAAAACTTACGTGACGAAATAACTTATTAAAAAAGTTTGTGTATTCACACAGCGAAAATTCATTATTATGCGTAATTATATATATTTTTTAAACTTACAGCCGTCCGTTGAGCCCACGCTTTGACAAACTAATGATTCATTTGTATGAAGACCTGTTCATCCAAGATGGCTGCAAGTGAATAGCTGATTAGTCTTCATACAAATATTACCAAATTTTGGTAGGTAAGAATGATCATGGTGATGAGACTTCCAGCTCAGGCATCATTAGTTTGTCAAAGCGTGGGCTCAACCGACAACTTAAATGTCTAAGAATAGCCCCGACAGAGTTTTATTTTCACGAATTGAGTATATTTCAACTTGCTTACATTTTCAAGAGGATAATTGACGTAAGCAAGTCAAAAGTACTCGAGGTGAAATTAATACTCAATTTGTGAAAATAAAACCGTTGTAAAAATTTTAGAATTCCCCATGAAATAATACTCATTGTTGCTGCTCAAAAATGAGGTTTTCTGATGTTCGTTTACAAATCCGAAAACATCTACAAGACAAAACAAAAGATTTCTTCTGGTTCTTGAAAGTATCTCTCTTCAATCTGCTCTGTTTCTATCTAATAATAATAATATTAGGATGATTTATTTGGTGAGCGCTGTTTTTGTGTGTATCACACCTCAAGAGCCCTCTGCGATCTTGGTCGTCGCTGTAGAAAGTGCCAATTCTCAAGCAAGACCCAGTTGTTGCAAGGTTTCAGTGACCGGTCTTTGGTAAAGGTTTCTGAATTTTTCAACCCAGCGAAGAGCACATTCGAAATATAAATGGTATGTTTTGTGCTCCGCCGGGATCCGAATCCACAACCTTCCATTTACGAGTCCGAAGTGTTGCCACTACGGACTACGGACCGGTCCAAGATGCCAACGACACGCGGTGTACCTGAGCGGTTACCCATCCAAATACTGTCCGCGCCCAATGTTGCTTAACTTCGGTGATCTATGGGAACCGGTGCTTTCAACATGGTAACGTCGTTGACTAAGTTCTGAATCTCACTTGTGAAATGATGTCACAACAATAGTGCAGTAGTGAATATGAAGGAAGGTGTTAGTTTAGCAAGGCCTCCTTGGGCTGCTCCTCATCAGGGTGAAGTGTCTCCGTGTATGACAGCCTTGCATTGCTCCATGGTTCCAGATGTGAGAAAGTCGGGAGTGTCGTCAGTTTGCAGCCAGGAGGAGATCAGGAGGAAGAGGGAAGCAGCACGGGCGCGCCTGCTGGCAAAAGCTGCCCACACCAGAAAATAAACATCACTGTGTTATATTATATACCTTGTACATTGCTTGTTTACCTATTAAAATGTATTTTTCATGCAACATTTCCTATGTGTTCATTATTTCATTTGACATCTACAAAGAGTCCGATGTGATTGCATCAAAATTGGGCGCACACTCTCAGCACCGCAAGGCCGAAGGAGACCAGAAGTGCTGTTCTGCTTAATTCCTTACACTTTAGAAGTCTTGCCAAATCACTCCTCACCTTTAAGCTCTCCATTGGCTGAAAATCCCTGAGAGGATCACCTTCAAAGTCGGCTTGCTCACCTTTAAAGCACTGCGTGGGAGTGCTCCGGGTACCTGATGGAGCTGGTGTCTTCAGCAACTACAACCTTGCGCGGACAAACACTGAGGTCAGCTGCATCAAGAAGCAGCTGCCTGGACATCCTTGCAAGAAAGCCCCGCACTGTTTTTGGAGAAAGGGCATTCAAGGCGGCCGCTCAAATGACTTGGAATGCTATTCCCGCCTCACTCAGGGAACTGGTTTTGGAGAGACTCTTCAAAAGACGTCTCAAGACTCACCTCTTCATCCAATCATATGGACAAGCGCCTTTTCAATGACACACTGTCATAAAAGGCGCTATATAAATTTTGTACTTCATCATCATCAGAATACACTTTAGGAGGCCAAAAATGCGATGGATGGACTGTGTCAACGCAGATGTAGTGAAGCCGGACATACGTAGCTTGAGAGCAAAGGCGATGGACAGGCTGGAGAGCAAAGAGTGGAGGATAATAAATGTCACCATTAGTCCACCAATAGTAACCATTTTTTCTATTTCAAATAGTGTTAGACCTCATTGATGCCCTTTCTGCCTGCAGATGAAATAAATAAAAAAAACAAATTATTCAAATAATTTATTTTAAAATCATATTCACATGTATTATAAATACAACTTATACAATATTACAACTAGTAAAATTATTTGATAAAATTTAACACAAATTATTTAATAATTATTTGATGTAAAATTGTAACTATTTGTTAAGACTACATCAGTCAATTTGTACAAAAATCCATTCAGACCACTTTAGAAATTTCTAAAACACCATGCACTTTGCATCCAATGTTACATTTTGCTTTTTATGTACAAAACAATATTTTAACATTTCACATTACTCTTCTTTACAGAATTAAGTTCACAGGGGGTGGAATTCTCGACTACCGTCTATAGATCTTACGGTATCTATTTGAAGATAGGACAGAATAAAACATGGCGGTGCCTGAACAGCTGATTGTTGTTTTATATAAAATGGATCAGCTGTTAATATGCCACCATGTTCTATCGACGGTAGTCAAGATTTCCACCCTTGCACAGTTAAATTACCTATAGAAATTAAAAAAAAAAAAAAAAACAGCTTTAGTTAATGATATTTTTTTCTACAATGCAGTAAATAGATCAGATGAATTTTAAATTGGGATAAATGCGAGTTTTCTTGTTTCTTTTGATTATTTTGTAGAATTATAATAATTAATGTAATTAGCTGGGAAACAGGTACTTCAACTGAAGTGGTTGGTGTATAGCCAGCCCCCTTATATGCAAAACTAAAAAGGTTCTATACGCCACATCCGACCCCTTCGGGCACAAAACAGTAAAAAGTTTACATGCAGCTTAGTTCTGTTTTGCACCACATGTCAACATTTGTAGAAGGAGCGAAGACAAATATATTTTTTCACTTAAAATAATATTATGTGTATCTTACGTTTTAACTTAAATAATGCAGATAAATGAATATTAACACATTGAAACAGGTATGTACAAAAAAATTAACTCAACATATCATCAAGAAAAATAATCATTTATATAGGTATCTATGTTATTTGAAATGTAGCTCCAAAACATCAAAGTAAATATCTTATACTGTGTGGAAAGTTGTCAGCGTAGAATATAAGGGACAAATTACTTTGTACAATATTGTATATGTACAGGTACCAATATATCTAAAATTCATGTTTTTTTTCAAGTCAATAAATATATTTTTTTTAAAACTGTGCAATCCAAAAATTAAATTTTGTACCAGGTGCCGGTATGTATGTGTATGCTTGTGTGTGTGTGTGAATGTCCATTGCCTCGTTATGGAGTGATATGGAACAGTGCAGTTGTTTCCTCTGTTGTGACTGAAGACTTTTTGAACAAAACGGTAATATAAAAAAATATATAAGCAATAATATAAATTATCTCTTTCAAAAAATGTACCTACAGAATTATTATTCTGTAGTAAGGTCTCCTTCCCACTACACAAACTACAGGCTAACATTTGGTGTAAAAAACATGAATAGTGTTAGGTTCATATTCAAGGTTAAAGGATCATATGGATGATTTGGACACACCAGGGTAGGCAAGCTTCCATACTAAAGAGTCAATATCGACGGTTAAGAGACAATAGGGCATAAGCGACAGAAACTAAATTGTTCAGGAGAGCAGTTTAAAGTTTGAGATAGCAGAAAAATGGCATAACTTTTTTATTTTTTATCATATCGTTAAAATCAAAACAGCTCCAAAATTTAAAAAAATAAAAATAAAGGCATATTGTATTGGCATTCCTATTAATGTGTTTTACAATGTCTTACAATTTTTTTATGTCACAAGCGCCTTTAGGACAAAAAAGGCCAAAATCTTATCGGTTACACCAAAACCATACTTCGAAAACGCAGTTGTTTGCTTGGGCAAAAACAACAAAAAAAATCATTGTAGAGCTATGGGAGTTAGCGCATTAGAAAGAGTGGAAAATTTTAAGTAGGATAGTGTTCATAACTCATTTTTGTCCAAAACGTCGCTTATTATTATAATTGTCCTACTTCCTTTTAACCGTCGATATGTTTATGTTTTTATGAAATTGAGAGAAACAGATTTAATTTAAACATGCAGTCAAAGGAATAAATATTAGCGATAACAATCAGGAATATTTACAATTATAATAACTACACATAAAAATATTCGGATATTAGATAAACCGTTATAAGAGAACTAACATTATTATCGACGCTTCGTTGGCGACGTAGCTAACGTGTTCATGAGACAGCCTCTCAGCACGATGACAGAATGAACGTCGAGAATAATGTTAGTAGAACTAACGATTCATTTAATATCCAATTTTTCTTTTTAACTGTTAATAATCTGCTAATCTGCAATGCTGATTTTTAATGTTGGTTTATTGGCTTGCTACATTTTTTGCATAAGACATTTTTTACTTTTTTTGTATAGATTTATTTTTAAGGTTTTGTTGTTTTCTTATACTTAAATGTTATTTATTACTCGTATTCCTTGACTTATAGGTTGGTATGAGGCTGACCACCCATACTGTAAAAAATGGTTCACTTTGCCAATGTCACCCCTGTTTCAGGGAATGTCGGCAAGAGTTGCAGGGCTTATGTTCATTTGAGGTTTGGATTTTATTTGTAAGTACACAATCAGCATTTGTAAGCGCGAACTACACGTGTTTGTTTGTGGGCATACATCTGAGAGCTTTGAATGAATATATCCTTGCAACTTAGATTATAGATTATAGAACTGTGTAGTTATTACAATTGTAGCTATGTAAACAACCGTAGTTCCAACTTAAACCTAAAAACAATCAGGGATAATAAACCTACGGAAAGTCAGCTACAGAACCAGTCAGGTAACTTTCTGAGATGTATTATTAAACTGTTGCAAATCGTTTACTTTTTTTATACCAGGACGCATTGATCTGACCATACTATTTGGATGTCACATCGGTGAAGTATACTCGTTATATCTGAACACATTTGTATGAAAATAAGCCTGAACTAACATATCAGGAATTAATTGCTCATTATAGCCATGAACTCTCTGTATCCATGATCGCTAAAACCAAGTTTGATTGTAAAAATATAAATAAGTATTTTTGAATGGTGTTCATGTGTGTGTGTGTTGCAGGTGATCACTTGGTGGTCTGCTGCGCGGTGTTGATGATGTCCTGCAGGCAGTGGGCGAACTCCTCCAGCACCAGGCGGATGCCGCAGGAGTCCCCCGGGGAGTCCAGGGCGCCCGCCTTCTGCGAGGAGCCCGCCTGGGCCAGCAGGCACTGGCACACCGCGTCTATCACGTCAAACGTCATGATGCTGCACGGCTGCCTGCAACGCAACAACACATCCCTTACTCAGACACTTTATACAACAACTAATTTGGATACAATTTTACATCAATATACGTAATTTGAATATCTAGAAAATCAATTTAATATGACTCCCACTTTAAAATTTTATCTGAAGTGCTTCTAGCAAACAAACCAGATCAATTAAATTAAAACTCAGAATTTGTATAGCGCCTTTTCATGATACTGGATCATCCCAATGGCGTTTGTACATATAAATGTGTGAAGAGGTGAGTCTTCAGTACTTTTCTAAGAACACTTTCTAAATCCATCTTGCACATGCCATCTGGAACATGCCTCTCTTGTATGAGACTCCAGACGACTGCTACACAATGCGGCTGACCGTAGTGTTGCCGTTCTATAGTTTGCAGTCGCTGGAGCTAGGAGGTCCCTCAGATACTGCGGGCGGTTATGTGTAGGGTCTTGAAGACCAGCAAGCTGATCTTGATTTACCGGAACCTCTTAGGTGTCCTCAGCCAGTGAAGAGGTCATCATAACAGTTCACAACAAAAGTGAAATTTGAAGAAAGCTTAAAATTACTTACAAATTTTCAATATTATAATTTAAACAGATCTTGGGTTTTTATATTGTAGGTCCACATGCGGCATGTGTTAGCGCGAAATTATACATGTCTGCTTGTGGGAATGCATTTAATATAAATCTTAAATGATATATATCTTTGCAGCTTAGATTAGATCAAGGCTAGATACGTTGATAGATAGCAAAGATGATGTACAGGCAAAAGTAGAGGAGAATCTTGAATGATTTGATGCTCATATTCAAAATATCAGGGACTTAAATAAAACAAACCACCAAATTTACATCCCATGTGAATGGGTTTTAGGCTAACCTCGAAATTCATTTACTTATCCACTGCGCCCATCGGCACATACGTGCAAACATGACAAAAATAACACAAGCTGCTGTCAGGTATTGCTTAAGTGCGGGTC
Organism: Agapetus fuscipes; assembly: GCA_951799405.1. NCBI lineage: Eukaryota > Metazoa > Arthropoda > Insecta > Trichoptera > Glossosomatidae > Agapetus > Agapetus fuscipes. The sequence goes on from OX637359.1 coordinate 10,187,114, forward strand.
CGGCAGCAGCTGATTGAGAGAGGTCGTTTTGGTCTGGGAGGCTCCTTGTTGAGCTTCCCAAATCCCACACACGCGCTGGGGAAGCCTTTTGAAGGTTTTTTCCTCTCGTGCAAAAAAAAAGCCCATGATGAGTTGAAGTGATTGCATAGTTACAGCAGAATGTATGATTGGCAGTGAAGCATGCAGTAGGGTGCACGTACTTGTTATGTGTGGAGTAGAGGGAGTTGTTGCTCTGCTGGGGGGGCGTGGGGTGGCGCGCCTCCCCCTGCCCCTCCGCCCCCACCAGCCCCACCACGCTGTCCGTGCGCGCCCGCAGGGACTTCTTGTCCAAGGAGTCCTCGATGTTCCGGCACCCCACGCACTTGCAGTTGGCCGAGCACGCTATCTTGCCCTTCAAACACATTTATTAAATAAATAAAAATTGACAAAAGTCTTTCTGTTCAGATTATTTTGAGTCGCTGAATGGCTCACACTCACCTCTTAGCAGTCGATATCAAATCTATGAGAACTTAGTGTTATCACAACTCATTTCTTTGCCAAACTGTCTGTTTATGTAATGAGTCACCAGTATCTGTGTTCCCACCACAATTTAACCTTGTTCTATTCAAAATCAATATCAATCGCCAACTCCTGTCAGTGTCTCAAAGCAAAGCCAACACAACACACAACACAACATTAGGCCTAGGCTAGGCTAGGATTCCTTTAAAAAAACTCTGGAACTGACGTTGTGTATTCCATATACATTTGATTGAAGCATTTGAGAAGAGTTTACGCAATCTTTTAAGCTCTGGGTACAGCTCTCCGTCTGCATTTGACCCAAAGCCACATTCAGCTGATGGTGATGAGACAGCACATCATGGTTTCAACTACATTTAAAATTAAAACTTTTGAATAAAAGAGTGAACTAAAACTGTGTTATTATTTTACAATAATTGATTCGAAAAATAAGTTGATTTTTGTACAAACTGAAAAGAAAATCTACTGGTATTAAAAAAATGTGTAGTAATATAATATAATAATAATATAATATAATCTAAGTTGCAAGGATATATTCATTTAAAGCTCTCAGATGTAAGCCCACAAACCAACAAGTGTAGTCATTTTTACACCAATAGTGTAAAAATGAAATCATTCATAACATGATCCATTAGTACCTCAAAGCATTCACAGTAATTCTTGAGGCAGCCAGATCTCTTACAGTTGCAGCCTTTGTTGTGCCGCCTTATGGGGTCCGGACCAATATTGCTCTTGGCTTTTCCAATCTTGGGCCTGCAACACACAAATACAGATTTACATTCCCAATATCACAAATAATGCAGAAAGTGTAGAGATGGAGGTGTGGGAGTTCAATCTATGTTGAATTCAGCAGCGGGACTCATATTCAGGATGTCCAAATTTACTCACATTACTCCATTATTAGAGTAACTGTATTGGCTAACTAACTGAAGTAGAACTAGATGGCGAAAGCATTGAAAGATGCACTAGTTACAGGTACCTGGGATGTGTGGTCAACGAAAAGTGGGACATGTGTCAAGAAGTCAGAAGCAGACTAGAGCAAGCCCGAAATGTCTTCGCTAAAATGAGCAAATTACTGTTGTGCCGAAATTTAAGCCTTGAACTCCGGAAGCGCATAGTGAGGTGCTACGTTTTCCCAATCGCTCTGTATGGTATGGAGGGATGGACTCTCACGCAGGCACTGGAGAGACGTATTGAAGCATTCGAGATGTGTTTATACCGAAAAATGCTTCGGATCTCTTGGCGTGATCGAGTCACCAATGAAGAAGTCCTTCAACGAATGCGCACTACAAAGGAGCTCCTGCCTACCATTAAGCAGAGAAAGCTAATGTACTTCGGTCACATTATGAGAAATGAGAAGTACCGTCTCCTTCATCTTATCATTCAGGGTAAGATTGAGGGGAGAAGATCTCAGGGACGCCGAAGGACATCGTGGCTGAAGAACCTGCGACAGTGGTTCGGCAGAAGCACCAAGTCCCTATTTCGAGCCGCAGCATCAAAACTCAAAATAGCTATGATGATCGCCGATCTTCGTTAGAAGTGGCACAAGAAGAAGAATTGGCTAGGTTTTCCAGAAAGGATGACTCTGGATAAAATGAAAGAAGTATGCAAGGACCGAAAGAAATGGCAGTTGATCTGTAATGCTGGCGGTTCAAGCTGAGGCTTTTAAAAAAATGTTTTTTTTTTAATATTTTTTATTTTATTTAAAAAATGTGTTTAGTAGGTTTTAATTTTTTACTCTTTAATTGTTTAGTGTTTATTTGTTTATATATATGAATGTATTTAATTGCTTGTATTCCTTGACAGATAGGTTGGTATGAGGTTGACCACCCATACTGTAAAAATTGGTTCACTTTGCCATTGTCACCCCTGTTTCAGGGAAGGTCGGCAAGAGTTGCAGGGCTTATGTTCATTTGAGATTGGTTTTTTTTTATATTGTAGGTCAACATGCGGCATGTGTGAGCGCGAAATTATGTGTGTCGGCTTGTGGGAATTCATTTAATATGAATCTCAAATGATACATATCTTTGCAGCTTAGATTTAGATTTAGATGATCTGCCTTGTTTGTCTGGTGGTTTACAAAACTATAAATGGTGCGGAGCAAACATGAAGGAGCCGCACGCTCCTTCATGTTTGACAGCCTTTCTCAACCGTTGAGATTGGTTTGAGGTGCCAGGTGCTGGGGATGGAGCGGTTGACTTGGTCCAGCCACACCAACAGCCGTACACTAATTTTGGGGAATACCTGCTTTCCGGTTTGCGCGCCCAATGGAGTGGAACAGACAACAACCTACTGTGAGGAAGGCAAAAATTGTTGGTGTCTTTGATGTCCTGCAAAGAGTACTAAAGTTGCATCTTTACATAAGATTTTATCTGTATGACAAGTAGAATTCTTTTTATAAAAGACAGTTTTGTTGAAAAATAATTTTCACTGTGTAAATACACAAATTCTTAAAAGATCCCATCTGTGAGTTGAGAGGGCCATGGAAGTTTTACACAGATAAAAGCGAGCTCTCTAATTATATGTACTTTCTAAATAATCACCCTTGTACATATATAGGTGTCTACCTGAAGGCATTGGGATTCCTCTCCAGGCAGCTCCTGATGGCCTTCTGCCTGTACTCCTCGTTCTCCAGGTTGTTGAAGCAGTTGTTGCAGTTGCACTGGTTGCAGAACTCCCCGTTGGCAAAGCAGTCGCAGTACAGCTTCAGGCACTGTGACTTGCTGCAGTTGCAGGGCTTGCGCGGGCGCAGGCCAAACTCCAGGGCTGCAAGCATTTCCACACATTATCACACATCGTAGGCAAATCATGCCTTTAAAACATCGGCACAATATCCTATTCCACCATTACAATACTACACATTAAGAAGAAAATTATATGGTCAGCAACAAGCTACACTGGCTCTGTGTCCCAGAGCGCATTGAGTTTAAAATATGCTCGATGGTCCACAATAGTTATTTATGCCACTGCCAAGTAATGATAGTCTTTTTAACACGAGTGCTAGTTTAGCCGAATGGCACAATAGCACGAGTGTTACAAAGACTAATTACGTGCAGTGGCATACAATACTTTTTCTACGACCATGAGAGAATTAACAAAATAGTGAATAATAGTCATTATAATGTACTCGTCCATTTGAAGTAATTAAAACCTTACCTTTGTCAAAACGTGTGATTTATCATTCCCTTCGATTATCTAATCTAACCTAAGTTGTAAAAATAAATTATATTTAGGTTTCATATTGAATTCATGCCCACAAGCCGACACATATGTATAAGGTCGCGCTTTTACATCCTGCATATAAGCTTAAACATTCAAACCCAAAACTCAAATAAACATATGCCCTGCAGTTGTATTGGCAGGTGAACCAAATTTGTACAGCATAGGTGATCAACCTCATACTCACCTATTAACCAAGTAACTTTTTGAGTTTGTTTATTCTTTGCGGTGAAATTTTTTGTATTGTTTTCCTTTCAAGCCTTTTATTTTCCATTGAAAAAAGGAAAGCTTTATTTGGAGCAATCCGATAAATAAATTCGATAAATTTTAGCACTATTAACAATTTTTATTTGACTCTACACATAAAATATACTTATTTATTTTCATCTGAACAGGGCTGAAAGTCTCATCACCACGGTAATTCCTACCTACCGAATATCACTAATATTGTATGAAGCCTAATCAGCTAATCGCTTGCGGCCATCTTGGATTGACAGGTCTTCATACCCCCATACAAGGTTGACATTTGAAATTAAAAAATGGTTCCAATTCTGACAATGCGCATGCGCACATGTTCATTTTAACACGGTTACCGGTTGCATAATGTAACATTATGCAACGGGTGTAGAAATGTATGGCATTGTGATTGCGTTAGCCGTTTTGTAATTAGTAAATTACCAAATGGGAGTAGAAAAAGCTTTATTTGATAAAACACCCAAATATCTCGCTGATTTAACCAAGCCCGTCTAAAAAAAGCCTCACACTACGCTCAGCAGAAACCCGAGCCAAGTCATGTATTGAAGAGCCGATCAGAAGAGTAAACACAGTGTTTGGAGAGCGTGCATTTGCAGTTGATGGTCCTCTAGCCTGGAACCACAGACCTCATCGTGTGAGAGAGCTAAAGGACCAGGAAAAGTTCCAAAATGCTCTGAAGACAAGCAAATTTCTGGCATCATTTGCACAAGCGCCCTTGGAGTGACCACATCACGAAGCAGCGCCAAAAAGAAATCACCAACTCATCATCAACCAGAAATGAGAGACAATTGCTGATAAGTATCAAAGCCAGAAAAGTGTTACATTTGAGCCATGTGCTCAGAGAGGATAAATATAGACTGTTGCATTTGATCATTGGGGCAGAGATTGAGGGAAAAGAAGGTGTCGGCGGGAAGCATATCTCATGGCTCCGTAACACATGAGATTGGGCGGGGATAACAACAGCAGAGAATCTTTTTGACCGGTCAGTAGTCTAGTGGTAACGCTTTGGATTCGTAAATGGAAGATTATGGGTTCGAATCCCGGCGGAGCATAAAAAAATAGCTTTTCAAATATGCCCTCCGCTGGTTTAACAAATTCATATATCTTTACCTTTACCGGCACTACAAGAAGAAAAAAAAACAAACTTACAATTTTCAACATTCTTGGAGGAGTAATCTGTGATTTCTTGTTTGATTTCAACATTTGCTGCGATGGCTATGCTCTTGTTGGCGTTCTGAAACATTATCAGATTATGTAGGGCATGTCACATGGTAGGCTAGGTGATGCTGTGCTCAGGCCTGGATGAAGGATGGTGCGAGCGGTACAAGCGAACCTGGGCTCCGACGCCCAGGGGGCCCCCAAAGGGCCAAGAAAACTCATGTATTTTTTTTCAGTGCCCAGTACCCTTAGTACGAGTTGCAAAACTTGAGTAATGTAAAGTTTACGGCAATTATTAAAGAGTGATTTCCCCCAAAATCTGCCATTTTTGTTTGTTTGAACTTGATTTTCTTCATCACTGTAACTCTTTTGCTAAGACCACAAAGTGTAAGAAACAAAAACAGCAGATTTTGGGAGAAATCACTCTTTAATATTTTCCGTAACTTTACTTTTCTCAAGTTTTGCAACTCGTACTAAGGGTACAGGTCATTCCGGGCATTTGCTACCAAGGGCCCCCCGATTACAGACTTAATAGTAATTACTTTAAAAACATTACAACAAAAACATCTTTGGGGCTAAAGTCTTATAAAGCATTTGTGACCAATGGGCCCCCCCAAAAGCTAGAAAATATTGTTTGGAAAATATTTCAACATTTTTTTTTGGAAAAGATATGCATCTTTAGTATATATGAGGCCCCGAACTTTTCTCTGTACCAGGCCCCCCAGAGGGGTTGATCTGGGCCTGGCTGTGCTGTATGTGTGTCTGTGGTCTTACATTGTGCTGCATGAAGGTGGCGGGCAGCAGCACCACATGCTTGGTGTCCTGGCTCTCCTGGCTCGCCGCCTCCTCCTGCTGGAACTGCAGGCTCTCGTCCAGCATCTCCTGGTCACCAGACTCTTCCTCTTCCATCATCTGAAACACATTAAGGTTAGTGCATCAAATACTATCGACTTGAATTTCGAGAGACTCACAAAACCTTTACAATGAAATATATACTCTATAATTCAAGTTGTAAAAGACATATTGACTCATATTTAATTGGCTCATATTTAATGCAAGTTATTACAGCATGGGGGACGCCTTTTACCAACCTATTGGTCAAGGAACAAAATAATGAAATTATAATTTAAAAAATATGATTTGGTCGGGGCAGTGTGGTGTTGGGTAAAGTAGTGAAAAAAAATTAAATATTTCAATGTGGGATTCTTGATGAGCTAGTGTTAAAAAATCATTAAAAATTTGAATGGTAATTTAACTTCCTGGCAGGCAGCTAAATCAAAGTCCAGGACAACATTAGTAGTCACCTCGTCCTCCTGCTGCTCCCCCTCCTGCCCCAGCTCCTCCTGCTCGTCCTGCTCCTCCTTCTGCTGCTGCTCCTGCTCCCTGACTGGCTGAGCCTGAGTGGGGCCCACACTGCTCGTCACCGGAGTCTGCACACAACACACACAATGTAACATACAAGCACTCACTGACACATAATTCTTCTTTTAGTGTCTCTTCTAAACAAGATTAACAATCATCACAGCTATTTTCACTTCAGATTCTACGTCTCGAAATAGGGAATTGGTGCTTTTGCCAAACCACTGTCAAAGGTTTTTCAGCTTCTTCAGTGTCTTTGAGGTCTTCTCTCAATCTTTCCTTGGATGATAAGATGGAGAAGGCAGTATTTTCCATTCTTCATTAAGAACTAAAGTACATCAGCTTTCTTTATTAGATGGTTGGCAGAAGTTCTTTAGTGGTATTCATGCATCCGACTTTCTCATTGGTGACCCGATCATGCCAAATATCTCGCCTTAATGGAGCCAATCGCCCTTGACAAAAAAAGCCTCACACTGTGCTCAGTAGAAACCGGAGTAAAATCACGTATTGAAGAGCCAATAAGACAAGTTAACACAGTGTTTGGAGAGTGTGCATTTGCAGTTGCTGGTCCTCTGGCCTGAACCACCTATCTCAGCATGCGAGAGAGCTAGAGGACCATGGGAAGTTCCGAAATTCTTTCAAGACAAGCAAATTTCTGGCATCATTTCCACAAGCGCCCTTGGAGTGACTACATCACGAAACAGCGCTATAAATAAGTCATTAAAGTCATCATCATCATCATCGCTGCATTTTAATTTCTGCATAATAGTTTTGGGTACTTGTACTTAGAGCCAGCCGCCATTACCTCTGCAGATGTGTCTCCACTTTGTTCTGTCCTTGCACACTTCTTTCATCTACTTGACATTCATCACTCTTCATGCATGTTCTTCTCTTGAACTGCCTTGTTCCAATGTTCCCCGCAATAGATATATTTTTGGTCTAAACGTTCAGCTTACCGCTATGCAGGTGACAGATTGTGTTTTGGGCAGCCTGAAGGTGAAGGCTGATGCGGTGGGCTGAACCAACTTGCCTTGTGGTTTACTGCCAACTGAAAAATTGCAATAATTCATGACACAATCAATAAAACTGCAAACATCACATTTTAGTGTGCAAATTGCTCTACCAATGGACGCACAAGAATATGACATAGACAAAATTGTTATCGGGTTCCTAGGGAAGAAGTAAACAAATATTTTGTAAAGGGTTACTAAGGCTCGGTATTTTTAACGTTAGCATAGCAACTTTATAATGTATGAAAAGAGTGCACTTAGGGGCTGTCCATATATTACGTCATTCGCATTTAGGGAGGAGGAGTCTGGTCAGCGGATGATGGCAAATGATGTACGAGTACCATAAGTGACGTCGTTCTTGTAAATACCAATTTCTACAAAATATTCAAAATATTATGTAAGTAATATAACATTATTAATTATTAAGCTCATCCATTATTACAGCAAGAGGGGGAGGGGGGGTCATTAGATAATGACTATAGGATGATTGTAGGGGGGGGGGGGGGTCGAAAATCGGCCAAAATCGATGACGTAATTTATGGACGGCCCCTTATGTCAATCGTGTGGGTGGCTTTTTTATCAGTTAAAAGTCACATGAGCTAATATTGAAAAGACTGTACAAAAGTGACATTTGCCCGCCGAGAAAAAACCCCTTAATTCAAAAATTTTTGAGACTGTAACTGCAACTCTGTCTCCATTCCGTTAAGGGTGGCCAGAGTCTCCGCAAATTTGCCTGCTTTTTTCCATCCTTCCATACTTCTTTCAGTTCATTCATATCCATCACCTTTTTCATACATTTCCTTCTTTTACACTCGCTTTGTGTATTCCATTCTTTCTTAATTTTACCAATCTGATCCAAACATACTTTTCTCGGTCTTCCCTTCCCTCTTTTTTCTTAACATTTCCTCTGTATACCTACACACTTTATAAGCCTTTCATCATCCATTTTTTCTACACGTCCAAGCCATCTCATAACATTATTTTGCACCTCCACTTCCACATCCTCTTTCGCCTTGCATTGAGTCCTGAATCCATTGAAATTTTGACTGAATTTTCTTTTTAGCACATTGTTGAACTTGGAATAATAAAAAATATATTTCAGTTACCGTTTTTTTGTGGAGATGTCAGAGTTGTGGTGGGTATGAGAGTCTGCCCTTTGCTGACCATTTGGAGAATGTTGTTGGCTGTTGCAAATGAAAATAAATATTATTTTATAGTGTTACAAATGCGTGATTATCTGTCTGTGTGTTTCTACATGTGTGGACTTGTGTGTTTAGATGTTAAGTATCTTAATACATAAACTTGTTGGATGTTATGAGAGTTCCTAAGTTCTATTTGTAAGCTCAAACTTACATATGTCTGTTTGTGTGCATGCATTTAACATGAATCTTAAATGTTAACATATCTTTTCAACTTAGATTATAGGTCTCATACAGGTATAAGAAGAGCAAGAAGAAATATTGTCTCTGTATGGCGGCTGTGTATGTGCATGAGCAGTGATGTGGAGTGGTTACCTTGCATGTCTGTGATCAGGAAGGTCTTGGGCAGGATGTGGTGCTGGGGCTTAGTGGTGGTGGTGGTGGAGAGCAGGCGCAGGGGTGCAGGCTTGCTGATTGGGGACACGTGGTGCACCTGCTGCAGGGGCTGCCCGCCCGCAGACACCAGGCGCACGTACTGCACCTGCAACACCAGTATTAGCAACTAAATGGGCTAAGAAAGCAATCCTTTGAGAATTAGGAATGCGCTAACGCACTTATTAAACAAAATCCAAATTCAGTCTATCCGCAACCTTCCAACTGTCAACCGGTGTGTTACCTAACTGGAAAAAAATCCATATAAATGCCAAAATGGATATTTTCTAAACGTGCCAACAAAAGAAAACAGCTATTCCCAGAACTAGTGATGTTCAAATATGTAGGTACTGGCTTATTCAAGTATGTAACTTCTATGCTCGCGGTAATAGATACTTGAATCATCCCATGTACAATGAGGTCGGAACATTTTTGAATTTTAAATTTATCAGATATTTTCATACTTTAGACAACACTAGAGGGGTATTTAAAACAAATTCCGTTGCTATGGTGATTTCATAGGTTTCATTGGTGATATGTACATGGATTGAAGATGGAGTAGAGACACGTTGCTTCCATAGAAAATAACAAAAACATTTCAAATGTCATGAGCGAGACAGCACTATCAACAATGTATGGCGTCAAAGACTGTTGCATGTTACATTTAATTTAATCTAATCTATGTATGGATGACCAAATGACTAAATATGGATGGACCAAATTTCCAAAATAGCAAATGAATGGGATATCCAGAGACATAATAAAAGGAGAGCTTGTATGAAATAGGTTATGACTCTGGATGAAATGAAAGAAGTATGCAAGGACCGAAAGAAATGGCTGTTGATCTTTAATGCTGGCGTTTAAGGCTGAGGCTTTTAAAAAATATTTTTCACTTTTTTAAAGAATATGTTTTGTATGTTTTAATTTTTAATGTTTATTTTTTTTAACAGATTTGTGGAAAGGAATGCAATCCACCAACCTATTTTGCCTGGCCAGTTGTCTTCATGCGAAAGCAGAAGCTTGTGTACATGCAAAAGCATCTGTTGAACCAGGGTCGAAGTTATCGTCGCGAGATTCAAACCAACGTTGGCTTATGTTCATTTGAGACTGGGTTTTTTATATTGTAGGTCCACATGCGGCATGTGTGAGCGCGAAATTATGCTTGTCTGCTTGTGGGAATGCATTTAATATGAATCTCAAATGATGCATATCTTTGCAACTTTGATTAGATTATCTAATCTAAATATAAAAAATAAAATAAGGCTGATTTATTTGGTGAGCGCTGTTTTTGTGTGTATCACAACTCAAGAGCCGTCTGCAAGCTTGTTCGTCGCTGTAGAAAGCGCCAATTCTCAAGCAAGACGCAGTTGCTGTAAGGCTGGATGGACCTTTTTGATGACATTACATGCATTCTCACAAGCAAACACGTACAGTTCGCGCTTGCGCATGCCGCATGTGAACCTACAATATAAAAACCAAAACTCAAATGGACATACACCCTGCAACTCTTGCCGACCTTCCCTGAAACAGGGGTGGCATTGGCAAAGTGAACCATTTTCTAGAGCATGGGTGGTCAGCTGCATACCAACCTATAAGTCAAGGAATATATATAACAAATCGACTGCTCCAAGTAAGAAGGAAGTAACTCTGAAATTGAGGTTTTTGACTTATTTCCATTTTTGAAGGTAACAAATCATTATCTTCATTCCAAGATGACAGCCGTGTCTGTATCTCTTTTAAATTTGTTAATAAATTAATGTAAAAAATAGTTTATGCATTGTACTCCATGGAGTAAATAACATTCAATTGGCTTTCCTGCAAAACTATCTTTTTTGACTTAGTGCTGTCTTCCTTGGAGCAGTCGAAATAACATTTTAGACATAAACAAATGGATAAACCTTAAAATCAAATATAAAATTCTAATTTCAAATTTACAAAAAAATTGGAAAACATGAGAAATCCTAGCCCTAGCCGTAAGCATTACAGATCAAACGCCATTTCTTTCTGTCCCAACATACTTCTTTCATTTCACCCAGATTCATCATCATCCTTATTCTTAATATGAGCCTGAAATGTAATACATCTTTGCAACTAAAATCCTCAATTCACACAAATTTAGAGTACCATTATAATAATGATTTTCATAATTATAATACTCGAAGCTCTAAGATGGTTTGGGCATATGGAGAGAATGAATGAGGAAAGACTGACGAAGAAAGTATATGTTGGTAGAATAGATGGATGTCGTGGTAGAGGAAGACCGAGAAAGGTATGGATGGACCAAATATCCGAAATTGCGAATGAATGGAATATCCAGAGTCATAATAAAAGAAGAGCTTGTATGAAGAAGGTTATGACTCTGGAGGAAATGAAAGAAGTATGTAAGGATAGAAAGAAATGGCGGTTGATCTGTGATGTTGGCGGCTAGGGTTTTTTTTTTTTTTTTTTTTTTTTCTTTTTTTTTTTTATAAACAAGTTTACATTTCCCAGGAGTTACATAAACTCATTTGGGACTTAGTACTTATACTCTTACACAATACTTAAAACTAGCCATACAATATAATTAAAAAAATATTAATAAAATAACAATTACTGAAGCAAACAAAGACAGAAGAGAATTAGCGTCTCATACCCAAAATAAAACAAAATCATCACACTGGTACAGCATCATTGTAAAAAGACTCTAAGAAATAAGACTTTATTGCATCATTTTGTTGTTTATTTTTCATATCCCTCTTTATTTTTATCGGAAGTCCATTGTATAGGGACTGTGCAACATTTGAAAGAGACCTCCTTCCAAACTTTGTCGATCGAAAACCTTTAATATGTAGATTTTCTGAGCTTCGAGTATTATAATTATGAAAATCATTATTATAATGGTACTCTAAATTTGTGTGAATTGAGGATTTTAGAATTTTAATAATGGTGACAGTGATGTCGTACAATGGTAGGACCTTGAATGGAAGAACATTGCTCTGTCGATAAATGTCCTTCACGCATGTATCCCATGGTATGCCAAGAATGTTCCTCAAAGCTCTGTTTTGCACAACTTGCAGCTCCGATATTTGTTTTTTGGTGGCAACCCCCCATATGCAAGTAAGATACGAAAGGTGGGAATGGATCATGGCATAGTAAATAGCGAGTAATGTTGACTTTGGAAGTAAATCCCTTAGTCTGTACAGAACGCCAGTAATTGGCACTATTTTTGATTTAACATGGTCAAATTGGTAATTCCAAGAAAGTTGTGGATCAATATATAAACCAAGATATCTAACAAAGCTGACTTTATCAATATTATTCGATCCAATAGTAATATTAAAGGACATATTTCTCGATTTTCCAAACAGCATATATGACGTTTTCTTGACATTCAAACTTAATTTATTTAACCTTAACCAATTAGCAAGATGTGAAACATCTCTTTTCATTAAATTTTCTAGTTCTTCTCTCGTTTGCGAATGATAGAAAATTATGGTATCGTCTGCGTATAGTTGGAGGGTACCTCGAATATCCCATGTAGTTATATCATTGATATAAACAAGGAAAAGAAGAGGCCCGAGAATAGAACCTTGGGGTACACCACATTGTATTTTAGTGAATTCGCTGGAAAATTTCCCAATTTGAACTGCACAGGATCTATTTGTAAGATAATTGGTAAACAGTTTTAATGGAGTTCCTTTGATTCCCAAATGTTCCAATTTATTCAGCAGAATTTTGTGGTCGACCGTATCAAAGGCTTTCTGTAAATCTACAAAAATGCCTGCGACATATTGGCCATCATCTAAATTTTTTTGTAAATTCGATATGAAATCAAAGACTGCACATTTTGTGTTAGAATGCTTTCGAAATCCATACTGTTGTGGTGCAAGAATCTTGTTAGAAATGAGATATTCGGTGAATCTATCTTTGATGACATGTTCAAATATTTTTGAAAATATTGAAAGTATCGAGATTGGTCGATAGTTGGAAACATTTTTTTTACAGTTGCCTTTATAAATCGGGACTATTTTTGCTATCTTAAGCTGATCTGGAAATATACCACTTGACAGTGAATCGTTTATTAAAAGTACAAGGTGATCAGCTAACTGATCCTGACAGATTTGGACAAGCGCAGGCGTGATACAATCAACACCAGGAGCTGATCTCTTCTTAAGATTTGAAATAATAAGCAAGATTTCCGATTTACTTGTTTTAGGCAAACTAAAAAAACAATTTGCTCTGGGTACAGTTCTAATTGTGCATGTGTCACCTGAAAGTGATTGAATTCTATCTGCCAACGAAATACCAACTGAGGCAAAAAAATTATTGAATTCTGTGCAGATTTGATTTGGTTCCTTTATCTCTGTATCATCTTTTAAAATGCAATCAACTTGGGTTTTTTCATCTCTCGTAGTGTTCGATAGGATTGAATTTATTGTTTTCCATGTTTGTCTAGGGTTATTAGCATTTTGTGAAAAGACATCCTTATAGTACATATTTTTTATATATCTCCTATAATTTGTGACCTTATTTCTAAATTTGACTTTAAGATGTTTCAGAGACACATTTGAAGGATCCTGCTTCCACTGTTTGAAAATTATATTTCTCTCTTTTATAAGTGAGTCCAATTTAGAGTCAAACCAAGGTGTGTTTCCTTTACGTCTGTCTCCTATTTTGAATTTAGGTGTAAATTTACAAGAATCCACCACTCCATGAAAACATTCTATAAACTTAGCATAATTTGAGTTGACATCTTCTCTTTCATCATAAGGAAATTTTTGAGTCCTTAGACATTCCTTCAGCATTACATTGTTTATTTTGGGGTACATGAGCATCGGTGTGGGCAATCTATTGTTTGAATTCAATTTTAAACTATTGTAATACTCAATAATCAAAATGCTATGATCACTGATTGGAGTATCAATATTTGATATGGTATAACATATGCTATTCCTATTAGATATAATGTGATCAATCAAAGACTCACTTGTTTCTGTGGTTCTTGTTGGAAATACTCTGTTGCATATGAAAAAACTATATGACTCTAACGTATCGCAATATTTTTTATTAGATTGAGAGACTTTATTTATGTCAATGATGAAGTCACCTATGATTAGTGTGTCTTGTTTGGAATCTTGTAACACTGCTTCCAAATTAATCATAAAATCACTCAAATCAGAGTCAGGCTTCCTATAAATTGCAAAAATATTGAATTTTTTAAAAAGTTTACTTTGCACACTTAAGCCCAGAATAGAATTGTCAGTGGTGGTAGTTTTGATGATGGTTCTACTTAACATGTTGTGGGTATAAATTGCCACTCCTCCTCCTCTTCTACTGATGCGATTGGCAAATGCACCTTGATAGCCTTCAATATTAAAAAAAGCCTCATCCCCTTCATTCAGCCAGGTTTCCGTTATAACCAGGATATGGACGGTGTTATGCATCTTGAGAATTTCTTCAATATCATCCATTTTATTTTTAACACTTCTAGAATTGAGATACATCACTGTCAAACAATCTATTCCTGGAGTATAATCTTGGATGTTCCTGTACTTGTATTCCGCATGGTTTCCTTTATTGACATTGTCAACATATGTTTCCATAGTCTACTCTATCTCTTGCTCGTGCTTCCATAATTTTCCTAACAGGACAATCATAGCTAGTGGACCTATGGCATCCTGATTCGGATGTACAGTTTCCACATATAGAATCAGAAGCCCTGTTAGGACATGCTAAAAACTTGTGTTCTCCCGCACAGTGATGACATTTTTCCTTTTCTTCGCAAACTTTTTGGGTGTGTCCAAAACCCAAACATCTGTAGCATTGTACTAGAGGTGACATGTCTTCAACAGCTAGTCGTTGGTAGCCCACATTTATCTTTTCCGCATTTATCAATGTTTTCCAGTTTGCAGGACACACTTGAAGGATTGCATTGCATAGAAGGGGGTTCCTATTCCGTGTTTTATATTTAAGAGTAATTTCTTTATCAAAGTCAATAGCCAGACTCTTATTCTGTAGTTTCAAGGATTGTAATATATCTTCCTCTTTGGTGTCCTTTATTATTCCCTTTATTTTCACAAGAGGGCTGAAGTTTTTTGGTTCTCTTATTTTTATGTTATTAATTTGCTTTCCAAGTTCTGTGGTAAACTTACTTTTATCCTCTAAGGTAGGTACTGTCACTATGATTTTGTTTTTACCAGTTTTTCGCATTCCTGTTATCCCTATTCCCAGAGAGCGAACATTTATAGCTCTCTTGATGGTCTTATCGAGATCGCTGCCCTTACATTTTGGGTCATCAGACGAAATTACGATAGCATGATGTTGCTCTCGGGGTCGTTTATCTTTCACCGCTTCAGCAAACGAAGGTTTATTCTTTCTTGTTTCTTCATTTTTTATAAGGTGCTCTTTTAAATATGTCAAACTGTCCATGACAATGGATATTTTTTTCATTATCCTATTCTCAAAATCCGACAGTTTGTTTTCAAAGTACTCCTTCAGAGCTTTCATTTCCCCATCATCACTATTATTTGTGTTTCTAGTTACACGCGGCATTCTGTTACCTCCGCTCTGGACAGCCGCCAGCCGCAGAAATGTAGTAAAAAACTCAAAGAGAGATTCAAATAACAAACAAGTAAAAAATATTATTTTTACAAAGTTACGTAGGTTGAACTATAAGGAAATCGCACACTTGATAAAAAATAAATAAATAGTTGTGATAATGTGTCTTTAGATGATTTTTAGTTGAAATTAGATCAAGAATAGAGATATTTTTTTGAGATTTTGAAATTTCTCTGTAGATTTGGAGGTTATGTCAGAAGCCGTCAGAACACACTTTGACAATTTTTTAGTAAAGATCGTGTTTTTATATCACACCTTTTTTTAAAAACTTTTTAGAAATGGATAATAACTTTTGGGTTTCACTCAAATGAGAGTAACGTATTTTTAAATGTTATTTTTACGATTTTTTTCCAAAGATGTATGGTTTGACTTTTACACTTCTTCTTCTCATCTAAAGTTTGTTAAAGTAAAATTGGTTTTTATGATTTAGTTTTTTATGTCCATGTATATATTGTTATTTATTGATTTTAAAAATGTAATTTGTCATGTATGTTCCTTGACTTATAGGTTGTTATGTGGCTGACCACCCATACTGTAAAAAATTGGTTCACTTTGCCAATGTCACCCCTGTTTCAGGGAAGGACGGCAAGAGTTGCAAGGCTTATGTTCATTTGAGATTGGGTTTTTATATTGTAGGTCCACATGCGGCATGTGTTAGCGCGAAATTATACATGTCTGCTTGTGGGAATGCATTTAATATAAATCTTAAATGATATATCCACAAAATCCCACCCATACTGTAAAAAAATTGGTTCACTTTGCCAATGTCACCCCTGTTTCAGGGAAGGACGGCAAGAGTTGCAAGGCTTATGTTCATTTGAGATTGGGTTTTTATATTGTAGGTCCACATGCGGCATGTGTTAGCGCGAAATTATACATATCTGCTTGTGGGAATGCATTTAATATAAATCTTAAATGATATATATCTTTGCAGCTTAGATTAGATTAGATTAGATATATATCTTTGCAGCTTAGATTAGATTAGATTAGAAGCTCAGAAAATCTACATATTAAAGGTTTTCGATCGACAAAGTTCGGAAGGAGGTCTCTTTCAAATGTTGCACAGTCCCTATACAATGGACTTCCGATAAAAATAAAGAGGGATATGAAAAATAAACACAAAAATGATGCAATAAAGGCTTTTTTCTTAGATTCCTTTTACAATGATGCTGTACCAGTGAGATGATTTTGTTTTATTTTGGGTATGAGACGCTAATTCTCTTCTGTCTTTGTTTGTTTCATAATTGTTATTTTATTAATATTTGTTGAATTATATTATATGGCTAGTTTTAAGTATTATGTAAGAGTATAAGTCCAAAGTCCCAAATGAGTTTATGTAACTCCTGGGAAATATAATTTGTTATATTATTTCAATAAAGAACTAAAAAAAAAAAAAAAAACTAAGATTATAGATAGCTTATAGGCCCAAGGTGTATTAGCGCAGTCTGCTGACACTCACCCCCTTGCCTGGTATGTTGATCTCGTGTATCTGCTGTGGGTTGAGCTTGTGTCCGCTCAGCAGGGTCTGCCCCGGAGTCCCCGTACCTTCCACCTTCAGCAGCTGCGGAGCGAGGAAGTGACAGGTGAAGTAATTGTGACCATTTTACCATGAGGATAATTACCATGATGTTTGTATCTTCAACGAGGTGTTTTTTTAAAATCCGCTTGAGATGCTGAAGATGGCGCCTCCGCTGAAGATGGCGCCTTTGGCGACACAGCGTGTGCTGTCAGCTCCGCGATTGTTTTTTAAATAATAAATCAAATTAATTGTTTCGTGAAATAGTACATTTTAATCAATAATTAAGGATAAATTACAATTTTTTACTTAATATATCATAACCCATAATACTCGTAATGAATGTAACGTATTTGTGTAATTTGTGTTTTTAATCTGAATGACAAATAGTTTTTTTTGTGACAATATAATTTTGCGGATTAATAATTTTAAATTTTTGACGATAATATGATATAAATATTTTAACTAATTTACTTTAAAGAATAATGGATTTTAATGTTGTGACCAATGGTTGTGACCGGTTAATGTGATAAAAATGATTTGTGTTCAAATTTTAATGTGTCAATATTTGATTTAAATTATTGGATTTTAACGTAATAATATCAATAATTTAATATAATTTCATAAGTGGTGCGATCTTATACGATCAATGAACTCCTAAGTCTGAGAAGACATAGCCCTGTCTGTCACATTGAAGTGAGCGATTGTGTGCGGAGGGTAGTGCAGGGAGGACATGTCGTGGATAGTGCTGGGGGGAGGAGGCGCAAGCGTGGCAGGCGGGCGGGACGTCGCCTGTACTGCAGGCCACCAGCTGACAACTGCGAGGACGGCGCTGCACAGCACGAGAGGGGGCGCGCAGAGACTGACAACCTCCGCCGCCCGGAAGCAGTGGGAGTGTCAAATGGCCTCTGTAGAGGCGTCAAAGCTGATTCTGTCAGGAAGGCTGAAGAAGTGTGCGAGCGACGAAAAGAATGTGTGAGAAGAAAGTATGCGAAGAAAGAGGAATGGAAGTTTGCAACGTGGAACGTGAGGGACTGGAATGACTGTAAAGAGAGGGAAATCTCAAATATTATGAAAGAGAGAGGAATAAAAGTTCTTTGTGTGACTGAGACGAAAATGATAGGAGATGGAGAAAAGGAAATGGTAAATGGTAAATTTTTTGTATGGTGTGGGGTGAAAGATGGATACAAGAGACAGGGTGTAGGTGTTATCATTGATGAAAAAGCGAAAGGTTGTATTACTAAGTATGAAAGAGTCTCCCCGAGAATATTGTTAGTGAGAATGAGATTTGGACGGATGAAAGTTCTACTGATTGCGTGCTACGCCCCAGTGGACTCGGAATGCAGGGTAGTGAAAGAAGAATTCTGGGAGAAAGTTAACATTGTTATGAGACAGAAAGAAGAGAATGAAAGAACGATTCTACTAGGAGATTTTAATGGATGGGTAGGTATGAGACAAGATGATAGCGAAAATGTGGTAGGACCGAGTGGTAAAGGTGTAGCCAATGATAACGGTAGAGCGCTAATAAGCCTATGTATGGAACATAGACTCTTTACGTCGAATACCTGGTTCAACCACAAAAGTATACATTTGTATACGTGGCAGAACAGAGCGGGCAACCGTACAATTATTGACTACATCTGTGTGGATGAAAGAATGAGAGGGGATGTAAGAGACTCTCGAGTATACCGTGGAGCTGTGCTGAACACAGACCACTATTTGCTGTGCTCGAGAATAATGATAGGAGATGTAAAAAGAAGAGCACAAAAGGAATTGGTGAGTATGAAGCGAATAAAAGTTGAAAAAATGAATGATGTAAGTATAAAAGAAAAGTACAAATGTGAGATGAATGAAAGACTTAACCACGATGAGTTAAAAAAAACAAAAGAAGAAGGATGTGTTGAAAAAATGTGGTCAAAAATGAAAGAAAATATGATTGAATGTGCGAAATCTGTTTGTGGTGAAGCGAAGGTCTGTAAAAGAAGAGGTGATGCATGGTGGAATGACGAAGCGAGAGAAGCTATTGAACAGAAGAAGAATGCTTTTAATAGATGGCTGAATGATAGGAAAAATCAAGCTCTAGAAGAGATATATAAGCAAGCAAAACGAAAAGCCAAAACCGTCGTCTTTGAGAGTAAGATGAAAATAGAAAGTAAGGAAAATGAGAGAGCGCAGCAGAATTTCCTCACCAATAAAAAATCATTCTGGAGCTGGGTACGTGATAAAAACGAAAGTCGCGGATCAACCACCCCAGGCATTAAAAACGCTGAGGGAATCTTGCTGTGGGACGAAAGTGATGTAAGGAAGAGATGGAATGAATATTTTAAAATTTTATATGGCCAGGGCGAAAGAGACTATTATGATGTTGAATATAATGACAGCGATGAAGAAATTGTGAAAGAGGATGTGATAATAAGTATAAAAGAACTGAAGAATGGAAAAGCTGCTGGGAATGATGGTGTGAATGCTGAGATGATCAAATGTGCTGGGGAGTGCATGGTTGAATGGATGTTTGAACTGTGCAAGATGTGTGTGAAAGAGAGTAAAGTGCCGATGGACTGGAAAAAGGCGGTCATTGTTCCTATCTACAAAGGAAAAGGTGACAAAAAGGACTGCCAAAATTTCAGGCCCATCAGTCTTCTCAGTATAGCTGGTAAAGTATTGTGTAAGGTTCTCATAAAAAAAGTGAGACTGTCTACCGGTCATGGGGTTTCTGATATCCAGACTGGCTTTATGCCAGGAAGAGGGTGTGTAGACCAGATCTTCACTCTCAGACAGATTGTTGAAAAACATCTGGCTGTGGGTCGGAAGGTCTACACGGCTTTTGTGGATCTCGAGAAGGCTTTTGACTCGGTAGACAGAGGTATGATGTGGAAAGTACTCCTAAAGTACGGTGTGAACGGCAAGCTTCTGAATGGAATACGCGCCATCTATGAAAATAGTTTGGCGTGTGTAAGAGTGGATGGTAAATGTAGCGAATGGTTTGATGTTTACAAGGGAGTACGACAGGGGTGTGTAATGAGTCCGTGGTTATCTATATCTATAAAGAAGGATGTGTGTATGTATGTATGTATGTATGTATGTATGTATGTATGTATGTATGTATGTATGTATGTATGTATGTATGTATGTATGTCCCCTATAGACTCATAAACCGCTCATCCGATTTTGACGAAATTTTCAGGAAACATGTAACATATTCTTAGAACGAATCCTGTGAAGTTTGATGGTGATCAAATAAACAGTGGTTCTCAATTCTCGATATTTCAGCAACGAGGTCGGTAAATTTTGAAACCATCCAATAGAAGAAGACCATTATATTCAACTACAATACATAATCTTAGTTGCAAATATACATTTACATTAAAGATTCATATAAAATGCATGCTCACAAGTAGACACATGTAAGTTCACGCTTACAAATGCTGCATGTGTACCCACTCATAATTTAAAATCCAAATCTAAAATGAACAACCCAGTAACTTTTACTTTACGCCTAAAAATGGGAAAAAAAAAAAAAAGTTGGGAAATTTCCCCAAAAGTGGGGAATTTTTTTTTTCCCCAAAAGTCGGGAAAAACCTAACCTAACCTAACCTAACCTAAAAATGGGAAAAAAAAAAAAAGTTGGGAAATTTCCCCCTGCGCATTGTTCCCACTTATCCCCCTGCGCATGGTTCCCACTTTCAAATCTGGGAAAAAAAAAAAAAAATTGGGAAAAATTTTTTTCCCCAAAAGTCGGGAAAAACCTAACCTAACCTAAAAATGGGGAAAAAAAAAAAAGTTGGGAAAATTTCCCCAAAAGTGGGGAAAATATTTTTTCCCCAAAAGTCGGGAAAAACCTAACCTAACCTAAAAATATGAAAAAAAAAAAAAAGTTGGGAAATTTCCCCAAAAGTGGGGAAATTATTTTTTCCCCAAAAGTCGGGAAAAACCTAACCTAACCTAACCTAAAAATGGGAAAAAAAAAAAAAGTTGGGAAATTTCCCCAAAAGTGGGGAAATTTTTTTTTCCCCAAAAGTCGGGAAAAACCTAACCTAACCTAACCTAACCTAAAAATGGGAAAAAAAAAAAAGTTGGGAAATTTCCCCCTGCGCATTGTTCTCACTTATCCCCGCATAGTTCCCACTTTCAAATCTGGGAAAAAAAAAAAAAGTTGGGAAATTTTTTTTTCCCCAAAAGTCGGGAAAAACCTAACCTAACCTAAAAATGGGGAAAAAAAAAAAAGTTGGGAAAATTTCCCCAAAAGTGGGGAAATTTTTTTTTCCCCAAAAGTCGGGAAAAACCTAACCTAACCTAAAAATGGGGAAAAAAAAAAAGTTGGGAAAATTTTACTTAACTTTACCCACTTTACTTAACTTGAAATGGATGTTATTCAGCTCCTGAGTGGCTTGACACTCATTTCTTATGAAGGCTGAGTAAGCCTTGCCGGTATTTTATTTTGGGTTTAAAATAAACACTGAAACGGGAAATAATTTCTGACAACTTCGGTGGGATTCTAACTCGAGATCTCGGCATGGAATGCAATCTATAAAGAAGGATGTGTGTGTGTATGTATGTATGTATGTATGTATGTATGTATGTATGTATGTATGTATGTATGTATGTATGTATGTATGTATGTATGTATGTATGTATGTATGTATGTATGTATGTATGTATGTATGTATGTATGTATGTATGTATGTATGTATGTATGTATGTATGTATGTATGTATGTATGTATGTATGTATGTATGTATGTATGTATGTATGTATGTATGTATGTATGTATGTATGTATGTATGTATGTATGTATGTATGTATGTATGTATGTATGTATGTATGTATGTATGTATGTATGTATGTATGTATGTATGTATGTATGTATGTATGTATGTATGTATGTATGTATGTATGTATGTATGTATGTATGTATGTATGTATGTATGTATGTATGTATGTATGTATGTATGTATGTATGTATGTATGTATGTATGTATGTATGTATGTATGTATGTATGTATGTATGTATGTATGTATGTATGTATGTATGTATGTATGTATGTATGTATGTATGTATGTATGTATGTATGTATGTATGTATGTATGTATGTATGTATGTATGTATGTTCCCTATACTCATAAACCGCTCATCCGATTTTGACGAAATTTTCAGGAAACATGTAACATATTTTTAGAATGAATCGTGTGAAGTTTGATGGTGATCAAATAAACAATGGTTCTCAATTCTCAATATTTCAGCAACGAGGTCGGTAAATTTTGAAACCACCCAATAGAAGAAGACCATTATATTCAACTACAATACATAATCTTAGTTGCAAATATACATTTACATTAAAGATTCATATAAAATGCATGCTCACAAGTAGACACATGTAAGTTCACGCTTACAAATGCTGCATGTGTACCTACTCATAATTTAAAATCCAAATCTAAAATGAACAACCCAGTAACTTTTACTTTACGCCAACTTGAAATGGATGTTATTCAGCTCCTGAGTGGCTTGACACTCATTTCTTATGAAGGCTGAGTAAGCCTTGCCGGTATTTTATTTTGGGTTAGAAATAAACACTGAAACGAGAAATAATTTCTGACAACTTCAGTGGGATTCTAACTCGAGATCTCGGCATGGAATGCAGTTACTCTACCAACTAAGCTATAGACCGGACTTTTTACAAATATGGTGGATCGATATCGGTTTGGTTAGGGGTAAGCAACCTGCGGCTCACCAGCCACATGCGGCTCTTTGGGTGTGAAGTTACGGCTCTTTAGCTTCATACGCAAATATAAAAAAAACACAGAATTATACTTCTGATCGAAAATAACTAAATCGTTCTGAATCGATTAACGATCTCTCCGCTACTTGTACTCGCTTTTCACCCCCCACCCTCCCCCCAACTACAATATAAAAACCCAATCTTCAATGAACATAAGCCCTGCAACTCTTGCCGACCTTCCCTGAAACAGGGGTGACATTGGCAAAGTGAACCATTTTTTACAGTATGGGTGGTCAGCCTCATACCAACCTATAAGTCAAGGAAAAACTTTGAAATTTGTAAATTGTAATTTTTGGCTCTTCCGACTCAAAAGGTTGCCGACCCCTGGCCTAGACAAAAGTTCCAAATTAAAAAATGTTATTCAAGTATTCCAAGTTGAATTTTAGAAATGTAAGAAAGCTTTTATATCCCGCACTTATAAAAAATACGATAAACAAAAGTTCGTAGGTCACAACTAGAAGACCATATTGAAATATATTATTATTATGAAAACCTTTTATTGAAACATACTTTTAATTAAAATATACATAATATAGTTGTTTTTTCAAAAAACGCATTTCTGTAAAATTATATACTCACCACAAATTTAAAGATCGTTTTTTTCTCGGCGGTTAAACGTCTTTCTTCTATGTGACAATGGTCCAAAGCAACCAAGATAAACAAAATGTTTGCCTTTTACCTAACCCGGCCGTGCGACTTACAATTTTGTTGTCAATAGAAAATGTTCCGTGTGCACTACCTAAAACTTTCACTTATTGAAATAATGGATAGTGCACATTTTAAATGTGGGGAAAAAATGTGAATTCACTTGGCCGGGATAAAGACAGGACAGGGAGTCAAAAATTCAACATAAATTAAACACTTTCATGGAGATAGTTGAAAAAACACTTAAGTGCATCATATTGTATGAAGCATTTTCCCCAACTGCATACGTTTCACAGTGCGGTTACATTGAAAAATATTCCTGATTGTTTGGAATACATTTATTTCTTCACTTTGCTCAAAGAGTATAGTGAATTTTATAGATTAGTTCTTTAATTGTATGATTATAAAATTTAATGTATTGTTTATATTCTTTTCTTTATATTCTTTTCTCGTTCCTTGACTTATAGGTTGTTATGCGGCTGACCACCCATAATATAAAAATTGGTTCACTTTGCCAATGTCACCCCTGTTTCAGGGAAGGACGGCAAGAGTTGCAAGGCTTATGTTCATTTGAGATTGGGTTTTTATATTGTAGGTCCACATGCGGCATGTGTTAGCGCGAAATTATACATATCTGCTTGTGGAAATGCATTTAGTATAAATCTTAAATGATATATATCTTTGCAGCTTAGATTAGATTAGATTAGATTAGTATAGGTCAATATGCATCTGACCAACTATAAATAGAAAATGGTTCACTCTGCCAATGTCACCCCTGTTTCAGGGAAGGTCAGCAAAGAGTTGCAGGGTGTATGTTCATTTGAGATTTGGGTTTTTATGTTGTAGGTTCACACGCAGAATGTGCAAGTGTGAACTTATACGTGTCTGCTTGTGGGCATGCACTTAATGTGAATTCCAAATGTAACAATTATATCCATGCAACTTAGAATAGATTAGATGAGTGACGTTACATAGCCGATTTTTTTATCTTAAATATAAATGGAGCACCGCAATCGATTTTCCCTATGCTTGGCTCTGCTGCTTAACAGTTGTACCTAGACCTTTTTTTTTAGAAAACGTGAAGATTAACCTAGAGATAAATTGTGTGAAGCTTGATTCCGATTAGCACACTTTTTTTTTTGATCCTGTTGTTTCCTCTTTTATCTGTAGAAAAAAATTGATACCACATGCCCAAATGGCGTAGTGAAACACGCCGGGTACTGCTAGTTTAACATAATCATGGACAATTGTATGAAAGAAGCAGAAATTTCTCATTATGGTGTGAAAGTGGGTGAGACGAATGTTGGAGTTCTTCTCTATGCTGACGATGCCGTAGTGTTGGCTGATACAGCGGAGGAGCTCCAGATGATACTCACCAAAATGAATGATGCTTTTAGTAAGAACGGTTTAAAAGTGAATGCCAGTAAGACGAAAGTATTAGTGTTTGACAGGACTGAGGAATGCGAGGAAATTGAGATAAGACTGAATGAAACAAGAGTGGAAGTCGTGAAAGAATTTGATTATCTGGGAAGCAAGTTTGAGTCGAATGGGAAATTGACGAAAGAATTGGAAAAGCGTGCTAGTAGAGGAAGAAGTGTAATGGGAACGATTGGAAGAATTGCAAGAAATAGGAAACTTACGAAGAATATGAGATTGGCGGTCCACAATGGTATATTGGTTCCGACATTGATGTATGGAAGTGAGGCGTGGACAGTTAATGAATGTGAGCTGAGTAAAGTATGTACGGTTGAAATGGCTTACCTGAGAGCAATGGCTGGAAAAACACTGAATGATAGAGTACGTAATGATTGGGTGATGAACGAGTGTGGTATAAAAGAGAATATGAGAATGAAAGTACAAAAAAGTACGATGAGATGGTTCGGACATCTCGAAAGAATGGATGATGAACGACTAACGAAGAAAGTATACAAAGGAAATGTCAGAGGAAAGCGCGGAAGGGGAAGGCCGAGGAAAGAATGGTTAGACCAAATAGGTGAGATTGCGAAAGAATGGAACCTGCAGAGTGAAAATAAGAGAAGAGTATGTATGAAAAAGGTGATGAATATTGAGGAAATGAAAGTGGTTTGTAAGGACAGAAAAAAGTGGAGGCGCATCTGCGGAGGTACCGGCCACCCCTAGTGGAACGGCGGCAGGATACAGTAACAGTAACAGCTTCAATACTAAAGCCGCGCTCCCGAGTATTCTTTCATCACAGATTTTGAGTCTTACTTAAGACAATCAACCACAATTTAATTATCCACTTTTATTTTATTCACCATCAGAATGTTTACACAACAAAACAATATTTATAATCATAATCTTTTACACAAACCTGTAGCTCTGAAGCCAGGCAAGCCATCTTCTTTTTTTCTTCTGTTGATACTCTTTTGTTTTTTCTATTCCATATTCAAAATTTTCCTGCATTCTTTATTTTCCCTACATACCTATTAAATCCTTTTGATACATAATGAGCATCTCTGTCTACATAAGGCACGCTGTTACACAAAGAGGACTCACCTGCGTGTTCTTGCCTGCTGGGCGGAGAACAATACTTTGGGGGTTTGGTGCCAGCATTATCTTCCCAATGTTTTCGCCTGCAAAAAATTAATAATATCTGAATCAATATAGAAAAAAATTGAGACAACAAACAGCCGGGTTGCAAGGGAAATGACAAACAAATATTTTGTTGCATAAGAGTTTTAGGCTTACACGGCCGGCTGATGATGCTGGAGTGATGCTTTCCGGGATCTGTTGCCGTGGTCTCTAGATCATCATCATCATCATACTTCACGCTGAAGAAGCCCATCGTAGAAATGGGCGAAACGTCCGAAAGCTCCAGCTCCCACAGACCACGGCAACAGATCCCAGAAAGCATCACTCCAGCATCAATTATTTTGTTGCTGGAGAGATGTTTCCCGGATTCTGTTGCCGTGGTCTATGGGAGCTGGAGCTACCGGACGTTTCGTCCATGTCTACGATGGGCTTCTTCAATGATGAATATGATCTTGATGAAAACTGTGATGAATTTCACACTGAAAAAGCCCATCGTAGACATGGGCGAAACAGCCGGTAGCTCCAACTCCCATAGACCACGGCAAAGGATCCCAGAAAACATCTCTCCAGCACCATCAGCTGGCCGTGGAAACCTACAACTCTTGTTTAAATATTTTGTTATTGTTGGCCTGCCGAGAAAAAGTTTTAAGTTCAAATTTGCGCTGAGTCAATTAAAAAATGGAAATGCCATAGATTTTGAAGACTAACAAGGTTGTGGTGGACTACAAACTAAGTCACCTTGCGCTGGAGCTGGCAAGATCTTGGTGGGAGACCTGATGCTGGTGAAGCTCTGCCTCACCGGGACCTGCTTGCCCGGAGACACGCTCACCACCTGCTGCACACCAACACATACAACATTAATAAACAAAATACATTACTTTTTACAATTATAATAACTGCATAGTTATTTTTTTATATTTTTTTTATTCGGATATTAAACAAACCGCTATAAGAGAACTTAAATTATTCTCAACGTTCATCCTCAGTCGTCGTACAGAGAGGGTGTCTTCTGAAGATGTTGGCTGTTATGCCGCTAACGAAACATTGAGAATAATGTAAGTTCTGTTATAACGGTTTGTCTAATATCCGAATGAATCAGGCTTATTTATTATAAATTACAAATAATAAGAGAGCGCCATTTTTGTGTGTCAAACCTCAAGGGCCCTCTCTGACTGATTTTAGACTTTTTTACTTTCTTGCTATAGCCGAAGGCTATAAAGAAAGTTATGATTTGGTGTGAAAAAAAAATTTCGAGGTTTTCACGGAAATGAGTTGTCCTGGTGCAGGACATGCCAAAAAATACTATCTTTCAAAAACGTCCGTCTGTATGTATGTATGTATGTATGTATGTGTGTGTGTCACTTTCCAAAGTATAAGACCTAGAGATACCAAATTTTGGCTACATCAACTTTTTTGGACATGTATTAAGTATGAATAACATGGCATTACACCAACTTGAAAATTCAAGATGGCTGCCATACAAAAAAAACATAAAATTGCACTTTTCTCAAAAACGGCTCCAAGAATTTTTCTTAAATTGTTAGAGTTGCCATTAATTAATTTTTAACTTAATAAATTAGTTATGACAACACTCTTACTAATCTGTGTCTATGGGCTGCCATATGAAAAAAACAAACGTTTGTGATTTTCTCGAAAGTTAAGGGGTCAACAAAAATATAATGTTCTACAATATTATGGACAACATAAATTTCTACAAACTTACAAAAAAATTTTTTTGAAAAAATAAATATAAAGCACCGTTTACACGACCTGAAATTTTAAAACGAAAATATTACAAAAACCTATTAAAATGCAAGATATTTAAATTTGTTTTAGATTTGATAGAAAGAACAAGCTTATCACTTTAATTCGTAATCATTTTTTTTTACTTTTTTGAAAATTCAAGATGGCTTCCGAAGAGCTGAAAATTTAAAATGCGATTTTCTCAAAAACGGCTCAAACGATTTTTCTTAAATTTTTTGTGAATCCATTTATATAATAGTGCTATCTAATAATTATAATAATTTCTTCATCATAATCTCGGTTTAGGGAGTTGCCATATAAAAGAAAAAAATAATGGAAAAATTCTCGGCAGTTAGAGGGTTAATAAAAAAATAATGTAGTACAAATGTAAAAAAATAATAATAACCTATATATTACCATCATTATTTTTTCCAAAAAGTGAATCAAAAGTATAGCCGCCATACAAAGTGAAAATTTTCCATAAAAAATGTATAAGCAATTTTCTTGGTAGTCAAAGGGTTAAAAATAGATAAAAGGCAGCGATTCTTAAAATTTTATAAATACCAATAATAATCAGTCGTTACTTTTTCAAAATATAACTAAAAAGTTTACCCACCATACAAAGTACTAGTTTGCATACAGAAGGGTTCAATGACCATCTATAATAATCTAGAATATAAGTTGCAATGAAATATAAACATTCAAAACTAATATGAAATGCATGCCCACAAACAGGTACGTGTAAGTTCGCGCTTACGAATGCTGAATTTGTATTTACAAATTAAAACCAATTCTCAAATGAACATAAAACCTGCAACTCTTGCCGACCTTCCTTGAAACAGGGGTGACATTGACAAAGTGAATTATTTTTTACACTTTGGGAGGACTGAGAAATGCGAGAAAATTGAGATAAGACTGAATGAAAATAGCGTGGAGGTCGTGTGTAAAGTATGTAAGTACGATTGAAATGGCTTACCTGAGAGCAATGGCTGGAAAGACACTGAGTGATAGAGTACGTAATGCTTGAGTGATGAACGAGTGTGGTATAAAAGAGAATATGAGAATGAAAGTACAAAAAAGTACATGAGATGGTTCAGACATCTTGAAAGAAAGGATGATGAACAACTAACGAAGAAAGTGTACAAAGGAAATGTCAGAGGAAAGCGCGGAAGGGGAAGGCCGAGGAAAGAATGGTTAGACCAAATAGGTGAGATTGCGAAAGAATGGATTCTGCAGAGTGAGAATAAGAGAAGAGTATGTATGAAAAAGGTGATGACAGCAAAAAGTGGAGGCGCATCTGCGGAGGTACCGGCCACCCCTAATGAAACGGTGGCAGGATACAGTACAGTACAGTACAGAGGTCAGCTTCATACCAACCTATGAGTCGAGGATCTTTCTTGTGTAATTGGTACTTTTTCAAATAAATCAACAAAATATTTATATTCATTTAAGTATTTATATGCCTATATCCATATTGTACGAGTATGCAGGTACACACCGCGGTGGAATAAAATTGATTTATTATTGATAAATTATATTTTTATTGAAACGGCATAAGCTGGTAGATGATTCTAGCTTTACATACGTCATACAGTGGGTTAATTTTTGCAAGAAAGTCGAGTACAGATTCTGTGCAATTTATTTTAAATTTGTGTCTTGCGTGCTCCGCGAAATACACCTACAGATTTGAAGTTCTTCACTCCAGGTGGCAGTCTGTTCCACACCACCGGACCCGCAACACAAAAAGCACTGCTCCCGAAATTTGTACGGATCTGACGGTGCGGCTAAGCCAAGTTGATCGCACCATTGCCTGCGGATCTGAGTGTCTGTCAAGGTGGAGCCAAGCCATTGATGGCTTTATATACCATCAGACAAACACGGTAGACCACCCTCTCCAGGAAACGAAGCCAATGTAGTTTTTTTTACAGCGGAGTAATGTGAGCGAATTTGGAAGTCCCGAATATGAGCCTTGCTGCCAAAATCAACACAGATTGAAAGCGGTTGAACTGCGTAATGTTGTATAAGATTGTGTCGGTGCAGTTACCTTGGAGTTGTTGAAGAGCCCCATCTCCTGCGCCTGCTGGATGCTCAGGTAGCGCGGGGCCGTCTTCTGCCCGCTCACTTCTCCACCTGCAAGTCATACAGCATGAGGTTATATCCACCCTGTCTATGCACGCAATCAGCCCTTGCATGTTTATTCATGGGATACACAGACCGTGTTCTATTTCTACATATGTACCAAAGCTCACAAAGTGTGAACATAAAGCACAAAATACAATACATTGTCAGTACAGACAATTATACATTACAATTTTTTTATGTCCCCTCGATAGCTTGGTTGAGAGAACACTTGATTTCAAAGCCAGAGGGCTAGGGTTCCCCACCAAAGGTGTCAAAAACAATAGGATTAGGGAAATCCTACTTCAAGTCAGTAGCTGGTGTAAGGTTGCTCCCCTAACCTGTAAAAGTAAATAGGTCCAATTTTCACATGCAACCACTTTGGGGACAACACGGCAATAAGTGGCACTATATGTGCTGCTTGGTTGCATTTTGTGTTTATGTAGAAAATATTGACTCAACTTTAAGAACCTTTCTCACAGCTTCTTCAACCCAGCGAAGAGCATATTTGAAAATAAAATGATATATTAAGGGCCGATCTTATAAACATCCGTTTGTTAAATGTCAAATCTAATAAACCGAAGTTTAGTACAGATTTAGTTTTTCTGTATTATAACAATTCGTTCGTAAATTTTTGGTTTAATTTTACCGGCGGATCTAACCGACAGCCGCCCCCCGGTTTCCAGGTAGATACCGGTCGGTTTGTTAAGGTTTGAGGTTAGGTCAGCTGTCAAAGCATTCTTTTTTTGCGGTGAGTTTTGCGTGTCATTGGACTTCTACGCTCTACCCTGTTGAAGATAATTTCTTCCAACAGTGATAAAGAATTCATTAAAATAGGGCTGTATCAGTCGTTTTCGTGTTATGTCATACGCAACTTTAGGTTATGTTTCTTCTCTGACAGCAAACGGATGACATATGTCCATGAATGCACGCAAAAAATCATCAAAAATACGAGGGCATTATTGAGAACTAACGGACGGTTAAAAAAGCTTTATAAGACGACCATCGGTAAGATCAGTCCGTTAACGTCCATCCATTAGTAAAATGAGGATTTACTTACGGATATTTAGTCCAACGTTTATAAGAACGGCCCTTATATGCTCCGTTGGGATTCAAACCCACAACCTTCCATTCACGAGTCTGGAGCGTTACCACTAGACTACGGACCGGTCCGTACAAGGATGTAACGGTTTGTCCAATGATCCCGTCTGAAACCATAGACAAACTGGACAGAAGTCGTAATTTGTGTGTCAGTATGTATAGAGCTTATGACTTGTGGTTGGGATAGCTATTGCTGTATATGTGTTTTTTTAAGGAACCCTGTGTGGGAGACTCCCTAGATTCAAGAGACTCCAGGGCTCTATGACACTAGTTGTACTGCCGCAGAGGTGTTGGTTATGTGGCAGTTGATGTCCTTATCCAGTTGCTGGCCCGTTAGCAGTGCTGTAGTGTGTGCTGCGTTGCGTTGCTTTGTTTTGAGACACTGATGTGTGTGTTAGACCTTGTGTGAAGGCTATCTTGGTGAGGTTGTGCCCGCTGCCCTGGCGCAGCTGCAGCAGCTGCCCCGTGGAGCTTCTGATGAACTGCCCCCCTACCGCCCCGACCCCCGCTCCAGCTGTCCCTCCAGCCGCCACCAACTTTATGCGCCCAGCACTGGGCAGCACCACCACAGGCCGCCCGTCTGAACCTGCAACCAACGTTTTACATCAACACACAGCTGATCCTTTAACATCTAGCGTGCCAGCTACTTTTAATCATTATCCAGCTACCAAAATCTTGCTACACAAGATACAAAACATATCTCCTATCCATTTTTTTTTATCTCAAAAGGCAGTGAAATAAAGTTTTTTTGTTGTAAAAATAGCATATAATATTACTATGAAAGGGTACACATAGTCCAGATAGGTACATATTGCATTTTACCATGTAGGGAAGCTTTGCAGTGTAAACAAAACCTTTCTTTGTTTGTGAGAAAAACGAATGTAAAAAAATTGAGAAATTTGTCTTTTAACTCCTCAGTTTACAAGGTCAACTCCAATTTTTTTTTTAATATTCACTAACGAAAATGTATGCTTTGAGTGTATTGGTGGGTAGTGTCCGACCGAATATTCGGTTTCGGCTTTCGGCTTTCGGCCAATATTTGCCACATTCGGCAAACTTACGGTTTCGGCCGAAAGTAGTGGTCACTTTCGGCCCAACCGAAAGTTAGGCAGACAAACCGACCACCCGCGCGCACGCAACGCGACGCGAACGCCGCGACGCGATTGGCGGCC
Source organism: Agapetus fuscipes (assembly GCA_951799405.1). NCBI lineage: Eukaryota > Metazoa > Arthropoda > Insecta > Trichoptera > Glossosomatidae > Agapetus > Agapetus fuscipes. The sequence continues at coordinate 10,219,424 of OX637359.1, forward strand.
TTTAGACGAATAAATGTTTTAAAAATCTTAAATAAATTGAAAAATTCTTTCATATTCGTGTACTACACATACACAACATATGGAGAACATATGTAGTTTAAAATAAGAAGATTGACTGACTTGACGGTCGTTTACGCCCTGTATAACTAACTGGGCGTTGACTTAAACATGAAAAGTTTTTTTTATTACCGTTTTTTATAATTGTTTTATTTTCATTTCATTTAATTTCTTATATAAAGTATTTTTGTTGCATTTGTTTAACTTAATTAGGCGATGAAAGAAACATGAAAAGTTTTTTAAGTTTTATAATTTGTTTGATTTTTAATTATTATTCCTTGACTTATAGGTTGGTATGAGGCTGACCACCCATACTGTAAAAAATGGTTCACTTTGCCAATGTCACCCCTGTTTCAGGGAAGGTCGGCAAAAGTTGTGGGGCTTATGTTCATTTGAGGTTTGGATTTTATTTGTAAGTACACAATCAGCATTTGTAAGCGCGAACTACACTTGTTGGTTTGTGGGCATACATCTGAGAGCTTTAAATGAACATATCCTTGCAACTTAGATTATAGATTATAGATTATAGATTATAGAATAATTGTACCTATTAGTAATTTAAAAAAAAATTGCATATAGTTTTGCATTAAATAAAAAAGTTCCCAGAATTGTAAACACCTTTTATTGTTACTTGCATATCCTTCTAACTAAATAATGCATAACTAACTAGGCACTTAAATAATATACATACTTTCGGCTACGGCTTTCAGTTTCGGCTTTCGGCTTCGGCTTTTGGCTTTCTGCCGAAAGTAGAATTTTGCCGAAATTCGGCTACGGCTTTCGGCCGAAAGTGAAAGTACACTTTCGGTCGGACACTATTGGTGGGTAGTTTTATCCAATAGGAGTATGCTAAACAACTTTTGATCTAATTGGTGTGTAAAAAGTAAATAAAAACAAAAAATATCACAATCAGTACTATGAGAGTGTATCCGCTAATTTAAATGTAAGCATCAGATCCACACGTGAATTGACAAAGCCAAAATTATGTCGTCACAAAGCCGGGAGGCGCCTTCCCTCCCATACTGTTCAGTCGGCGACCGCCCACGCATACGCACGGTGATGTATTGCCGCGCACATTAAATTAATTAATTAGTTTCAGTTTTTTCATATTATCTCAAAAACTGCTCACATTACCTAAAAATACTTTTCATAGACTTTCCAGACATTGTATCATTCTATAATTATGAAGAAAAAAAAATATGTCCAAAATACTAAACAACAAAATTAGAAGAAAAAAATGTGAAAAAACGTGTTTTTTTAAATAATATTTTTAAAAACAAAGGACATTTCCGTGAGTGTGGTCTGTTGAATTGACCCAGTGGAAGGAAAGGCGCAGTCGGGAGTCCATTGGTGTATTTCATTCAATATGTTCTGTATACCTATATATCTGAAGAAAGCAAATTTGTGAAAAATACAGTTTTCCTATATTTCGGATTTGAATAAATTGCGTGATTGGGGGCATCACCTATGACAGTGGCGGCGCGGCTCTGCAGGCCGCCCACGGAGATCTTCTTCACAGTGTTGCTGGCCAGCAGGCTCACGGGCTTGGGCGCTATGGACACGGGGCGCGACGGGTTGGCGGGCGCTATCCTGAACGTCTGCAACACAACACAACGACAAATGAAACTTCAAATACAATTATATTTATGTAAACATAGTTACATTTAAAAAAATATATCATTTCAAACTGTCTGGTTGTTATAGAAAGACAATTTTCACAGAAGACCCAGTCGCTGCAAGACTGAATGTACCGTTGGTAATAGGTTTTTGGTAAAGCAAATGACCATCCGTACAATTAACCACTAGACTATGGACCAGCCAGACTAGACTATACCCCCATCTATATCTTATGCAGCGCCTTCATTGGCTGCGGGTCCCAGAGAGGATTGAGTACCAAATATGTGTTTCTGTTTTTAACGCCCTCAGAGGAGTCGCCCCATCATACTTGTGTGAATTGTGCAGAGTCAACCAGATAGGTGGAAAACGATGCACATTATTTGTTCTGAGCACTTCGACAACACAGAACCGGTTTCAGAGACAGGACTTTTAGTTTGGCTGGTCCATCCTGCTAGAATAGTCTACCTCTGGAGTTGTGTTGGCAGTTTCAGGAAGTTGCTTAAAACACATTTGTTTAACAGAAGCTTCAACACATAAAAGCGCCCTTGGGGTGGCTAGTGCCACTAAACGGCGCCATATAAAATTAGGCCAATTATTATTATTATTATTATTTATTATTTATGGAAATTGGAAAAAATATTATTTATGGAAACCCAGCATGTTAAAATGAACCTTATGGGAATCCATATGGACCACTTTGAAAACCTGTGGTTAAGATCCACAAACAGCTACCCGAGAAACATTGGGTAAACTCCCCTTGACCGCGTAAAACTTATGTGATCAACGATTACGCTGTAAATAGAAAAATTTACCAGACGTAACAACGCTCCTAGTGAGTGATTAAGTTTTCACACATTTTTCTACATACGCAATCAAGGGTAGTTTACGCTGTTACTGTATCTTGCCGCCGTTCTACTAGTGGTGGCCGGTACGTCTGCAGATGCGTTTCCACTTTTTTCTGTCCTTGCATACCTCTTTCATCACTTCAACATTCATCACTTTCCTCATCCATACTCTCCCAATGCACTGGTCGATCCAAATTTAGTTGCAAGATTTGACAAATGTAAATCCAATACAAAAGTGATATTTTTTCTGCAATGACTGTCGTTCTGCCAGCCTGAATCATTGACAGTCTGTCTGTCTGTTGGCCTGTACATTGTATCTTCGGATCTAATTAAAAAAGTTACGTAACAAACGAAACCAAGTCATATCAAACTTATCAAATATACTCGGGGTAAGAGTGTTTACCTGTAGCGCAGGAGCCAGCATGGGTTGGGAGACGCGCTGCTGTGTCACCATGAAGGGCTTGGGGCTCTCGTCAGGGAGGATGTAGCCACCCGAGCTCTCCTCTGTGGGAGCTTGTCCCAGCTCCAGCTTCATGCTGTATTCCTGGAAGCCACACACAGGTCAATACTTGATGATGCAACTGCATGGTGTAGTGTTAGTGTTTTGTCCCCGTACTCACCAATCCTACTAATCTAATCTAAATTGCAAAGATATGTAGCATTTGTGATTCACATTATATGCATTCTCACAAGCAGACATGTCAAGTTTGCGGTTGCACATGCCACATGTGAACCTACAACATAAAAACCCAAATCTCAAATGAACATACACCCTGCAACTCTTGCCGACCTTCCCTGAAACAGGGGTGACATTAGCAAAGTGAACCATTTTCTATACAGCATGGGTGTTTTTTTTTTTAAATTCCTGTGCCGGAGACTCCCTAGATTCTAGAGACTCTAGGGGTCTATGACACTTGTTGTAGTGCTGCAGAGGTGTACGAGCTTGGTCGTCGCTACAAAGCGCCAATTCTTAAGCAAGACCCAGTTGCTATAAGGCGGGATGGACCTTTGGTGACCGCTCATTGGTAAAGGTTTATGAATTTTTCAACCCAGCAAAGAGCAAATTTGAAAATATAAATGGTATGTTTTTTGTGCTCCACCGGGATTCGAACCCACAACCTTCCCATTCAGAGTCCGCAGTGTTACCACTAAGCTACGGACCGGTTAGCCACACACCAACCTATAAGTCAAAGAACATACACAACAAATTTCATTTTTTAAATGAACGAATAATAATGTCCATAAAATTAAAAACCAATTCAAAATTCTAATTTAAAAAACCCTAGCCCTAGCCACCAACATTACAGATCAACCACCATGTCTTTCTGTCCTTACATACTTCTTTCATTTCATCCAGAGTTATAACCTTCTTCATACAAGCTCTCCTTTTATTTTCACTCTGGATATTTGTGTGAAGTTTGGTGCCTTTATTTTAACCAATCAAAGGGCTAGTGAGGCCTTAGGTAAGTGTTAATACGGGTGGGAGAGTGTTGCTGAGAAATGCATACCGGCTGTTGCTGAACTTCCTCATGAGCCATGACTGTGCTGGAGCAGACCATCTCATCGTAGTCGCCTTCTTCTGCAAACAGGAAGCATGCACAGACATCATAAACCAACTGCAGCACAACACAACCACACTAGGGATGATATGGATACAGATATGGGAATAATATTATTATGATGAAAACATTTGTCTACCTAAAAACCAATACATCCTACAAAATTAGGGCTCTATTGGGAAATAAGTTTTACAGGAGCAGAAGATATTGGTGTTAGCTTATATCACTGAGAGAACTGGTGTTAGCTTACATCTCTAAGAGAACTGGTGTTAGGTATATCTCTGAGAGAACTGGTGTTAGCTCCCACCTCAGAGAAATGGTGTTAGCTCACATGTCTAAGAGAACTGGTGTTAACTCCCACCTCAGAGAAATGGTGCTAGCTCACATGTCTAAGAGAACTGGTGTTAGCTCCCACCTCAGAGAAATGGTGTTAGCTCACAGGTCTAAGAGAACTGGTGTTAGCTTACACGCCAGAGCTGATAAAGCCTATAAACGCAACTAAGCTACACATATGGTGTAACTTCTTGCCTGCGTTATCCTCGAAGGGATCGTATGTGGCGATTCAGGACCTATTTATTTTTACAGGTAAGAGGGCCGGCCTCACACCAACCACTTTTTGTTGAAGTGGAGGTTTCCCAGCTCCCGGGGAGGCTGGTTCTCATTTCTTTTGAAGGCTGAGTAAACCTTGAGATCGAACCCTTGCTCTCGGCATGGAATGCAAGCATTTGACTAATTGAGCTTTACTACTTAGATTATAGATTATAGATAGATTATAGAGCTATCGACCTTTTTACGAGCTTGGTCGTCGTCGCTACAAAGCGCCAATTCTCAAGCAAGACCCAGTTGCTGTAAGGCTGGATGGACCTTTAGTGACCGGTCATTGGTAAAGGTTTTTATGATTTTTTCAACCCAGCGAAGAGCAAATTTGAAAATATAAATGGCATATTTTTTGTGCTCCGCCGGGATTCAACCCACAAACTTCAATTCAGAGTCAGAAGTGTTACCACTGAACTACGGACGAGGTCCATAAAGGTCTTAGTATAAAGCTTAAATTACAAAAAGTATTTTTTGATTATTATTTTGTAAGTGAAGGCAGCCATGGACTGTCAGAAGAGGGTGACCTTTAATCTAAGTTGCAGAGTTATATTACAAATTAAATGCATTCTCATAAGCAGACACGTATAAGTTCACACTTCCAGCTGCATGTGAACCTACAACATGAACTAAAGCCCTACAACTTTTTCCAACCTTCCCTTAAACAGGGGTGACATTGGCAAAGTGAACCATTTCTTACAGTATGGGTGGTCAGCCTCACACCAACGACCAACCTATATTTCAACTTAGATTGTAGATAGATTACTAGTGCCGAGTCAGTACCCAGTAACTGTTCCTCCTTCCCCACGCTTTCCTCAGTCCCCACGGTCTCCTGCTGGCCATCGTACTCAATCTGCAACAACCAAAACATTGTATAACAAACTGCAGAAGGACAATACTTCAAAATTTTAAGGAAAAATCATACCGCCAAAGAGACCTCTCCCAATTCCAAAGATTCCTCCAACTGCTGGTCCATCATGAAAACTGAAGACACAATTTATATATTCACAAGAATTCTGAACTATCACGCGGGACGTACTCGATTACTTCACTAAACAAAGCAGCGTATTTGAAATTGGCCGCCATTTTAGCTGAAAATGTCAAATCAAATACAAAATAACACAGGTACTTGAATGCCACAAATTGACAACTAAATTTTCAAACAATATAACACCTTAAAATGCGATATTCTGGCTTTAAATAATTTAAAAAACGATATTCTTTCGATAAAGTTAAAATTTAACTTATTATTTTATTACTTTTATCAACAAATGCATTGTGAAAACGTCGAGAATCTTTGAAAAATATTTCCAGATTTTCGGAGGCGCTTATTTCAATTTCTTTTCGTCAGTTTGACCAACCGCAAATCCATAGAGCAAGCAGTGGTTTGTACCTACCATTTTTTCGTATAAGAGAAACAGCTTTTTGAATCGTTTGAAAAAAATACCAGTTTATTTATCGAAAACTCTTAATTATTTTTGTTTTTCGATATAAATTGTGTGATTACAAAATTGAGGTAAAAAAATATTCAATCGGTTTATTAACTTTGTGATTCGGATCAACATCATGATCCGCTTCGATCCATCTTTTGACGTTTCGCCGAAGCCCGAATGGCCCGAACTTCTATATTATTTCTCTTGGATTTTGTACGTTGTTGTGTACTGTGACAAGCGCGCTTACTATTTTATTTAAACAAGCGTTAAATTAATTGTTTAATTTTAGTCACCTCATCATGCCAGTATCACTTGCATCAGTTCGCCAAAGTCTCAATGAGCTGGGGAACTCCTGCAGCTCTCACAAGGATCAGGCTGAGAAGTAAGCTTATCAATATTATAGCCACCCTCTCCCTGGCATAAGAATATTATGAGGTTTAATGTAAATGTTGATGGCAGGTACCGCAACATCCTGATAGACCTTCTGGACAACCCAGACGAGGAGCTGACGGAAACCCTCAAGATCTTCATAGAAGCCAGTAAGTATACTTTTGTTTATTTTTGTTGTTAGCATTGAGGTATGGTATAAGTGGAGCCGATACTACCTTAAGGCATTGAAGCATACTATGGGACAAACCTGTCAACCGGACCTGCCAGCCACAAACCTGTCAGACCCCACAGAATACTTAATAATCATGGTTCCTTGACTTATAGGTTGGTATGCGGCTGACCACCCATGCTGTAAAAATGGTTCACTTTGCCAATGTCACCCCTGTTTCAGGGAAGGATGGTAAGAGTTGCACGGTGTATGTCCATTTGAGATTTGGTTTTTATGTTGTAGGTTCACATGAGGCATGTGCAAGCGCGAACTTGTACGTGTCTGGTTGTGGGAATGCATGTAATGTGAATCTCCAATATAACATATCTTTGCAACTTAGATTAGATTAGATGTGAAATCCTTTGTTTTCTTTATTTCTCCATCTTATGTTTTGACAGTCAATAATTAAGTACATATGCCATGATTTTTTATAATAATACTTCTTTTCATTCAAAATTAACAATGTCACCGATGAAAACAATTGAAATAGCACAATTCCCACGCAAAGATGGCATTTTAGTAATGTCTAAGTACTGTGTAGTGAAATTTTCAGTTTCTCTCACACTTGCCTGTTAATAGTATGGTCACACTGGGAGCGTCTTTGTTCTCTTTCTAACTAAGGAAGTTTTTATTGAGTCCTCACGCTGCTGTCCTATGTATCTAGTATTACTAGCACTGAGTGTCTGTGGTATTGCAGTTGTGAATGAGAACGTGAGCCTGGTGATCTCGCGGCAGCTGCTGACGGACGTGAGCACGCACCTCACGCTGCTGCCGGACAGTGTGTCGCGCGAGGTCTCCCACTACACGCTGGACAAGGTGCAGCCGCGCGTCATCTCCTTCGAGGAACAAGTGGCCAGCATCCGCCAGCACCTCGCCGACATCTACGAAAAGAACCAGAACTGGAAGGAAGCCGCCATTGTGCTGGTGGGCATTCCTCTGGAGACGGGACAGAAGTCAGTATTCTGTTATTCCACTCATGTCTAGCAATAAAAATTAAGACAACTCATTGCTTCACTTTTGCCAATGCCACCCCGATTTGAGGGAAAGGCGGCAGGAGTTGCAAGGTTTAAGTTCATGTGAGTTTTTGTTTATTTGTTCGCACACATGCAGAATGTGTAGGCGCGAACCATAGATAACGGAATAGAGAGATGTGGTATGGATTCATCCGTAGAACAAAACGCGTGTTCTCATGGGGCATCCACACGCTTGCCAACCTAGCACAAGTCAAGCGCACAGTGTGTCGTCTAGAACATGCTAGCTGGACAAAATTAGTCCATTAGACAAAATTTTGTCCAGCTAGCATGTTCTAGACGACACACTGCACACTTGGCTTGTAGCTAAGCGCACAGTGTGTCGTCTAGAACATGCTAGCTGGACAAAATTAGTCCATTAGACAAAATTTTGTCCAGCTAGCATGTTCTAGACGACACACTGTGCGCTTGACTTGTGCTAGGTTGGCAAGCGTGTGGATGCCCCATCATATTTTTTAAAGCTCCGCCTATTGCATAGGTATCACTCCTATACAAACAAATGTGACTTGTGATTGGCTAAGAAAGTTAAAAACAATAACGTTATCAAAACCACTAATGCATAGGGACGTTTTTCCTTTGCATTTCAATATGTGTGCGTGAGTGACCTAATATCATACCAGAGAATATCAAACAATACCGCTGACTGAAAATCTATTATTTTCTAACACTCCCCAATTTTTTTTTAACATTTCCAAAACTGAAAACCCACAATGGCATTCATTAATTAAATTATAATTTACTTTATAAGTGTGGTCTTGAGCTTACATTTAATTCTAAATGAGACATTTTTACCAATGAGAGCAATTAAAACATAACTTTATAATTTTAGTATTATAAAAATACCTTTCATTCAAATAATAAACAATATAGATAGGTAATCTAATTGCGAGATAGGCTTTTGTAGCTGAAATTCCTGATTGCTACTTTTGAATTACATTATTATTTCTTCATTCATCTTTAGTTCTATAGGCTAGAAGTTGTTTAGCAGTGTAGATATATCCATTCTGATGCTTCCAATTCCAAAATGTCTTAGAATCTTTCTAACGAATCAGTTGGAGGTTTCCCTAATGTTGGCAGTGAACAAAAAGTCGTCGTTGTTGCCGAAGAGTTATAAATTGGGAAAACTATGAAACTCACCTACGAGATCCAATGAAAGTTTTGCTATTCTTTATTCGTATACAATCATACAGAGTTGAAATATAAACAAAAAAATAGTTTCAATGTTGAGGGTAGGTTTTAATTGAAGTGAATTTTAAAATTGTAAAGAAAATAAAATTACATGTCAGCCATCATATTATCGCACGCTTTGAGAAACACTGTCCTATTTCGAGCCTAGGGATGTGACTAAATTCAATACATCGATACATCGTTAGATCGATACCCACTCGATATTCACGATTTTTTGATGTCTGAAAATATGTTTATGTCTACATAAATAATTCATTTTTTCATTACTTTTCCTACGACATATACTTAAATTTACATTATAAAAAATTGAAATGAAATAAATACTCCGAATCAATTTTTAGAAAATCGACCAGATTCAATTTTTTTTGTAGGTAATAAACTAGCTATCTATAACCCGTTATGAAAGTAGAAAGACAAGTAAAGAGAAGAGCATTCTCTGTCCACGTACGTTGCAATCAATTTGGTAAATTTAGTTAGAAAAAGGTGTAAAAAATAGTTCAAATGAGAAGAAAGCATTCAAAAACGAAGTTTAGTTTGTTACGCAAAAAAACACACAATTTGGAGTATTTGAATAAAAAAGATCATTTAAATGAAAACTCGAGTATACAATACAAAATAAAATTATTTTTATTAAATTTATTACACATTTGATTTAAAAAAATAATAATTTTATAAACTTTTAATACAAAACTTTGTTTTATTCCACTGATGTGCATTTTTTATCGAATCTTCATATACCTTAGATATGTACCTACCTTTCGTTTCTTCAATAGGTATCTAGATAAATATATAAGAAACTGAAGAAACAGAAATATCTATAACAAAAATTCTCATCAGTGGAATAAAACAAAGGTTTTTTATTAAGACTTCTTAAAAACTTTTTTTGTAATCAAATATTTAAAATGGAATTCCACAATTTTTCACCACAAAAATTTGAAAAATAAATATATGACACTTTACAGGTAAAATCTTACACGTATAACAATTGAAAGGTCAATAAAATGAAATAAAAAGATCCATAAAAACTAAAATCAATGAAATACAGCAAAAATGAATTACTGAATCAACTTAGTAGAAACGCAAGCCTCTCTTTAAGACGCTGCCTGCCAAATTTGCTCGTCAAATTTGGCCACCCCTATCGGAATGGCGACAGAGTTACAGTTACAGTCCGTATAGTTAATCACTAGACTACGGCTTGATATTTTATTTCTTTATGAAAAATAAATAAATATAAAAGGTATCGATGTTTGGCATACACAAACGCGTATTGCACAACACTAGTGATGCTATGTAGAAATGTCAAAAATTCAAGACACCTAATGGGGCATCCACACGCTTGCCAACCTAGCACCAGTCAAGCGCACAGTGTGTCGTCTAGAACATGCTAGCTGGACAAAATTTTGTCTAATGGACTAATTTTGTCCAGCTAGCATGTTCTAGACGACACACTGCACACTTGGCTTGTAGCTAAGCGCACAGTGTGTCGTCTAGAACATGCTAGCTGGACAAAATTAGTCCATTAGACAAAATTTTGTCCAGCTAGCATGTTCTAGACGACACACTGTGCGCTTGACTGGTGCTAGGTTGGCAAGCGTGTGGATGCCCCATTAAAGATTGAAATCGATGTAAAACGTTTAATACGTGTGGAATTGATTACTCACCGGTGAAAAGTGATGCCGTGATCCTTAAAGTTTTTATATCGACTTACATTGTTACACTTGACCACACAGCAACACGGCATTTTGATAAAAACCAAGAGCAGTTGCTAGTACAGCAGTATAAACGTGACTGATTTGCGCAATAATACGGATTTTCAACCAAGATTTTTTTAAGCATAATTGATTTACCTAGGGAACGCCCTCATACCATATCTCCTTCTTTTTTTGATCTGTGGCGCGAACCTACATGTGCCTGTCTTTTTTTTTTAAAGAATCCTGTGCGAGAGGCTCCCCAATTCTTGAAAGTCTTGGGGGTCTATGTCACCCTGGAAGAGTGCCGCAGAGGTGTTTCTTCAAATCGGGCATGCATTTAATATGAGCCTTAAATGTTAACAAATCTTTGCAGCTCAGATTATTGATTGAATGTAACGCTGTCGCCATTCCGTTGGCCAGAGCCTATGCAGAATGGCCTTTATTTCTTCCTGTGGTTTTAATGAACCTGAACACCAATGAAAGTTCTTCCATTTTTTCTTTATTTTTAATAATATTGTAATTGTAAACCAAAGCTTAAAGTTTTTTATTATGAAATGAAGCCTTGTCTGCAACCAATGCTTCTTCACAAAATCTTTACAATTTCTTGGCATTGTCAGATAATATTATATGAGGGACAAACCTTCTGTTAAAAGTATTTGTGTTTTCAAGGTAAAGTTTTTTTGAACCATCTCTACAAGTATTTACGGGGCTATTCTTAGACGTTTTAGTCGTCGGTTGAGCCCACACTTTGACAAACTAATGATGCCTGGCCTGAAAGTTTCGTCACCACAGTCATTCTTACCTACCGAATATCGGTAATATTTGTATGAAAACTAAATCAGCTGTTTGCTTGCGGCTATTTTAGATTGACAGGTCTTCATATAAATGCATCATTAGTTTGTCAAAGCGTGGGCTCAACGGGCGACTAAAATGTCTAAGAATAGCACTGTTAGAGTATTAATAAAATCTTCTTCTGCCTTTATCATCTGCATGCTTTTATGAATGAAAATTTACCTTATTCCCTTATCTTGCGATGCTTTGTTTTCAGACAATACTCCGTGGATTATAAATTGGAAACCTACTTGAAGATTGCCCGCCTGTACCTGGAGGACGACGACCCCGTGCAAGCCGAGTCCTTTGTGAACCGCGCCTCCCTCCTGCAGGCGGAGACCAGCAACGAGCAGCTGCAGATCTACTACAAGGTGTGCTATGCGCGCGTACTGGACAACAGGAGGTAACTTGCCCGATTATAAAACAATCACTGTTTCAAAGTCTGTTGTTAAAAGCGTGATAAAAAGATATATATATATGAATTTTCACAGTGTTAATACACGAACAATACGAAATATAAAAAAAAATATATTGCAATTTTGCAAGGGGAAGACCGAGAAAGGATTGGATAGACCAAATAGGTGAGATTGCGAAAGAATGGAACCTGCAGGGTGAGAATAACAGTGTGTATGAAGAAAGTGATGAATGTTCAAGAGACGAAAGAGGTATGCAAGGATAGAAAAGAGTGGAGACGCATCTGCGGAGGTATCGGCCACCCCTAGTGGAACGGCGGCAGGATACAGTAACAGTAACCACCTAGGATGCAAATGGATTGTTTGCGAAACCGATCGTGGAAAAGTTGTTTTGAAAAATTTATTCTAATTTTAATGTAATGTTTCCAAGTCCATGTGTGAACTGCCTTGTCTTTGTTTTGCAGGAAGTTCATTGAAGCAGCCCAGCGGTACAATGAACTGTCGTACCGCACAATAATCCACGACGATGAAAGGATGACGTGTTTACGCAATGCTCTCATCTGCACCGTCTTGGCTTCTGCTGGCAAGTTACACTCCATTTACCACATTGCATGTTCATCAAAACCACGGTCATCTAAAGGTCCATCCAGCCTTACAGCGACTGGGTCTTGCTTGAGAATTGGCGCTTTGTAGCCACAACCAAGCTTGTAAAAAGTCGGGTCGATAGCCCAAGTTGGTAGAATGCTTGCATTCCATGCCAAGAGGAAAGGTTCGATCCCAAAGTGCACTCAGCCTTCACAAGAAATGAGAACCAGCCTCCCCGGGAGCTACGAAACCCTCACTTTAAATGAAAGTGGTTGGTGTGAGGCCAGCACCCTTTCCCTTAAAAATAAATAGGTCCCGAAACGCCACATGTCCCGAATCGTCACAGGCAAGAAGTTACACTGTATGTGTAGCTTAGATGCGTTCAAGTGAAAGGTTGTCATGGGGAAGACCTCCCATGCTGTGAAACTTAGTTCAGTTTTGCCAGTGCCACGCCTGTTTCAGGAAAAGGCAACAGGAGTTGTAAGGCTTTGCTCATTTAAGGTTTGATTTATTTAGTAAATAGACATGCACCATGTGCAAGCACTAACTTGCAGTGTCTATTTGTGGGCGTACATTCAATATGAATCTCAAATATGTGCAACCCAGATTATAGACATTGTCCGGTCGATAGCTCAGTTTGTAGAGTGCTTATATTCCGTGTCAGAGATGATTTCCCGTTTTAGTGTTTATTTCATACCCAAAGTTGTGATTCTCATGATTAATGCTTTACTAAACAGACTTCTCCCACAGGTCAGCAGCGATCCCGGATGCTTGCAACTCTATTCAAGGATGAAAGGTGCCAGCAGCTGCCTGCCTATTCCATTCTTGAGAAGATGTACCTGGACAGAATCATCCGGAGATCAGAGCTTCAGGAGTTTGAAGCTCTCATGCAGACACATCAGAAGGTTCTTGTTGCTTTCATATCAACTCACAAGTAGAGATGCCGCAAATACTCGCTGTTATTCAGTATTCAGCTCAAGTCTTCTTTTGAATAAGAGTTTTAGGCTTACACGACCGGCTGATGATGCTGAAGAGACGTTTTCCGGGATCTGTTGCCGTGGTCTATGGGAGCGGGAGCTTCCGGACGTTTCGCCCATGTCTACGATGTGCTTCTTCAGCTTGAATGTCTTTTTATTATTTGTTGAATGAGGCTCGAAATTTTTTCAATTTGGGACTTTTTTCTCGGCGAGCAAACATAAGTCTTGTATGGGACTGCCGTCTTTAGCAATGCAAAACAATCTAGTTGATTTCTTCTTTTTCTTCCTCAGCCTTTCTCAGTCCACTCCTGGACGTAGGCCTCCTCCAATCCTCTCCATTCCTGTCTATCTCCTTCTGTCTTCAGCCATCCTCTGCCTGCAGTTCCCTTGATGTCATCTAGCCACCTCAGTTGGGGTATCCACGCTCCCCGCTTGGACATCCTGGGTCGCCACTGGACGATCCTCTTCGGCCACCTGTCATGGTCTTGTCTTGCGACGTGACCAGCCCAGCGCCACTAGTTGATTAATTGAAAAAAAAACAAAGAAATAGAAATTGATTTTAGCAGTTTGAAGGACCTAAATTCATAACAGACCCCTTCTTTAGCTATTGACATTCAGTCTAAGGTATTGTTATGTAAATATTAGAATAGGTATTAGCTATAACTATGCAATGAGAATCCTCATAAATATGTGTGGGTAGGAATAATTGAATAAAATACTTGAAGCATCTAGAAATAATGATTACTACGTACCTACTTGAATCTGGAACTGTCTAGCAAATATAATTCTAGATAGTACTGTTTTGAAGAGTATAAGAAGGGTGCAAATCGCTTGCAGAGCCAGTATCCTACGAGCTTTACAACTACATTGAACCAACTTGACCAGTGAACAGAAACCAAGTGTAATGGAATAATCGAGACTATCTTGGTGAAAATAAATTATTAAAAGTGTAAAATAAACAACTGTATAAGAAGACCAGTATTTTTAATTGAAAGACTTTTGGAACCCTAAAATCATAACAGTATGTACAGGTATATAAGTGAGGTTTGTCTTCCAGGCCAGCACTGTGGACGGCTCCCCCATCCTGGACCGGGCTGTGTTTGAGCACAACCTGCTGTCGGCCAGCAAACTCTACAACAACATCAAGTTTGAGGAGCTGGGAGCCCTGCTGGAGATCCCCCCAGCTAAGGCGGAGAGGATCGCCAGCCAGATGATCACTGAGGGCCGCATGAACGGCTACATCGACCAGATTGACTCCATCGTCTACTTTGAAAGTAAGGCCAACGGCATTCCTCACTCCAATACATTGCCCTTACCAATCCAGTTGGGTGATGAACAATATAAAAGCACAAAATGACAGAATGTAGAATCCCGCTTTGGCTCAGTTACACACATTTATATTTTTATTTTTAATAATATGATAATTTTTTTACTTGGTGAGCAGTGTTTTTGTGTGAATCACACCTCAAACGCTCTCTAATTCTCAAGCTAGACCCAGTTTCTGTATGGCCTGATGGAGCTTTGGTGATCGATCTTTGCAAAGGGGCCGTCCATAAATTACGTCATCGATTTTGGCCGATTTTCGACCCCCCCCCCCCTTACAATCATCGTATAGTCATTATTTAATGACCCCCACCCTCCCTCTTGCTGTAATAATGGATGAGCTTAATAATTAATAATGTTATATTACTTGCATACTATATTGTATATTTTGTAGTAATTGGTAGTTACAAGAACGACTTCACTTTTGGTACTCGTACATCATCCGCAGACCAGACCCCCCCCCCCCCTTAATGCGAATGACGTAATATATGGACAGCCCCAAAGGCTCATGAATATTTTATTGTGGTCCTCGGGTCCTTTGGTTTACGAGTCTATAGCGTTAACCACTAGACTACAGGCCAGTTAAGGCCTTTTTAATCATTCATCCCAATGTTCAAATGCTTGACAGGTGTTTAGTAAATTCACTTGTTTGTTATGAATGTTTTAGGCAGTCGTGGCCGAATTTCAGATTCTTGATATTGTTCTTTCAGGTTTTGACTGTGATCCATAACTTCTTTCTTCTTTTGCTTACGCTCATTACTTCTGTTGTAACTTCTTCGAAGCTTTTCTAACTTCTGATTGAAACAAATTACTGATATCTATATTTTATTTCTATTGACCTCTTGGTATAAAAATACCGTGTTACTGACTTGACTTATTTCTTATATTTAAAAAAACTTTTTCAAAATATGTTTTGTGTATAAACTGGTCCTTTTGACAGGGTCCTCTGTAGATATGTATTTTCAACGCTGTCAGACCGGCCATCGGCCCGATCGGATACGCGGACTTTGTGGTCAACAAATCCAACTATGAGGCTTTTTCAAAGTTTTGTGCCAGCTATGGCAAGAACTCGTTGGTCTAATTAGACCGACATTCTTTCTATTTTTCTATATTCTTTTCCGCCTTTAGGTGGTTGGCTACTTAGTCAGGAGAGCACCTCCCGAACAGTCTCAGTAGTAGCATCTCGAATTCTAGGCCTTAAGTCATATGTTAAGACGCTCAGAATCACTTTGCATTTTTGTGTGTAAATTTAAAATCCTCGAGCCCTAAACCCTCACGGCTATAATCTTTCAGTGATTTCTGAGCCTCCTTTGCTTTGTGTAAACACTTGGGAAAGTGTAGCTTCACGGGAGGGCCTTCTACCACTCGCATCTCACATAACTTTTGCATGCGAGTCCTGTGACACATCCCCGGATGGGATGGATATACAGGGCGTGGGACAGTGGAGGGGAGACTGACCCTGAGAGGTGTTGTAGATATGCATAGTTGTGAAATTAAGCAGGATTTTTTTGCAATTTTCACTGTGGTGTAATTCCAATAAAATTCTTCCAGCGCGCGACGTCCTGCCGCAGTGGGACCGGCAGATCCAGAGCGTATGCTACCAGGTGAACAGCATCATAGACAAGATCGCTGCCAAGGAACCCGAGTGGATGGCAAATGTCATGGAGGAGCAGATGATACAATAGATTATAACCTATACTACAGATATTGTAAAGAAATAAATACCATGCACTTTATTCCTCATTATCTTGTATACCTTGACTTATAGGTTGGTATGAGGCCGACCACCCATACTGTAAAAAATGGCTCACTTTGCCAATGTCACCCCTGTTTCAGGGAAGGTCGGCAAAAGTTGCAGAGTTTATGTACATTTGAGGTTTGGATTTTAATTTGTATGTACACATACAGCATTTGTAAATGCGAACTTACACGTCTGTAAGTGGGCATGCATTTAATATCAATCCTAAATGTTAACATATCTTGGCCACTTACGGGGCTATTCTTAGACATTTTAGTCGTCCGTTAAGCCCACACTTTGACTAACTAATGATGCGGCTGAAAGTCTCATCACCACCATCATTCTTACCTACCGAATTTTGGTTACATTTGTATGAAGACTAATCAGCTGTTCATTTGCGGCCATCTGGGATTGACAGGTCTTCATACAAATGCATCATTAGTTTGTCAAAGCGTGGGCTCAACAGAGGACTTAAATGTATAAGAATGGCACCGTTAGATTCTAGATAGATCTTGTGAACTTGGCTGTGTGCTTTCATTGATTAAAATTATCTTTTTTTAACGAGCACTTGGGTTTTATTAAAAATTTAAATTAATGCAAAAAATAGATCCTTTGATCATCTGTCTGATAGGAATCAGGACCTGCAGACTCAATCAGCATCATTAGATCTTTCAGTATCTAAGATAGAAAGCAGTAAAGCATGTTTGCACATTAACAGTTGGTCATTGTATTACTTTACTCTACAAACTGTATGGTATAGTGATCAGCTGTTTACATGCCGCCATGTTTTATTGCTTGCTTTCAGTTCTTCAGTGCCTTTTGAGATACAACGCATTCCGTCCGGATTGTGTATGGATTACTTGACAGTATGTGTGAAGGATTTTGTATATCTCCATACACTACCGCCTTCCAAACCGGCAAAAATACAACTAAGCTACACATATATTGTAACTTCTTGGCTGCGTTATCCCCTAGGGGTCACATGTTGCGATTCGGGACCTATTTATTTTTACGGGTAAGGGGCCGGCCTCACACCAACCACTTTCAGTTGAAGTGGGGGTTTCCCAGCTCCCGGGGGGGCTGGTTCTCATTTCTTGTGAAGGCTGAGTAAACATTGAGATCGAACCCTTGCTCTCGGCATGGAATGCAAGCATTCTACCAATTTAGCTATCAACCTTTTTACGAGCTTGGTCGTCGTCGCTACAAAGCGCCAATTCTCAAGCTAGACCCAGTTGCTGTAAGGCTGGATGGACCTTTGGTGACCGGTCATTGGTAAAGATTTTTATGAATTTTTCAACCCAGCGAAGAGCAGGTTTGAAAATATAAATGGTATATGTTTTGTGCCCCGCCAGGATTCAAACCCACAACCTTCCATTCAGAGTCTGAAGTGTTACCACTGAACTACGGATAGCAACAGATAGAAAAAAAAACATACACAAACCAGGCAGAATGCGTCTAGTGTGAAAAGGCTGTTGGTCTCATGTGTCGCTTACAGAAGTTCCCCCAGCTCTCCCAGGTTTTCAACAGGCAGGAGCAGTTCACAGCGGCTGCCTCTATGTGGAAGGCAGTGATGAGCATCTTCTTTATAAGAGGCATCAAGACATGCAAAAAGCTAACGGTAAAAGTTCGGTCGATAGCTCAGTTGGTAGAGTGCTTGCATTCCATGCCGTGAGCTCGGGTTCGAATCCCACCGAGCGCGAGGGTGTCAGAAATGATTTCCCGTTTCGGTGTTTATTTCAAACCCCAAAATAATAATACCGGCAAGGTTTACTCAGCCTTCACAAGAAATGAGTACCAGCTCTCTCGGGAGCTGGGAAAACACCACTTCAACTGAAGTGGTTGGCGTAAGGCCGGCCCCCTTACCTGTAAAAATAAATAGGTTCAACTCGCCACATGCGACCCCTTCGGGGATAACGCGGCAAGAAGTTACACTATATGTGTAGCTTAGTTGCGTTTTTGCATTTAACATTATTACATCAATGTAGTTTGGATTCCAATCTCTTCCTGATTGTGAGACTTCCTCATTAGTTAACATCATTTAAGCCATCCTGAAAAATCCAAATCATGAACTGTAAAAAATGGTTCACTTTGCCAATGTCACCCCTGTTTCAGGGAAGGACGGCAAGAGTTGCAGGGCTTATGTTCATTTGAGATTGGGTTTTTATAATGTAGGTCCGCATGCGGCATGTGTTAGCGCGAAATTATACATGTCTGCTTGTGGGAATGCATTTAATATAAATCTTAAATGATACATCCTTGCAGCTTAGATTAGATGCAGTAAAAAGTGTGAGGGAACAGAGCATGTGCCCCCTCCTGATAGATAAGATGAATTGCCTCAGGGCCTCTTCAGACAACGAATTCCACCTGGTTTGTCTATGGATTACCGGACAAACTGTATAAAAGTTTTCATACACTACTAGACTTCTGACACGGCATTTGAAAGAAAAACCAGGCATAATACGTTCGGCGTAAAAAAGACTTCAATCCATAGTGACTCGACTAAAATATGAGAAATTACATTTCCGTATTTGATTCAAGGGATAAGTACCCATGCATGATGGTAAATATTTTTTTGTTCTTACGTAAAAACTAATTGGTCAACGGTTAGTTCCTAATTTCTTTATCGCGAACATTCAGAGTCAATTTCTTAAATCGGTTGTGTGGAGATAGCAGACCCATATTTTTTAAATAACTCGGCTATTCACGGTCTCACCAAGTCAGGTCTTTCCTTTTTAAAAAATCTAAGACTTTCCTTGACTTTTAGGTTGGTATGAGGCTGACCACCCATACTGTAAAAAATGGTTCACTTTGCCAATGTCACCCCTGTTTCAGGGAAGGTCTGCAAAAAATGTGGGGCTTATGTTCATTTGAGGATTGGATTTTATTTGTAAGTACACATTCAGCATTTGTAAGCGCGAACTTCACTTGTTGGTTTGTGGGCATACATCCGAGAGCTTTAAATGAATATATCCTTGCCACTTAGATTATAGATTATTATGGATAAGACCCAAACTCAGGCCCGCCGCACAGAGTCAGGATGAGATGGGAGTCACAGGACTTACGACCTGTCTCCGGTGAAGAAATGAAACACGTGTTGGAGAGAATACTTGTATTATTCTTATTATTAACCATAAATAGTTGTTATATCCCCAGGATAAGATTTTATTATTGCATACATTATTCACAGAGCTATAGTTTTTGTATTTCCTCTTCTATACAACAATATTAAATAAATATTTTCATCAAACATGGATCACCAACAAAATGCAAAAGCTTATTGTTACAAACCCCACTGCAATCCGCAGTGGAGCTCATGTGAGACCATCCCACCAGATGTTGCCTCTGACTCTGTGATGACTCTTGCCTAAAAAAATATTTACCAAGTCTTGCCATTTATATTGGAATGAAAATATACATTTCGAAATAAAGTCAACAGAGGGAAATAATAAATCAGAAACGTGGCGTGGTCAATAAGACTAAAGTCAGCGTATAAAACAAGTGTATACCAGCTCAAAGGGTGCAAATTATCAAATCGTAAGGAAGGTGTACAATTATAATAAAGGTGGAGGGTTGCTAGCAAGCTTTGGTTCATAACATCATTAAACATTGGTGACCCATACAACCATGACTAACGTCACTTCAAATTATTTATCGATACAATTGTTCTATTACATAAGGAGCTGCACTGATGTCTGCAGCACTTAGATGTCGAGAAGCGTAATATTACACGTAACTTTACAGTCCTAACAATAAACGTGATCCTGACATTATCGTACATAATGCTGGCTGGAACATGCGGTGCACCTAAGCCTCGAGCTCCAGGGCCACGCCCACCTTGTGGCCGCCGCCGTTGAAGTTCTGGCCGTCAATGTTGGCAGACAAGGTCATCGTGACACCTGCAACACACACACACACAAACATGTTCTTTACTCCACTCAACAAGGATCAATTTTCATAAAAGTAAGATATTCAGTAACAGAAACTTAAAACTAGAGTGATGTCTGCATTTATATTTTTTTTAAGAAATCCTGTGTGGGAGACTCCCTAGATTTCAGAGACTCTAGGGGTCTATGACACTTGTAGCGCCGCAGAGGTGTTATTTACGAGCTTGGTTGTGGCTACAAAGCGCCAATACTCAAGCAAGACCCCAGTTGATATTAGGTTGGATGGGCCTTTAGTGACCGGTCTTTGGTAAAGGTTTTATGAATTTTTCAACCCAGCGAAGAGCATACGAGTCCTTCCATTTACGAGTCAGAAGTGTTGCCACTGGACTACGGACCGGTCGTATGGTGAGATGCTACATCTTTCCCATTGTACTCTATGGCATGGAGGGGTGGACACTTACACAGTGCACCGAGAACAGGATCACTGCCTTTGGAATGTGGGTCTATCATCAAATGTTAAAGGTTTTCTGGATAGATGGAGTTACAAATGCCGAGGTTTCGTTCCAGTATGAATACTAGAGCCAAACTCCTGATGTCCTCAATACGTTCGCGGACGAAACGGTTATAGCCGCTCTATGAGCTTGTCTAGGACTGGACGAAACAGTAATAGCCGTCGTGATAAAACGTTATTACTAGGGACAAAACGGCTATTTCTGTTAGAACTTCCATACATGTAGCATTCGTGCGTCCCTACAGAAATCCAAAGAACACGGCAATAGCCGTTTTGTCCCTGGATGTCAAAAAAAATAAAAATTATAATAAAAATACAATTTGAGATGATGAAATAAGTGTTTTTTCTAGCCTACTTCACATTTTGTGTGTCTGCGAATGTGTTAAAAAGGCAAAATTTGGTTTATTTCAGCCGCATCATGAGAAATGGGAGTTATTCCCTCCTGCTCCTCATCATATAGGAAGAATTGAGGGAAGACGAGCTCCAGGTGGAAGAACATGTTGGTTGAAGAACCTGAGAGTGGTTTGGCAGAAGCACAATGATTAGTATTACCATCCCGCAGCTTGTGTTGGTATCCCAGGCCGATACGGCTGGCGTTGTCCACCTTGGCGCGCAGGCTGGCATCGTTGTCCAGATCGTACTTGCAGCCAATACCGAAGCGCGTGTTGTTGGAGCCCGCGGACCAGTTGAGGGAGATGCCGCAGTCCAGGTTGGTGGAAACCTTCTGGTAGATGGAGCCCCCAAAGTTCTGGCCATCATCCCTGCAGCACAATACATCACATTAATGACAATAACACCTAATTGGGGAACAGAAATTTCTACTTTCAAAGTAAGCTACATTTTAACCTATTATCTATTTGACATCATTAAAATATAGTTTTATCATCACTAGTCATTTCCTTGACTTATAGTTTGGTATGAGGCTGATATGAGAACTTACACATGTCTGTGGGCATGCATTCAATATGAGTTTTGAATGTTAATATATCTTTGCAATTTAGATTATAGAGATTATAGA
Source organism: Agapetus fuscipes (assembly GCA_951799405.1). Taxonomy (NCBI): domain Eukaryota; kingdom Metazoa; phylum Arthropoda; class Insecta; order Trichoptera; family Glossosomatidae; genus Agapetus; species Agapetus fuscipes. The sequence continues at coordinate 10,241,317 of OX637359.1, forward strand.
TGGTCTAACTTGTATGGGACAACTGCCCCTTAGCAACTGATAACCAATAATTAGTTTGCCTTTTTTGATGTCACAATTTTGTTTATGTCAATTAATGTGCAGAGTCCATTACTTTGCTTAATATCTCCCTATTGTACACAAAAGCTGAAAATATTCTACTGGGAGACAATAGAATTAGAAGCTCTAGATTTAAAAGATTTTCTAGAGTGTATTGTAACACTAAATTAACATGGTGCAATGAAAAGGCAATTCCCTAAATTATTGCACAACTCTTACACTCAATAACTAATGCTTGTGCATTTCACATTCCACAACATAAAGGCTTATCATTGCTTACATATAAATGGACCCAAAACTATTTCAGCATAATTCTGCTTAAATAGATGCTATCTATCACAAATCATCTTTACATATGCCTCCACTCCAAGCAGAGAAGTGCTAGAAGCTAGAAAATTTCTCCGCAATGTTGGCATTACTAAACGTCATCTATGTGCGGATATTGTGTGCACGCATTCTAATTGTTTTGGTTGGTAAATTTTACAATCTTTAAAGAAAAAACCCATTATTATAAAACAATATGATATGTGTAATTGCTACGTATCAAAATAAAATATGAAAAAAGCAAGAAAATATACAGTTTCAAATGTAAGTACATGATCATTAACCTCTCTATGCCGGCGATTTTTAACCATTATCCAACTACCAAAATCTTGGTTTTGATTTTAAATATCTCCAAAGATACAAAACATATCTACTATCCTGGAGAGATGTTGCCATAGTCTGTGGGAGCTGGAGCTTCCAAACGTTTCACCCATGCCTACGATGAAGATGATCTTGAAAAATCACAGCATCATCAAGATCATCCACGTTTCGGCACTCTGGAGGTTCAATTTTCTGTTGTGTTTGACAGGTCTGGCTAGCAATAGGGAAGTATCACATATTTTTTTCATTGTATAAAATGGTAGAATACATTTTTAAAAATGCATCTGCGTTTTCAAAAGAAAAATATCTTGCTTAGTTTTTAAACTACAGCTCTTTAAAATTAGCGTATTCTCGATTTCCGGAAAAAAGGTCATTTTGTTTATTTAGGTAGATATGACGCCGATGCATTTTCGGAGTGTAGGTATCGGGGGTATCGGCGGGCCCAGTGGCGAATCTTGACGTCATTTTGACGTCAAGATTCGCGAAGTCGAACGCGCTGCGTTTTGGCGCGACTAAAATTCACCGCATTTTATTTTTTTAAATTATCAATGTTATTTTTATTTTTACTACACAAAAAATATATGGTTGTGATCCTTGAAATGTACTCTACAGAACTATCTTATTTTCAACCGTTTTCCCTACCACTGCAACTACCCTATTACGTTCCATATTATGCTTCAATGTCATAAACCAGTTTTGATAGACTTATACGCTAACGTGGCTGGTGATGGGTTAAGTTGGCCCTTACAGACGGTAGAGACGTTGTACTCACACATTGGTATGTAAAACAAAGTCACTGGCAGAGAAACCGAGGGCGAAGTTGTTCTTGGTGATGCTGGACTTCTGCGAGTCAAACTGCATCTGGTAGCCGGCAAGCCATGACTGGTACTTGAACACGGCGGAGGCGTTGACGATGGGGCCCGCGCGGTCTATGTCCACATCGCAGTTCAGCGCGCAGCAGTCGTGGATGTAGGCAGTCTTCAGCTTGCCAGTCTTGCTCCTGGACAACCACAAAATATACACACACATAAATATTGCAATGATTTATTTGGTGAGCGGGGTTTTTGCGTGAACCCTACCTCAAGAGCTCTCTGCGACGTCGATCATCACTATAGAAAGAGACATTTCACTCTTTTTTTTTCAGAATAATGCTGGTTTGATCCCCGCCTGGGTCATTGACCATAACTTTAATCCTGGTTCAACAGATGTCATTGCAATTAATAATTCATTATATATACACTAATAAATTATTAATTGATGATATTAATACATGTTTCTGGCCAGGCAGATTAGGTTGGTGAATTCCATTCCCCTTCACAAATTGTGCTAATTTAGTAATGCAATGACAACTAAAACTAAATATTAATTAAATAACACACAGTTTTAATTCACTTTTATTTTATTTAAATTATGTCTAACGTTTTCGCCTAAAAAGGCATCCTCAGGACAATGACAAAAAAAAACCTGAGGATGCCTTTTTAGGCGAAAACGTTAGACATAATTTAAATAAAATAAAAGTGAATTAAAACTGTGTGTTATTTAATTAATATACAATGGACTTTCACTGTGTTAACCACCGAACCCTGAAAAATACTAAAACTAAAGTTTAAAATAAACAAAATTTTGGTTATCTGTCAGAGGGATTGTGAACATATGGATTTGATTACCTTTCATTTTCTTTAAATTTATACTTGGAGTGACTACATCATGAAATGGCGCTGTAAAGACATCATCTAATCTAAGTTGCAAAGATATGTTACATTGGGGATTCACATTATATGCATTCTCACAAGCAGAAACATACAAGTTTGCGCTTGCACATACAACATGTGAACCTACAACATAAAAACCCAAATCTCAAATGGACATACACCTTGCAACTCTTGCCGTCCTTCCCTGAAACAGGGGTGACATTGGCAAAGTGAACCATTATTACAGCATGGGTGGTCAGCCGCATACCATCCTATAAGTCAAGGAACAATCCTCATCATCTCTGGATAGACCTTTGATGGCTGGTCTTTGGTAAAGGCAGATTAGTTTTTCAACCTAGCTAAGAGCATATTGTTATGATTTTGGTTGGGTTCTTTTAATCAAACTGCAATTTATTTTTCAAGATATATTCTACACAATGTCGGTTTAAATTGTACTGATTTCTAGCTCTTGCTTTCGACTTCACTGCTTAATGTTTTAATCGACTCTGGTCTCTCACACAATTTTGTTCAAAATATATAGTGTCTTAAACGGACGCCTCTCGCATATTCCGTACTCTTTTATAGTGAACCACACAATTCTGTATTGTTCCTTATTATTCTAGTTACCAACAACTACGTGCCTGGGCACATGCACACATTCAAACTCACAGTAGACTATACTAGAGACGGACACAAAAGCAAGCCCCACCATCGTGCTTCATTAGTTCTGAATCTAATCTAAATCTATGTTGCAAAGATATGTATCATTTGAGATTCATATTAAATGCATTCCCACAAGCAGACACGCATAATTTCACGCTCACACATGCCGCATGTGAACCTACAATATAAAAACCCAATCTCAAATGAACATAAGCCCTGCAACTCTTGCCAACCTTCCCTGAAACAGGGGTGACATTGGCAAAGTGAACCATTTTTTACAGTATGGGTGGTCAGCCTCATACCTTTCAGTCAACCTTTTAGTCAAGGAAATTGTTGCAAGAGTTCATAACAATATTTTAAAGCTCTGATTAATTTGTGATCAACCCCTGTACGTTACAATTATAATTAGAGGTGGCCGTTTAAACGAAAAGCAGTTTAAAATAGCTGCTTTTTATTTTAAGCAACTAAGCGCGCTTACAATTTAAACGAAAAGTCGTTTTGAAAAAAAAGCGTATAAAAAGTTGCTTCTGCTAATTTTGATTTAATTAAAATTTAATTCATTTAGTAGTTTCAGTTTTTCCATATTTACTCAAAAACTATTGACATTATTGAAAAAATTTTGAGTATTAAACCTAAACAATGTATAGTTCTGTAAGTTAAAAGCAAAAAAAAAAATCCAAAATACAGCACACACGAAAAAAAAGCTAAAAATGTAAAAAAAACGCGTTTTTTGAAATATTTTTTTGTGGTGGCAATTCTTAAGTTATATATTTATACGTTTAAAACGAAACGAAAACTTTGCTGCGTTTAAATTGAAACGAAAACGAAAGTTGCTTCTGCTTTTTTTAATCGCTTTTTCAAACGCTAATGGCGTGTTATAAAGCTAAATCTGCCGTTTTTGTTCCTTACACTTTATGGTCTTAGCAAAATAGTTACAGTAATGAAAAAAATCAAGCATGTTTATTAATTTTTTTTCTTAATTATAAAGCTTAAACAAAATATATAACTTAAAAATTGCCACCACAAAAAAATATTTCAAAAAACGCGTTTTTTTTACATTTTTAGCTTTTTTTTCGTGTGTGCTGTATTTTGGATTTTTTTTTTTGCTTTTAACTTACAGAACTATACATTGTTTAGGTTTAATACTCAAAAATTTTTCAATAATGTCAATAGTTTTTGAGTAAATAAGGAAAAACTGAAACTACTAAATGAATTAAATTTTATATTTACAATAAACCCAAAAAACGAAAAAACGCTTTTTAAGCTGCTTTTTTTAAAAAGCGTAAGCGTTTTTTCGTTTTTTTTACTAAGCCGTTTTTTCCATCTCTAATTATAATGAGTCCAGACCATTAACCAGGGTGGATTATTAGTTGACTCACCCTGTCTGGGGAGCGAAGGAGGTGTCGAGCGTGAGCTTGAGCCCCTTGGCCAGCTGGTCCTGCACTGTGATGTCAGTGGCCAGGATGTTGTCTGTGTTCCACTTCTCCGTAAAGGTCAGCCCATATTCCTTCAATTTGTACTTGGTCTCTAAGTTACCGAAAACCTGCAAAATCAACAACTCTTGAGTAAAACATATAATTTATTTTTGAACAGGAAAATCATCGTGCCACTCCCATGGATAGCCTGCAAAGATTAGTCTGATATTCAGAGTATAAAACCTCAAGGTAAGTCGGTGTTATGGCCGAGGGGGTAGAGGTGCACATTCGACTAACGTATTTGGAACAGAATACGTTGGTTGGTAATACATTTGACCATAACTTCGACCCTGGTTCAGCAGATGTCATTGCATGCACACAAGCTTCTGCTTTCGCATGAAGATAACTGGCCAGGCAAAATAGATTAGTGACTTGCATTCCTCTTCACAAATCTATTAAAAAAAACGCACCTAAGCAACACAAATAGTCTAACTTTGTGCTGCGTTATCGCATGTGGCGAGTGCAACCTATTTATTTTACAGGTAAGGGGGCCGGCATTATGTTTTACTTTAGCTGTTGGTGTACCAACCACTTCAGTTGAAGTGAGGGTTTTCCAGCTCCCAAGGGGGCTGGTTCTCATTACTTGTGAAGGCTGTTATTTTACTTTTTTTGATCAAAATCAACAAAGTTCCACTCGGTCAATCAGAGACAAGAAAGTGGCCTGCCACCATCGTGATATTATGGCAAGTGTCTCAGGAATGCAGAAAAATGTTTTCAAAATAACAATTTTAGTCATTTTTCTCAGTCTAGCATTCGATGGATTTTAGGACGTTTGTTATGCATCGACACAATTTAGTTCTTATCTTTTTATGTATATTTTACTTACACATTTTCTTGGAGTGTGTTAATAAATAACATCACTGTATATGAGTTTATTTTATTTTATTTTCAACCACCTAAACATAAAAATATTTGTTAAAAATTCTAAACAGGACTCTCTGGAGTTCGACCTGTCGGGATCTGGCCTTCATTATTTATGGTATATATTGATCGTTAATTACCTATAGACTGTTAATTATATTTAAAATAAAGTATACACAGACTTAAGTGACCGGTCCGTAGTCCGGTGGTAGCACTTCTGACTTGTAAATGGAAGGTTGTGGGTTCGAATCCCGGCGGAGCATAAAAAATATACCATTTTTATTTTCAAATATGCTCTTCGCTGGGTGAAAAAATTCATATACCTTTACCAAAGACCGGTCACTAAAGGTCCATCCAGCCTTACAATAACTGGGTCTTGCTTGAGAATTGGCGCTTTCTACAGCGATGACCAAGCTCGCAGAGGGCTCTTGAGGTGTGATTCACATAAAAACAGCGCTCACCAAATAAATCATCCTAATATTATTATTAAGTGAGTGATGCACTGCTCACATCTGTTCCATTGAAGTAATATATAAGTAATGATTGTTAATGAGTAGCATGGCTGCCAATCAATAAACGTTGATAGAAATACCAAAGCAATGGGGATTCATAATGTCTACATGAGTCACTCCTTCACTTTATTTTAAACCAAACAATATTATTAACCTTTAAACATCTTCAAAAATTCATACTCTGAAACCATTGTGTATGTTATCTGTTCTATTTTTATATAATCTGATTTTCATAATTTTTATCTGAGCCTTCCACACTTAGATAATAATGTAACAAGCATTTCACCAAATTCTGCAAGTGCTGTGCAGCAAAATTATCAGCGTTTGCTGTAATTGTGAACAATACTTTCACAATTTTTGGGTATTAGGCATCTCTTACCTTCGCTTTACACGTGTACACATTCTGCAGTGAAACATAGAGGATCCGGAGAACCAATAGGTTGTCAGAATCTCTACCAATCTCCGGGCAATTATTGTAAGCAATGTGCGCATAGACTACTGTTCCTCCGATTGGAACTAACCTGCCATAGGTTATGACCGTAGAGGGCAATGGCTATGCTCGCTGAGATATCCTACTCAGTTGATATCTTACACCCAAGTGAGAATCAGCTTAAACGGAAGCTTGAAAGATAGCTTCTGTCTAAGCTGACAATAAATCTATTGTCTATCAATGCCAGTTGTGGGGCAGCAAATGTTTACCACATTACTTCATTCATAATTTTAAATGAGGATTACCATTGTCAAGACATTTCATCTAGAATAATTTAATTAGATTTTGTAGGGTTTGTGTATTCATTCACAGTGAAAATTCATTTTATTTAAAATATTTTATTTTTTTTCTAAAACGTAGTTTTATTTTCACAACAATATTTTTTACCTCAAGCACTTTCGACCTTCAATACTCAGGTCATTATCAAGAGTGACTTTGACTCTTGATAATGACCTGAGTATTGAAGGTTGAAAGTGCTTGAGGTAGAAAATATTATTGTGAAAATAAAACTACGTTTTCGAAAAAAGTAATTTTATTTTAAATAATTTCAGTGTTATTCATTAGATTCCGCTCATACCTGTTTAGTGCGAGATTTTGAGAAACCAATTTAAATTTGTACCAGCACGCTAAACCAAAATAAATGAAAAGGTGATTCATTAGCGAAATACGTACATTATTTTTTTTGGTTTACCGAATCCTGCTTAAACAGACTTCCGGTAGCTTTTTCTGTATGAAAAAATACGAAATGCTCGACATTTATGTAGGTATTTAGGTGTCTATGAATTTTTTTGAGGTTTTTGTGGGTTTTTGCATGATTTTTGACAACTTTCGGAGACGCTCGGAAGCATTCGGGTAAACGCCCCCTCCCGAACGTTTCTCGACACTCCAGCTGTCAAACTCATGTCGGCTGCGACTTCGAATGAACCAAAAATGGAAACAAGTATTTTTCAAAGCATGACTTCATTGTGACTTCAGGTTTTGGCTGTAGGCATCTATAATCTATCTATAATCTAAGTTGCAAGGATATATTCATTCAAAGCTCTCAGATGTATGCCCACAAACAAACACGTGTAGTTCGCGCTTACAAATGCTGATTGTGTACTTACAAATAAAATCCAAACCGCAAATGAACATAAGCCCTGCAACTCTTGCCGACATTCCCTGAAACAGGGGTGACATTGGCAAAGTGAACCATTTTTTACAGTATGGGTGGTCAGTCTCATACCAACCTATAAGTCAAGGAATACGAGTAATAAATAACATTTAAGTATAAGAAAACAACAAAACCTTAAAAATAAATCTATACAAAAAAAGTAAAAAATGTCTTATGCAAGAAATGTAGCAAGCCAATAAACCAACATTAAAAATCAGCATTGCAGATTAGCCGCCACTTCTTCCTGTCCTTGCATACTTCTTTCATTTCATCCAGAGTCATAACTTTTTTCATACAAGCTCTCCTTTTATTATGACTCTGGATATCCCATTCACTCGCTATTTCGAAAATTTGGTCCATCCATACCTTTCTCGGTCTTCCTCTTCCACGACATCCATCAATTCTTGCAGCATATACTTTCTTCGTCATTCTTTCCTCATTCATTCTCTCCAAATGTCCAAACCATCTAAGTATACTTCACGTAATCTTTACTTTCACACTTTCTCTTACACCGCATTCCTCTCTAACAAAATCATTCCTCACCCTATCACTCCGTCTTTTTCCAATCATACTTCTTAAGTAATCCATTTCTACCGTATGGACTTTACTAATCTCACTTTCACTCACCGTCCAGGCTTCACTTCCATACATCAGAGTGGGCACTAGTATACCACCGTGCACCGCCAGTCGAACATTTTTTGAAAGATTCTGGTTTTTGGCGATGCTAGCATCACGAAGAAAATCTCAAAGATGGGCCTTCATACTTCATCTACAAGAAAAGTGTCAGTTTTACAAAATTGGCGACTTGAAAAATAACACGACGCGGCATCTGTCACTTTTTTTCTTGTCACAGTTTTTATATTTGTTTCGTTGCTGCATGCCCTCAATTTGTTGTTATAGTGTAAAATTATGTTTTAAAGTTACTGTAATTGCTGAAACTCTTATTTGATTCATAAATCTTTTATTCTGAAAGTTATCCCGTACATTACGATGTACAATGTTCCTTGACTTATAGGTTGTTATGTGGCTGACCACCCATACTGTAAAAAATTGGTTCACTTTGCCAATGTCACCCCTGTTTCAGGGAAGGACGGCAAGAGTTGCAAGGCTTATGTTCATTTGAGATTGGGTTTTTATATTGTAGGTCCACATGCGGCATGTGTTAGCGCGAAATTATACATGTCTGCTTGTGGGAATGCATTTAATATAAATCTTAAATGATATATATCTTTGCAGCTTAGATTAGATTAGATTAGATTACGATCAGCTGGGGAATGAGGAAGATCGCCATTTTGCGTATGTCGATCTAGTTTAGAACGAAATAAACCTACTCGGAGGTGGTTTACAAATGTGATCATGTTTTGAAACACGTTTAGTGTTAAACTGAATTATAAAGTTTTTATGAATCACCTTTTTTGTAAATTGAGATTAAATCGAAAAATTAAACCAGATCTCTAAAGAAATCTGGTTTAAAAATTCTAATGAATAACACTGTTTAATTTTGAGAAATCTAAACCTTCCTGCAAATTGTCCTTTGTAAAACCAGTTTTTAATTTTACATACTAAAGCATATGTCTGCATACTGGCCAGCCAATTTCTGTCGTATCTAAGCAAAACCTTGAATAAAAAAATAACTGACATTTTGGATGTCCAGGCATTTCTGAGAAAAGAGAGAAGGCAATTAGAGCATTCCGAGTGTCAAAGACAATACAATCCAACATGATAGCTCACTAAACTCGTCAGTTACTCGTCTTTTCCATTGGCCTCTTTCACTCTTTATCGTGCCTATCACACTTCAACATGCAATCTCAAAAATGGGGCATCACACAATGTCACATCCTCCCTTTTCATCATCAGTCTCTGCTGTAATCAGAGTTAGGAGACTAATGGTGCCACCAAAATGCCAACTTAGAAGCAGTCTGTATCCCCAGGAAGTGAAGGAGGAGCCCCACCTTGCCAGACTCCTGGTTAGAGTTGACGCCGGTGCTGAACTCCACCCCCGTGCTGCTCTTGGTCTTCACGTCGAGCTTCAGCAGACCAAAGTGGTAGCCCTTCCCAAACACATCGCGCGCGTGCTTGCCAAGGTCACCGTACGCTGGGGGAGCCATTGCTGCAAGTGCAAAGACAATTACTTAATTGTAACATTCAAAATGATATCTAAAATAGAGCTGTCCCTCAATAATCCGACAGATATGGACCAAGGTGGCGTCAGATTACCGAAAATGTCTTAACCCTTTAACTGCGGATGACACTCATAGGCGTCAAGTGTAAACTTGCATACAGTGCGGCTGTCAATCATAGACATCATCCAACTTTGAACTGATCCCTGACATCTGTGTTAAAGAATTCAAAAGTCTGTAAGTGAAATGTGCTAAACCTTAGTGATTTTTGTTCTTGAATAGAATAACTGATATATGTGGCTGTGCACATAGTTTGAAGTGTCGTCAATCAATTAAGGTAGGAAACAATAAATGTTTTAAAAATGTGCTTGAAAGAGTATTCCGTACTGGGGGTATATATATAGCCGGAATATTCAGAAGCGAAAAGGTTAATAATGATAATTATGTTTTAAAATAGCTTTTCTATAATATCGATATCTTAAAGGCAAAACCAAATATGTGACATATTAAACTAATATGGGCTTCTCACATAAATGCAGCTTTGTTTATATTTTCTACAGAGCAAACACAACAGAAGTTGAAATGAACAGTCCCTTAAAATCAGTTCACTTACTATGAGAAGGTACACCCAACAAAATGTTTAATCCACGATTTCTCAAATCAGTGAACCAGCACTTCTTTACTTTTACCTTTAAGGTGGGGATATAATGGGCTGCCATTATCCTTTTTTATACAAGAATGCCCTGCATTAATAACCATTAAGTACTTGTGACAATATAAAAATACATGATGAATGTTCACATAATTTTTATTTATGCACCAGAAGTGAGTCACAGTGATTCATGTCGCTGCATGGTTAGTTTGTTTCCACTGACAAGCCTCCCGTTGGACTACCAAGTATGTACAGCTGTAAATAACATTTAAATTAATACACTGTCAATAAAGTGTACTAAATGGTGCATTGGCCGGCACAACTTTCTGCAGTTGGCCTGTTATCTGATGCACATGCACTTTATCAGCTGACTCAATAAACTCCACGCCCAGGTAAATGTGTGGAGAGCGAGGCTGCAATTCCTGACTGATATAAATTCCATTTATATTGAGCAACTCCATGGCGAATATTAAGGAAAATAAGTTCTTCGGTTTATGAGAAATTAAAATTCCATCAGGGACGCGTCTTTGATTTAAAAAAGAGAGAACACTCATCTAAAGTGCGATGGTGATCGTATCTCCTGAGGATTATAGTTTGCCATACGAACACCCCTCGCAGCGCCTAAGCAAAAGTGAAAACAGCTGATTTTTATTAATATAGCGTGAATCAATGGGTGTGCAACATTTTTTGGCAACCAATAAGCTTACACACTAGCCCCTTTTAAATCGGGGCAGACGGCAATCACCCAAGTGTCTAGAGTACACACCTTTTAAATCCAACTTGATCAGGGGTTACAATTAATGAAATCAAAATAAACTCGTAACCTCCATTCAAAATACTAAATCAAAGACAACATTATTTAACAAACTTTTACACTTGTTTGTCTTTTTGCTGTTGTAGAAATTGACATCTAAATTTTGACATTTCTTAAAAACAGTTAATTGTGAAAATTGTCATGTAGATTGCAAATATCGCAGGTGCAAAGTATTTTTCCGGGCAGTAAGGGTTACATAACTGGGCCGAGTACTATCAGCGTAATCATAAACAGGGACGACCTCACAAACAGAGATCTAAAGGTAATAATAAACAAATAAATGACGAAATGGACGGATAAAGAAGATTTCATGTTTATTTCAACCCATGTGCGCTACTTGGCGAAAAGCTGACAGGGTTATCAATGACAAGGTGGCTACGAGAAAATAAAATCTTTCCATCAGACGTCAATTAGGTTTAATCGTGAAAATAAATACCACGATACATGAGGAAATTGGCATTTACATGTATTTATGATCAAAATACGTGGTTTCTTTCATCGTTTCTTAAATTAAATAGAAAACTCATATTTTTTCTCCCAAGTGCCCGGCACAATTTTAACCTAATTTCTGCAGGTTCTGTCAGGACATGATGAATTAAATATTTTTCGTTATAAATTAAAGTACTTACCAAATGTGAAAGTAAAGACTTTTAACAAATATAATGAATGACTGAATAAACCAAAAACTCGGCCTTCACTGAGTTCTGGTAGGACGTCGCGCGCACAAGGGAGGAGAGCGAATGAGTTGATAGGGGGACTGAGGCTATTCAATTGATAATGTGGACACGAAATTACAAGGAAAAAATAGATAACATTTTTAATCTGTTAAAAAATTTATGTTCTGTTTCTCGGGTACAAATATTTTAAAATAAAATAAATTAAATAATTTTAAAGTTTACTGAAAAATCTTAGCCTCGGTAACCATTTTTTTAAATAGTGTTTCCTTTTTCACTGTGCTGTCGACGTCGGCACAGGAAGTCAGTGTTAGGGCTCAAAATAATATTCCTCATTTGTAGTGGATAGGTACTTATTGAATAGAAAAAACAATAAATTTAATATTATTATATTTAAAAGAGTGCCGTTTTTGTGTGACACCTCAAGGGCCCTCCCGATATTTAAAAGATTTATTATCGGAACATTTTTTCGGAGAGCAATCGTCAGTCTTGAATGGGACTGCCGTGCTTGGCAACCAATGACAAAATATTTATAAGCATTTTCCCTAGCAACTCTCACCGTGGTTTTAATAGGTTTCTTATTTGTAGTATTTATATTGTTATCATTTTTTAATTTTTTCTATCAATCTTTTTTCTCGGCGAGCAAACGCCGGTCTTGTATGGGACTGCCGTCTTATACATATTTTTATGACTTTTCCCTACCAACCCGGTCGCGTGACGACACGACACAATATGGACCTCATGGGATGCCCTACCTCCACGTTATACGGCGTAGTTCTGAAATATGCGCAGGTAACTTGTAATTTCAACAAAAATCACTGGGGTTGCCTAAAAACAAGGCGCTTGGATTCTTCACTCCACGAGGCGTATTCAATATTTGCTTCCATGAGGCCCCAGTAGGTACCTAATAATAATATTAGGATGATTTATTTGGTGAGCGCTGTTTTTGTGTGAATCACACCTCAAGAGCTTTCTGACCTACGTACCTACCAATTCGCAGCTTCAAAAAGCTGTGCATATAGTGAGATTTTTTTCTAGGTACATTGTATTATTATTCTCAGTGCATTATTTAAATTAATATTCCTTGACTTTTATGTTTTTTAAGTCTATGTTTTCATAGTGATTGTACAGGTGATGAAAAATGGGCAATGGAAAAAAGACAAATGGATCCTATGATCGTGAGTCGATGAAGCTTTTTTTTTTTTTTTTTTTTTTTTTTTCCAATGAGAGGGGAAAATCTTCAAAAGATTCCTGCCATTGTTTCCGCCGGCAGGATATGTGAGATTTTTACTCACTAAAAACCCCCCTCTGCATCTTGCCACACCCTGGAACTGCCGTCAAGCATGACATCGGGGTGTGGTGTGTCTTTACATGCACAGCATGTCTTCACATTTCAGTTGCGTCAATTGGCAAATCTACACTATCTACATTGTGTTAAGACTAATTAATCTACATTAACACTACTATCAACAGAGACTAGATTTACTACATTTTGGCGGGTCGTGTTCATCCTTCGCCTTACGCGCTCGGCATCCTCCTTCTTTCCGATCACGCGAGAGGCAAAGGTATCCCAGGCCCGCCAGTTCTCTTCTGATTGGAGCATTGACGGTACTACCATGTCCAGGTCTAGGCGATCGACCACAATGGTTGCCATTAATGACCCCCTGTGGTCCGCCCAGGCAGGACACGACAGTAGCGTGTGCTCCGCGTCATCATTTTCTGAGTCGCAGTGCCAGCATGCTGCAGTTGCTTCTTTTCCTATACGGTGTAGGAAAAAACCGAAACAACCGTGTCCACTCAGCATCTGCGTGAGCCGGTAGTTCAGGCAGCCATGCTTCCTCGAGTACCAAGGCTCGAGTTGGCTGACAAGCCTGTTCGTCCAGCGTCCTTTAGATGCCGAGTTCCAGCGATCCTGCCACTTTGACAGCGTCAGTTTCCTATGGTGCGGTCCCTTACCCGATTCATAGACTGCTTTGCGCTCAAGCGCCAGCAGATCTATGGGTGGAGAAGAAGCCAGCACCAATGCCGCTTCCTCGGACATGGTGCGGTAGCCGGAGATCACTCTCAGCGCGCTTCTTCTCTGGACGGCAGCCATCTTCTTCCTGCACAGCTCTGTCTCAAGCGAGTCGATGAAGCTGCAGCCATTCAGTAGGACTTAATTATTTAATTTATAGTTTTTGAAGGAATTCAAAGAAAACACTGTTTATTTTCACTAAAATTTATTTAGAAAGATTAAAATCTTTTAAACAAATTACAAACGCGTTTTCGACCTAGTAGGTCATCATCAGGTATGAAGGACTTAATTATCATAATTACTTACTTATGTAAAACTGCGCCAGACATTAGCGCTTACATGGCTACATACGTAATATAAGTCCATCGTGTAGGCCTGCTTAAGTAGGTACAGAAGTTAACTCGCGTAATCGATCTATGGGCCAATGTATCTACGTCATTGTAATCAGTTTTGGAAACTCTCCAAGTGTTCCTATTCATAACTTGACAAACTCATCACTTACATTCGGTCCATTCAAATGCTGAATCAGAAACCCCACAATCAACGAGTATAACCTATTTATTTTCACAGGTGAGGAGGCCAGAGACCGTTTTGAGCCTTCACCGCCGCGTCAAGCCTGAAAGCGCCCTTACAGTGACAGTAGTCACGAAACGGCGCTATACAAATCATCATCATCATCATCATCTAGGTCTGTATGTAATATAATAATCACAAAAAAAAAAAACTGAAAAGGTGCAAGTTGACAATATGTCAGAATCAAGGGCTTGGGGCATGGGCTAAATAAAAGGATAATCAGAGCCAAGGGTTTGGGACATGGGCTAAGCAAAGGGATAACCAGGATCAAGGGCTTGGGGCATGGATATGTGCTAACAATCAAGGGCTTGAGATATGAGCTAACTATAAAGCGATAAGCAGGATCAAGGGATTGGGGCATGGGCTAAGTAAAGGGATAATCAGAGCCAAGGGCTTTGTGCATGCGGGCTAAGTAAAGGGATAATCAGAGCCAAGGGCTTGGGACATGGGCTAAATAAAGGGATAATCAGAGCCAAGGGTTTGGGGCATGGGCTAAATAAAGGGATAATCAGAGCCAAGGGCTTGGGGCATGGGCTAAATAAAAGGATAATCAGAGCCAAGGGTTTGGGGCATGGGCTAAGTAAAGGGATAACCAGGATCAAGGGCTTAGGGCTTGGATATGTGCTAACCATTGTGATGAAGAGATTGGAGCGCGACCCTGCTGGGCCCCCGCGCTGCCGCGAACCGTCACCTCTTTGAGGTTAGGATTCCGACAACGGACAGGGGGCTCCTTTGAGGTTTGGTTGCGCGCTTTTGCAGTTGCCCGGCTAGCACAAGACTCCTCAGGGTGGTGTTCAGGCCCAACACCTTGCTCGCTTTCCACTGATGCTAAAGAGGTTCAAAAATATAGGTGATGGAGAGAAAAACCGGGTAAAGGAAAGACGGGATTTATTTTAAATTATGAGAAATGAGAGCATCACCACGCTAAACTGCACGACTGACTGGTTCTAAGTTTAATTAGATAATGTATTTAAAGGGTTTGATTAGCTCACGAGGACGGAGAGAAGTCTTGATGCTGGGATGCGGGTAGTCGATGCTGGGGCGCCAGCCTCGGGCACGGCAACGCTTTTGGCGGGATGTCGGGCTCCACACTCCGGAGGAATTGCGGCACGGGGCTCAGCCAGCGATAAGACGGGAGCGCTCGGCTGGACGGGGCAGGCGCTCCGTCCTCCTGAGGAACTTTGGGCACGGGGCTCCGGATATCGAGTAGCCAAGCGGGCGCTGGCGATGGGTAGAAAGCAGGGGCTCCTTCCTTCCGAGGAATCCGCCACGGGGGACCCAGGCGCGGCCAGGGGCTGTGTGGTGCAGGCAACAACGGCGACTCAAGCCTTCTCCGATAGATGTTCTTGGCCACGCCTGGTAGGTGTTATTGGTTCAGGTGTTGAAGAGCTTGTGTCCCCGATTGTGGGAGGTCGACGCCTTTTATAAACTTCCTAGCAGCGCGATGCGGAGCTTAACCGGGGATTTTAAGTGTTTCCCTCCTAACTGTCAATCTCAGCCTGTCTTCTTCCTCTATTTTTGATCCGGTTCAATTTCTGTGGCTAAAGATGCGCTTCAATTTCTTTCAAGTTGGTAATGACATTATTTTTCCTTTGACAGCATTGACTTATAAATAAATAGACCGCGTGTCTCCTACAAAAGGAACATACAAATATGGACCCAACTCAACGAGAGTAAATTAACGAAAGTACAAGATTTATCACAAATAGGTATAAACTTGTAGTGCACAAAATTCTTTTTTTTTGCATCTTCAGCCGTGCACTCTTGTGTTTAAAGCTTTATTGTTCATCTAATAGCTCGTTTAAACATTACGAGCGAGGTAAATATACTTTTGTCTCGCTCTGCCCACAGGATGAAACCAATGGATGCTACGAAATATTATTTTTGTGATAATGTAAAGCACCATACATAACATGATTTTTTCTTGTTATGGGTGTGAACAATAATATTAAATCACTTAAAAACCATACATGTATGTACAGACCTTTTACGAGAATAACGGTAAAACATAGCTCTTGCAAAAAATGGTTACCAGAGCCGATTCAGGGTAAGAATACATAATAAAACAAAAAATATTTTAATATTTAATTATGAAAAATCAAAATATAAGTTGTATATGGTTACAGGACGAGTCAAATTTATTAATGTACAACAAATTTCGAAAACATGATTTAATTTTAATACTAAAAAAACAAATTTCCGTGACTTATAGGGTATGAGGCTGACCACCCATACTGTAAAAAATGGTTCACTTTGCCAATGTCACCCCTGTTTCATTTAAGGCTAGGATATTATTTATAAGCATTCAGCATTAATTGTAAGCGCGAACTAGGGCATGGAATACCGGAATAATTTTCATACCGGTATTGATACCGATATTGAAATTTCCAATACCGGTTTACCGAAATTTCGGTATATTTTCGGTATTTTATTAAATACTGCTAATTACTGGTTAAATGATGCCAAAAACGATAAGTAAGTCATTAAAGCAGTTTTCTAAGCTATTTGTCAAAAACACTCGAACTATTGATCAACTCAGTAAAAATCATTTATTGAGTTATTAAAGTTAAGGTAATATTAAATAAAATACGTTATTGGATCCAAGAATTATTTAAGTTGTTTTAAAGGCACAAACATCACAATCACATTGGTATTAAAATCAGTCTTACTCCCTAATTATATGAAATCGTACAACGAGAATTTCTTATATAGCGTACATAAGTTAAAACAAAATAAAATTGTTTTATTTTCTTAAATAAACCAAAATATAGGCGCAGGCGCAATTAACTTAAGTTTATTTTTCAGTCAGATCACGTTTGTTGGAAAATCGTGCGAAGAAAACATAACGCGTCCAAACTTGCGTCGTTGAGAGATGATCTTATTTTGTTACATAATGTAACTTACAGCTGAAAATGCCCTTTCTGACTCAACGCTCGTCGGTGGAATGCTTAAGAGGTACTTGTAAGCTACGTCCAAAAATCTGCCTCTAGTACCTCCATTTTCATACAATGTCATTTCAATACGAATCAATGTTTGAATATTATCTTCTTCTTCCTCTCCGATCTGACCAACCTGGGATCTGTTTTGATTTGTGGTCATAGATTGAGGGAGGGGTGGAGCGTAGACCATAGTGCCCGGATGCCCAAAAAGAACCGTGCGAGAGGTTTAATACTAATCCAATGTATGAGAGAGAGAAAGATGTATGATATAGCGCTTACGTACTTACGTATCGTCTTGTGTTGTGTTCGAGCGTGCGCGCGTGCCGGTAGCAGTTAATTGTAGAAGTAAAACATTAGACGAACAACTGAAAGCGATATCATTAAATACCAACTAGATACTATTAAGCATGCAGAATTTTGCGTAGTTGATATTGTGATGATTTTTTCTAATAATCGTGATTCGTCTCATATGAAAACTCATCTGAAGTATGAACAACACTGTGAACCATATAAATCGAGCGTTCTGAATAGTTTTTAAACACCTTTGCAATAATAATTGATATTTTTTTACGAAAAACCGAAATACCGGTATTTTATCCTCAAATACCGGTTTCAAAATACCGAAAATAACAGTCGGTATACCGGTATTTCGGTATACCGGTATCCATGCCCTAGCGTGAACTGCACTTTTTGGTTTGTGGGTATGCATTTGATATGAGTTTTTAATGTAAATATATATTTGCAACTTAGATTGTAGAATATAGAAAGGTTACAAAGTGAATGCCTCATCAATTAAAGATTTTATTATTTTAATTTTAAAAATAATACGACTCGTTTAAAATTGTAACCACATTAATTTAGATGAAATAATCGAGGAATCTACTTGCGAACTACTCTTAGTTTAAAAAAAAGTTTTTTTTGCAATGGCTGTCGTTGCATTGGATTTAAAAAAATGTTATTCTGTATTTTATTGTACTATTTCAAAACTCGCTAAGTTTCGTATAATTTGAGTTGTTATAATTTGAACTGTCAAATATCATAGCGACTTTTGCAAGAGTATACCGTATTAGGCCTCATTTTTTTTGTACATATATTCCATTTAGTAGTCGAAGAATTCCTAAAATTATCATTTTTGTGCCACTTTGTTTTTTAGTAGTCAGTGTAAAATATTTTTCAAGAGGCTCGATTATTTCGAGTACAGCCCTGGGCGCTGTTGTCCCTTTCTTTCACACGGTAGAACACTATCTTTAAAGTAGACGCACTCTTCTAGCACGCGCCTGTCAATAATTCGTACAAAATATAAATAAAACGTTAATTAGCGTTTAAAAAACATAAATTTACATGTGAAATGTAATTTCATCCATTTATTTTACTTTTTCGGACCTATTTTTGCGCCCTTTCACACAGAAAACCACTTTTAACGAGATGTTCACGATCCGAGCGCTGGAGAAATAATGAGACCAAAGCCGAGCATTACAAATTGCACGCGGATCGAGGTTCAGCGCTTCAGTCCAAAAAAAAGGGGACATTATTTTGGCCTGGACTTCATCTCTATACCTTTATAACTCTATGTTTGACAGGTATAATGTTTTGACAGATCATGTCTTCTTCTTCTTCTTTTTTTCCACAGGTAGCTATCTGACATGCTAGCTACCTGACACCATCAAGGGCTTGAGATATGAGCTAACTAAAGCGATAAGCAGGATCAAGGGCTTTGGGCATGGGCTAAGTAAAGGGATAATCAGAGCCAAGGGCTTGGGGCATGCGGTCTAAGTAAAGGGATAACCAGGATAAAGGGCTTGGGGCGTGAGCTAAGTAAAGGGATACCCAGGATCAAGGGCTTAGGGCATGGGCTAAGTAAAGGGATAATCAGAGCCAAGGGCTTGGGGCATGGGCTAAGTAAAGGGATAATCAGAGCCCAGGGCTTGGGGCATGGGCTTAGTAAATGGATAACCAGGATCAAGGGCTTGGGGCATGGGCTAAGTAAAGGGATAACCAGGATCAAGGGCTTAGGGCATGGGCTAAGTAAAGGGACAATCAGAGCCAAGGGCTTGGGGCATGTGCTAAGTGAAGGGATAATCAGATCCAAGGGCTTTGGGCATGGACTAAGTAAAGGGATAACCAGGATCAAGGGCTTGGGGCATGGGCTAAGTAAAGGGATAATCAGAGCCAAGGGCTTGGGGCATGTGCTAAGTAAAGGGACAACCAGGATCAAAAGCTTGGGGCATGGGCTAAGTAAAGGGATAATCAGATCCAAAGGCTTGGGGCATGGACTAAGTAAAGGGATAATCAGATCCAAAGGCTTGGGGCATGTGCTAAGTAAAGGGATAACCAGGATCAAGGGCTTGGGATATGGGCTAAGTAAGGGATAAACAGAACCAAGCGCTTGGGACATGGGCTTAGTACAGGGATAACCAGAATCAAGGGATTAGGCCATAGGCTTAGTAAAGGGATAACCAGGATCAAGGGATTAAACCATGAGCTAATTAAAGGAGTAACTAGGTTGGAGGATATGTTTTATAGCAGTGTTGTACATTTATTAATTTTCATATTTCAGCATTGTATACTTGGATATATCCATGGGTTTTGTTGGGAGGTGCAGTATGGCAGTATCTAATGAAGTAAGATGAACAAGATGAGGAAAAGTATCCTCATGTAAGTCTCTGTCCATTGATATCCTTCTAAATCAGACTAGTCATGTACAAAATATGAGAACAAGTTGATCCTCAGAGACCACAAACAGCAAGGCCTCTTTCATTTCAGAGTTCCAGACCCTGTCACTGAGAGTCTTCCCGCTATACTCCACATTTCTCTCATCTCAAACATCCGAAGAAGGTTCTTGATTCTTGTTTGAAGAGAGACCTGTAAAGAGAGAGAGAGAGTACTGCGGACCAACAGCAAGGAGTGAATACAAATAATCCCTTACAGATAATAAGTACCTACTTATTGCTCAATACAATTATTCCCAACATAGCTAATCACGAGTAGAGCGGGAGCACGCCGGGCAGTTAGCTTATCAGTTAATTATTATTAACTAGTTGGATCTCTGTGGAGGTCAAGAGCAGAGTAGACTGTACAGTTCAGTACAGTACAGCACGCGAGTAGCCACAGCAGTTGCTAAGTAATGATTATAATAGGATGCTCCGGCACTTTAACTGTGCCATCTTTTAAGCCACAATAAACTTCGCGCTCGGTCGTACGATGTTTCTAATTATCTTATTATAATAATAATAACAAATAAAAAATGTGAGATAACTAACGAAAACACAATTAAGTCAGCTTGGCGATACCAGTGTTTAGTTTTGATAACGGACAGAATTTGCCGTTCGCATTTCATTTCGCCGGCATCCTCAGGAGAGACAAGTCTCTTTGTTGGAAATTTAAAATTTTCGATTCAGTAATAATGAGTGGAAGTTTAAAGTACAGAGTGGAGAGAGATGATAGATTGGGGAGATATCTGGTCGCTAATGAGTTCCTTAAGAAGGGGACGCGGATCTTCACGGATGTTCCTTTTGCGCTCGGACCAAAACCAGGTGAGGAGAAAAATGCTTCGCATTAAAATTTATTATTTCCATAGTGTACATATCCAATCGCCGTTCCACTAGGGGTGGCTGGTACCTCCGCAGGTGCGTCTTTCTTTTATTCATCATTCTCTTCAACATTCATCACTTTCCTCATACATACTCTTCTCTTATTCTCACTCTGCGCCCTGCGGGTTCCATTCTTTCACTAATTCATGATATTTGGTCCAGACGATAGCTTATTTGGTAGAATGCGTGCATTCCATGCCGAGAGATAGGGTTTTATTCCCAACGAGGGTGTCAGAAACGATTTCCCGTTTCGGTGCTTATTTCAAACCCAAAATAAAATATCAAAAAGGTTGACTCAGCCTTCACAAGAAATGCAGACCAGTCCCTTTGAGAGGATTGCTCCTTGACTGATAGGTTGGTACGAGGCTGACCACCCGTGCTGTAAAAATCGGTTCACTTTTGCCAATGCCACCCCGGTTCAGGGAACGGCGGCAGGAGTTGCAAGGTTTATGTCCATGTGAGGTTTTCTTTATTTGTATGCACACATGCAGAATGTGTAGGCGCGAACCTACATGTGCCTGTCTGTAGGCATGCATTTCATATGAGCCTTAAATGCTTACATATCCTTGCAGCTTAGATTATAGATTACTCCACATGCTACCTCTTCATGGACAACATTGTAAGAAGTTGCATTATATGTGCAAGGCTTATGTTGATTTAAGATTGTTTTATTTAAGTACACATGCGGCATGTGCTAGTACGAATTCACATTAAATATGAATCTTGTTACGAATATGTAAGACCTTAGTAGTTATGAATGGCTTGTCTGTGTTAGTTAATAATAAGTCTATGAAATCTTAAAAAAATAACTAGAAGCTTAGATAGGTACCTAATAATTTGTATGTGTTCAAGATTCATTAAGTGTTGAATCAAATATTCTGGTGAAATCCAGCAAGGTGGTATGTAACAATTCTCCATATTTCGAGAATGATTTTAATAATCTGCATAAATAAGAACCAAGATCGTTTGGAAGGATCAGATATAAATCAAGCATTGTACACTTCACATATAGAACTCTGTCAGAACGGAAAATTAATTAATAAATTGTGTAAAATAAATGAACCACAGTTTTGATGAAATAGAACTCACTAAAAGCATAGAAATATCTTTTCAACTTAGATATAAGTAGATTACATATATATAAGATAGAAGAAGAAGATTAGATAAATAGATTAATAACTGAGCATTGTTTAAACATTTTCTATAAGTTATGAATTAAGAGGGCATTCTAGACATTTTATAAAATGAAAAAATAACGGATTTTACTGACCGTGCAAAAGAGAAGAACGATTTCTCTACGTTTCGTCAGAGTCATATCCGACGTCCTCAGGAGGCGTGTGTCTTCTACAAAGAAGAACCACGAACTGTTGAGTTATTGTTGTTTAATCGAGTACGAGTTGAGTGAATAACTCAACAGTTCGTGGTTCTTCTTTGTAGAAGACACACGCCTCCTGAGGACGTCGGATATGAGTCCCACGAAACGTAGAGAAATCGTTCTTCTCTTTTGCACGGTCAGTAAAATCCGTTTTTTTTTTCATTTTATAAAATGTCTAACGACCGTAATCATTATTTAAATTCTAGACATTTCTCATAATCTTTTTAACAAGAAGTGTGAATAGCTATAGGTAATAATAAAAAGGGTGCCACTCGGTTCACACTGGTTGCATTCTGTTTGTTTGACATATTTTGTAATGTTCATGAAACATAACAAAAACAAATGTGTGTTTGCTCTCTTTGTTATTACTTGCTGTTGCCACTTGCTGAGAACTTGCATTTAAAGGAGGGTGCACTGTGTGGGGGCTTCTACCATCATCATCATCATTGGCACGACAACCTGGGTGGGTCTTGGCCTCCCTCATCAACCGCTGCCATCGCTGTCTGTCCTACGTCTTCCTCCTCCAGTCCCATATTCCCACTGCAGGGTAATCCGCCACCACTCCATCCAGCCATCTTGCTCGTGGTCTTCCCACTGTCCTGCGTCGATCTGAGTTCATTATCACAATTGTTTTCTCCAGGCACCGATGGTCCATTCGCTGAATGTTTCCCAGCCAAGGAAGTCTATTGACCTTTATTGAGCGGACCACATCAGCGCCCTGGTATAGCTCATACAATTCGGAGTTATATATTCTTCGCCATATGTTTCTGTCCTTTATTGGACCATAAATACGTTGAAGTATTTTCCTTTGGAAGACGTTGAGAGAGCATTGGTCACGCTTGGTCAGTGTCCAGGTTTGGGAGGCATATGTGAGGACTGGTTTTATTAATGTTTTGTATAGAGAGTGGTTTTACATCTCCGTGACAGCAGTCTCGACTTAAATTTTTTTATGAGGCCAGGAGCGATTAGCTGACAATTTTCTTTTCTAAATTTCTTTTGCTGTATCATTGGTGTTGTTTATCAAGGGGGCTTCTACCAACTAGCTAAATAAACTCTTCACCAGAAGTGAAGGGTGAGATAACCCAGTTAACAAATAAAAGCCCTCATATCTATAGAAATAAACTATGACCCGATTTTATAACGGCTTCTTATGATAACTTTATTCTTGTGATTCTACTCTCCTACTGGTTCCTCCCCGCTCCTCCAACTTCTCCCCCTCTTTGACTATAGAATGGCGGCATCAGTTATCACTTTATACTAATTAAATGCATTTCAACTTCTTTTTTGCTTAACACATTGAGATATTAAGCATATGTCTTATATACCTTATAACTCTATGGCTTAATACATACTTTCTTTGGGGAAACCAATGGGAATGGGTTATTAGGAGCCTGTGCCACTGCTGTGCACTAACTCATAGGGCCATTTCAGACACAACACATTCTGTCTAATTTTATCTAATCTAATCTAAGTTGCAAAGATATGTAACAGAACATGCCATTGTCCAATAATCTGACATGGATTACCGGACAACTGTGTGAAAGCTTTCATCATCTATAATCATATATACACACTATACTGACTTCGGAGCCGGCGCAGGAGCTAAGACGAACCGGGCAGAATAGTGGCAGAATGCGTATGTAGTGCTGGGACTGTGGTTCTCAGATTCCCTTGTATTGTGCCTGGGAAGCCACCGCTCAACACTTCCTCTAATAGTGATGTGATTGTCCCCCAGATTCCCCCGTGCTGTGCCTGGGCTGCCACTGCTTGTGGAATGGCTGCTACCGCTGCCGCTGCTGTGGCTGGCCGTGTTGCAGTGAGCAGTGTGAGCGAGCCCCGCAGCACCGCGACTACGAGTGCTCTGTCTTCTCACAGGCCGCGGCCACGTTCCAGGAGGTGGAGGATGTCACGCAGCCGTGTGTGCAGCTGGACTGCATCACTCCCCTCAGGTATTAGCACATGATACTCATGTATGGAATTGAAGCATGGACAGGAAGAATTAAGTTTGCTTGTTGGCGATAGGCGATGGAAACCACACTACAAATTTTTCATAAATGAAGACATGTCAAAATGGCTGTGGAATAACTTGTAACATTAATTGGCTGTTTTTGTAGGAAAAAATCTTACTAATAAACATTTTATTATATATTATACATAGATAAACATATTATTTTAAAGAATGAAAAAAACAGATTTTACTGAACGTGCAAAAGAGAAGAACGATTTTCTGGTTCGTGGTTCCTCTTTGTAGAGGACACACGTCTCCTGAGGACGTCGGATATGACTCCGACGAAACGTAGAGAAAATCGTTCTTCTCTTTTGCATGGTCAGTAAAATCCGTTTTTTCATTCTTTAAAATGTCTAACGACCGTAATCATAATTTAAAATCTTTAAAAACATATTATTATTACATAGATCCATGTCTTCAACCTGTTTGTGAAAATTGGATATTTACCCTGAGTATATAACATTTACATCAGCTCCCCTTATCACGTAAATAGAAAAATATATGAAAGATTCAAAGGCACTCCTGGTGAATGATCTAGTGTTTTCAATTTACATGATGGAGGGGAATTTAAGTATTGTTTTACTCAATTACTCAACTCGTTAACTCAATGTAATTAAGTAATTGCATCTCAAAATATGAAAAATCTCTATTTTTTCTTTATTAATTCAAAATAATACTCATTGACTTTATCAGTTTGAAGTCCCCACAATGCCCTCTTTCACTTGTCATTGACATTGAGTTTAAGCAGTCTAGGACCCTAACCTCTTTTATCCTGCAGGATGCTCCTATCTAAGGAGAAGGACCCGGAGAGGTGGGAGAAGGAGGTGACCGTGATGGAGGACCATGACGCAGACAGGCGGCTGCGCTACTCGTGGGTGCTGGACGACGTCAATATCACGCAGTACCTGCGGCAGGCCTGCCAGCTGGACAGATTCCCAGAGGAGCTCATTCAAAAAGTCTGCGGCATTCTAGAGGTACCTTCCCTGACACAGGGGTGATATTGGCAAAGTGAACTATTTTTTACTGTATGGGTGGTCAGCCTCATATCAACCTATA
This sequence comes from Agapetus fuscipes, assembly GCA_951799405.1. Classification (NCBI taxonomy): domain Eukaryota; kingdom Metazoa; phylum Arthropoda; class Insecta; order Trichoptera; family Glossosomatidae; genus Agapetus; species Agapetus fuscipes. Next base: position 10,266,679 of record OX637359.1, read on the forward strand.
AGTTAAGGAATTCTAATAATAAATCAAATTTAAGTAGATATAAGAAAAGAAATCTATACAAAAAAAGTCAATACTTATTACCTATACAAAAAATGTAACATTAAAATCAAGCATTTGAATACAAGTCACAAGCCCTTTTTGTTTGACCGCCTTTCATGTGTTACACTATTTTAGATAGATATTTGCAGGTCTTGCGGGAGGCTCCCCAATTCTTGAACGTCTTGAGGGTCTATGTCACCCTAGAAGGGTGCCGCAGAGGTGTTGCTTCTGTCGTGAGGCGCTGCAAGGAAGTGGCGATTGATGTTGGTTTTGAATACAACTGGATTAAATTGGGAAGGGAACACACACACTGGTAGATCATTCCATAAACGGCAGTTTGGCAAAGGAATGAGTCATGAAGTCGCCAAGTTCTCTCTTGTTAATTAGAATCTGTGTGTTTTCAGGTAAACGCCGTGGAGGTTCCCTCTAACCGCGGCATCAACTTGCGTGCCATCTACCCCCGTGTGGGCATCATGTCCCACAACTGCGTCCCCACTGTGGTGCACACCATAGTGACGGGAGGGAAGAACGGCATCCCACACAACTTGTGAGCAACATCTCATGTCATGAACTAACTCACACAGCTGCTCCTTTTGAGACGTTGACACTAAAGGGAGTAGGTATCACTCACCGTCACACCTATGCACACACCGGACGCCACAAAACTTAAAATCTGTGTTAAATGAGTTGGTTTCATGTTAGAACGACACAGTGACAAAATGAGACAACGTTACATGATAGAACGACGCATGACAGAACATCACAATGACAGAACATCACTATGATAAAACATCACAGGAAAGTACATCACAAGACAAAACATCAAATGATAGAACATCACATACCTAAAACAGAATATACCATATAACATACCAAACGTACCTTCTGTCATGTGTTGTTCTGTCATATGAAGTTCTTTCATGTGTCATTTTGTCACTGTGCCGTTCTACCCTGTCACCAGATAAGATGAGGCAATGTTGTGGATTCACAGTTGGTAACTGTAAGGGCCTTTTCAGACACAACGCATTCTGTCCGGATTGTCTATGAATTGCCGGACAATATGTATGAAAGCTTTTATATTTCCCTACATACCGGCTGGGTTGACGCAGCCTTCTACCTACCTGTCTCGCATTCCAGAAAAAACTATAATGTATGAAACCATGTTAAAAACAACTTTTAAGAGTTTAGTTTAGAATGTAATGAGTGCATATAATCTATAATCTAAGTTGCTAGGAAAGCTGTGCCTTCCCTCCTCCCTGTCCCCGTCGATGATTTCATTTAGGTTTAAGGGGTCGATGGATGTATTATTTACTCATAAGAGGGCGATAGGCGACAAAAGATTGGGAAACACTGCTCCGCAGTCTACTGGAAGGTGGAGGAGAGAGGATACAAAGAATAGATCAGGTCCGCACATGAATTGACGTAGATAAAATTGTGACGTCATGCGGTCGGGTTGCTACTGAGAAAGCAGCGCAAAATACACATATAATCTATAATCTAAGTTGCAAGGATATATTCATTTAAAGCTCTCAGATGTATGCCCACAAACCAACAAGTGTAGTTCGCGCTTACAAATGCTGAATGTGTACTTACAAATAAAATCCAAGCCTCAAATGAACAAAAGCCCCACAACTTTTGCCTACATGTACGTACATGTACATGTACATGTAGTGCATGTACGTGCAAATTACCTCCCTCAGTTATTCCCAATCCCCACATTAAGTTAACTTGACTAGACTTGGGAATTTGTCACAAAGAAGAAGAACAGTGTGAGTGATCCTCTCTTTAGCATCATGGTTTGGAAGGTAACGTTGCACTTCTAAACAAATGTTTTGTCTGGAATTCCAGTGCCGAGGTTTGGGCGGCCGCCGACATCAGAGAGGGCGAGCGCCTGGAGATGTGCTACACGCAGGTGCTGCAGGCCACCATCCAGAGGAGGGACTTCCTCAAGCTCTCCAAGTTCTTTGACTGCGAGTGTGACCGCTGCGCTGACCCCACAGAGTTTGGCACCCACATGAGCACGCTCAAGTGCAACAAGTGTGAGTCAGGACTGGTGCTGCCTCTCAAGCCACTAGGTAACATGCTGATTGTGTGCTCACTATGAAATTCAACTCACTAACAATGTTTTATTTATTTTAAGAACTTGGTGTTTTAATGAATCATACCTTTGCCAAGCTTCCTGCTTATGGAACCGGCTTACCCGTATCTGTGTTTCCACTCCAATTTAACCTTACCCTATTCAAAACCAATATCAATCACCAATTCCTTTCAGTGTCTCAAAACGAAGCCAACGCATTTACTTTTTACTCACTGCAGCCTCATATGGTAAATGAATAAATTCCACAACACAATAAAATTACTATATTTTGTATTGTTTGTATATTTACACTGTGAAAATTCATATTGCTTAATTTATTATTTTTTTGAATGAATTCAAACAAAACACTATTTATTTTCACAATAAAATTTATTTACAAAGATTAAAATCTTTAAAACAAATTACAAACATTTTCGACCTAGTAGGTCATCATCAGGTATGATTACCAAATTTTAATTAAAATTACTATTTTCGTAAACCTGCAAGAGATTAGTTGATGCTGTAGAAATCTATGCCGTTGGCTTTTATATCACAAATAGATTACTCGCATAGTTATAACAACAATGAATAACGAGGAGTGGGCATATAAACCTTATTTCCTGCGGCAATAATAACAAGACATTCTTTCAGATAAGGAGTCTGACTGGAACTGTGACTTCTGCGACTTCACAACAACAAGTGCAACAGTGCGCAAGATCCTGGAGGTTATACAGAGGGAGATCTCCAGGGCAGAGCAGAGCGAGCCAGGGCCCGCGGAGATAGAGCAGAGGGAACAGGCGGCGCAATGGGTAACTCTCCCTGCTGTCACGAGGCTGATCACCTCAACTGTATCACCACAAATGTTCACACGAGTTCAAGCCAGAGCAGAGCTCCACATTTCTCTGGTCAATGTCACATCCCAGGTCTTCTTTGTCAATGTCATTTATGTTTTATTTATGCTACTGCAAAGAATTGTTACAAATATTAACCTCAAGAGCTCATAAATGTATATGTGTGCCTCGGATAAACCCTTGTAAATTCAAAGATTTTTTCATTAAAACAAATCGTTTCAGTATAAATAGATTTCAAATGATTCAGTTCCAATCCCATTTTCATTTTTACTAAAGGAACTCGTCATCTAGAAAACATGCAAATCAAGGGCAAATATTTTTTTTTGTAAAATAAGATATTTCTACAAAAAAGGGTCTCAAAAAGTCATTGAATCCAAGGGGGAAGGGAAGTAGAATTTCAATACTGAATAAGGGACATATGAAGTTAGCATGGGTTTCTTAGATAAATGCACCTTTTTCCTATTTTCTACGAGAGAAAACACAACAAATGTGTGAAACTTCTGTAGTGTAGAACTTTTTCATCAGCACTGCGTTATAATCCCACACTTACAATCAAACACTTACTATGAGAACTTCAGAAGTTACTCGGAATAAAAGACTTAATCCATGATTTCTCAAATCAGTGAATCAGCTTTTATTCAGCTTTACCTTTAGGATGGCAATTTGCTAGTCCCAAAAATTGCTAATATTAATATTTATGTATTGATATTTTTAAATAAAATATTGTCACTTTTGAAGTATCGATATTTGTTACCCTATCTCAGTTTTTGTTTTGCAATAAGCTGAATGTCCGCTGTTGCAGTACCGCACTGTGCTACACCAGAAGCACTCCCTGCTGACCTGCCTGCGCTACAGCCTCTCCCAGATGTACGGCCGCGTGGAGGGCTACGTGCTGGAGGAGCTCTCCATCGCTCTGCTCAAGAGGAAGGCCAACATGTGCCGCCAGATCCTGGAGGTGCTGGACGTCATCTCCCCCGGACAAACAAGGATGCGAGGTGCACAAGTTTAATCAATTATGACACAATGTACGAGAATGTCGTTACACAATGGCATATTGTTACCAACATTGATGTATGGAAGTGAAGCATGGACTACCAATGACAGTGAAATGAGTAAGGTGTGTACAGTGGAAATAAAACACTTGAGGAGTATGACAGGAAAAACTCTAAGAGATAGAGTTTAGAATGAATGGGTGAAAGGCAAATGCAAGTTTAAAGAGCATGTGAAAGCAAAGGTACAAAATAATGTGATGAGATGTATTGGACATGTAGAAAAAATGGATGATGATAAACTTACAATGTTAATTCCTTCTTAAAAAAGTAAAACTTTTTATTGAAAACACTGTTTTTTCCACTTGTTTATTTTATTTACAAAATTGAAATAATTTCAATACATGATCAATATACGTATGACCGAAAACATTTGTAAATATATGAAAAAATAAATGAATGGAAAAAACTATGTTTTCAATAAAAAGTATTACTTTTTTAAAGTATTATTAAGAAGGAATTAACAATGAATTTTCACAGTGTTAATACAAAAACCATAAAAAATATAACTTACAATGTGTACATACAGAGGAAATGTGAAAGGGAAAAGAGGAAATGGAAGACCGAAAAAAGTATGGATGGATCGATTGGTGATATGGCTGATCAGTTGTGAAAGAATAGGATATACAAAGTGAATGTAAGAGAAGGAAATGTTTGAAAAAAGTGATGGACATGAATGAGGTGTGCAAGGATAGGAAAAAATGGAGGCAAATCTGCAGAGGCTCTGGCCACTCCTAGCCAAATGATAGACTTGGTTACAGCCAACTTGGCCACGCAACAGTTCATCCAGACGACTATTCTCCCATGGATAATTCGGTCAAGGACAACTTGGTCATAAATAAGTTGATCTGTGACCAAGTTGTATAACAGACTAATTTATTTTAAATTACAAATGCCGTTTTTGTGTGTGTCACACCTCAAGGGCCCTCTCAGATCATGGATAAGACTTTCTAAAAAGGTCTCCCCCAACAGAGTTTTCAATTATTATATTAATCCATCTTTCCAGGGATTACCTTGTACGAGCTGCACGCCCCTCTGATGATTCTTGCAAGAATTGAGTACAAGGAAGGAGCAATCACCTTCAAGGCTTACAATGAGAAGATGTCGGAAATTGCGGAGATGCTGCACGAGGCAGCAGAAATACTGTCCAGAGAAGACGAGAACAGCGAGAAGGGAGTCATAGGCAGGGCCGCCATGGAGAGCTACAAGAACTTGCTCACCACCCTGTGAACTATCTGCTTCTTCTTTGAATCCCTGACAGATCCAGTAAATACAGTAATCAATGACCGCTACATTTATCTTTTGAGAAGGTATGCATTTAGTTGTATTATAAACCTAATTGAACAAATAAAGATATGAACAAGAAAATATAATTTTTCATTGAACCTCGCAGTGTGACAGACATGAAACTTCAATAACATCATCATTGTAGAGGGCTCTTGAGGTGTGATTCACACAAAAACAGGGTTCACCAAATGATCCGTAGTCTAGTGGTTAACACTTCTGACTCGTAAATGGAAGGTGGTGGGTTCGAATCCCTGCGGAGCACAAAAAATATATCATTTATATTTTCAAATTTGCTCTTCACTGGGTTGAAAAATTCATAAACCTTTACCAAAGACCGGTCATCAAAAGGTCCATCCAGCCTTACAGCAACTTGGTCTTGCTTGAGAATTGTCGCTTTCTACAGCGACGAACAAGCTCGCAGAGGGCTCTTGAGGTGTGATACACACAAAAACCGCACTCACCAATTAAATCATCCTTTTTTTAGTATTATTTTCATTGTTTCCTTTTTTGAATACTCATCATCCCCCGAGAACCCAAATCGGCCCTTTGAGAGTGATCGCCCCAGGTTGGGAACCACTGAAAACGGTTTTTTCATATTATCTCAAAAACTGTTCATATTACCTAAAATATTATCCATAGACATTCTAGACATTGTACAATCTATAATTATGAAGAATTTTTTTTTTCCAAAATATGAAACAACAAAATGTGAAAAAAAATAGTTTTTTAATTTTTTTTTATGGCGTCATTTTTTAAGTTATAAAAAAATCTTGACTTTACAATTTAGGTAAAAAATCAGTTAACATGCGTGATTTTTTTCCATTAATGTCACTTATTTACTAAGGCCATAAAGTATAAGAAACATAGCGTCAGCGACGTTACCATGTTGAAAGCACCGGTTCCCATAGATCACCGAAGTTAAGCAACATTGGGCGCGGATAGTACTTGGATGGGTGACCGCTCAGGTACACCGCGTGTCGTTGGCATCTTGGACCGGTCCGTAGTCCAGTGGCAACACTTCGGACTCGTAAATGGAAGGTTGTGGATTCGGATCTCAGCGGAGCACAAAAATATACCATTTATATTTCGAATGCGCTCTTCGCTGAGTTGAAAAATTCATAAAACTTTACCAAAGACCGGTCACTGAAAGGTCCGTCCAACCTTACAACAACTGGGTCTTGCTTGAGAATCGGCGCTTTCTACAGCGACGACCAAGCTCGCAGAGGGCTCTTGAGGTGTGAAACACACAAAAACAGCGCTCACCAAATAAATCATCCTAATATTATTATTATTAAAAAAAACAGACATTTTTTTGTAACCAGCCTCTTAAATTTTAAAATCTCAGCTAACAGCTAGCTAACTTCAGTTTGAACTATCAAAAGTGAAGTTTTATAAGATGGTGGTTAGTTCCGGTTTTCATTACGTAGGGAATAGATGATGTGTTGTGTTTTCAATTTCCGTATAACTTGATACTTGGAATGTTTCAAATCACAAGTATAAAAAGCATGACTGTAAAAAAATTAAGGGCATGTTGTTTATCAGTTAAAATGCAAATCCATAAATTATATTTCGTAAACTTTATTATAATTTCATTATATACAAAGCATAATCTAGTTCTAGAACTGCACATGTTTGATTGTTGACTTGGTCTTGCTGGGAGCTGCAGCAGGCTTCTCAATGTCCTCTACATTGTCATCCGCCAGGGTCTCCAGCCTCATACTCTCATCTTCACGCTTCTGCACAATCTGTAACAATACAACAAATGGTCAGATTTTTTCCATGTGCCGAACAAGTTCCCTTGTTACATTGCACCCTCGCAGTCAATAACAAGATGGAAGGAAATCTTTAATTAGATCTTTCAAAGTTTACATTTATTTGAAATTATGTCCAGGTTAGCGGAGTTTATTAGAGTTATACCCGAGTTAAAGCATGTTGTGCCATGACATCAGTATGGGAGAGAGGCACATAAAACAGATCATGCCATCTCCCACCACCGTAGCTATCCAGCACAGATAGCTGAAAACTCTCCAACAGGGTTGGACTGTCAACAAGGTCGTTAACAATATTGTGACAAAGCATCATAACGGAACTGTTGGGCCTGGAGCTAGTTTCCTGAAGTAACTCCCCGTGGTGAATGAGTTAAGGATAATTTCTATGTTTTCTTATGAGGAGAAGCCTCGGGTTTCTTTTCTTTTTCAAATCAATATACTTCCGCTGAAACGGAGTCCTGACCTTGACAGCGTACTCTAATTTAGAATGTACAACACAGTTGAAGACATCCACCATGGCTCTCTACGAATCAAAATTATTACTAATTTTATCACGAAACCCTGTAACTGGTAGTATTTGGTCGTGAATTGCATTATAATATGTTCGGTAAATTTCAGACCAGGATTAAAACTATGCCCAAGTCCTTAAATGAGAAGATACAAATCAGTATCAATCCATCAATACTGATTATGGGACAAGGGGATCTTGTGAATGACATGACAGAACACTTGCTAATATTAAAGCTCAATCCATTATTATTGGACCACATCAACAGAGAGTTCAAATCCATCTGTAAGTTTACAGTCTTGAAAATCTTTCTGTATAATTTTTCATGTCATCAGTGGTAGAGAACAATTTTCAGCTCATCTACAATGTCGTTAATGAACACAGTGAAGGCTAGGGGGCTTAAATTAGAGCCTTGAGGAACTCCTGGAGTTGGAAAAGCAATTAGGCATCATTTAACTAGGTGGGAGATAAGTGAGTGAGCTTGGTACCTTGGGGCAATCTTTCTTGAGATGCGTGACGTCCCCGCACTCTCTGCAGCCTCCGCCCTTGGGGTACAGGCCCCGAGGATTGTCCGGGCACTGCCGGGATATGTGGCCCTGGAAGTAGGAAGATAATGTAATTATTGACCATTTTGATCCAGATTTCCCGAAACCAAATTTTCTGAAGAAAAGTATTTTTCTGGCTATCATGAGTAGAAAGTAACAGTTCCTGACTATATTGATCATAAGACTGTAAGAAGCCTCACGGGAAACATTTTGGTAAAACAAGTTAAAAGATACATTCAATGGGTCATTAGTCAAGTATTGTTCAACAAACGTGTGGTGAACTCACCTGTTCCTTACAGATGAAACACTGAGCAAACTTGTACTCCTGGTTTCTGACAACTTTACACGCAAAGTGTGTGTGCTCTGTAGAGCCACACTTGAAGCACAGCCCTGTAGAGGGGAGCCCCTTCACCGCACCCTCCTTGTTCAGCTCGGGGCATTCAGACAGGTTGTGGCCACCTCTCCTGCAGTGGAAGCACAGCTTTTTCTTCATCCTGGCCAGCGCCTTTTCCGCCTTCCTTCTCTCTAACTTCATAGTCCTTTCTACTTCACTCCTCGGGATGCCTTTTGATATGAGACTTTTCCTCAGTTGAACTAATCTCTCCGCTTCCTTTGCCAGAATGGGGAACCCATCGTAAGACGACACTTCAAGCTCCTCCCCGTTTACAATAATGGTTGTCTTCTCAGTCACTACGGGTTTGCGGCGTGCATGCTCTTTCTTTGCAGGTTTTTTAAAATCATTTTTTGATTTTGTCACCTCTGGGATAACTTTCTCAGATGTATTTACATTTTCCTCTGTTTTATTTCCATTTTTCTTGTCTTTCTTTCTTTTATTCTTCTTCTTCTTCTTTTTATCGGGCTGACCAACTTGTTCTTTAGTTATTTGCTCTTCATCATGGTTTTGTTCTAAAGATGTCGTCTGCTTTTCCTTCTTCACTTTAGGTTCAGCTTCAGTTGTGATCTCAGTATCTGATTTCCTTTTGCGTTTAAGTTTTTTGGTTGGCGCAGGGACATGTTCAGGTTCCTCTACAGGTTTGAGCTCTTCTTCACCAGCTGAGAGTTTCTTGTTCCGCTTTTTGGCTGACTTGGGTTTGTCGCACAGTTTCTCTAGCTGTGAGGTCAGTAGAGCATACTGCTTGTTGGTGTCTTCATCAGAATACTCCTCACACCATTTGGTAAGCTCCGGATCGTCAGCATTAAACTGGCTCTCATCTTCTGACTTCTTGGATTTGCTGACCTTCTTCTCTTCAGGAGTGTTTGCCGTGAGCTTGGTTGTGTCTTTGTTTCTCTTTTCCTTTTTTTTTGAGTTCTTGGATTTCTTGGCGGGGTCAGACTCATTTGCTGGCTCATCAAACTCACACCACGTCTTCACAACACTCTTCTCCTTTTCTTCTTTTAAGAAGTTTTCATAGTTTTCTTTTCTTTTCGCTTCAAACTGAAACAAAAATGAAAAGTAATGCTTGATAACTACAGCATAAGACATAAAACCATTTCAACCAGACAAGAATCTTAACAAGAGCTTCCAAAGGCTCAGATAATTTTTTTGATGTTATTGAATGCTCAAACCTATTAAGAGATAAGTAAGTTGCATTCAAGGCTCATGTTTAATGCATCCCCACAAGCAGGTAAGTTCGCGGATACACATGCAACATTCTGCATGTGTAGGTACATACAAAATAAATCAAACCTCACATGAAAAGAATCCTTGCAACTCCTGGGACCTTTCCCTAAAGCCGGGGTAGCATTGACAAAAATGAACCAAGAGTTAACAGCAAGGGGGGTCAGTCTCCTACCAACCTATTAGTCAAGGAACGGTATCTAATCTAATCTAAGTTGCAAAGATATGTTACATTGGAGATTCACATTACATGCATTCTCACAACCAGACACTTACAAATTCGCGCTTGCACATGCCTCATGTGAACCTACCTACAACATAAAAACCAAATCTCAAATGGACATACACCCTGCAACTCTTGCCGTCCTTCCCTGAAACAGGGGTGACATTGGCAAAGTGAACCATTTTTACAGCATGGGTGGTCAGCCGCATACCAACCTATAAGTCAAGGAACATACACGACAATTTTCATTTTTTAAATCAATAAATAATAATATATATGGACATCAAAAACTAAAACATAAAACAAATTTCACTTTAATAAACCCTAACCGCCAACATTACAGATCAACCGCCATGGTATGGATGTATCTAATCTAAGTTACACAGATATGTAACATAGGGGATTCTCATTATATGCATTCTCACAAGCAGACACGTATAAGTTCGCGCTTGCACATGCCGCATGTGAATCTACAACATAAAAATGAACATACACCCTGCAATCCTGCCGACCTTCTTGAAAAAGGAGTGACATTGGCTAAGTGAAACATTTTCAACAGCATGGGTGGTCAGCCGCATACCAACCTATAAGTTAAGGAACATAGTCAATAAATTACAATTTTACATTTAACAAATAATTCATACATATACCAGAAACAAATACAAAATTCAAGTGTTTAAATCTATCAGTTGTCTAAATCTATTTTACAGAGTAAGTTTAGCTTTGTTGCAACTTGTAAGTTAAGCACATGTAATGAGTAAGGCCCAGCAAGTCCCCCTACCTCTGCCTTCTCCTTGGCATCGCTGGGCTGGCTTTGCTTCTGCTTGAGCTGCTGCGCCATGACCTCCCAGGGAGTCGCTTGCTCTGGTATCCTCTCATTGGAGGACTTGGAGCCCTTGCTGCGAGCAAACCTCGTCATCCTGGCGACAGGCACAGCTGCAACACCATACAACACAAACTGATACTTATATATAAGAGTGGTCCGTAATCTAGAGGTTAACACTTCTGACTTGTAAATGGAAGGTTGTGGGTTCGAATCCCGGCGGAGCACAAAAAAAATACCATTTATATTTTCAAATTTGCTCTTCGCTGGGTTGAAAAATTCATAAACCTTTACCAAAGCGGCATGTTTTAGCGCGAAATTATACATATCTGCTTGTGGGAATGCAATTAATATAAATCTTAAATGATATATATCTTTGCAGCTTAGATTAGATTAGATTAGAAAGACCAGTCATCAAAAGGACCATCCAGCCTTACAGCAACTGGATCTTGCTTGAGAATTGGCGCTATATAGCGACGACCAAGCTTGTAAAAATTCCAGTCAATAGCTCAGTTGGTAGAATGCTTGCATTCCATGCCGAAAGTAAGGGTTCGATACAGACCGAGGGTGTCAGAAATGATTTCGCGTTTCGGTATCAATTTCAAACCTAAAATAAATACCGGCAAGGTGCACTTAATCTTTACAATAAATGAGAACCAGCCCCCCCCCCCCCCCCCCCCCGAGAGCTGGGAAACCCCCACTTCAGAAAGTGGTTGGTGTGAGGTCGGCCCCCTTACCCGTAAAAATAAATAAGTGGACCTGAATCCAGGTCCAGGCAAGAAGTTACACTATATGTGTAGCTTAGTGGTGATTGCGATACATTAACTACAAATATAAGCTCACTGGCGTGTGGGTATATGGAGCCTTCCATGAATGAAGAAGAAAACATCAACAATAAATATATTATGTGTTTCTCCCAGTCACATTTCACAGAATGCCACTGCTTAAGCCGATAGAATAAAACAAAGGGAATAGGAGTGGCTTTTCCTATACATTATCACATAATTTAACCTTAAATTATACATATTCTCAAAGTAAGTTTACCTTAAGTTTAGAAGATGACAGAGATGTTAATTGAGATTTATATATATTTTAACGGAAACACGTTTAGTACTGGATGTATATTTTTATGCCAACAAACCCGTGCTCAATATCAAATTCCTCTCGGAGCAACTGTCAAACTGTCAAGCACATGTCAACTGTCAAAACTGAGCATAGAGAATTCAGATCATAGACAAGTGACAAGCTGTTGCATAAATGATGCGGATCACAGAGATGCGGATCAAAAGTTTGCGTCCGTCCGCTCTCTGTTTCGTTCCAGTTTCCACGACAAAGAAGAAAAAGTTCTCAAATTGACATTAAAAATCTACGCTTTGTCAAATTTACAATACTTTTATTTTATGACAATAATGAAGTTATTTCGCTAAAAAGATTGCAATAATAAATATCGCAATATATTAAAGAGTAAGATAATAATAATTTCATTAACTTTTGTATTGTACATTGTTTATATCTCAAGTCAAACACAACAAGCCGTGTGCCTTAACCCCCACAGAATATTAGACCTTTATCTCAATTTATTTATCATTGCCGTTGCTGTAACTGTAACGCAGTCGCCTTTTTATTAAGGGTGGCCAGAACCTCTGCGGATTCTCCTCCACGGAATCCTATCTTTACGTACTTCTATTAGTTTATTCATATCCATCACTTTTTTCATACATTTCCTTCTTTCACATTCAGTCTGTAGGTATATCCCAAATATACACAGTCTCACTAATTTGATACATGCTTCACTTCCATACATTAGTGTCGGTATCAATATAAAATTGTGTACCACCATTTTCACGTCTCTCAAATCACTCTCTTTCCCTTTTACTTTACGTACTCTTTTTTACAATTCTCTTGTAATTTTTCCATTCGTATCATTCAACATTATCCTTTACTCTTCTACCTCTTTGTTTCGATCAAAAATTATAACTTTTATCTTACTTGTAACCTTAAGCTTACTCCCACATCATCCTTTATTTAAAAGCTAGGCACGTGGCTGACCACCCATACTGGATTTTTTTGAATATCACCCCTGATTCAGGGAAGATCGGATAGAGCTTTAGGGCTTATGTTCATTTGAGATTTGGGTTTTTATATTCTAAGTTCACATATGGCATGTGTAAACTCAAACTTACATATATACTTGTCTGCTTGCATTTACTGTGAATTCTGAATGTACTATTTCTTTGTAAATTACATTATATCGCTACCTTAAAGGCAAAACTGAATAAGTGCCAATTCGCTGCATTGAGAAATTGTGGATCTAATCTAATCTAATCTAATCTAAGTTGCAAAGATATGTTACATTGGAGATTCACATTACATGCATTCCCACAACCAAGACACGTACAAGTTCGCACTTGCACGTGCCTCATGTGAGCCTACAACATAAAAACCAATCTCAAATGGACATACACCCTGCAACTCTTGCCGTCCTTCCCTGTAACAGGGGTGACATTGGCAAAGTGAACCATTTTTACAGCATGGGTGGTCAGCCGCATACCAACCTATAAGTCAAGGAAAAACATTTTAAGTAGTGCCTGTAACTTCTCATAGTAAATTTATTTATTTATTATGATAAAGTGCTCATGAAGAACTTCTAATTTACAGGTTTTTTTTTTTTGCTTCAAAAATGGATTTGTGGAAAGGAATGCAATCCACCAACCTATTTTGCCTGGCCAGTTGTCTTCATGCAAAAGCAGAGGTTTGTGTGCATGCAACGGCATCTGTTGAACCAGGGTCGAAGTTGTGGTCAAGTGGGCTAGACGCAAGATTCGAACCTACGTTATCCGGTTCCAAATACCGCGCCTCTACCCCTCGGCCATATCACCGATATTATTATATTGTTTTGTAAATATTAGATTCATATAGGTGTACATCGTAGGTAGCAATAATTATTATAGGCTTAAGAAATCTAGAAATGAAATAATCCCTTTGTACTCTCGAAGCTGGTAGAGCGTTCGAGAGTGTGCTGGCAAATTGGTCCCTAGAGACTTCGGTCTCTGGGGTATATAAGGAGCAAATTTGGATTCAGGAGAGCAGATAGATATTCGCCTTTGATCGAAGAACAAGTGTGAGGTGCTGAACTGAGGAATAAATTTAAGTTGCTAAAAGTGTTAAAATAAATATAAAATTGTCAAATAAATTAAGTGTAAATAAATATCCAAAAAGAAGACCTGTTTTTTTTTTGTTTAAAGTCTATCCGAACCCACAAACACTACAATATTGTAGAAAACAGGAAGCAAGGTGCATTTATCTGAGAAACCCATGTTAACTTCATATTATTGGTGGGTGCTTCACTCAGGGAGAAATGATTTCCTTTATTTTTAAAATTACATCATATTCTGTTTTGAGAGCAGTATTTTTTTCTTGTAATTAGTTACTTGTAATTAACATCTTGTAATTCTTTCCAACTTCCTAAGCTTGATATCCGTGGCAACATATAATTGGCCATGTTTTTTGTAATTGCTATTATTTATTTCTTATGTAACGCTGTTTGTTGTCCTACTAAAATAAAATAAAATAAAATAAAATAGAAATATAAATATTATGTTACTTATTCAGTTTTACCTTTAAGGTATTGGTATATCTATTACATTTTAATTCTTGCTGTGTTTCTTGTATTTGTAACTTGTTATCTGTGTATGCTTGCAGATTATGAGGAATATTTGAGTAATACCCGGGCCGCACATAAGCCAAGATGAGTTCGGCGTTGGTGCAGCAGTTTGTCTCTGGGCTGAAGTCTCGCAGCGCGGAGGTGCGCAGCAAGACGGCCCGCGAGCTGTACCTCTATGTGAAGACAGAGCTGCGCGAGGTGCCTCACGAGGAGGTCACGCAGTTCCTGGATGACTTCAACCATCACATCTTCGAGATGGTCTCCGGCAACGATGTCAACGAGAAGAAGGGCGGAGTGCTCGCCATAGGTGAGATCTTGTTTGGCTTATCTACCATTTGATTTGAAGATGTTCTATCGATGAAATTGTCTTAAGAATCACATTATACACAATCTAAGAATCACATTCTACACAAAGCACTCAGGTCTTGTCTTGTCTTGTCTTGTATCCTGCCGCCATTCCTCTAGGGGTGGCCAGTACCTCCACATAAGTGCCTCCACTTGACTCTGTCCCTGCATACTTCTTTCATCTCATCTAATTTCATCACTCTTTTCATGCATGCTCTTCTCTTGTTTCCACTCTGTAAATTCCATTCATTCGCAATCTCACTTATCTGATCAATCCATTCTTTTCTAGGTCTTCCCCTTCCACGCTTACCTATTACATTCCCTTTATACACTCTTTTTGTCAGTCGGTCTTCATTCATCCTTTCAATATGTCCAAACCATCGCATCACACTTCTTTGAACTTTCACTTTCACGCTTTCTTTTACTCCGCATTCATTCAGAACCCATTCGTTTCTCACTCTATCTTTCAGTGTTTTTCCTGTCATACTTCTTAAATGAGCCATGAGGTGGCGATCTGTTAACTGGATGTGTGGATGATGATGGTCTCAGAATATTTGAAATTTGGGGAATATTTGGGATGTCATCGTGCCAGGCTAAAAACAGTACTAAAGTGTACCGTACTGCATTTAGTATTTCCGTTTAAGTGTATGGGCTGGTAGTGCTGTGGACTAGAAAGAATCCTAATTATCAGGAATACATTTTTTATTTGTTTAGGTTACATCACATAGCCGAGGGATATTTTGTTTAGGTTACATCACATAGCCGAGGGATATTTTGTTTAGGTTACATCACATAGCCGAGGGATATTTTGAATAATCATAATATTTATTCCAGGCTAGTCAACTAGCGGGTGAAAAATGTGACCAACCGTACAAAATATACAATTTAAAAACAGAAGGAAACAATGCATAACAATGTTTAAGAAAATAAGATACAGAGAAAAAAAATACATGTAGGAATGTTCAAGTCCACTGCAACATCTTTGGAGCAATGTGTCATTGTGCTTACATTTCAGTTTGCTTGATCAGCGGGGACTGCGACACAACCAAGACCCGCATCTCCCGCTTTGCCAACTACCTGCGCAACCTGTTTCCCTCGTCGGACGTGGGCGTGATGGAGCTGGCCGCCAAGACCGTGGGTCGCCTGGCCGCCATCTCGGGGGCGAAGCGGGCCGAGTATGTGGACTTCGAGGTGAAGCGCGCCTTCGAGTGGCTGTCCATGGAGCGCCACGAGGGCAAGCGCCACTCTGCCGTGCTCATCCTGCGGGAGCTGGCGGTGGCCATGCCCACGTACTTTCACCAGCAGGTGTCGGGGTTCTTCGAGCACATCTTCATTGCCATGCGGGATCCCAAGGCGCTGATCCGTGAGGCCGGCAGCAAGGCGCTGCAGGCCGGTCTGGTGGTGACGGCGCAGAGGGAGAGCGCACGCCAGACACACAAGCCACACTGGTACACCAAGTGCTACGAGGAGGTGCTTATCTCGTTTCTATCTACAATATATATTTATGTTCTGTCCATTATATTTAAAGAATTGGTCACCAGGGTCAAAGTTATGGTCAAGTTGGCCAGATGCAGATTCGAACCAACGTTATTCTATTCCAAATATGCTAGTCGAACATGCGCCTCTACCCCCTCGGCCATAACACTGACATTAGATATATTGACAGCTGGCAAGCTTTTCACATTCAATTTTCATTTATATTTACTGACAAGCATTTTACATTATTTAACATAAAATTGAAAGGTGTGCCGCTTCCTGGAGGCCCAGCCCGAGAAGGGCGTCACCCGGGAGGACCGCATCCACGGCGGCCTGCTCATCCTCAACGAGCTGCTGCGCTGCTCGCAGGCGAGCTGGGAGCGCACCTACACCGCCCTCATGCAGACCCTGGACAGCCACCAGGAGGCCAGCCTGACTGAGGACATCATCTCCATGATGCCGCGCCTGCGCAGCCCGCTCAGCTCCCGGGGGAACTACATGGACCTCACGCCCATCACCAACCCGCAGCCCAGCACCGTGTACGAGTCGGCCGTCTGCAGGCAGCTGCTCATCGAAAAATATGATACTATCTGTTCAGGTTAGACAAATATCAATTTTCACACAATAGGGTAATTTCACTTTTTTTTTCTTTCACAAAATGAGTCTAGGTACTTAAAATGCATCTGCGTTTTGAAAAAATAAAAGTAAGTATCATTGTAGGATTTTTTTGTTGCTTGTAATTTAAATGATTCATAGAAACAATCTCTTAGATGGTTTTTAATTGTAATTTTATTCTTCCTGGTAGTTTAGGGAAATGAAAGAGGCCAGAGCACACAAACCACTCGTATTTATAACCACCTTTGGCCTAACAAATAAATAAAAAAATACAACTTATAATTGCTATACACACATCAAAGATGGCATATTGTTTGTACACACCAGAATTTATCCTAACATACAACCGAGCGGTGTACACGTTCAAATGTAGGTATTGAACATAATTATAAATCAATAAATAAATAATCATGTCAAATTTTGCCTTTATCAAAAAATTATACAAGCATGGTTTTTAAATTGCAGCTCTTTAAAATTTGCACATTTTTTATTTCCGTTTTCTATTACTTAAGCTTATGTGACTCAATTTCTCTGCATTTTTTGTTTGAGAATAACAAATGAATAAGTGAATTTTTCTAATTAAAGAATATATATGGTTGTGATCCTTGAAATGTACTCTACACAAACATAGTGTTATGAACTATGGATTTGTAGTTTGTGCCCCTAAGCACGCTGGTGTGTGCGAACAATCTGGGCGTGTTTTGAAAAATCTATTATAGAAGTATGTGGAATAATCTCAAACACGCAAGAATCATCTCTTTTGTACCTATATATACGAGCAAAGATTCTGCGGAGAGTCCATAAGCTAGAACGAGAAGAGTAGTGTGTAACCAATATTGTGCAAAATAAATCTTGTTAAATGAATAAATTGCAGTTTAATTAAAAGAACCCCAGTAAAATCATAACAATAGTATTTTCAACCGTATTCTCTCCACTGCAATTACCCTATTTTTAATGGACATATTGTGAGACCTGTAACTGAAGTGTTTGTTTTGATTTTCAGACATAATGGTGCAGAGACTCTCCCGCTCCCCAAATGTTCAGCAAATCCTGTTCATCATCATCCCTCGTCTCGCTGCTTTCAACAAAGAAGTGTTTGTTAGGAAGCATTTGAACTCCACCATCAATTATTTACTCTCTACTTTACGAGGAAGAGAAAAAGATAAGAACATGGCGTTCACAACAATAGGATTAATCGCCATTGCTGTGGAGAAGGAGATAAAGCCATATGTGCCCCGCATCATGGACGTGATCAAGGCAGCTCTTCCATCCAACGACACACCCAGCAAGAAGCGAGTGGGGATGGACCCCGCGGTCTTTGTGTGCATATCCCTTCTTGGAAATGCTGTCAATGAAGTGATTGCCCCGGATATCAAGTCTATTCTCCTTCCTATGCTTGCTACTGGCCTGAGCCCTGCCCTCACAATCTGCCTGAGAGAGCTAGCGCAGAACGTGCCTTCTGCAAAGAAGAGTATATCTGAGGGACTCCTCAAGATGCTGTCCCTGGTCTTGATGAACAAACCTCTCCTTCATCCTGGAATGCCCCGACATCAGGAACAAACTATAAGCTCTTTATCGGAAACTTATGATGTGGCCAGTATAGTGTTGGCCTTGAGGACGCTGGGAACATTCAACTTTGAGGGCTACAGCTTGCTGCAGTTTGTGAGGCGCTGCGCCAACTACTTCCTGCAAAGTGAACAGCAGGAGATTCGCCTGGAAGTTGTGAGGACTTGCAGTAGACTTCTGGCTCTGGCCATCCAGTCCCACCAGGCCGAGCAGTCGCACACGGTGACCAGCACGGTGGCCGATGTGCTGGGAAAGTTGCTGGTGGTGGGGATCACGGACACAGACTGTGACGTACGCTACTGGGTGCTGGCCACCCTTGATGACACTTTTGACTCGCATCTTGCGCAGATTGAGAATCTGAGTTCACTGTTCATCGCCATGAATGACGAAGTGCTGGAGATCCGAGAGCTGGCCATCTGCACTATAGGCCGGCTGAGCACGGTCAATCCAGCGTATGTGATGCCCAGCTTAAGGAAGACCCTTATACAGTTCCTGACAGAGCTGGAACACTCTGGGATGAGTCGAAACAAAGAGCAGTCTGCCCGCATGCTGGATCACTTGATAGTGAATGCTCCTCGCCTCATTCGTCCGTACATGGAACCTATATTAAACGTGCTAGTTCCCAAGTTAAAGGAACCTGACTCAAATCCTGGAGTGGTCCTGAGTGTATTACGGGCAATCGGAGACTTGGCTGAAGTCAATGGAGATGGGAATGGGCTGCACAAATGGATGCCAGAGCTGATGGCAATTTTATTGGAATTCCTAGCTGACGCCAGTGCTCCTGAGAAGCAGAGTGTTGCCCTCTGGGCATTTGGTCAGCTGGTGAGTGCCACAGGCCAAGTGGTGACACCTTATTCCCAGTTCCCCAACCTCATGGATGTCCTTATCAACTTCTTGAAAACTGAGCAACCTCCAGTTGTCCGTCGAGAAACTATTCGGGTGCTGGGTCTTTTGGGTGCGTTAGATCCTTACAAGCACAAAGTCACTCGAGGAATGATAGACGGGCAAGTGGACTCCAACCTGCTGTCGCTGTCAGACAATAAAAGTGATGAGAACACATTTGACATGAACACCAGCGAGATGTTGGTGAACATGTCGTCCTCCATGTTAGAAGAGTACTACCCTGCCATTGCAATCTCTACGCTGATGCGCATCATCCGTGACCCCACGCTCTCCCAGCACCACACCAGCGTGGTGCAGGCCGTGACCTTCATCTTCCAGTCCCTGGGCATCAAGTGTGTGCCCTACATCTCCCAGGTGATGCCCAGCTTGCTGTACGTTGTGAGGATGGCAGACAACACCTTCAGAGACTTTTTGTTCACTCAACTAGCCAAACTGATCGCAATTGTCAAACAACACATCAGGAATTATCTGGATAAAATATTTGATTTGATCAAAGAGTTTTGGACACCCAACAGTCCACTCCAGAGCACTCTGATACTTCTGGTTGAGCACATTGCCGTAGCTTTAGGAGCCGAGTTCAAGATATATCTGCCTCAGTTGATTCCTCAGATACTGCGGGTGCTGACACATGACTCCAGCCAAGAGAGAGCAGTCACTGTGAAGCTACTCCAAGCACTTCAGAAGTTTGGTGACAATCTAGATGATTACCTGCACTTGGTGCTGCCTCCGATTGTGAGACTCTTTGATTCCAATGATTGTCCCATAGCCGTGTGCAAAGTTGCGATGGAAACTGTTGACCGCTTGGCGGAGAATTTGGACTTCACTGATCTGACTTCAAGGATAATCCATCCGTTGGTACGCAGCTTGGAAACTTGTCCAGAACTTCGTCCCATAGCTATCGACACGCTGTGTGCTCTGGTGATACAACTGGGGCGGAAGTACAACCATTTCATTCCCCTGGTGCAGAAGGTGATCACGAAGCACAGGATCCCGTGCCAGAAGTATGAGGTGCTGGTCTCCAAGCTGCAGTCCAACACCACTCTCGCCATGGATGAGGACTTCCTGCTCACCAGGCATTGGTTCACCAGAAACAACAATCAAGAAGTTAGTACTGTTTTATTTTTAAGTTCATTTGAAGTAAAAAAAAACACCATCTATTTATTTTAAAAGCTTCACATGTATTTTTAACTCGGAATTTATTTTACAAACTTTCAATCAGAATACTCTTGAATATATAGCTGACTTGGGCGAACTATGGTTCTCTCAAGCAAAATGCTTCCTTTTATAGGCATATTTATATTGCCAGAAAGGTCTAATTTGCTTCCAAATGCATTAGTTTTATTACTATTTCTGCTTAGCAACTAATCATTTTCTACTTAGGTACTAATAACCATTTATGCTCACGTGTTTACTTTACTTGGTGGCAGAACAAATCACTAATGTGTAATATGTTTTCTTTCGCAGATAAGTCTAGTATCCAGTGATACCACTACCATCAAGAAGCTACAAGTGAATGCCAAAAACCTGCAGCGAGAGTGGACTGCTACCCGGAGAGTGTCCAAAGATGATTGGCTGGTTTGGCTGAGAAATCTTAGCATCGGTCTTCTGAAGGAATCGCAGAGCCCTGCCCTGAGGTTAGTTGCACATCACATTATGATCATGTAGCTCAGCTACCTGAAATTCATCAAGATAATCCATGTGTTTTTCTTTCCAGGTCTTGCCTAGCTTTGGCCCAGAACTACCCACAACTTTTGCGAGATTTGTTCAATGCGGCATTTGTCTCGTGTTGGACAGAACTGTCTGAAGAGACTCAACGGGAATTGGTGAAGGCGCTGGAGCAAGCGCTCATGGTTCCTGACATTCCTGAAATCACACAAACCATTCTCAACTTGGCAGAGTTCATGGAGCACTGTGACCGTGGCTCGCTGCCTATTGAGCCTCAGCTGCTAGGAGAGCGCGCCATGAATTGCCGAGCCTACGCCAAGGCCCTTCACTACAAGGAAGAAGAGTTCCGTCGGGGGATCGGGTCGGTGCTGGGCTCTCAGGCCGTGGAGGCACTCATCCTCATCAACAACAAGCTGCAGCAGCGCGAGGCGGCCGAGGGGCTTCTGGAGTACGTGATGGCCAGGAGAGCCACAGGGGACACCACACTGCAGGTGCAAGTGCGCTGGTATGAGAAGCTGCACAACTGGGAGAAAGCTCTGACGCTATACACTGAAGACCTGAAGCGGGAGCCTGATGACTCGGAGGCTCGGCTGGGGCAGATGCGCTGCCTGGAGGCCCTGGGGGAGTGGGGGGAGCTGCACTACACTGCGGGGGAGTACTGGGACACTCTGGAGGAGGAGAGCAGGGGGAGGGCGGGGAGACTTGCTGCAGCTGCCGCCTGGGGCCTGGAGGACTGGGAGTCCATGCACAGATACGTGCAGTGCATTCCCAGTGACTCCCAGGATGGAGCATTCTACAGGGCGGTGATTGCGGTTCACTCTGGGCAGTTCTCTTATGCGCAGCAACTGATCGAGCAGACCCGCGACTTGCTGGACACTGAGCTGACAGCCATGGCGGGAGAATCATACCAGCGAGCCTACGGAGCAATGGTTTGGGTGCAGATGCTAGCAGAACTGGAAGAAGTGGTTCAGTATAAACTTATTCCTGAGAGAAGAACGGCCATACGCTCCATGTGGTGGAAGCGCCTACAAGGGGGACAGCGGCTGGTGGAGGACTGGCAGCGCATTATTCGTGTTCGCCGTCTGGTCATCAGTCCCAGAGATGACATGCACACGTGGCTCAAGTACGCTTCTCTGTGCCGCAAGAGTGGCTCCCTCATGCTGTCCCACAAGACCTTGGTCATGCTGCTGGGCTGTGACCCTTCGGAGAGGCCTGACGCCCCGTTGCCCGTGCAACACCCGCAAGTCACCCTGGCCTACTGCAAGCACCTGTGGCAGGCCGGGCAGCGGGATCTGGCGCTCACGCAGCTGCAGCTGTTTGTCGACAGCATCCCCCTGGCCCCCACAGATGACATCGTTGAGAGACATCGCCTCATGGCCAGATGCTACCTGAAGCTGGGAGCCTGGAGAGAAGCTCTGGAAGGCATCACCGACACATCCATCCCCATGGTTCTGTCCTGCTACTCCTCCGCCACAGATCACGCCTCTGACTGGTACAAGGCCTGGCACTCGTGGGCTTACATGAACTTTGAAACTGTGCTATTTTATAAACATAAGAACAACGGGGACGGGACTGCCGGAGTTTCTGGCACCTCGAAGGACAGCACCAAAGTGAACAGTCACTACGTCTCCAAGTACACTGTTCCCGCTGTGGAAGGATTCTTCAAGTCTATCAACCTGTCTCACGGCAGCTCCCTGCAGGACACCCTCCGACTCCTGACGTTGTGGTTTGATTATGGACACTGGCCCGAAGTGCACGAAGCTATTGTTGAAGGCATTAAAACGATTGAGATCAACACCTGGCTGCAGGTGATTCCTCAGCTGATAGCTCGCATAGATACTCCCAGTCCCCTAGTGAGTCGCCTGATCCACACCCTGCTCATCGACATTGGCAAGTCCCACCCGCAGGCGCTGGTCTATCCTCTCACCGTGGCCTCCAAGTCTTCCTCAGTAGCTCGGAGGAATGCCGCCAACCAAATACTCAAATCCATGTGCACGCACTCTGCCACCCTAGTCAACCAGGCCTTGATGGCTTCCGAAGAACTGATCCGTGTTGCCATTCTGTGGCATGAGCAATGGCATGAAGGCCTGGAGGACGCATCGCGTCTGTACTTCGGGGAGAAGAACATCCGAGGAATGTTTGAAACATTGGAGCCTCTTCATGCAATGCTGGAGCGAGGACCACAAACTCTCAAGGAGACTTCCTTCAACCAGGCGTATGGGCGGGACCTCATGGAAGCACAAGAGTGGTGCAATCGCTTCAGGGTGAGTACACTGAGATCTCACATTAGATAGGGCTGTATGCAACATGGCTAGCTATCTGTAATAGGGATATTATGGATGTAGCTACGGACACGGATATAGCAATAATAATAAATGATACATATTATTTAGATTTTCGGCAGTTATATTGTGAAACTCCATTTTTAATAGATTTAAAAAAGTAAAATTTCCTTGTTATAGTTCACAGTGAGTTTATTTGTGAGTTGTGTTAGTTATAATAATAATAATAACAGGCTGATTTATTTTAAATTACACATGATAAGAGAGCGCCGTTTTTGTGTGTGTCACACCTCAAGGGCCCTAAATTTTATTATATATTATAGTTATATTTTACACCTCAGGATGGGATGCTCTGCGATCCCGAAACCGGTCGTGTACTAAATAAAATAAACTCACTGTGAACTATAACAAGGAAATTTTACTTTTTTAAATCTATTATAAATGATACAAATAATCCGCTACTTTCAGATACTTTTTGTTACAGATAGTAGATATTTAAGGGATGGGAAAAGGATAATACAAACAAAAACATTTATTTTTTGACATCATTTCTAGGCTATCAGTAGGATTTACAATCAGTCATACAAGTAATTCATAAATGTAGTTTTTTTTTTTTTTTTTTTTTTTTTTTTTTTTTTTGATTTTTGAAAGAGATGATGAAAGTATGAATTATGAATTTAAAATTAATGGAATGAATGTTGATGTCGTAAATGAGTTTGTATACCTGGGAAGTAAGTTTGAAAAAGATGGAAGAATGACCGGTGAATTTGAAAGAAGAGTAATGAAGGGCAGGTGTGTACTGGGTGCCACAGCTTGTATCGCCAAAAATCAAAATATATCTAAAAATGCTCGATTGGCGGTACGCAGTGGCATACTTTTACCCACCTTGATGTATGGAAGCGAGGCCTGGACGGTGAATGAAAGTGAAATTGGTAAAGTCCATACTGTTGAAATGGACTTTCTAAGAAGTATGATTGGGAAAAAACGGAGTGACAGGGTGAGGAATGATTTTGTAAGAGAAGAATGCGGTGCAAGAGAAAGTGTGAAAGTGAAGATTAAAAGAAGTTTGTTAAGATGGTTTGGGCATATGGAGAGAATGAATGAGGAAAGACTGACGAAGAAAGTACATGTTGGTAGAATAGATGGATGTCGTGGTAGAGGAAGACCGAGAAAGGTATGGATGGACCAAATATCCGAAATTGCGAATGAATGGAATATCCAGTCATAATAAAAGAAGAGCTTGTATGAAGAAGGTTATGACTCTGGAGGAAATGAAAGAAGTATGTAAGGATAGAAAGAAATGGCGATTGATCTGTGATGTTGGCGGCTAGGGTTTGTTAAAGTAAAATTGGTTTTATGATTTAGTTTTTTATGTCCATGTATATATTGTTATTTATTGATTTTAAAAATGTAATTTGCCATGTATGTTCCTTGACTTATAGGTTGTTATGCGGCTGACCACCCATACTGTAAAAAAATTGGTTCACTTTGCCAATGTCACCCCTGTTTCAGGGAAGGACGGCAAGAGTTGCAAGGCTTATGTTCATTTGAGATTGGGTTTTTATATTGTAGGTCCACATGCGGCATGTGTTAGCGCGAAATTATACATGTCTGCTTGTGGGAATGCATTTAATATAAATCTTAAATGATATATATCTTTGCAGCTTAGATTAGATTAGATTAGCTACTCACATAAAAATGCAAAAACAAAATCATAATAAATCAAATTAATAGGTATTATGTTTTATTTAAGTTGCAAAGATATATTAACATTTAAAGCTTACACTCCATGCACGCCCACAGGCAGATATGTGTAAGTTTTATATCAAAAAAAAATTATCAGTTTGGTTACAGATATGTTATTTTCTTATTATGGATATTGGATAGTTTTGGTTGCGGTTACGGATTTCCATAACATCCCTAATCTATGAGTGTGTCCCCAGGAGTCCAACAATGCGCGCGACCTGAACCAGGCGTGGGACCTGTACTACCACGTGTTCCGGCGCATCTCCCGCCAGCTGCCGCAGCTCACCTCGCTGGAGCTGCAGTATGTGAGCCCCAAGCTGCTGGCCTGCAGCAACCTGGAGCTGGCCGTGCCCGGCTCCTACAGGCCGGGCCAGGAGGTGGTGCGCATCGCCCACATCCAGAGCAACCTGCAGGTAAACCCACAACTACATACAGTGGACTCCACAAACATTTTAAAAGGCAGGATTTTCTTTTTAATCATTTCTTTCTGAGAAATGCTATTCACCAAGCCTTTTTGCCTGGCCAGAATCAAGTATTTACATCAATAAATAATTTATCTTTTTTTTTTCATGAATTATTTATTAATGACGTCTATTGAACCAGGGTTAACCCTTTAACTTCGGGTGACATGCAATTTTAATTGGGTTAAATACAAACTAATTAATTTTTATGATTATTAAACTTACCGACTTCAATTTGACTTATATTCAAGTTTTTTTAAGGAACCCTGTGCGGGAAACTCCTTAGATTTAAGAGACTATAGCGGTCTATGACACTTATTGTAGTGCCGCAGAAGTGTTGGTGATGTGGCAGTTGATTTCCTTATCAAGTTGCAGGGCCGTTAGCTACGCAGTGCTGTGGCAACTTCAAAATTTGACTGCTGTAATCATATCAGAATGAGTTTGTATCCATTGGCAGGAGGAACTCTATTTCTACTTGGTGTGGAAGTTTATTGCTATTTTTTATTCTGCAGGTCATCACGTCTAAGCAGCGTCCACGCAGACTTTGCATCCGTGGTTCCAACGGCAAGGACTACATGTTCCTGCTGAAGGGGCACGAGGACCTGCGACAGGACGAGCGCGTCATGCAGCTGTTCGGCCTGGCCAACACTCTTCTACAGAATGACCCTGACACCTTCCGCAGCAACCTCACCATACAGCGATACGCGGTGATTCCATTGAGCACCAACTCCGGCCTGATTGGCTGGGTTCCCCACTGCGACACCTTGCACTCCTTGATAAGAGACTACAGGGAGAGGAAGAAGTGCCTGCTGAACATTGAGCACAGGATCATGCTGAGGATGGCAGCGGACTACGATAGGCTCCTGCTCATGCAGAAGGTGGAAGTGTTTGAGCATGCGCTAGAACACACGGCAGGGGATGACCTAGCACGCTTGCTGTGGCTTAAGAGTCCTTCATCGGAGGTTTGGTTTGAGCGCCGAACCAACTACACGCGCTCCCTGGCCGTGATGTCCATGGTTGGCTACATTCTGGGACTCGGAGATCGGCATCCCTCTAATCTCATGCTGGACAGGGTGACCGGCAAAATTCTCCACATAGATTTCGGGGATTGCTTCGAAGTGGCCGTAACCCGTGACAAATTCCCCGAGAAGATCCCGTTCAGGCTGACAAGGATGCTGATCAATGCCATGGAGGTCACGGGGATCGAGGGGACTTACAGGCGCACGTGTGAGTCGGTGATGGCAGTGCTGCACAAGAACAAAGACAGCCTCATGGCCGTGTTGGAAGCGTTTGTTCATGATCCCTTGCTGAATTGGCGGTTGATGGATGCAGCACGGCGCTCTCGGGATGGCTCCTTAGGTGGAGGCGGGGCGGGAGGAGGAGGCTCCAGTGGTGACGCCGCGTCTCTGTCTGTGGCCGCTCCTTTACCCCGCCGCCTGCCCCCGCACACAGAAGGACAACCCGAGGCGCTCAACAAAAAGGCCCTGGCAATCATCACACGGGTCAGAGACAAGCTCACGGGGAAAGACTTCAACCCGGAGGAGCCGCTCACGGTTGCCCGACAAGTTGACTTGCTGATCCAGCAGGCCACCAGCAATGAGAACCTCTGCCAGTGCTACATCGGCTGGTGCCCCTTCTGGTGAACACTTCCACCTTATGAAGTCAATCAAAGAATACTGAAACACTACAATCAAATAGTTCTAAGCTTTGATACTGGAGAGTTGCTTTCTAGGATCTGTAGCCGTGGTCCGTAGGAGCTGGGGCTCTAGATGTTTTTCCCACGCCCGGTTCCCATGTTTCCATAGCCGGCCGTGCAAGCCTAAAACTCCTATTGCTAAGCTTTGTTTTGGCAACTGAGACAGCTGTGTATCAGCTCATGCATGTTCTCTACCATTAGTATAACTCATTGTGTTAACTCACCGCAGTTGCATAAATTGAAAATTTATATGAATACTATATCACTCACTAGGAGTGCCGTGGTATATTCCATACATTTTTTATTTATGCAATCAAGGTAAGATTTACGCAATGTCTTTTCGTTAGCTTGAAACAATCACTTTTGATGGGATGGGAAGTTATATTGATAGCTCGAAGGTAAAACTGAATACGTGACATATTAAGCTAACAATGCACCGTTTCTCCTATACTCTACGAGAGAAAACACTAAAGAAGTGTGAAAATCCTACAGGTTTAGAAGCTTCTCATGAGCACTTCCTTATAATTAGTTCACTTACTACTAGAAGTTACACCCAACAAAATATTTTATCCACTATTTCTCAAAACAGTGAATCAGTACTTATTCTATTTTTCCTTTAAGTTGGCGATATTGTGCTGTAACTGTGGCAGCGTGACATCAACTACAGTTTAAGTTAATATTAAGATTATTTACTTGGTGATCACTATCTAAAGGGTGTTTTTTTTAGAGGTATAGAACTTTGAAATGGAATAAAACAAGGATGAATTTTTAAAATTGACATGAAGTTGACTTTATTCGAAAGATAATCTTTTGGCATTATAATTTAAATATGATTTCTGGCATATGACCGCCACGGCTGGCTCGGACGTAATCTAATCTGGAGGTCCAATTTTCAATAACTTTTTCCAACATTTGTGGCCGTATATCGGCAATAACGCGGCGAATGTTGTCCTCCAAGTGGTCGATCGTTTCGGGCTTATCGGCGTAGACTACTTCACATATCCCCACAGAAAATAATCTAGCGGTGTTAAATCACACGATCTTGGAGGCCAATTCACGGGTCCGGAACGTGAAATTATGCGGTTACCAAACGTTTCCTTCAGTAAATCAATTGTGGCACGAGCTGTGTGACATGTTGCGGAACGAAAAAGTCAGTAGTCAGTCAACATACACTTGAGGATTATCTTCACTCCAAATACGGCAGTTTTGTTTATTGACGTAGCCATTCAACCAAAAGTGAGCTTCATCGCTAAACAAAATTCTCTTATGAAAATCGGGATCAACGGCAATCTTGTTTTGGACCCATTCACCGAATCTACGCCTTGCTAGGTGATTGTGTGGCTTCAATTGTTGCACGAGTTGTCTATTCATGTTGAAATGCCAAACTAAACCAAACACAAATCACTTCACAGCTGTCAAAATGGCCGCCAGTTAAAACAGTGTTGCCAACTTAAAGTTCTATACCTCAAAAAAACACCCTTTATATGCAAATCACACATCAAGAACTGTTTTCACTACCCTTTGTACTTTTTTTGGGCTCCACCGGGAATCAAACTCACAACATTCTGATTACAAGTCTGTAGCCTTAACCACTAGCCTACAAACTGGTTAGCTTAAACTAGTCCTCCTTGTTCATGGTCTCTGGTGTTGTGGCAGTCTTGTGTGCATGCAATGGCATCTGTTGAACCAGGGTCAAAGTTATGGTCATAGGGCCAAGCTTGATTCAAACCAGCGTTATTCTGTTCCAAATATGCTAGTCAAGAATAGCGACTTGACCTCCTCGGCCATAACACCGATAAAAACTTTCACCACATGTTCACTATTTGTTATCTCTTTAATTATTTACATGCCCGGTCGATAGCTCAGTTAGTAGAGCGCTTGCATATGCCGAGGGTTTGATTCCCACCGAGGGTGTCAGAAATGATTTCCTGTTTCGGTGACTTCTAACCCAAATTACAATACTGGCAAGGTTTACTCAGCCTTCACAAGTACCACTCAACAACTGAGCTATCGACTGGACACTTGCTAAAAATGTATTTGTATGAAAAAGCTTCATTTCTACCCGACAACAATACAACAAATTAATTTGTTGATACCAAAAGAAACACAAGTACCCCGACTATAAAGTCTAATAAAACATTACATAAACTCTCCTCGATCATGTAAATATAATAATGTATGGAATACACAACAGTGCACCATGTGAGTGATTTAGTTCTCATAATTTGTTTCTATTCACAGGATCGAGGGAGTTAATCTAAAGTTATAATCATACTTGGGGTAAATAATTGTAGCATTTATTGTATCATATGTAAAATATAATTATTTAATGTAGATTATTACTTGGTTAATAAATATGTACCAGATTTTTTAAATGATACCTACAGTTTTTCATTTTCTGTTCCTGATGTCAGCCAGCATATAGGCCAAAGTAGATAATACAGGATTAAAAATGCATTTGATTGCAAAAAGGCATGTGTTTGCCTTTTTACAGTGCACGCCCCTGATGACATTGTTTCTATATTGACTCGACACATTGAAATTGATGGGAAAATTTTGATGTTATTCGGCTGAGTTGCTGGGGAAAGACAAACAAATAATTGGTTGGTAAGGACTCTAGTCCTATATAAGTGTGACGTTTGCCCGCTAAGAAGAAAGTTTTAGAAAGAAAAATTTGAGTTGATTCCATTATATATTTATTGTTTGAAATAAATTGTACAATGATTTATTTGGTAAAGGCTATTTTTGGATCAATTACATCTCAAGAGTCCTCTGCGTGCTTGTTTGTTGTTAATCAGTGAAAATTGGAATACTGTGTCGAGTATTAGACGCTTTTTACACTAGATGTATTTGCCTGGATTGTCTAGATACGGTCTATGAATTACAGGACAGACTGTGTGAAAGTTTTCATACATCCCCATTCCTACTAGACTTTTCACCCGGTAATCCATAGACAAACCGTGCAGAATGCGTCTAGCCTGTAACAAGATTTTTGTATTTAAATATATATATTTAAAAACCATTTTGGCTATAACTTGAATGACAATGGCAACAGCTGTGCTAGTTTTATATGCATGACATGTTGCATATCAGGCTTGGCCAGGTAGACATCCATGTCTTCCCCGCCAAACTCTGAGAGCACCTCACGGCACACTCCGCAGGGCGCCGTGTATTCCTCCTGCAGGGCCACCACGGCTACGGCCTTCATCGTTCTCTGTCCGGCACTTACTGCCTTGCACACGGCTGTCCTCTCTGCGCAGATGCTCGGGGAGAACACACGGCTTTCTACGTTGCAGCCACCAAACACGGCACCTTTGTCTGTCAAAAGGGCCGCACCCACTGCGAACTGCGAGTAGGGGCAGTAGGCAAACTCTCTACTGGCTGCTGCTACCCTTACCAAGCCCTGGATGTCCTCAGCTGCAAACAAACAACTTTTTTATTCTGGATAATCTATATCATCTACTGAAGAGTTGCTTTCCGGGCTCTGTTGCTGTGGTCTGGAGCTTTCGGAGATTTTGCCCATGCGTCTTCTTCTGCGTGAATATAAAGTGATTTATTTATTTATTTAAATGGCACAGAATGCCTTTTACAAAAAGAAAAACAAATTGTATAAAATAAAATAAGCATAAAACAAATATTTAAAGTTAGATAAGTTTACATACAAATCAGCAAAAATTAAACAAAGAACAAAAATATATTGATGATACGGGAGAGCTGATTTTCAGGATCTGTTGCTATGGTCTATTGGAGCTGGAGCTTCAAAATATTTCGCTCATGTTTGTGATGAGCTTCTTAAGATAAATGTTCTTCAAATACGTCGTTTCAATTATTTCTTACTCTACTAATGATGTTATCAGGTTTACCACTCATACTGGAATTGGGTCGTCCGAGGAGTAGCCATACCACCCTCTTTAATTCAAATAGTTGGGGGCAATTGAGAGATGACAAGGGCCGGGCAGGAGACAGATGTCCTGGGTAGGAAATGTTAAGGAGTGAAGTGTGGAGAAGCTGTTTTGAACGACAGGCCATTATCGCCGAGGTGTTCACCCACATCAGGGGGACCTACCAGAGCACATAAAGAAGAAGGAACAGCCAGTAGCTCTACAAATGTGAATTCCTCAGCATATATCTCCATCTCGCTTTTCACACATGCTCTTACCCCCGTATTCACGATCAAAACTGGCACTTCCTTAAGGGCAAACCAGCGCTTAGATTGGGGAAATTCATTTCAAGAACAATACTTAAGGTAAAATTAGCGCTTAAGCGCTCCAAAAACTAGCACTCAGGTAAGTAAGGTCGACACGTATATTAACCAACGCTTAAGCGCTGTCAAAATATTCCGTCATATTTCATTGTTATCACATTTTTTGTTTGATTGTGAATTTACATGAAAAAATGAATTCTTACTATAAACATGATTTTTACAAGTGTATTAACATTGTTTTGACGAGTTCATTTACATTGCTTGACCATCAGAATTGGGTTTGTTCTCCGGTATGGTCTAGGACCATACTGCAATGACAGATGAACTGTCAAAATATTCCGCCGCATTTCATCAGCACATTTTTTGTTTGGTTGTGAATTATTTACATAAAATAATGAACTCTTTCGATACAGTTGACTTCAACGAGAATAATAACATTGTTTTGTTCAAAAATAGTGTCCCAAGAAAATATATCAGAGACTGTAAAGACCCATTTACGTATTACGAAGAGGAAGAATTTAGAAGACGTTTTTGATTGAAAAAATGCGTCGTTCTGTATACAGTTTTGCCGTTGCTCATTGAGGGTTGCAAAGCCAACGATTTCTTCGATCTGTTATTTTATCTTCTATTACAGGTTTTTCTTTAATCAGAACCACCAGCAGCTCCTTTTCCGCTGGAGAAAACAACATCTTTTTGGCGCTGAAATCGATCAAAACACTTTACATTGGATATTACATAAATGTATTTTTAAAAACTAATAGAAATTGTAAACAAACAAATTCGTTCTTACGGTTTACTTAAAGTAGTAATTGCGTTATACGTACTTATTTGTTGTCAAGTTTTATGCAAAGTTGATATGACATTGAAATTTGAAAGAGGCGGCAATGATAAGAGTGAAGTACGCCGAATATCGGTCGGAAGGTACTGACCAATTACAGAGCTGGGTTTTTTCGAGAGCCAATGACAAACCCGTACGTCTCCTGGGGGTTGGGCACTACGCTGATTACTGCTTGAGTGTTCTTTGTGAAACAAAACGCTCCAGAATGTCGACCCTTGAGTAAGTGTAGCGCTTGAGTAAGGCACTTAAATCAGTTTTGATCGTGAATACGGGGGTTATTATCATTATTTTCCTGCAGATTTCAGTCATCGTTTAAAAGGAGATGGAAGCTGTGGCTGGTGAATGTAAAGACTGATCATTGAGAGCTCTCCTCTCACATAGACTTCCACTGCACATTGCTTGGGTTAACACAATGGGCAGACCACTTGTGAAGATTCACAGAAGAGTCTTGGAGTACCTTTTTACCATATCCAGCTGCCATTCCGTTCCTCCTGCCAGCAGCTCCACAGATGACTCTCCAATTTATTCTGTCCTTGTACGCTTCCTTCATCACTTTCTTCTCTTTTCTTTCTTCATTTTCAGTTTCCAGTCACTTGCAATCTCGCTCACTTCATTAATTGGATGACCTTGACTCGGATGATAGCAAAACCATTGAAATGGTCTATGGTCGAAACAAAACAATTAAAATAGTCCCTGATTGAGAAAAGGTTAAGAACCATTAGGAAAACACAAATCATGGTTGAAGGGTTGTGTTTGCATCCCTGCTAATTAAACAGCAATTAGGTGTTATCATCACAATGAGTTATGGATAATTGCCCACTAAGTAATACACATAATGGAAGTGTAGATTAGTGTGTTTACAGAACATTAATGAGAGTTTACAGTGCATGGTTCACTTACTCAGCTTATTTATGGGAATTATTGTTTTGTTCTCCTGACAGTCTGCCATCATCATTAATGATTTGTGTTCCTGTATTGTCTTGCTGGATCTGTGTGTGCTAAATCATCCACCATCCATGCGTTCCAGAGATCCGGTATGGCCTCTCACTGACTCCTGCTGTAATTCTGGCAGACTGTCGCTGCCTCCTGCTGGTATTCTGGTAGAGTGTCTCTAGATACTGATGTGTATTCGGGAAGACTGTCAATAGATCCTGATGGTATTGTGAAAGACTGTCACTGACTCCTGCTGGTATTCTGGCAGAGTATCACAATATCTTGATGGTATTCTGGCAGACTATCACTGACTCCTGCTGGTATATTCTTGCAGAGTGTCCCAAGATCCTGCTGGTATTCTGGTAGAGTGTCTCTAGATACTGATGTGTATTCGGGAAGACTGTCACTGACTCCTGTTGGTATTCTGGCAGAGTATCACAATATCTTGATGGTATTCTGGCAGACTATCACTGACTCCTGCTGGTATATTCTTGCAGAGTGTCTCAAGATCCTGCTGGTATTCTGGCAGACTGTCACTGAATCCTGCTGGTATTCTGGCAGATTGCCTCTGACTTCTGCTGGTATTCTTGCAGACAAGATCCTAATGGTATTCTGGAAGGCTGTCACTGACTCCTGCTGGTATTCTGGCAGACTGTCACTGACTCCTTCCTGTATTCTAACTCTTTCACTGACTCCTGCTTGTGCTCTGACCATTGGCTCTGACAGACTGGCACACATTGTTTAACTTTATTAGATAATTTAATTAAATTACTGAGCACATAATCACGTGACATCACATGGGAGATCTTTTCGTACACAAGTAGGTACCGAGATCAAAACATTATAAATTATGTCATAAACACACCAGCACACACAGCACTTATCTACTTATATCAACAGTGCTGGCTCTTCCATCAGAGGTTAACCTACCTACGTAAAGAAGGGTCGCGCTCTAGTGGTTAACGCAACGGACTCGTGTTCAGAAGATAGTGAGTTCGATTCCCATCAGAGCACAAAAACAAACATTTTCAAAAATACCCTTCGAGGATTAAAAATGTACCTATCTATAATAATCTATCTTCATAAAAATCAAGTGATAAAGGTTCATCCAGCCTTACAACAACTTGACTAGGCTGGCATGAGGCTAACCACCTATAGTGAAAAAAAACCTTTTGCCCATGTCATCCTGTTTCAGAGGAAGTGAGTTGCAGCGTTGATGTTCATTTGAGGTTCGGGTCTTATTCATGTAAGTACCTACTTAAACACGTAGCATGTGTAAGCGAGAAATATATACCTACATGTTTGCTTGTGGTACATGGGTAATATCATGAATCGTACCTAAATGATAGGTAAGTACCGAATATTAAATAATCTAATCGATTATTAATTAGAAAGAAACGAAACAAGGGAACGATTAATACGTATAGTATTATAGTATACTTATCTATTGGAAAGATGAACCTACCGCTCGAAAGAAATATTTTTTGTAGATCACGGTGCTCTCCCACAAAGTAAAAGACTTTTGGAAATACTTGGGGGGGACTAATTAGAACTGAGTTGGTCTCCAGACTATATATTGTGAGGTCCTGCGCCTTATCTGCTTATATATAATATAAAGTAACTCTAGTAGGTATGGCCTTGTAATTAGGTCTATAAAGAAAGAGAGATGTGTCTGCTTTTATGATACTTAAATGCGTATTTATTTTAACCTCTAGCAGTTTATTTAAGAAAAAGGGCATTCAATTTTTCAGTTGGTTTATTTGGAATAATTATTTAGAGTAGAATATCAGTAGGTACTAGGGCTAGAGAGAGACTGAAAAATAAAAATAATCGAGGAAATAGCACTTATCCCAATCGGAAATATTTCACAACTATGGAAGATTTTTTGGCAAAGGGGGGGAAAATAAGTTTTTGAATGAAGAAAGACATTCGATGAGGAATACACAATATTGTACTGCAATGGTTCACATGAGGTTGATTCGGGTCTTTATATAGGAGGGCGAAAATTACGCAGAGGGCGATTAAGAGGCGATGGGGTGATAGGGGGACGAGAGGGGAAATAGGGGGGGGGGGGGGGGGTGATAGGAAGACGATGGGGCGATAGGGGAGCGATAGTTAAACTAGGAAAGCTGTGCCTTCCCTCCTCCCTGTCCCCGTCGATGATTTCATTTAGGTTTAAGGGGTCGATGGATGTATTATTTACTCATAAGAGGGCGATAGGCGACAAAAGATTGGGAAACACTGCTCCGCAGTCTACTGGAAGGTGGAGGAGAGAGGATACAAAGAATAGATCAGGTCCGCACATGAATTGACGTAGATAAAATTGTGACGTCATGCGGTCGGGTTGCTACTGAGAAAGCAGCGCAAAATACACATATAATCTATAATCTAAGTTGCAAGGATATATTCATTTAAAGCTCTCAGATGTATGCCCACAAACCAACAAGTGTAGTTCGCGCTTACAAATGCTGAATGTGTACTTACAAATAAAATCCAAACCTCAAATGAACATAAGCCCCACAACTTTGCCGACCTTCCCTGAAACAGGGGTGACATTGGCAAAGTGAACCATTTTTTACAGTATGGGTGGTCAGCCTCAAACCAACCTATAAGTCAAGGAATAAGTATTAAATATTGATTATGTTGTTTCAGATTAGGTTTTTATATTGTAGGTCCACATGCGGCATATTGTGTTAGCGTGAACTTATACCTACACATGTATGCTTGTAGGAATGCATTTAATATGAATCTCAAATGATATATTATTTGAAACTTAGATTTAGATTTTTTATGTCGTATGCCGTTACCTTTATCTCTAGTCTCATTTATATGATTGTTGATTTTACACGAAGTCGGTAGGTTCAACAGCATTGTTGTAATTTATATTTTGAACTTCGCGCCCCGCGCAACATTGATGGATTTTGTAAAGCTGAGAAGCTCTTATGCAGGCACGATGACTCAGAAAGAGAAAGCTATAGCTTAGTTCTGAATTATACCACCGTACGGGGCCACTTATAGGCGCGCTTAGACTGTGAGCGACATTTTCTTTTATGCGCATATCGCGAAAGGATCTGGGTGTAGTCGCGCAGTCTAACCGCATTTGTTTCTCAGCTGTTGAGAGGTGAGTGACTGGTTGTGGCAGACCCGGAAGAGTCGGACCTACCTATCGTTATAAAGAGCTTTGACTGCTCTTATAAGTAGAGGCGCTAATATCTCAGTTTGACTAAAGGATCATGCGTCTTAATCACCATTTTAGTTCAAGTTTTGGGTCAATGAAGGCAGATATTAGGAAATATAAAATACAAGAATCTGTAAAACTTATAACTTCACTGGTTTATGAAATTTTGTTTAAATCGCCGTGTCTAATTCATGATCAAATTATAAAGTGAAATATTATTACTACGCTCGCTCTGCATGTAGAAAAATCAACAACATTGAACAGCCATTTCCGTTTGTTGTTTGCATGTCGGTACTTCACCCCGCGCGGAGTGAAAAAGTTTGTCGTCGATCTAAAAAACGTTAAATATTTAATAAAAAGGACATAATATTCCATCGCTTTAAGTTTTTCTCGTAGAGAAGGTAATATTACACTTATTATTATATGGTGAAGTTCATTTGAAACATCCGATACGATATTTTATCATATTGTTTTTTTGCAGGTGGGATGCATGTTTTTCTCGACCAGAAGAATTTCAAGCCGCAGGTAAAAGCGATCCAGGAAGTGTCTCAACTTGAACCAATGTACGTGTATCGCAAAAAACGTGTATTGCCGCTTCCACTTCGAAGAAAACTTTATTAGAAATCCGTCGGGAAGATTATATGGACCGCTACTCATAAAATGGCATGTGTATTGTTATTTTATTCATTTGCTGAACGCTGTTTATGTTCTCCGCTGGCAACTTAACTCAAGACCTTTGGATATTGAATCTGTGGCTTCAACCACTAGACTATACACCGGTGAAAAATGTGAAAAAATGTTTTGTGATTTTGTGTTGTGATTTTGGAGAAAAGTGTCAAAATAAATATTTGTTACTACAATAATTGCTAACCAAGGTCCTTACATAGGTAGTTTAGGTTATATTTTATAATTTTCTGTATCTGATCTTGTATGTTATCTGCCAATAAATGAAACACGTAAATATTCACTTTTCGTTTTATTTTGTGTACGAAATAGGAGTAGGTATGGAATAATAATATGAGGTAATATTATAGGAGCATGGCATAGCGCGTATGTATAAGTGTACTAACACACGCACATAGTACACGCACACGTCGTGGTTAATGCTCTTAACACTATGTGGTGCTCGTATCTCGATAAAACCGGAAATACAAATAAATATTAGGAACTCAGCTCTCTATAAACCTTTACTCTGTGGGTTGTGGAGCGACTGACGTATTTCGTGTGATTGTGGATAAATAATCAGCAGCGGGTAAATGGTCTACCAGGACTTCAGGGAGCTCGCACACATCCGCAACACTTGAACAATCGTGTAAAACAACGAATAAACCATGAGCGAGCTGAGTCAGGAGGAGGTGAGCCCCTTTACATTGTGTGTTGTGATACCAGCTAACCTTGGCGTCGCAGATGATGGCTTTGCCAGTCATGTCGCGACCATATTCCCCACAACAAAGGGCGACACATTTTCCGTCTGAGGGGGTATCTAATGTCTGTTTAAACGTGAAGTAAGTAGGAAGGTGTGCATGTATTAATGTTTGTTTTTCTTGTGTCAGATCCGACGTCGGCGTCTCGCTCGTCTGGCTGGCAACACTAATGCCTCAGCTCCCAGCGCGGCCCCTTGTCCCCCAGGAGGCGCTCCGCCCTCCCCTGCCCCCGCCCCACAGTCCCCCGCAGCCCCCTCCCCCACCTCTCACCAGAAGCTCCTACAGAGCTCCCCCAATGCCGCACAAGTGTCCGAGATAACAGTGTTGAACTCTAGCGGGATCATTGTGACTGAGAAGCTGAGGCCGGCGAACTTAATGAAAACCCTGCCCAACTCTAATTTTTCAAATCTGCCAGAAAATTGCAAATATGATAGTAAACCTGCCATAGACCAAAACTCAGTGCTGTCGTGTGAGGTGGACGCACTGTCCCGCAGTGTGAGTATGTCCCTGGATGCCCCCCTGCCTCCCCCCAGCAGTGTGTTCCCCGCACCACCCCCACCCGCCTCTTCCTCCACCCTGGTCAGGGAGAACTCCATCAACATGGACATAGATGAGACCCCACAGTCAGAGAAGTCCAGTCTGCGAGAGAGCGACTCCAGCATAGAGAACATGGAGGTAACTACCACACTATCTAAGTCTAATATCACAGATACTTTACGTAGCTTAGTCTATAGTCACTATTATCCACATCATCATAATCTTAACAGCCCTGAGTAGACCTTGGCTGAATCCAGGATTCTCCTCCACTCTCGCCTGTCCATCGCCTTTGATCTTCATCTGCGTGTGTTTACGTTGACTGCTTTATACAGTGATACCTCGAGATACGAGTTTATTTCGTCGGTAACCTTACTTGTATGTCAACTTGCTCGTATCTCAAAGCAATTTTCCCCATTGGAATTCATTGAAATGCCAGTAATCCATTCCGGCCCCAAAAATACTACCCCCAATTGTTTTTGTTACGTGTTTTTGAATAAGAAAAATGCACTTATAAATGACAAATATTCTATACTTAAAAACATAAGTAATAAAACAGAATGTAAAGCAAAAAAAAGTGATTCTTCAAAGTGTAAATACATATTTGTTTTTTAAACTTAAACGCTTCTGTTTGCATAATTTTAGTCACTACCTTTCTCTTCACTGCTCTTTGCCTTTTTCGCCGGATTAAAAAAGGTCCAAGGAGGTTTGTCTCTTCCTCCCTTTTAGAAAGCTGCGGAAATAAGTTAGGCAAGTGTGATGAAATAGCTCCGATGCACGACCTGTTGTAACTTTTTCAGGGTGTTTCTTTTTCTCGAACTTTCCTCGTATCTCAAATGACACTCGTATTTCAAAACAAAACTGCTTGCTTGGCAGCTCATGCCTCAAATAACTCGTATATTAGGGCACTCCTACCTCGAGGTACCACTGTCTATCTTATGCTCGGGCACTCTCGGGCACCTTGCGGGGTTGTGTGCTGAGTGCTGTAATGTGTGTGTTGTGTGGCAGGTGGAGGAGGGAGAGAGCAGCTGTGGCAGCCAGGAGGTGAGGGTGCGCACAGTCAGTGGGACAGACACTTCCGAGGACCACCTCAGGGCTCTGGCGGCCAAAGTGCTGCAGGTCTCATGGGCTGATTATTGTCAAGGTAACTAACTCTCCATTCACTTTATTACTCCAAACAAAGTCAAAACAACATAATTTTTTTACAATTGTGACGAAAGGATTTAAATAAGTATGTGGGAGACTAAAGAGCTCACAGTGCTGTAAATGAGAGAAAAGCCGTGATTTTCGGGAATCCATTTTTTAATTACTATGAGTGATATCGAGGGATATTTTGAATGTTCGGAGTCTATTATCAATGGAATAATATTGTGTAAACAACTCATATAAAAGCATGTGTGTGTGTTTCAGGTGTCTATTTTCTTCCATCTGTCGCCTCATCTCTTCTAGAAAATCCCACATTAAGCATTGAAGAAATAATATCCCAATCTCTAATGGAAATATTAGCTTTAATCGCTGACGGGGAAGACCCCATCAAGTTATCAACGTCAGGGTTTGAAAATGAAATGAACTGTAATGAAAGTGAAAAAAAAGACGAGACTATAGGAGTTAACACGTCAGGAGGAGTGCTAGATGCCACAATGGACATGGAGACGCCGCAGTTTGACATGGAGAGCTGCTCAGGGTGTAGTGCCCCCTTGCCCCCCTCAGCGTCTAGCCCCTCCTCCCCCATGGTGTGCGCCGTGTCCTACCTGCTGCGCTGCTTCACTAACGTGGGCAGCGAGGAGAGGCAGCAGCCCAAGAAGAGCTCCGTGCCCCCGCTCAGTACGCTGCTGTTCTCCCTGCGCGCCAGCATCGTGCAGCACCTGCTGCTGGTGCTGCAGGGCCGCCTCGTGGGAGAGACGCCCCCCCGCATCTCCCCCCTCACGCCCTACATCCTCGCCAACACTGCCCCCCGTGGCCTGCTGTCGGAGCTGGCTGAGCAGACCTATACCAACAAGGACACATTCGTCGTCATCTTTGTTCCCATCCTGCGGGGCGTGATGGAGGCCATGAGGAACGCTTCCCTCGCAGAACAAGAGCATGTGCGTCCCCTCGAGGCACTGGGGGAGCTCATCGAAGTGCGGTGTGGACCAAAACACAAATTTCGGCCCGTGTCGGAACTCATTGTCAACTTGCCGGACTTTTGTCCGGAACCTTGCACGTCGTACAGTGGGAGAGAAATCTCCAAGACTAGTTTCCTCGGCCCCTTCTTCTCTGTGTCCCTGTTTGCGGAGGAGAACCCTAAGTTAGCCAACAAGATGTTCAATGGCACGGGCGGGGTGGCGGGGGACAGGTCGCTGGCGTTTGCGCTGCAGAAGGACATTGAGCACGCCCGCGGGGTGCTGCACAGCTCCTGCCACTCCATCCTGCTCAACACTTCCCGCACTCCCCTCCTGCAGTACTTCGCTGCTCTGCTGCGGTTCAATGACAAGAGAGCACAGCTGCAGTCTGTGGAGAAGTCCCTGGCAGGTAAGCAAACATAAATCACTTGATCTCTGATTATTTTCATTAGTAAAGTGAAAGTAAAACAAGAAATGCAGTTGTTTCTTCACTAATTGAGTCCTTGGCGATGCCGTAGCGGAGTTTACAGAATTTTGTGTAAAAACTGTGAATCAGTGTATGTCCCTAAAACTTTCTCCTGAATACACTATTTTATTTTTTAGTTATTATATTTTTTCTTGGAAGTCAGTTATTGTCTTGAAAATGATGAGTCAATTTCGTCAAAAGCGCTCCACAAATTAAAATTCAACTAGTGAAGTAAACATGTTTTTTAAAATTTTATTGATTTTATAAATGAATCTTCACAATATCAATACTGAAACCCTTAAACTGTGAGTATTATGTTATTAGGAAGAGTGTGAGAAGGCAGGTAGAGAGTAAGACACGGTGCTTTGTTTGCAGGCGACGGCTTCATGCTGAACGTGCTGTCTGTGCTGCAGCTGTTGTCTGTGAGGATAAAGCTGGAGAAGGTGGACCCTCTGTACGCCTTCCATCCCTCCAGCCTGGTCTCCATACAGAACGACACTCGGCTGTGGTTTGCCAACCAAGAAGCTGTGGACTGGCTGGAAGAACTGAGTAAGTGGGGTATTGCTGTAAGTCTACTTGGCAGAAACAAAACAGTCTCTACATTTCTCTTTTCCTAATTTTATATTTATCCTTAAAACAGCTGCGTTTATTTCCCATTTTCTCTCCAATGGCGCCACAAACCAAACCTCTCATTGGCCTCCCAAATGCTGCGCCTCCAACTCCTGTCTCTCACAGCTGGCTTTCAACTTATCTAGAAAAGCTGTTTGGCCGTTATTTATTCACAATAAAGGCTTCTTCTTGGTGTCAAAGGGAAATTGTACTCATGGGAAGTAGACCATGGGTCTGTCCGTTTTGTTTCGAGGCTTGGTTTCTGTTTCTGTGAGCTTGGGGCAGGTTCAAGAAGCTGTACCAAAAACCTTCCTTCTTTTGCAAATGGGCTTAGGACCGGCAAGTTTCAGCAAAGATTTATATAAAATGCATTTTTATTTTTAAATTCAAGTAGTTAACTTCTACACATGATTTTGAAGCTTTATATGTAGAAGGTTGTTTTGCTGAGGTGTCATTTAAAAACATGTGTTAAACAGTGGGGTGATTTTGTTTCAGACAAGAGCCCCTCCCACCGCTGGAAGGACACCAACTTCCACACGCAGTGCTGGTTCCTCACGCTGCACGCTCACCACGTGGCCCTGCTGCCCGCGCTGCAGACGCATCAGAAGAGAGTCAGGTACTCCCACAAACTTCAAACTCTGCTTGCCATAATCACGCACTACTGGGAGATCACAACTTCCATTATATGCTTTGTGATTCTAACCCCCGTATTCACGATCAAAACTAGCACTTAAGGGCAGACTAGCGCTTCTAATCTAATCTAAGTTGCAAAGATATGTTACATTGGAGATTCACATTACATGCATTCTCACAACCAGACATGTACAAGTTCGCGCTTGCACATGCCTCATGTGAGCCTACAACATAAAAACCAAATCTCAAATGGACATACATCCTGCAACTCTTGCCGTCCTTCCCTGTAACAGGGGTGACATTGGTAAAGTGAACCATTTTTACAGCATGGGTGGTCAGCCGCATATCAACCTATAAGTCAAGGAACAAGGAAAAGCTTAGATTGGGGAAATTCATTTCAAGAACAATACTTAGTGTAAAAGCAGCGCTATAGGTCTTCAAATACTAGCACTTAGGTTAGTAAGGTCGACAGGTATATTAACCAACGCTGAAGCGCTGTCAAAATATTATTTCGTATTTAATTGTTATCACATTTTTTGTTTGATTGTGAATTTACATGAAAAAATGAATTCTTACGATGAAGACGATTTTTACGAGTGTGTTAACATTGTTTTGACGAGTATATTAACATTGTTTGACCATCAGAATCAGGTTTGTTGTCCGGTATGGTCTAGGACCATACTGCAATGACAGATGAACTGTCAAAATATTCCGTCGCATTTCGTCAGCAAAGTTTTTGTTTGGTTGTGAATTATTTACATAAAATAATGAATTCTTACGATGAAGATGATTTTAACGAGTATCAAAACATTGTTTTGACCAAAAATAGTGTCCCAAGAAAAATATCAGAGACTGTAAAGACCCATTAACGTATTATGACGAGGAAGGGCTTAACAAAGCCAACAATTTCTTCGATTGTCAAGTTTTATGCACAGCTCAAAATATGACATTGACATTTCTTCGATTTGTCAAGTTCAACAGCTCAAATGTCATTGAAATTTGAAAGAAGCGGCAATGATAAGAATGAAGTACGTCGAATATTTGTCGGAAGTTACTGACCAATTACAGAGCTGGGTTTTTTCGAGAGCCAATGACTGGCCGTACATCTCCACTAAGTTGGGCACTAGGCTGATTACTGCTTTAGTGTTTTTTGTGAAACAAAACGCTCCAGAATGTCAACCCTTGAGTTAGTGTAGCGCTTGAATTAGGTAAGTATTGGTACTTGAGTCAGTGTTGATCGAGAATACGGGGGTAAGCCCCCAAATTTATCTAGCAGTCAAAGGTCATCAGTGATGTGTAGCCATTACTGTCCTATTCAAATGCAATACCAATCGCCACTACCTTTGCGTGTCTCAAAACAAGGT
Organism: Agapetus fuscipes; assembly: GCA_951799405.1. Classification (NCBI taxonomy): domain Eukaryota; kingdom Metazoa; phylum Arthropoda; class Insecta; order Trichoptera; family Glossosomatidae; genus Agapetus; species Agapetus fuscipes. Next base: position 10,310,172 of record OX637359.1, read on the forward strand.
AACACAACACCACACTATGCAGCTCACAGCCCTAGTGTGTCAGACCTCTAGATGGACATCTTTATTGTAAAGGCACAACTTGGTGATGGACCGGCTTGTTATGCCTGTTTTTTGCGTCACTCATCACTGCGTAGTGACCCCTCCCCGCACTTTCCGACTGTTCCCCTCTGCTACCATAGATTGTCCTAACAACAACTCGGTAGATCGGTCAGGAATCGTTTGTCGGCTGTTTCCGGCTTCGCGCGGTTTTCAAAAAATATTGTTATTTCTTTGTTACTAATTTCATAAACACTTTTACAAATATTTTTTCCAAAATTTTAAAAGGGAAGTCGATGGGAACCTTATAAGGACCCTGAGTCACTGGTGTACCATCCAAATAAAGTACTACCCTTGTACATATATCAAGTATCTAACTATGAGATGTGCTGTTTGTTCCAGAACTCTCCGCGAGCTGCAGAAGTTGGTGGACGAGATGCTGGCCATGGAGCCGCAGTGGAAGAACATGCTCATCGCGCCCAGGAACAGGGAGCTCATCAAGCGCTGGAAGCAGCAGCTCAAGAAGCTCACCAGGTACTCACATAGCCATATTCCCTGTGGACAGTGGAAGAACATGCTCATTGCGCCCAGGAACAGAGAGCTATTCTTTCCCAATATCACCTATTTGATCTATTCATTCCTTCCTCGGTCTTCCCCTTCCACGCTTTCCTCTGACATTTCCTTGGTACAGGTTCTTCGTTAGTCGTTCATCATCCATTCTTTCAGGGTTTTGTGGTGTTTCATGGTTTTAAAATTCCTTGAAATTCCTTGGTATGAGGTTGACCGCCCATACTGTAAAAATACTTTGCTTATGTCACCCCTGTTTCATAGGTCAGAAAAGTTGCAGGGTCTATGTTCATTTGAGGTTTGGATTTTAATTTTTAATTACACATGCAGTATTTGTATTTCTACATTATATATCTTTGCATTTTAGATTATAGATTATAGATGGGGCTCAGCGTCATACCAACCTATTAGCCAAGGAGTTAGTCCTTTTATTGATGAAGGTTTATAGCGTAAGCAGTGTTCATTAAAGTTGACTAATCCACAATGTAATGTTCCAGATCCAAGCAGTGTGCGGCGACGGGCCTGCTAGAGGACAACCTGATGCGGCGCTCGCTGCAGTTCTACGGCTCCGTGGGCAGCCTGCTGCTCGGCCTGCTGGACCCTGAGCACAAGCTGCGCAAGGGGGAGAGGCCGGCGCAGGCACAGGCAGGCAGCAGCAGCACCCAGGGCAGCGACCCGTTCAGTGCGTTGCCTGAGTGGTACGTGGAGGACATCGCCGAATTCTTGCTGTTCGCCATGCAGTAAGTGCAACCACTTTTTTTATTTTTTTTTTATTTGTGAAGAGCCTGGCCAGAAACAGGTATTAATATCATAAATTAATAATTCATTATTGTATTGTTACAAACTTGAAGAACCTACGTGCAACTGTACATGCATACATAGAACAGTCTGGCACTAGTGTGATGATGGTAGTGTTACGAACTAAGAAATAAAAGTACTTACGCGCACCTATACATGTACGATAGTGGGGGAGTAGTCCATGATGGTGGTAGTGCGTAGAATGACGTTCTGGTGTGAGCGCGAGATCGAAGAATGATCTGGAATATGCAAGAAAGATCTCTGTTGCACCTATATAAGAGGACTGCAATAGGGCAGCAGGAGAAGGTGTTGATAAAACATTAAGACGTAAGGCTGGATGGACATTTTGACTTTTTGAGAGACTGCATTAATGTTTGTTGTGTGGTGCTGCAGGTACGTGAGGAAGGTGGTGCTGGACCACATGGAGGACTCTCTGCTGACGTGGCTGCTGGTGGCCGTGTGCAACGGCCACAGGATCAAGAACCCGTACCTCGTGGCTAAGATTGTGGAGGTGCTGTTTGTCATCGACCCGGCCATCTCGCTGCGCACGGAGAACATCTACACGCGCGTCATGGCGCACCCTGTCTCCCAGAGGGCGCTGCCCAGCGCACTCATGAAGTTCTACACAGAGATCGAGACCACGGGCCAGAGCACAGAGTTCTATGATAAATTCACTATAAGGTAAATCATCAAATATGGTTATTATTACTGCGGCTGGTTTATTAATTGAGAAAGTGCTGTTGAAAGCAAACTCTCACCAACTCAATGGACTCAGAACACACTTGAATTTAGATCTATTTTCTCTGTAACTGTAACTCTGTCACCATTTCGCTAGGGGTGGCCAGAGCCTCTGCAGAGCTGCCTCCATTTCTTCCTATCCTTACATACCTCTTTCAATTCATTCATATCCATCATCTTTTTCATGCATTTTTTTCTTGTACACTCACTTTGTATATCCCATTTTTTCACAATTGCCTCAATCTGATCACTCCATACTTTTCTCGGTCGTCCCTTAACTCTTTTTCCTTTCACACTTCCTCTGTATATACTTAGTCAGTCTATCTCGGCGGGCAAATATCAAATACATATTGAACGGGATTACTTCTCTTAGCACCCAATAACAGCACATTGTAATAAAAAGTGGTATCCCTCATGTGTGACGCAATTTTGTTATGTCAATTCATGTGCGGAGTCCATTGGTAGTTGTCAGTGGCAGCTGAAGCAAGGAGGCCCAGCAGATGAATATGTGAAATTAATATTTAGTTGCCACATAAAAGCTGTGTTTTATGCAACTATGTATACGAAGTGAAGTGATTTATTTATATGTAAAGACATCAACAGAACACTGAAAAGAATTTATACAAGACAACACATGATACAAAAACATAAGATCTCCAATGCTCCAATGACAGATTTCTATCGCAAGTTAAAAAAATATGGCAAAGCACTGTTTACAATAATAATATATTTTATTTTATTGATTGTAGAGGCATTATAATCTGATGTTAATGAACACTCACAATTGCACACTCGCACTGAGTAGATAGATACCTTTAGGTACTCAGTCAGTGCAAGTGCGCGATATTATGTCATTCGATTTGGTTGAACACTAAGATGTGTGTGTGTTGCAGATACCACATAAGCATAATCCTGAAGGGCATGTGGGCGAGCCCCATCCACAAGCAGGCGGTGATCGAGGAGTCCCGCTGCGGAGACCAGTTTGTGCGCTTCGTGAACATGCTCATGAACGACACCACCTTCCTGCTGGACGAGTGCCTGCAGTACCTGAAGAGGATCCACGAGACGCAGGAGGCCATGGCAGACTCTGCTGGCTGGGCCGCGCTGGGGGCCGAGCAGCAGCAGGTCCGCGCCCGCGCTCTCATTCAGGACGAGAGGCAGTGCCGCTCATACCTCACCCTAGCCAGGTACACCAGCACACACACAGGGAGGCTTCTCTCTTACATGTACAAGCATGGAGGTAGTAATTCAATGGAGGCGCTATGAATGTGATTTAGTACCAATCGAAATGATGCACCGTCTTTGACACTATACATATGGTTGATAGTGCTGTATCGCCCACGACATATGAAATGTTTTTGTCATTTTCTACGTAAGCAATGTGTCTCTTCTCCGTCTTCAATCTATGTACATATCACCATAGAAACCCATTAAATCACCATGGCAACGTTATTTGTTACTAGTGTCGTTGAAAGTATGAAAATAGTTGATAAATTCCAAGTTCAAAAATGTTCCGACCAGTTAGGTTTAAGTTAGAATTACGGTCGTTTGACATTTTGACAATTATATTAATTTTCGGATATTTAACGAACCGTTCGGTGAGAACTTACATTATTCTCTACGTTTCGTCAGCGACGTAGCCGACGTCTTCAGGAGAACATCCTATCTGTACGGCGACTGAGGATGAACTGAATTTGAAAAACACTTTGTCACAAATCACTGACTACCTTCGAACGAAGGTAGTAATTATGTTTTGGTCTGTTACACATACCACTTTCATCTTGTGTGTATTCCACATCACTAGATGGTATTATGTTACCTGTACACACCGCACTAATAATATCGTTGTCTTTGACATGAAATTTGGGTACTGGTTTCAGTAGTGAGTTTAATGTGGGTTTCCAAATTTTAATTAAAATGAATCTTCACAATGTCAACACACAACCCCTTAAACTTTTATCTCATTTCTGTTTTATTGTTTGGTTATTGGAGCTGATTGCATTTGTGGTATGCTTGCAGAGAGACAGTGGACATGTTTGACTACCTCACGGCGGAGATCAAGGAGCCCTTCCTGCGCCCCGAGCTGGTGGACCGCCTCAGCTCCATGCTGAACTTCAACCTGCAGCAGCTGTGCGGGCCCAAGTGCAACAACCTCAAGGTATTTACAATAATAATAAGTGCACACTTAAAAAAATACTTGGTTATTAGACAAACCGTTATAAGAGAACTTACATTATTCTCAACGTTTCATTAGCGATGTAGCTAACGTCTTCCGGAGACACTCTTTCTGCACGAGGACTGAGGATGAACTCGAAACTAACAAAATGTTGAGGATAATGTAAGTTCTATTATAAGGGTTCGTCTAATATCCGAGTATTATTTTTAACTGTGTAGCTATTATTGTAAATGTGTCAAACTACCGTAATTCCAACTTAAACCTTACAACCTCAAGGAATGCTGCGCTCACTAACTTTCCCTCACAAGCTGCAGCAATTGTGGTTACAAACACGCAGCTCCACACCATCCATTATAGGGTTATTGCAGTGGTGGGGAATATGTTTGAAAATGCTACGGTTGTGTAGAGTATTGTAATCAGGACCATGACAGGTGACCGAAAAGGATCGTCCAGTGGAGACCCACAGGATGTTCAAGCGGGCAGCGGGGAGACCTCAACTGAGTCTACGTCCAGGAGTGGACTGAAAGGCTGAGGAAGAAGAAGAAGTTGAAGAAGCATATTACATTATATATGTCCGGTCCGTAGTCTAGTGGTTAACACTTCTGACTCGTAAATGGAAGGTTGTGAGTTTGAATTCCGGCGGAGCACAAAAAATATAACATTTAAATTTTAAAATTTGCTCTTGGCTGGGTTGAAAAATCTCTTGGCTACTACACTGTTGAGTTTGATGGTGAAATGCAACGTGTGCCGTGTGTTCCAGGTGCAGCGCCCGGAAAAGTATGGCTGGGACCCTCGCCGCCTGCTGGGCCAGCTGGTGGACATCTACCTGCACCTCGACTGCACGCAGTTCGCTGCCGCCCTCGCAGCTGACGAGGTAAACCACCTAGCTTTAGGCCATCATGGCTTTAAAGGCTAGCACTGGAATCAGTGGCCATGATTCATGTGAGCTGTTAGGCCCAGATGTTTTACCCACATCTTTACGAATGAAAATATTTTTTTAGACAAACTGTTACTGGAGAACTAAAGAGAAAAAACCGCTATCAACAGTATAGTGAAAAATGTTTTTTTTTTCTAGAAATAAGTACTCCTAATGTATGTATTTCTTTAAATTTATTTCTGTGTCTGCTATATCTTGACTTAAAACAACAAGTTGTTCATGTTTAGTTTCCAATTCCTCCATAGCCGACATTCAAAATGTATATTTTTCAAAATAGCGGACTTTAAGCATGTAAGACCGGTCTTTGGAGGACCCTTGGACCGGTCCGTAGTCCGTAGTGGCAACACTTCGGACTCGTAAATGGAAGGTTGTGGATTCTAATCCTGGCGGCGCACAAAAATATACCATTTATATTTCGAATGTGCTCTTCGCTGGGTTGAAAAATTCATAAACCTTTACCAATGACCGCGGTCACCAAAGGTCCATCCAGCCTTACAGCAATTGGGTCTTGCTTGAGTATTGGCGCTTTGTAGCGACGACCAAGCTCGTACACCTCTGCGGCACTACAACAAGTGTCATAGACCCCTAGAGTCTCTAGAATCTAGGGAGTCTCCCGCACAGGATTTCTTAAAAAAAAAAAAAAAAAAGTCACTATCCCTGACATTAGTTTCTCCTCAGGAGACATCCTTTCTTTCTTTAGTGTTCTTTTTAGCGATGTGTTGAATTTGAATTCAGCTGTTCAATTGTGATTCATTGATTGGTGAAGATGTCCCATCAAAGATATCAGTGAAACCTTCTAGAACTAACAGCTCCAACGGCTAACAATGCTAATCAGCACCATCTAATGTAGTTTAATATCACTGTTTATTATTAAATTACTAAATATCAAAGTCATGAAATATGCCACATAATGTTTACTTTTGTTCCAGCGCTCCTTCCGGAAAGAGTTATTTGAATACGCAGCGTTGAAAATGGAGAGATGTTCCATAAAGACAGCGGTGGAGATTGAACAGTTTAGAATGTTGGCTGAGAATGCTTACGAGATTGCAGGTAACAATCTGAGAGATTACCATAATAACAAGAAATACTAGAGACATACTTTACATGGAAAAATCTGTATTGCAACTAAGCTACAAATATAGTGTAACTTTGCTATGTTCTCTACGAAGGAGTGCACTCTTTTTGGCACACCAAATGGCTTTGATGCTCCATCTATTTTTTTTATTTTGATCCATTCCTTGACTTATAGGTTGGTATGAGTCTGACCACCCATACTGTAAAAAATGGTTCACTTTGCCAATGTCACCAAAGTTGTAGGGTTTATGTTCATTTGAGGTTTGGATTTTATTTGTGTGTACACATTCAGCATTTTTAATCGCGAACTACACGTGTTTGTTTGTGGACATGCATTTGATATGAGCTTCAAATGTAAATATATCTTTGCAACTTAGACTATAGATAGATCGATGGTTGTCTCGCTAAGTCTGTATGACTTGCTCGCCCCTACTTTGAAGTAAACCACCCCTAGCAATTTTTTTACAAATTACAATTAATTTCAACATTTTCCGGATATTAGACGAACCATTATGCGAGAACCTACATAATTCTTGCCATTTTTTGGTGATACAGCCAACGTCTTCAGGAGACCATCGATTGTAACGCCAGCTTAAACTTATCTTCATCCTAGCTATGTTTTGTGTTGCAGTGAGTAACCAGCAGAGCTCAGACGAGTACGCGGACGCCCCTGAGGAGTTCCGCGACCCCCTCATGGACACTCTCATGGTGGAGCCCGTGCTGCTGCCCTCGGGCAAGGTCATGGACAAGGCCGTGATCCTCAGGCATCTGCTCAACAGCAACACGGATCCCTTCAGCCGACAGCCGCTGAGGGAAGACCAGCTCGTACCAGGTAGCCACTCTTTACGCTATTTTCACAATCTACTCCTTCTTATATTAATTCCTTGACTTATAGGTTGGTATGAGGCTAACCACCCATACTGTAAAAAAATGGTTCACTTTGCCAATGTCACCCCTGTCTCAGGGAAGGACGGCAAGAGTTGCAAGGTGTATGTCCATTTGAGATTTGGTTTTTATGTTCTAGATTCACATGAGGCATGTGCAAGCGCGAACTTGTACGTGTCTGGTTGTGAGAATGCATGTAATGTGAATCTCCATTGATGTAACATATCTTTGCAACTTAGATTAGATTAGTAGGTTGGTATGAGGCTGACCATCCATACTGTTAAAAAATGGTTCACTTTGCCAATTTCACCCCTGTTTCAGGGAAGTTTTGTAAAAGTTACAGGGTTTATGTTGATTTGAGGTTTTGATTTTATTTTGTAAGCACACATGCAGCATTTGTGAGTGTGAACTTACGCGTGTCTGTTTGTGGGCATACACTTAATGTGAATTTCGAATGTAAATAAAAAAATTCTTGTCTTCACTACATTTCGGAACTTTCCATGGTCTTCTAGCTTTCTCACATGATGAGGCAGGCGGCTCCAGGCCAGAGGACCAGCAACTGCAAATGCACGCTTTCCAAACACTGTGTTAACTCTTCTGATCCGCTCTTCAATACGTGACTTGGCTCCGGTTTCTGCCAAGTGTAGTGTGAGGATTTTTTTGTTGAGGGCGACGGGCTTGATTAAATCACCATCGAGCATACTTTAACCTCGACACGCTTTGGGAGACGGAGCCAGTGAAGCTTCTAGAGAAGAGAAGTAATGTGATTAAATCTTGATCAATCACCCATACACCCCTTTCAAATTAAAAAAATCTATCCAGCTTGTCTATGTATCGCCGGACAAACTGAAAGCTTTCATACATCCCCATACACTACTGGACTGGAAAAAGCATAGACGAATCGGACAGAATGTGTTCTGTGGGGAAAGAGCGGAACCATCAGTGGTGAAGGGTGCCATACAACTCGATTCCCATTGGTTTCCCGTTTAAAATGAGGCAAAAATGATAATAACCGGTCCGTAGCTCAGTGGTAACACTGCGGACTCTGAATGGGAAGGTTGTGGGTTCGAATCCCGGCGGAGCACAAAAAATATACCATTTATATTTTCAAATTTGCTCTTCGCTGGGTTGAAAAATTTATAAACCTTTACCAATGACCGGTCACCAAAGGTCCATCCAGCCTTACAGCAACTGGGTCTTGCTTGAGTATTGGCGCTTTGTAGCAACGACCAAGCTTGTACACCTCTGCGGCACTACAACAAGTGTCATTGACCCCTAGAGTCTCTAGAATCTAGGGAGTCTCCCGCACAGGATTTCTTAAAAAAAAAATAATAATAAAGTAGACTGCATGGTTTCTATGGGGAAAAAATATGTATTGTTTCTTTGGTTTTAAATGTATTTTTGTACTTTGTGCCTATATTTTTTAACTATGTACTTTATTGCCTCATTTTAAAAGGGAAGCCGATGAGAATTGAGTTGTATGGCACGCTTCACCACTGGTAACCATCCTCTAGGGACACACTACATGTCAAATGGATGAGTTTCTTCTAGATTCCGTTCAACTGTTCTAGCAAATACTTCATTGTTTGTAATGTTTATTTTGATATTTATTGCAGCCACTGAATTGAAGGAGAAAATTGCAATGTGGAAAAATCAGAAGAAGGCGTCGACTTCCCAACCTACATAAAGACTGCTACTGTTCTATTTAATATTGGTTCTGTACTCTGTATCTGTCGTTTGTGTTTGGAGAGAATATATACGAGGAGCAGGAGGAAGTGTTAGAGGGGCGGGCGTAGACTGTACGATGATATGATTATTGTATATGAAATTATTGTGCATGAATTACAACGATTAATGACATCATTGTGTGACCATATTTTAAATATACGAGATATTGTATTTGTTACAGACTAATCATTCTTGATGTGTATTGTGAAGCAATAAATATTAGTGAAACATTTTATTTGATATGCTTTACATCATGGACTACAATAAATTATACTACAACATGATTATGTATACACGCTTGTTTTATTCCCGGCTGGATCACCAACCCAGTGTGCAACATTTACATGAACTCCCCCAACGCATAAATAGAAAAATGTATGAAAGATACAGTAGCACCCATAGTGAGTGATTTAGTTTGCATATATTTTACAAGATAAAAAATAAAAATAACTTTATTTAAGATTACAGCGAGTATATATTTTATAGGATTATAATCCACGACCGGTTTCGTAAACAATCCTTTTTCATCTTTAGGTGGCTAAATAATAGGATTATAATCCCATATGTTTCAGATACGGAATTAATTGTTTGCTGATTAATGAATGTGATTTAAAGCAAAATACTCAGGGGCTTTGCATGAAGACAGATGTTCTTTATGCGCTCCGTCGGGTTCCTACGATGTTGGCAATCACCTCAGTAAGCATGTCCCTGTCGCGGGCCATTCAAAACAACTCCTCCACACTTCGGATGCCGGTCCACTCCCTTATATTTCCCAGGCAAGACATCTGTTTCAGCTGTATAAATTGAAGAAAGTGGTATTTTGCCCCAGATGTAAAATCTTCCAAACTTTTATAAATATAGACATATTAAAAATATATATATAGTCGCTGGGATGGTGGAGGGGATAGTGTTGGCACTCAAATTTGCATTAATAATAATAATTGGACAATTTGTATACAGCGCCGTTTAGTGGCACTAGGCACCTCAAGGGCGCTTTTATGTGTTTAAGCTTCTGTTAAACAAATGTGTCTTAAGCAACTTCCTGAAACTGCCAACACTGGTCTCTGTTCTCAACTCCAGAGGTAGACTATTCCAGCAGGATGGACCAGCCGAACTAAAAGCCCTGTCTCCGAAACCGGTTCTGTTCCATCGAAGAGGCAGTTGAAGCCTGTTTACGGCGTCGCTCTGTGCAGAACGAAGAGTGCATCGTTTTCCACCTATCTGGTCGACTCTGCATAATTCACACAAGTATGATGGGGCAACTCCTCTGAGGGCATTAAAAACAAACACATATTTTGTACTCAATCCTCTCTGGGACCCGCAGCCAATGAAGGCGCCGAGGAGAGATACAACAGAGGAGAGACATGGTCAGTTTTTCGTCCTCCTAAAAGTAATTTGGCTGCACCATTTAAGACGGACTGCAGTCTAGACTGCTGAAACCTTGGAAGACCCCAGAACAGCATTATTAACACTAATGCCAATTCGAGCCCGGCCTTGTTCTATCGACAATAACTTTGAGCCTGGTTAAACAGATGTCGTTGCATGAAGACAACTGGCCAGGCAAAATAGGTTGGTGAATTGCATTTTTTTTTAAAAGCAAAACAAACTTTAGTTAGAGTGTATAAAATACTTAATATTTATTTTAACAAGAGTCGCAAAACATTTATTTACCATTATGACAATGATTCAAAAATGAAATTGGTTACGATTAAGTTGTATTATGTATAATATAAGATCTTTCAACCTTGCAGGTTTCCCTTAAAAATATAATAATTTCATCATAGATTTTATATAAAGTACAATTACAGGAAATATGTATAATTAGTACATAAACTACTCATTTATAGCCTACTCCCTATGTTATACTAACCATGAGTGAACAGGACACCTACACAGGTAAAAGTTTCCAGGGCTGGAAGTCTCATCACCACGGTAATTCTTACCTACCAAATATCGGTAATATTTGTATAAAGACCTGTCAGTCCAAGATGGCCGCAAGTGAACAGCTGATTAGTCTTTATACAAATATTAACAATATTCGGTAGGTAAGAATTAGCGTGGTGATGAGACTTCCAGCCCAGTTCTCTCCACTTACCCGGGTAAACCTGCGCAAACCCATCTGTGAGATTTAGGCCTTTTTCACATGGCACAGTGCATTGCCCGATCAGAAGTCTAGAAGTGTATGGGGATTTATATACAAGGATAATTTATTTGGATGGTACACATAATTAAAGAGCGCTGTTTTTGTGTATGTCACACCTCAAGAGCCCTCTCAAATCACAGATAAGATTTTATGTAAAGATACGACTTTAGTGCTCCTTTAAAGATACCAATAGTTTTTACCTTCCGCACATTAGGTGGTAGTCTGTTCCACTCTATTGGGCTCGCAAACCGGAAAGCACGGTCTCTAAAATTAGTGTGTGTCTGACGGTACGGCTGGACTAAGTCAACCCCCCCATAGCAGATCTGAGCATCTATCTCAACGGGTAAGAACATATCAGACAAATATGAAGGAGCCACACCATTTACAGCCTTGTAAACCATCAGACAAACACGGTAGACCATCCTCTCCGGAAAACGAAGCCAATGCAGTTTCCTTAACCATGGAGGAGGAATGGAGACTTAACAAGTGAATAAATTTTGACATCCCCAATATGAGTCTTACTGCCGAGTTCAGCACAGATTGAAGCCGGTTGAACTGTTTTTTGGCTGACCTATATACAGCGTTGAGCAATAGTCAACTCACAACATCACAAAAGCGTTAACCAGGGTCCTGACCCCCCCTGACGGTAAACAATGGGACGGGATGTATGTTAGTTTGTCCGGTGATCCCGTACATTTTGAGATTGGATCCAGACCGGAACTGGGCTGTGTGAAAAAGGGGGTTACCTGCCTCATGGTCAGTATAACAGATATTCATATTGTCTCAAGAATCACAAATAGGTACATAATGTAATTAAATAAAATTAGCATTCTCCTCGCACAGGCATAAAAATTAGCACAGGTTTAAATAATGAAAGACAACATCACTGAAATTTTCACAACTATGAAGATGGCTTATGATTTATTTATAATCTTACTTGAGTATACAAAATAAATAAATCTATGAAAACTTGTACAAGGTACAATATCTTAAGGTTCTATTTGCTTCCTGTCAGAACTGTCATAACGTAAGACAAATATCTATCACGTGTAACAATATATTATTCAATAAACAGACACTTGTCTATGCCCCGAGTATAAAACATTAATTTGTGAAATAACTAAGTAATCCACTGCCTCACCGAGTCGGGTCTTTACTTTAAAAAAAATTCAAGATCCAAACTCAGGCCCGCCGCACAGAGTCAGGATGAGATGGAAGTCACAGGACTTGCGACCTGTCTCTGGTTGGTTAAGGATCCATAAATCTCACCTCAATAAAATTGTGTAAATCGATATACAGAGTGATTTAGTTTTCACACATGTTTTCACTTCACCCAATAGAAGTGAGTAATGTTTTATACTATTTGTTTATATCAGGGGTGCCCATACTTTTTCTTGAGGAGATCGACCTAGCAAAAATTTATGAATAGGAGATCAACATTTTAACTGTTTAGCCCACAAAATATAACTCATAATTCATAATGTATAAATATTTATTAAGAAAAAAAATAGCATAAGTAAAAGTACATTGAGTGCAAAATGTCAAATCAGTTTTAAGGTCGATCACTGAAATTTCAGCTACCCTCGGCGATCGACTTTAAAACCTCCCGCGATCGACCGTATGGGCACCTCTGGTTTATAGGGGCACTGATATTCATAACAATGTATAATTATGCTGGAGAGATGTTTTCTGGGAACAATTTCCTGGAAAAAATCTCTTCAGCATCATCAGCCGGCCGTGTAAGCCCAAAGCTTTTATTCAATACATTACCATCGCACAACACAAGCAACATTTAGGCCAACATTGAAGAGCTTTAAACAAATGCAACATGTAAATTCATAATTTAAATAATTGTCAACAGAAGTATACAATCCATAAACGAAGAACCTCCACAGACTGTGGACACCGCACTAGTTAAGTCAGACGGAGGATGCATACGAGTGAGAACTTAGAGCAGTTCGTAGTCTAGTGATTAAAACTTTGGACTCTTACAAAACTTGAGCAATAAAATATCATTTAATTTTCAAATATGCTCTAAGCTGGGTTAAAAGCAAAACAAATTCACATAAAGCTCCATCCAGCCTAGCAATACAAGTGAGTCTTGCGCCCGGTATTTTCAACGTTTGCAAAGCAACTTTATTCTGAATGAAAAGGACGTACTTACGTCAATCGTGTGGGTAGTTTTTTTTATCAGTTTAAAGTCATATAAGTCAATATTGAAAATACTGGCCCTTAGTAGAGAAATGAACAGTAATGACCAAGCTCACAGTAGTGTGACTCACAAACGCAGTTCTCACTAAAGAAATTATCATAATATTAATATTATTTTATAATGTTTCATACTTTCATACATCTCCCTACAGATTAATGAAGTTTACGAACCTCAGTATTCACTAATCCTACTGACACTTCCCTAAGGCCTCACTAGCGCTTACAATGGTTTTGATTCATGCAGTATAGTTATAAACAAAAAAAACATTATAAGCGCTAGTGTGGCTTAAGGGCCTTTTCATACACAACACGTTCTGCCCGGATTGTCTATGGTTTACCAGACAAACTGTGCAAAAGCTTTCATACTTCTCCATACACTACTGACTTCCAACCCGGCGCCGGATAGCAGAATGTGTCTAATATGAAATGACTGTGAGGGAAGTGTTAGTAGAAATTGTCAATATGTGGGTTAGTATCCACTGTCAGCAGCCTGCGAAGAGCTGCATCTCGTGTTTAACTGTAAATTTGATATGTAAAACTTGCAGGGGGGGAAAGGAAATGATGAGAGAATAATTATCATGAATTCATATTTCTATAACTGCCTATTAGCACCTTTCACACAATCCGGTTTTGGCTATCCAATACTGTCTACATGGTCGCGAAATATATGGGATCATCAGACAAACCACGCCGTGAGAGTCGACATATACGTCGATAAACTTCGCAACGTCCACATTGTGTGAAAAGGGGCTTAATGTTATCCCATTTCACTTCGTAAATATAATTGTAAATTTTATGTTGTATAACAGGTTTTGTGTATTCATCACGAGTAATTTCAGTAGACAACACTGTAAGTGTTCATCATGATCTTTTAATATGTAATGTAAAATTATTTCAGTTTAGAAGGAACAATTACTGAGCTTTCTCCCACATTAGCAGGAAAATTTTCAAATTGATTTAAATAATTGAGCTTTTCTACTCGTCAGGTTAATGAAGGTTCCCTTGTCAACTGTGCTTCGTTAAGTATTTAGTAGGTTTACTATTATACACCCAACACCACTGGATATTTCATTATAACAGTATTTAAGACTGCCTTGAGCTTTTTTATATAAAAACATGTTCTTTGCAAATACTTTGTGCTGATCCACACAGTTTTCATGTTAGACAGACATGGCCCACGTCACACAGAGAGTAAGGTCCAGTATTTTCAACGTTCTGCATATCGACCGCTCCAAGGAAGAAGGAAGTAACTCCGAAATTAAGGTTTTTGACTTATATCCATTTCTGAAGGTAACAAATCTTCTTCATTCCAAGATGACAGCTGTGTCTCTATCTCTTTTAAATTCATTAATAAATTAATGTAAAAAATAGTTAAGCCACTGTTCTCCATGGTATAAATAACATTCAATTGGCTTTCCTGCAAAACTATCTTTCTTGACTTAGTGCTGTCTTCCTTGGAGCAGTCGATATGTGACTTTAAACTGATAAAAAAACTACCCACACGTTTGAAATCAGAGCGTCCTTTACATTCTGTATAAAGTTGCTATGCTAACGTTGAAAATATCGGGCCTAAGTTTTGTCGGCAGCAATGTAAAGAGTGAGTGACTATTAAACTCACCACACTAATGAAGCATCTTTCTTTTCCCTAAATATATGGGTAAAGCCACCAATTTTGCCACATTTGCCCTACTCAAAAGTTTCCAGTAAAGTTTCTCAAAAATATGAACTCATACTGTTTTTGAAGTACTAGAATTGAAATAAGTAGTTCATCGTCTTAAATGGCATATAGAAATGTTTTAGAATACATTTCTATTTACAGTAATATTCTAATGCTTTTCCTAAAAAGCGGGTAAAATTCGGGTAAAAATTCGGTGAATTTTGGGAGGTGCTGACTTTGACCAACATTTTCGTAAAGTTTTAGGTATTTTATACGTTAAATATTGAATATTTTGGCATTAACATATAACTAGCTAGCCTTTCTAAGTACATTGCATAAGGATACAAGCACTGTAACCTATTTTTTTCTGTGCTCGAATAATTTTACGTGTTTTACTTCTTTTTCGACACCTCATTAACGCGACCATTTCCATCGTCAATTTGTACGTGAATCGTATTGATGTGTGTTTTATCCGACTGGCTACACTTAATGATTTATAAAACACATACCTACACACACAAAACAATAACGTCAATTGGCGTCAGTAATTTGTCAGCTTCGTCGTGAGGAAGAATGGTCAGTTCCTCGGGACACACGTTTTGGTGAAATTTACAAAAGTACGTTAGGATTTTATCCAAGATCTGTAGTGCTCTAGGTTCCAAAAACATTGGTTATTGAATTTCATTGATCACTATGACTTAAATACACTGTGTTTGCGAGCAATCTTTATTTACACTAACGCGACCGGCTATTTTTCGCTACTTTTTTGACACTTCATCGACACCGGTGGCGTGATTGTCTTCATCACTTCTTTTTCGTCACCTTGTAAAGGCCAGCTTAAACATGAATATTTGTTTACTTTTCATACAAATTTTTCATACAAATTAAGGGAACACTGTCCTTATTTTAAAATATATTTTTATATAGTTTTAGTCACCCTCACGCTACGGTAGCGCTAAAGTTTTCGTCACTTTCACGTCATCGTCGCGAAAAATTATTCAACACTTTTTAGCGACTTGTGGCAAAATTGGTGGCTTTACCCATATACGTTCACACAGGACCCCACCTGCAGTATTTTATATGGAATACATCAATAATGTTAACCCTCTATTGTTCGCAACTGTGCAAAAAAATCACACCTAATGTTTTTTTTGCGAAACTCTTTGTGATTCAATTTAATAATATTGTAATGAAGTGTTGATTTTAAAAACATTTTCCTTGAATTAAGATCATAAACAAAGTCAGTGTGAAAGGATGTCTCCCAGAAATTAGGGAATATAAGTAGCAATACCAACATGAAATTGTGTTTTTTTGGCACATTCCTCCGATTGAATGCGTCAAGAGGTTGCAAACAACAGAGGATTAAAAAAGCCAAGTCCATAAACAATGTATAAAGAAGGAGGTAGGTATACACACACATATGCATATTTAATAAGAATTTGGCTGGTCTTCCAACAGAAGCTGTATACATATATATATCTGATCAACAGTCTCTACCACTAGTTGTGTATTTACACATTAAGTTCTCATGCGCCACATACAACATACTTAATACTTACATATTTTACAAATACACGTTTCATTTGTCATAATTATTTTTAATTTATATATAAAAAAACTGCCATTATACATTGCAAATAACACGTGAAGGAAGATTCACGAAGGGTATTGCAGAAGTCGTACAAATAAATAAAAACAACATAATCTAGGGAATAAAAATACACCTGTATCTTTATAATGGTTTCCTTATCCTAGACGTTAGTGAGATGTAATGATAGCTCAGCTGTGTGACGTCTGCATTACAAGTTCACTTTAGAGAAGTAAGGAACAGTGTGCGCACAACAACAGCTCAGGATGTAGAGGAGACCAAAGAAGAGGTTAAGCTTGGCCGTCTGCTTGGGCACGTCCTTCAGGGTCTCTGGTCTCCTGAAGTTCTTCTCTATTTGGAACGCTCGCGGGAGAGTCAGCAAGGGCAGCATGAAGTAGAATGTGTACTTGGTGGCCACAACCATAAACAAGATGTAGGGAGTGAACAACAAGAACGCGTACAGCACGTGGGAGGCCGTGTGGCCAATGAGGATGGCCAGCGTCACAATCCCCGCCTTCCTATCCGCCTCAAGGTCACGCGTGTTGTTGCTGTGCAGGATGGCCTCTGTGTTCAAGGCCAGGGGAATCGCATAGTACATCAACGTCCAGTCCACCCGTCCAGTTTGCGACAGAAAAGCAAACAACACCGAGATGGGCCCAAAGATTATAAGGATCAACACATCTCCCAATGCGATGTATTTGAAACCGATGCCGCCTGTGTACAAGAAACTAGAAGATAAACCTCCAAAGTAAACTAAAGCTAGATGTTCTACCTGCGCAGGGGATAACATGGCTAACGAGATGAAGCCGATGCACCCTGCGAAGTAAAGAACGGCTCCCAGAGAGACCACTTCGTCTATGCTGAGGATGTGGTCTACGAGCGTCCTGTCGTCGGACTTGCGGTTGTCGATGCCTTTAACAAAGTCAAAGTATGTGTTGACGACGTTGCCCGCGCAGTGCACGGTGATGATGGTGAAGAGGGTTAGCAGTAGGATGAGCCAGCTGAAGGGCGCAGCCCCGGGCACCTTGTAGGCGATGGCAGAGCCCAGCAGGGTGGGCAGGAGGCTCACGCTGAGGGACCAGGGCCGGATGGCCAGCACGTACGTGCGCAGCTTCATGAGGGGCGTGCTGTTGTAGCCGCGCCCCCCTGCCTCCTCCCCCGTCTTCAGCTTGGTGAGCTCTGGAGCCCCCTCTCTAACGCCCCCGTTAGCAAAACTGTCCGCAGACATCCTCGCTTTGCCGATTGTCTGAAAAATAACACACAACATTTAATAACATTTACACTTTTTTTATGTTTAAAGGCTTCATCAAACAGGAAGCGTTTTTAGTGCATGTCAAGGGGCTGACGCATACCAGTCTAGCATTGTACTTCAGCACTGCGCTGTGCTCTATTAAACATGTTAACACCTGTCAGAGCAAACATGCTACCAGTATACTGTCAATGTGTTCCGACGGCGCATTGTAAATTTTCTTTGACGCTGGACTTTTTTTTATGTCAAAACCAAAACTGTTGACTGAAAAATTGATACAATGTTTTTGAAAACACCAGTGCTTGTATACAAGCAACAGGGCTTATAAAAATGTTTCCATAAAGACAAGAATTTCTTGACAAAGCAGCAACAACTTATCTTCATGAGTTGCTGAACATCGTGATCAGTGACGACTACTAAAAATACACTACGTTACAGCGCTGTCGCCTTGACTATCTGTTTGATGAAGCCTTCAGTTTTGCATTATTTAAGTCCCATATTTAGTATGTAATCATATCAATGCTTTTTTGACTATATCTAAGTTTTCACATTCCGAGATAGACAAATTTGAAGTTAAAATGCTTATATATATATATATATATATTTTTTAGCAGTTATTTACTTTTTGTTGTTGTATGAAAAACATTAAAATAATTCTAGGCATCTACAAAACAAAATAAAAAAAATGAGTAAAATCAGCGCTGACATGACGATATGCAACTTTTAATGTAAAACCTAATTATTCTAATAGATGAGGAGGCTAGTCTTACACCAACAATTTCATAAGAAGTAAGGTTTTTCTCTATTTCTGACAGAGACGGTTGTTATTTTTAGTCAATGCGAAATAAAACCTACAGACAATAATACTAAGCCTTGAGTGAGAAGGAAATATCTAATCTAAGTTGCAATGATATGTAACATTGGGGAATCACATTATATGCATTTTCACAAGCAGACACGTATAAGTTTGCGCTTAAACATGCCGCATGTGGACTTACAATATAAAAACCCAAATCTCAAATGAACACACACTCTGCAACTCTTGCCGACCTTCCCTGGAACAGAAGTGACATTGGCAAAGTGAACCATTTTCTACAGCATGGGTGGTCAGCCGCATACCAACCTATAAGTCAAGGAACATACACAATAAATTACACTTTTAAAATAGACAAATAATATGTATAAACATCAAAACAAATAAAAAATTCTAATTTAAAAAAAACCCTAAATATCAAAATAGAAAACATTTTTATTTTATTTTGGACACTTAGGAATACAGCTCCTTCTCTCAGCAAGTAGAATCTCAACCAAAAAAGCTCTTTTGTCGCAAGTATAGTGCAAATAAGACAAGGAACTCGGGACAGATGATCCAAATTGATTTCTCTCTCCCCTGGAAAACATCACCAATCTCTTGACTAGAGTCCTCCCCAACCAATAACAAACATGAGTTAATCTTTTCTCTAGCAACCTGACCACATTGTTTGTCTGGTATATGTTGACTACATTATGGGGTCAATGGTAGTGACATTTTAACCGGTCCGTAGTCCAGTGGTAACGCTTTGGACTCGTAAATAGAACGTTGTGGGTTTGAATCCCGGCAGAATGCAAAAAAATATATCATTTAATTTTTCAAAATGTGCTCTTCGCTGTGTTCAAAAATTCATATGCCTTTAGCAAAGACCGGTCACCAAAGGTCCATTCGGCCTTACACCAACTAGATGTTGCTTGAGAATTGGTGCTTTTTATAGAGACGAACAAACTCGCGGAGGGCTCTTGAGGTATGATTCACACAAAAACAGCGCTCAGTAATAATAATTCATCCAAATATTATTTATTTCATACACTACAACTTCAAGAGGAAGTCACATAATGGGGTCTAAGACACAATGCCCTGTTCGAAGTATGAATATTATTTAACATGGACTTATAGGTTGGTATGCGGCTGACCACCCATGCATGCTGTAAAAATGGTTCACTTTGCCAATGTCACCCCTGTTACAGGGAAGGACGGCAAGAGTTGCAGGGTGTATGTCCATTTGAGATTTGGTTTTTATGTTGTGGGTTCACATGAGGCATGTGCAAGCGCAAACTTGTACGTGTCTGGTTGTGGGTATGCATGTAATGTGAATCTCCAATGTAACATATCTTTGCAACTTAGATTAGATTAGATCGACAAGATTGTGACATCATACGGCCGGGTTGCTAGGGAAAAGACAAATAGATATTTTGTTATTGGTTGCTAGGGATCGCAGTCCCATCCAAGTGTCACGTTTGCCCGCCGATAAAAAAGTACTTAATTCAAATTTGTGCAAAGCCCATTTACAATACGGGCGCTCTATTTGCCATGACAGAATATGATTAAAATATTGTAAAAACAAAAAATCCGACTGGGTAGATAATATTATAAGAGAAAATATGTAATTTGTAAAGAAAATACCTTGGCTTTCAAAGGAATGCTAGTTTTATCAATAAAAATAATAGTGTGACATTTCTGAAAAATATATTTAAAATAACTCGTAGCTGTCAACTGGGAAGGGAATAGCTTTATCTGTGAAGTCTACAGCAATGTCTACATTATTATTTGACTAATTACTCAACAAAACAATAACTAAATATACTTATTGTCAATTCTAACCTAACAAGCACAGAGTGTAATGATATATGGCGGATATCATACCCAAGTTGTCTAGTAAAAAATGGGAAAAAATAGGTCGAAGTTCTCATAAAACTGGCGACTTTTTATGTGAACAGACATTTGAATATTGTTCAGAGTTTTTGTGAAATTAATAATTTCCTTCAGCAGTGTCAAGAACGTCACGTATGAGGAAAAGCAGCAGTCTTTTATAAATTCACAAACGGCTGTTGGAGCAAAACATTTCACGCCAGTGAAAGTTTTCTGCCTACCGTTTTCAACCATAAACAAAATAACAGAATTAGCGAAAAAAAAAGACATAAAATAATACAAAAGAATAAAAATTGGTTTCTTGATACCCGCGAACTCAAATATGCCTGCTTGTGTGCGTGCATTAAATCCTAATCTAAATAACGTCTTAACTTAGATAATGGATGTGGCGTGGCCAGCCTCATCTAAATCTAAGCTGCAAAGATATACGTAGGTACCTATCATTTGAGATTCATATTAAATGCATTCCCACAAGCAGACACGCATAATTTCGCGCTTACACATGCCGCATGTGGACCTACAATATAAAAAAACCCAATCTCAAATGAACATAAGCCCTGCAACTCTTGCCGACCTTCCCTGAAGCAGGGGTGACATGGGCAAAGTGAACCATTTTTTACAGTATGGGTGGTCAGCCGAATACCAGTCAAGGAATTCCAACTTATGTATTTTTTTATTTCACTCCTTTATGAGACTTGCAATTTTTAGCCCTATTGACTCAATGTCTTGATTTTATATGACCATCAAAGTTTATGACAAATAAACCGTAGGGCCATCAGGACCACACAGAATAAAATTGATTCTGTGTGGTCCTGATGGCCCTTATTTCATGATCATCAATTTAGTTTTACAAGACCACAGCCCGCTGTCTTCGACAGCTAAGTTGGTAGAATGCCTGCATTTCATTCCAGAGAGCTAAGGTTTGATCCCCATCAAGTGCATAGGAAATGATTTTTTGATAGTGTTTAATTCAAACCTAAAATAAAATACCGGCTAGCTTTATTCAGCCTTCACAAGAAACGAGAACTAGCATCCTTTGGGAGCTGGGAAACCCCCACTTCAACTGTAGTGGTTAGCATAAAGCAGGTCCCTATACCTGTAAAAACTAATAGGTTCCACATACCGTGTACGACTTCTTTTGGATAACACTCTAAGAAGTTTCACTATGTATGTAGCCTAGTTGTGTTTTTACAACAGATATAAAATAGTGCTACCATAGTACACTACAAAGTCTAATAGAACTTAGGTAAAAAAAATAATTAAGTAACCTTACTGACGAGAAGGTTCTAGCTGGCCCATTGTCAAGAGCAGGTTTTGAAGAACAATGTTGTTACTTCCTTTTCACACGGTCTAGATACAGTCGCGAAATGCATGGGGTCACGATAACCCACGTCAGATTACATCTCCATACACTACCGATCCAGCACATAAAAGAGAACCTTCTTTTCACACGAGAACCATTCCGTCCCGATTGTCTATGGATAACCGGGCAGATCAAGTAAAAGTCTTCCTACAGCCCCATTACTAGACTTTTGGCCAGGTAATCCATACAAAAACCATTAAAAATCTGGACAGAATGCGTTCCCATGTGAAAAGGCTGTTACAGTTATTCCTATGGTACCTACTGATGATGATGAAAACCTAATAAATATCTGAAAAAAACAAGCTAGACAATGGGACACAAAAAGACAAAAGAATAAAAGAAGAGTATGTATGAGGAAAGTGGTGAATGTTGAAGAGATGAAAGCGATATGCAAGGACAGAAAAAAATAGACACATCTACAGAAGTACCGGCCATGCCTAGTGGAACGGCGGCAGGATACAGTAACAGACAGAAAATAATGAACCAGCACCTAGTATAGTAGTATAAGGACAAAGCATACAGAAGGAACATAACACTAGTTTAGGAATATTTGTTTATTGCTGTTAGGTACAAATGGTAGTTACAAAACATGTAAAAACAAATGATCTTTGCATTTTAATATCATTTGATTGTAAATATCACACAATATATAATATCTGCATGCTCCCATCTCATTTAAACTTTACAGACGGTTAACATTTTCTTGAACACAAAAATGAGTAACAGACATGTACTGCGTAAATCTCACCTCGATTGCGTAAAATTAAAATTGTAAAAATGCACAATCGAGGTGAGTTTACGCAATGTTTTATAGTTGGTGTACTGTACCCTTAGTACGAGTTGCAAAACTTGAGTAATGTAAAGTTTACAGCAAATATTAAAGAGTGATTTCCCCCAAAATCTGCCGTTTTTGTTTGTTTGAACTTGATTTTCTTCATCACTGTAACTCTTTTGCTAAGACCATAAAGTGTAAGAAACAAAAACTGCAGATTTTGGGAGAAATCACTCTTTAATATTTTCCGTAAACTTTACTTTTATCAAGTTTTGCAACTCGTACTAAGGGTACTGCTCTGTGGAAGATGAGAAAATTAACAGTGTCAATACAATATAACAACAATAAATATTTATGGGGTAAGAAAACAAATGTTAAATAAATTAGAAGTAAATATCAAATAAGTTTGTAATAAGTCCTACAGAACTATAGAATTATTGTAAATCCTATAGAACTATTGTAAACTATTGCAACCCAGAATTAAAAAAAAAATGAGAATATGGAAACAGACAATCAGCATCTTTCCTTATTATATTTATTTAATTTTGGAATAAACCTAGATTGTCACCTTAGCTCTGTACGACTCATATATTTGATCCCAATATCAAACTTTTTAAATACTGATAAGAGAGTAGTATGGACATTACAACAATTATTTTTTGATATGATTAAGTCCCTCTGAAGTCCTTTTCATCTAAAATATATTTCTGAAGAAATAGAGCAATCCATTTATCAATACAAATGAATCTGAATATTTCTGTTAAATGTGATGAATGTTGCATATCCATCAATTAAATTCAATTCGAAATTCAGAACTATACCTAACTTAGTGTAAACCTGGTTAAAGGAAGCTTCGAAAATGCCTAAGTAGGTAATTTCATATCTTACAAACTCAAAATGAGCTAGGCCTTTAATATAAATTAGGTCAACAATGGTTGTCCTCCATCTATCGATCTATGCCATCACAAAAATAACGAAGACCTCTCCGGTACACCGGAACACCCCTTTACATGATGTCACGTGCGGTTGCACAGGCATACATGTGCAGCTAGACATCTTTGGTATAACGCAGCGTGAGTGGCAGCATTAGACCGATTCTCTAGTTATTTTTTCGTTGAACTTAAATTTCCTAACATAATCTCAAAACTACAGGTTCTCTCTAAATGTATTTGCCTAGGATATTGTCATTCAACATTAAACACACTACTTATAAACTGTGAAATTTTCCTAAGAGACTAATAAAGCGTTCATTTGTTGTTCACTAACATGAAATGTAAACATTCACTAGTATAACATCACAGGGTATTTTGTCATGGTGGTGGATTAAGGTCATGGAGGTGCCAAGTGCAAATCAACAGGTGTTCGCTCCTTCACGATTAACTGACTATGCAAAAGATTGTTCTCTCGACAAATGTTCCAAACGCATGTTTTGTTAGTCGCCCTCTGTGATAATCTGCCATGCCACCCTTGTTGCATTTTAAGCTAAGTTCTAAAACTAGGGAATAATGGTCAATAAGACAAGGATAAATTGGTAACTAAATAAACTAGATTACCTAGAATGCTTTGGATATAGTTAAGGTTGATTATGTGGCTTCAGCAAGCACAGCCACTGCAGCTCCCCGCGCCGCATCTCCTCCTGAGGTGAACTCTAAGGGAATATTATAGCACTTCTCTACAGACTTCTGCAACACTACATTCCGTGAGAGACCAGAGCCATTCCCTAAGATCCTGTCTATGTTAGCATTAACAAGGAACTCCTTCGGCATCATGTCATGCAAGTTCTCTAGGAGACCGTCACACAATCCTCGGAACACTTGGCCCAGGGAAATGTTGGACAGATTGATGTTGGTGACAGATGCAAAGTGATCAGGGTCATGTCTCTCTCCCAACAGGAGGGGGTCGACTTTAATAGTGGAAATAGCGGAATCTTCCTTTCCCAAAGCAATGAGCTTCTCCCAGACCTTCGACTGAGGCACAGCAAACCCTAGTTCCATAACCCACTGCTGTAACATTTTAACAAAGGTAGCCAAAGTGTTCCCACCATTTAGGGAAGTTGCTACAGCTAGATACTGTCCATTGAAATATGGCAGATATTCTACAGAGCTCACTTGCTGCTCTATGGAATCAACAACAAAGCCCAAATGGGCAGAAGTGGATATGTTTAGCACAGCGTCAGTCTTATTTTCCAGGGTTGCCAGGAAGGAGCATTGCAGGTCCCCCAGGGCGGCGCCCACAGGAGTCCCTTTGGGGATGCCATACCAAGTCTCTGCCAGGTGTCCGGCCATCTGCCCACTCTCCACCACTGTGGGCAGGAGATGGCAGGGAAAGGCTTGAGACTTTAACAGATCTGTGTTCCACGTGTTATCCTGGGTGTTGAAGTATCCCCAGCTGGCGGCGTTCTGCGTGCTCATCACGGGAACATCCAGGTTACATATCATGGCCACCACAAAGTCCTGGATGGTCCCCGCTCTGTTGAAGGACGCCAGCTTGTCAGGCTTGTTGTTTGCCATCCACAGTAAA
Organism: Agapetus fuscipes; assembly: GCA_951799405.1. Lineage (NCBI taxonomy): Eukaryota > Metazoa > Arthropoda > Insecta > Trichoptera > Glossosomatidae > Agapetus > Agapetus fuscipes. The sequence continues at coordinate 10,335,297 of OX637359.1, forward strand.
GTAGCGCATCCATAGCCGGAGTAGCAGCGCAAGTGAGAGTCAGGCTCGGGCAAGCTCTCCAGGAAATCTCTCTTACAGCGGGTGTCCTGCCAGGTGTACAGCGCCGACAGTCTCTCCTTGAGGGCGTCGTAGCGCACCAAGTTGCCATCTTTATGTATCTCCTCCCAGGCTCTGCAAGCACACAAGCATGGTGAGCATTACCCCAGAGAGCAGGGAGCAGGGAGCAGGAGACAGGGCAGGAGAGGCTCTTACTTGTGATCATCATTCCTCCACAGCAGCACCCCGTGCATCTGCCCACACACACCAACCTTAACTACATGTCTGAGCAAGTCCTTGGCCAGGCGGGACACACAGCCGTGCACAGCTGACACTATCTTGGGGACATCTTGCTTGTTGCCTTCGCTGCCCAGCTCGCTCGGGATGTTGGCCGCCGTGTCCTTGCTCTGCTTGGCCACCACCTCGCGCGTGGCCAGGTCATACAGGCAAACCTTCACGGAGGTGGTCCCAATGTCCATCCCCAGGACCAGCTGCTTTTCTGACGCCATCTTTATAAAAATGATCTATCTACAAAATTATCACGGAGGTTGCCAATTACTTTTTACAAAAACACGGAAATAAGTGAGCCGGTTTACGTAATACAGCGGCAGACTGTTCCTGTCCCACTGGCCGCTGCTGCCAGCAGATGCCGAATGAGAGAAATTAGTGCGGCCAATTTCAGTGATTTGAAAATTGGTTACAATATAATAGCGGAATATGAAGAGCGAAGTTAAAAATAGCGCGCGCTATCAGAGAGCGCATCAAGTCGCTGAAGAAGAGAATTCACAAAAATAATAATATTATGACGAAACGTCAAAACAACAAAATATTGAACCAAGCCGCGTTTGACACTCATGCAGCCAACAGCTGAGAAAATGGCAGGTGGAAAAATAGCTTTTTGTGACGATATAAATATGAATACAACTTTTTTATTTCTTAAGTACGTAAGTACATTAAATTGATAGAAAAAATAGGTAATATTGGTTTGAAAAAGTTTTTAAATCATTGCCAAAAAGTAAGGCTGGCAACAATAAGACGCAACTCAATTAATTTGCACAAATAGTACCTACAACTTTTTTCCACGTGGGTTTTGAAAGGGTCGCATGTAGCTTATGAAACCTATTTATTTTTTCAGGAAAGGAGGCGGACCTTACGCCAACCACTTCAGCTTAAAATGAGGTTTTCCCAGCTCCCGAGAGCGCTGGTTCCAATTTCTTGTAAGGCCTGAGTGAACCTTACCGGTATTTTAGACAGCTTCTAAATATTAGAAAAAATGCTTTCTACCCCTTTGAGTTCCTCTTCTAACGAAGATTGGCGATCATCGTGGCTATTTTCGCATGAGTACCTACTTAGGTTCCTTATATATATATAACAGCTTCATTTGTCATGGACTGGAGCCTACTGAGCTGGCACTTCTATTTCATAGGTAAGGTGTCTAGCCTGCGCGAGGGTTCCCTTCTTCTTCTTCCTGTGTCTCATCAGTGAAGATTGGCGATCATCATAGCGATTTGCACCTTCAATACTGCGGCACGAAATAGGAATCTTGTGGTTTGCAGGAGCTTCCCAGTTACCCCAAAATTACAGGGTAAGTGTCTTTGCACACAATCCTGTCCTGTGCCAAATTATGAAGTGTAGGTATATATGTTAGTTTTATTTGCCAAATGATCCCATAGGTACACTTTGGGATTGGATGGTTCCACGATAAGATGCCCATAGACAGAATGTCCATAGACAGAACGTTCACCCGAAAAAATGTCCATGCAACAAAATGTCCACCGACAAAATGTAAACGGGACAAAATACCCACAAACAAAATGTAAACGGGACAAAATGTCCACGCCACAAAATTTTGTCGGGTGAACATTTTGCCTGTGATTGACATTGTGTCGTTAGACATTCTGTCAATGGAGATCTTGTCGTGAATCAGGATCGGATATAAATACTACAGGATGGCCGATTGTGTGAAAAGGCACAGAGTGGTTTTCATTTTTCTGGGAAGTAAAGTCAAAACTGGGTCAGAAATAAAACCACAAAATAAATATTTCTGCAATTCGTTGTATTCAGAAAGAAGAATTCCTTTACAATAGGAAGTTTTGTTAACGTCGCGTTTTTGTTTGAATAAATAATTTTGTAATACAAATAGAGGTTAAAACAAAAAACATTGACAAATTCAATCCATGCTTTATTATCACCAAAAGCCTACTTACGTCATAAAGTTTAAATAAATCTATATTATTATCATGTCACATGTGTTATTTTATAAAATTAGTAATATAAGCTTAAAACATTAATTTAAAAGTACAATGTTTACATGAATAGAAAAAATAACACCCAAGCATATACATTCAAAACAAATAGAAGCATTTAAAAAATATGAAAATGAACGCTGTTTGATTCTACTTATTTTTTATTTTATTCCTTAACTAGCTGACCCTGCAGATTTTATCCTGCCTTTTTTTTATAAATGATATTCAATAGTTTTGTGGATTTGTAAATTTGGGAATGGCTATTCTTAAGAAAATGGAAAAGATGAGCGAAGAAATCTTATTTTGAAGTGATCATTGTAACTATTATAGCGAGACGGCATCGCCCAATAACTTAAAACAATTGAGCTTCATGGACATTATATAAAATGAAGTTGGGCTCATTTAAAGATATTGAAGTACATTGAAGTGACCACCCATACTGTAAAAAATGGTTCACTTTGCCCGTGTCACCCCTGTTTCAGGAAAGGTAGGCAAAAGTTGTGGGGCTTATGTTTATTTGAGGTTTGAATTTTATTTGTAAGTACACAAACAGCATTTGTAAGCGCGAACTACACGTGTTTGTTTGTGGGCATACATCTGAGAGCTTCGAATGAATATATCCTTGCAACTTAGATTATAGATTATAGAAGTACTATGGATTGCAGTTATGAAAGATGTTGTAGCCTTTAAAATTTCAGGAGGTGTATATGAAAGTTGTATATCTTTAGTCATTTTCACACTGTAATTGGTATTTCAACCATAATTTCATTGCTTAATACCAATAAACGAATGCTGTCGTTCTATTGGGCAGAAGGAAACGTTTTCTGTGTACATCTCAAAAATAATTAAATCATCATTTTTAGGTTTTAATGATGCTTTAAATAAAGCTAGTTGCAAACGTTGATGTATATATAAAAACATAATTTATTGTGTATGTTCCTTGACTTATAGGTTGGTTTGCTGACCACAGCTGACCACCCATGCTGCAGAAAATGATTCACTTTGCCAATGGCACACCTGTTTCAGGGAAGGTCGGCAAGAGTTGTTGGGCTTAAGTTCATTTCGGATTAGGTTTTTATATTGTAGGTCCACATGCGGCATGCGTTAGTGTGAAATTATGCATGTCTGCTAGTGGGAATGCATTCAATGTGAATCTTAAATGATACATATCTTTGCAACTTAGATTTAGATCATTGTGTTTATGCTCCTAAACTTATAGGTTGGTATGCGGCTGACCACCCATACTGTAAAAAATGGTTCACTTTGCCAATATCACCCCTGTTTCAGGGAAGGACGGCAAGAGTTGCCGGGCTTATGTTCATTTGAGATTGGGTTTTTAAATTGTAGGTCCACATGCGGCATGTGTTAGCGCGAAATTATACATGTGTGCTTGTGAGAATGCATATTTTGTGAATCCCCAATACCTTTGCCACTTATATTCGGAAAAAATGAATTCCTTTTTTCACGATCTATTGATGATACAAAATTCATATTTTCTTCATGTTAGCTTTGATTTGTTACCTCGTATGGACGATTCGAGCTCAAGTTTGCATATAGAAAATTTAATATTGAATGTCACCCCTGTTTCAGGGAAGGATGGCAAGAGTTGCAGGGTGTATGCCCATTTGAAATTTGGTTTTTATGTTGTAGGTTCACATGAGGCATGTGCAAGCGCGAACTGTACGTGTCTGTTTGTGAGAATGCATGTAATGTGAATCTCCAATGTAACATATCTTTGCAACTTAGATTAGATTAGACGGATCTAAGAAATGTTGAAAGAGCCACCATATGTTTTTATGCAACTTAGATTATAAATCCTCGACTTGTAAGTTGGTGTACAAATTGTTTCACTTCTGCCTGTTTAAAGTTAAGTCAGCATAAATTGCACCGTTGTTATTTGGGATTTGCAGTTGGGTCTTATTTTGAAAATATACATGCATTATGTATATGCACAAACTAACATGTGTTTCCTTTTGGGCATCCATTCAATATGAACCTTAAATGTGTGCATATATTTGTAACTGAGATGACTTATTTATTTAATCTTGAACGCTTTTCATGACTTTGACAGTTGAAAAGGTAAATTCCATTTTTTTAAAAAGAGTTCTGTTTGGTAAAGGCTGTTGATGAATAATATGATTTTTTATTCCATTTTCAAATTTTGTACCTACCAGTTTATTTTATTAATTTGATTTTGTTCAACCTCTCACAATATTTCAAACCGAACACATTTAATGAAATTTGAATATGGAACAAAAATCTGTCAATTAGATGAAGTTGGAAATGATCAATTCCCATATAAAAACGACGTTCAGCATTTCACAAATTTAAACATGTTCTGCGTTATTTTATCAACTTTTTTGTACGCTATAACCCTTCCCAGATTACGTACTTTATTCTGAAACGAAAGACAGCCAAAACCGTTTAGTCCTTCACCGTTCTATCGCATTACCAACGAACGCTTTTTTGGTTTTATAAGTATAGAAAAAACAAACAAATAATGAGTTTGATCGGTTTCGGCCTCTTGGCCATCTTCAGATTAACAAAAGTCCTAAAAATAATGAAAATATTTCATTTTGCATTATATAGCCTCGCACTATTATATAGCCTTGCACTATTTTTAGGACTTACGTTAATCTGAAGATGGCCAAGGACTGAACCCGGTCAAACTCATTATTTGTTCGTTTTTTTTTAACAAATAAAATAAAAATTAAGTAGAATTAAACAATGTTCATTTTCAATTTAAAAAATTTGAGTTCTACAAAGTTTCCGCTGAAACATTTCAGAAATTGTTAAATAGAAGCATTTCTAACATAATGTACAAACATTGTTATTAGAATCTAACACTTAGGCGAAAGCGAATGCTTGTGTGTTTATATAGGAGTTTTAGGCTTACACGGCCAGCAGTTAAAACTTTCCGGGATCTTTTCTTACTGTTTAAAAGTTATATGTCAAAAGCTGCACGGATTACAATATAATCAGCGGGAATGAGGAAATCTACAGGTACAGAAGAAAATGTATACTTAAAAAAAAGCAACCATCGGATTGTGCAGCTATAGGGAAATTTCAAATTAAATTTTAATGCATGAGTCCTGCTCATCCCAATACATACTTCACATGTGTATGAGATGAGCGGTGGTATGTTCACCACTTGAAAAATAGGTTTCAAATTACACGGAATCTGGATGCAAGCTCTACGGGTACATGCTTCTATATTGCAGCTACAGTTACTTTTAAATCAAGGGTAAAAGCTGTTACACATAATGAAGGTACTTCACAAGTTACCTATTTCCAGGGGCCAACATTTCCTCGGTGAGCATTGCCACTGCAGCTCCCCGCGCCGCATCTCCTCCTGAGGTGAACTCTAAGGGAATATTATAGCACTTCTCTACTGACTTCTGCAAGACTACGTTCCGTGACAGACCAGAGCCATTCCCTAAGATCCTGTGTATGTTGGCATTAACAAGGAACTCCTTGGGCATCATGGCATGCAAGTTCTCTAGGAGACCGTCACACAATCCTCGGAACACTTGGCCCAGGGAAATGTTGGACAGATTGATGTTGGTGACAGATGCAAAGTGATCAGGGTCATGTCTCTCTCCCAACAGGAGGGGGTCGACTTTAATAGTGGAAATAGCTAAATCTTCCTTTCCCAAAGCAATAAGCTTCTCCCAGACCTTCGACTGAGGTACAGAGAACCCTAGCTCCATAACCCACTGCTGCAACATTTTAACAAAGGTAGCCAAGGTGTTCCCCCCATTCAGGGAAGCAGCTACTGCCAAATACTGTCCATTAAAATATGGCAGATATTGCACGGTGCTTACATGTTCCCCAATGGTGTCAGCAACAAACCCCAGTTGTGCAGATGTTGAAATGTTGAGCACGGCATCAGTTCTATGTTGCAGGGTGCAGAGGAAGGAGCACTGCAGGTCCCCCAGGGCGGCGCCTACAGGAGTCCCTTTGGGGATGCCATACCAAGTCTCTGCCAGGTGTCCGGCCATCTGCCCACTCTCCACCACTGTGGGCAGGAGATGGCAGGGAAAGGCTTGAGACTTTAACAGATCTGTGTTCCACGTGTTGTCCTGGGTGTTGAAGTATCCCCAGCTGGCGGCGTTCTGCGTGCTCATCACGGGAACATCCAGGTTACATATCATGGCCACCACAAAGTCCTGGATGGTCCCCGCTCTGTTGAAGGACGCCAGCTTGTCAGGCTTGTTGTTTGCCATCCACAGTAAAGTAGCGCATCCATAGCCGGAGTAGCAGCGCAAGTGAGAGTCAGGCTTGGGCAAGCTCTCCAGGAAATCTCTCTTACAGCGGGTGTCCTGCCAGGTGTACAGCGCCGACAGTCTCTCCTTGAGGGCGTCGTAGCGCACCAAGTTGCCATCTTTATGTATCTCTTCCCAGGCTCTGCAAGCACACAAGCATGGTGAGCATTACCCCAGAGAGCAGGGAGCAGGGAGCAGGAGACAGGCAGGAGAGGCTCTTACTTGTGATCATCGTTCCTCCACAGCAGCACCCCGTGCATCTGCCCACACACACCAACCTTAACTACATGTCTGAGCAAGTCCTTGGCCAGGCGGGACACACAGCCGTGCACAGCTGACACTATCTTGGGGACATCTTGTTTGTTGCCTTCGCTGCCCAGCTCGCTCGGGATGTTGGCCGCTGTGTCCTTGTATTGTTGCGCTACCAGTTCATTCCTAACAATGTCGTACAGGCAAACTTTAACAGAGGTTGTCCCAATGTCCATCCCCAGGATCAGTTTTCTTTTTGATGCCATTTTCAGAAGATATTTATTAATTAAAAATAGAGAGATGACTGAACTTTACTTAAATGAAAACAACTTTAAATAATCAAGTTATCACATAAGTGTGAGCAGTTAATAATATGATATTTACACTACACATCATTACCAACTATCTGATATCAGTGCTGTCTATAAAGTGGCTGGAGCACTGGCCTGTTCTTTTATTAATATTACTCTCCATGATAAGGAATAAGTGACTAACCCGCGCCTGATTAGAAATGGGGTCAACTAGACCCTTTCATTTTAACTTTGAATCATAGTCTCACTGAACTACTGATCAAAAAGTAGCTGGTTAGAATTCCAACAAATTCATAATCTTGGAAGTCTTAATCAATTCCCAGGTTTGGCAATTAGTAATGCCAACCAACTAATGAATCTCTGATAGAACTATCTTGGGGGGGGGGGGGGTAGCCACTGCCCAAGTGCGGCCCGCACTAAATACCACGTAAAATATTTGGCCCTTTTACAACAAAATGTTGCCGAACCTTGCTCTAGCCTGCAATCTGCCCGGTTTCCGTATGTTTTTTTTCTATCCGTTAGTCGGAAGTCAGTAGTGTATGGAGATGAAAGAAAATTTTCACATAGTTTGTCCAGGAATCCATAGACAATTCTGTCGTGTTACCTGTATTTTTCTATGAACTGTATAAAAATTTGATTATTACTTTTTTGGATGGGACGCGGAGGGTTGAAGTGCACTTGAAAATATTCAATAAAGATTTGCATGAGTCCATCACGACCCCGATAGGGCCCACTCACCACTGGAGCCTCCGTGCATAGCAGTGGCGTAGGGTCCTGAGTTTTGGACTGTATTACACATCGATCAATGAAAAAGATATAGATGGAGCATCTGAGCTATATCTTGTACCAAAAAAGAGTGCAAGCTTCATATAAACCAGGTTTTGTCATAATCAGTTTCCAAACAACCGTAATGTTTATGTCTCTTCTAGACGTATAACATTATTATCTTATGTCTAGTTTTTTGCTGTTTTCCTATTATTTTGTGTTTATGGTACATTTGCTACTATAGAAAGAAATATAATCTATGTCTGTTTTATTAATCTATGCTATTAAAAAATTCCCATTGTTTTTGCTTTCCAAATAAGTTTGTATATATTATACTCTAATCTAAATTGCATATATATTGACATTTAAGGCTTAAATTTAATGCACGCTCAAAGGTAGACACATGTAAGTACGCACTTACACATGTGTTTGTACGATAAAACCAACCTCACATAAACATAAACCTTGCAACTCCTACTGCCTTTCTCTGAAAACGAGGCGGCATTGGCAAAAATAAACCATGTTTTTACAGCATGGAGGTCAGCCTCATACCAACCTATTAGTTATGGAACACAAAAACTGCAGAAAGTATAGCTTATACAAAAATAATTACAATTAAACTTAATTCCCCTTAACCCCTAACGTTTAAAGCAAATAGTTTAGGTGTGACTCTTTGAAAACAATGTGATTAGAAGTTATACTATATTATGTTTAGCTTAGTATTCTGTGGGGATTGAGCCCTACTTCTACCAGCTGAGAACATTATTACTAAGCAGCATCAAGTCAGAAAGTAATGACCTGTCGCCAATGGCAGATACGCAATCATTAAACATGGCATGAAGTGCTGCTGGAGGCACGCCAGCAATAAGGACCATCACTTATCTCATAGGTGCGGGGTAAGCTGGGCACAGGAAGGTGCAACTATATTAGGAATTATCACCATTTTTATCAAAGTTTGGGCAACGTTATCACTATATAGACTGAGTATCTTCCTGCCTGACTTGTTGCTTGATTATAAGTGATAAAAAATCCAATTAATAATAATATCAAGTACTTATTCCTAACAGAGAGCACTTTAATCTGGATCATGTTTACTCATTCATGTCAAAATTTCTACTCCATGGGCACTTATAATCTGATATTCAGAGATGTGTACAACCAAGGGCGTACCCAGGATTATTAAAGCTAGGGGGGGGGGGGTGAATGAGTTCAAAAGTTTAAGAAATAATACTATAATTATAGCAGTGCTTTATCAACTACGTTATTACAATTATTTGTTTGATAAAAAATTGTACAGTGGATTGCACATGACTATTTTGCTACAAAAAAATGAAGATAATCCAAAAACAACCTTATTTTATGCTATAAGGTCATGTGGAGTCTACTGCACGTGCACAATTATTTCGATTATTAAAATGGTTATTTCAATAATTGTTATAAATTCCAGCAACAAAATTTATTAACATTCAGGTATATTTTACTTTTAGGGAGGGCAGCTGCCCACACAAGCCCGACCCCCCCCCCCCCCCCCCGCGGCCCTTCCTGGGTACGCCAATGTATACAAGTGTAAATAAATAAATGTGCTTGGTTTCCAAATAAATCCATTCACAATGCAAATTATATTTGTCAGGTTGGCGCTGGAATTACTGTCGTTTGACATCCGGAAAATTTACCTAATTACATTGCCTAATTACCTAACTGTGTAGTTATTATAATTGAAAATATGTAAAATGTTATTTTGTATTTGCAGATTTACCGGACGTCAGTAATTAGATCTTACTGTATCTATTTGAAAACAGCAAGCAATAAAACATGGTGGCGCTTAAACAGCTGATCCTAGTAGTACCTATACATTTTGTGTAGGTACTACACTACTACTTTTGTTGTCATATTTTATTGCTTGCTATCTTTAAATAGATACAGTTAGATCTAGCGACGACCATTGAGTCTGCAGAACCCTGACACTTTAACTTTGGATGAGGATAGGAAAGTATAATTGAAAAGTAAGCAGGCACAAAGGAGCATGTTAGAATCTTTTGATTTTTTAAATAACAGGGTGTGAGCTGATCCACAAAGACGAGCTATTGTCATCCCATTGAAAAAGAGAAAATAAATATTACCATCCCAAACCTGTCATAAAAACCACACTCAACAATAACATAACCTAACTTTTTGTACAAAAATATAGTTGTCATTTGGACAAATTCTGTAAAAGATAAGCTAAGGAAAGTATGGTTCTAGTTTAATGGACATATTTACTACATATTCTAGAAATATACGAAACTAAAAGCAAAATTTTTGAAAGCGACTATCTCGAAACTTTTTGACACTTTGTAACCTACCTACAAAGAGTTCGAGCGTAGTAAACATTTCATGAATGATACCTTTACATTTTGATTGCCTAACTTTTTTGCATCATTTTGAGCATAATAGACTCAATCAACGCTCTCGTATGGGACAGCAGTCCTCAGCACCAATAACAAAATATTTGCAGGTATACCTATTCCCTAGCAATCCAGTCGTGTGACGTCACAATATTGTCCGGGTCAATTCATGAACGCAACTAAGCTATACATACAGTGTAACTTCTTGCCGCGTTATCCCCGAAGGGATCGCCTGTGGTGAATTGAAACTAATTATTTTTACAGGTGAGGGGGCCGGCCTTACGCCAACCATTTCACTTGAAGTGGGGGTTTCCCAGCTCCCGAGTGGACTGGTACTCATTTCTTGTAAAGGCTGAGTAAACCTTGCCATTATTTTATTTTGGGGTTTGAAATAAACACCGAAACGAGAAATCATTTCTGACACCTTTGGTGGGATTCGAACCCGAGCTCACGGCATGGAATGCAAGCACTCTACCAACTGAGCTATCGACCGGACTAATCGTAAGTACTTTAAAAAAACCTAAGCACTTAAAAACCTAAGTACTTAAAAAAATAAGTAGGTACCTGCGAGAACATATTATTTTAGGTCAAGTACAAAAATCATACTCTTCTCTTTGAAAAAAATGCAAGTCTATGTTATCATTTTTTTTTCAGTTTTATGAAAAAGAATAGGTAGGTACCTACAACTGGTACAAGGTAGGTATTACTTTTCAGTAGGCTTTGTTTAGATATGGGAATGGTTACCAAGGTGACGATAACACAAACAAACATCTTATACTCTTTTTGAAGTTTAGAAAGTAATTAAAATAGTGCTTTATTGATATTTCATAGGTTAATACTAATATTTTATGCTAAAAGCGTTTCTGAATCAAAATCTGGATTTTCCTTATTAAATAACATTTATTGTATGGATTAAGGATTAAATATTTTTATATAGTTTTTAGTTAAATAGTTTTTTTTTTAATTGGAGTTTTTATTTCATTCTTTGCAGAGCCGCATCTCATAAACAGGCATGCTTTTAAATTAGACTTGAAAAAATTCACTCTACCCAGTTCTCAGCTAGTGCGATAAGACATTCCACAATAGAGGACCGGAAATGCAAAAAGGAACGATCCAAATGATGCAAAATAGAAATAAGTAATCCTGAAGTAAGTACGGAGAGATTGGATAATAGTAAAATGAAAAATGAAGATGATCTTTGTCAAAAAGAAGCTGAGAGAGAATTGGTTTCTTACATTCCTTCTTGGATTGGAAACTCACAAAAGTAAGTTTGTCTTGTTTCCTAAAATAAATCATTTAATACAAGTGAAATCCTGAACAATCCGAGTGGCGGCTCGCAGGTCTATTAAGAACAGCCCAACAGGCCTAGATTAGGGGCGGTTTGAGCAGTCCACTAGGGCTCCAAAACTTAAAAAAGAGCCACAAAAACACTAAAAAGAACATTTCAGATTTTTTTTTGGTTGCAAATGTGCTGTATACAAAATACAAAAATATGTTTAAATGTAAATATTTACTTTTTGGTATTTCCAGTAAGAGCAGTGGAGGAAAGCATGAGAATGACAGCAGTGGCTTTGTGTCCCCCACTAGTGAAGACTCCATGACTCTCTGTGAACAGAAACAAGATGATGTGGACGATACGGGGTGAGTTCTAGAAATGAATAGGCAGCAAACAAATTTCTTTTCATAGTAGAACATTCAGTTGATACATTTCTGGCAAACGTAACTAATTACAACTGAACTGCACATTTAGTACAGCTTTTTAGATGCACTGTCTCTGTCCGGTCGATAGCTCAATTTGTAGAGTGCTTGCATTTCATGCCGAGAGCTCTGTTTAAATCCCACCGAGAGTGTTAGAAATGATTTTTCGTTTCGGTGTTTATTTCAAACTCAAAATAAAATACCATCAAAATTTAATCAGCTTTCACAAGAATTGAGTACTAGCCCACTCGAGCTGAAGTGCTTGGGGTAAGGCCGGCTCCCTTACTTGTTAAAATTAATAGGTTCCACCCTTGACATGTGACCCTTTCGGAGAGAATGGGTCAAGAAGTTGCACTATATATATAGCTTAATTGCATTTCCAAAGGGATCAAATGTGGCGAGTGGAACCTGCTTATTTTCACAGGTGCGGGGGTAGCCTTATGCAAACCTTTTAACTGGAAGTGGAGGTTTTTTTCTGTTTCTGGTTCTTCTTTTCTTTTTTGTTTTCTCATTTTGAAATTAAAAAAACAGACAAATAAACTGTAGGTACACAATGTCTTCAAAAAACTATAAACATCACGTGTTTAAAAGCAAATAAATAGAATATATAACTGTAGATGTGCTATTTCTAGATGCTCGTTGTTTCCTGTGGCGAGGAGGCGCTCCATATCTACTCTCAGTGACGTCAGCAAGAACCGCAAGAAGGTGCTGGCCTACTCCGCAGACCACACCAGGAGACGATCCAACAAACGTATGGCTTACACATCACAGTATACTGTACAAACAACTCTTACACCATTATTCACAAACCACACTGACAGATATCACAATGCTATGAGTGAATTCTTGTTTTTTATATTAAAATCAACCAATCGTATCATGCCCCCAGACATTTGCCAATATCTATAACTATGGGCTTATTCAGCGTGAAAGTGAAATTATGAAGATGATCTTGATGAAACTGTGATGAAAGTGTGGGAACACTTGGGGTAAAAATGATGACACTCTGCATATGTGTTGTGTTGAGGAGTAGCGACATCTGTTTAAGTACTATGTATGCAAAACTTTGGGGTATTTCACTAACCTATCTTGCTTCTATACTCGTATGTATGTGTTTGTCAGTTGAAAAGCGTCATCTATGGATTTCATTTTGAAACTTGGAGCAGTATGTGAGAAATCACAAAAGCATGGTTTTGTTGAGTTGAAAAGCGTCATAACTTGTTCCCCTAATTACCTCTTTGTTTTTTTCTCTTTAATTGCAATTTCTAAAATTCAACTGGGAAATCTACAACTGACTCTAAATAAAGCTTTGCCATCAGCTCTGAGACAAATAACTATACTATGTACTCATTTATTCCAGTTGACAAAAGTTTAACAAGCAAAGAAGATGTTAAAGCTTGCTTACTTGTGACAAAACAGGCATTCCACATTGAAGACCATCTATCATTCCTTGACATAGATGACAACAGCGATGTTGTTATTTCTAAATGTAAGTGAACGTGAAACATCTGATCAGTATAATGTACAAATTTTTTTTTTCTTTAAATTTACTCAACATGTTTTATTTATTTTTACAGTGCTGCCTAGATTATCAATTAACGAAAACCCTTGTATCACTGATGCCAACGGAACTAAAAGTACAAATAGTATTAATCCTAATACAAACGATACAGGGAAACCCATTACCAAAGACTTGAAGTATACTAAAAAAACTGGAACTTACCTCAATCGTAATTTTAAAAGAAGAAACGATAAAGGAGAAATGGTTGATGGGCCAGGTAGAGATGTAAAGTCTAGAGATATATTCATAATCCCTGAACTGCCCAGCGGGAAACTGTTGCATCTGGTTATTCACAGTAATTGGGGGGACAAGAACTACATCGGACTTAATGGAATAGAGATATTCAACTGCAAAGGCAGTATAGTCCCTGTAGAAAAAGTAAGTGAACATCTAAACCACATTTTGATTTACAGCCAAACTCAGTTATAAAGAGCACAAAGAGACTAACAACCAACAAGTTACTGCTTATAAACGTGAGTAGGTAAAAAATGTACTTACTTAATAATCTTGGTATTTATGCAAGGGTAAGAAAGCTTGCATATTATTATAGCAATACTTTATGAAATTGGAAAAACCAGGTACGATTTTGGCATGCAGCAGTCAAACAGTAGAAAGACTGTGTCTTGAGCGATAACTATCAGGGATTATAAACTCTCCATTTACAGAAAGTTTGCTGCCAAGCCGACTAGATAGCTTTCTTTATGGTATTGATGACATTGTTAGACTGTTCCAAATCGTTTTGTTTTGTTTTTTACCTGGGTGCAATTGAGCTAATCATTTTATTTGGAACTATCGGTGAAGCAGGCATGATATATTCAAATACATTTGCATGAAAATATGTCTGAACTAAAATATCAGGAAGTAATTGCTCACGATAGCTGTGAACTTGTAACATTCAAGATCACTATAACCAAGTTTGACTGAATAAAATTCAAAAGAGCATCTATGAATTGCAGTATAATTTATTTTTTCCTGTGTTCATGTTTCATCCAAGATATGGAGCGAAGGCGATGACTTGAAAGGGAAGAAAAGCCGGTTAACAAATCTGATTGATGGAGTCACCAGGACAAGGGACGAGAACCACTTGTGGAGGACGCAGTATGTGAACAACAAGTGCTACAATATGTACCTGCAGTTCAAACAGACTGAACAGTTGGCTCTTATCAGGATCTGGGTAAGTCAATCATTAAGACATATGGCGGCATTGGGCAAGGAGTCTAAGGCTTACCTAGCCATCGCTTTGATTCCTTCTCTGTTTCTCTGTTTTTATTTTCTTTCTTTGTTTCTATATGCTTTCCCTGTTTCTATTTTTCTTTCTCTCTTTATATATTTTTTCTGTTTCTATTTTGTTATACATATTTTTCGATCAATGTATTTTTTATATGGCTGGATTGGCTGGTCACGTACTGCACCCTTCGTGTGACCAGGCTGAAACAAAGATTTATTAATATTACTATCGATATCACACAGGCATATTTTCATTCATTTCTGTTTTAGGTAAGTATATCATTATTTCACTTGAAGTGAATGAAGCAACAAACTAAAGCATTAGTTAATTGATCCATCAGTATTAGATCTTGGCGAATGAACTCATTCAATACAACATAACTAAAACATACTTTGTTTATTGATTACGTTGAGTATAATATATCCAGTTTCCACGATTGGTTTCGCAAACAAATTGTTTGCATCTTCAGATGGTCTTATCAATACTTAAATATGTGCTGTTGTGTTTGTTTAAATAAAAAAAATAAAAAAAATACCGGTCGTAGATATGTTATACTCAATAAAATGCCTCTACAATTATTGAATTCATTCAATACTTTTTTCCCCCATAGTTAAGGATTTGTTTTTAGGAAGTCTTTAAGTGAGACATTCCAGATTGTTCAAAATTTGGAAGTGTTTAACTCTCTTAAGAGTGCCGCAGAGACGTTGGATGAGTTGAATATTGTCCTTTGGTTCAAAAATCTGCGAGGAAGTGGCTGTTGATGTCACTGCTCCTATAGGGGAGATGTTGGCTACCCAGCGTTGTGTTAAGTTGTTATCTTTTTTTATTGTTATGCAGCACGAGAAAGTGAACATTGATATCGGTTTTGAATATTGGTGAATACATAATAAAAGATATAAATAATGGAACACCTATCACGGGATTTAAACTGAGTCTTACATTCTTCCGGCGTACATTTTTTTTCTTTCCAGAACTACAATAAATCCAGGATACACACCTCACAAGGAATAAGACTCATCCAGTTTTTTCTGGATGAAATAGAAATATTTTTTGGTGAAATAATACAAGCTAGTGGCGAGCTGTCGGGACAACCTGCGGCCTTTGGTGATGTGAGTGCATTTTTATTAATTTAAATGTTGAAATCTAGTACAATATATTCAAAGTTTAATTAAAATGAATCTTCACAAAGTCAACACAAGCTTTTCTTCACGAGTTGATTTATTTCCTCGAGCGCTTTCGATGTTGTCACATCATTATCAAGAGGACAACTAACAGACTCCAACCCCCAAACTTTCACAGGAATTTGCTACAAATGCAGAGGCAACGGTCCAACGTCAAACTAAATTTAAAAAATGTGGAAAATAAGTAATGTAACTATTCATGCTGGAGTGATGATTTCCGGGATCTGTTGCCGTGGTCTGTGGGAGCTGGAGCTTCCGGACGTTTCGCCCATTTCTATGATGGGCTTCTTCAGCGTGAAGTATGATGATGATGATGATCTTGATGAGAACTGTGATGTCATCAGCCGGCCGTGTAAGCCTAAAACTCTTATTCAGTAACTATTCATGTTTTGCAGACGATCCTTTTTACAACAAAAGAATCAATATTGGAGAAGGTGTACAGGAACGACGCCTCCTTCCAGTCCATCACCATGACCCTGCCAGTCTCCACGCACAACAGGCCCATGACCTCCGATACTCCGCAAGACCAGGTCCCTGCTGCATCTGCAGATGTGCTGGACTGTCTAGTTGCTCCTACCTCATACAACATTACTCACCTGGAGATCACTCTGCTGTCAAACTGGGGGCACAATACGTTGATAGGACTGACAGGTAATATTCTCCTTTTTACCTTCTTTCTTATTCAAGGGATTTTTTGGGAATTTATTTATGTTGACATTCCTTGACTTATAGGTTGCTATGGGGCTGACCTACCATACTCTAAAAAAATGGTTCACTTTACCAATGTTACCCCTGTTTCAGGGAACGTCAGCAAGAATTGCAGGGCGTATTTTCATTTGAGATTGTGTTTTATATTGTAAGTTCACATGTGGCATGTTTAAGCGCAAACTATATCGGGGGTATTCTTAGACATTTCAGTCGTCGGTTGAGCCCACGCTTTTACAAACTAATGATGCATTTGTATGAAGACCTGTCAATCCAAGATGGCCGCAAGTGAACAGCTAATTTGTTTTAATACAAATATTACCAAAACTCGGTAGGTAAGAATGACCATGTTGATGAAACTTCCAGCCCAGGCACCATTAGTTTGTCAAAGCGTAGGCTCAACCTACGACTAAAATATCTAAGAATAGCGTATGCTTCTACTTGTGGGAATACATTTAATATAAATCTGCATTGTAATATATATTTGCAAATTAGATTATAGAACCACATTTATATATGTAAGTGAAGGTTTTATCCTGATTCCCAAAGAAGCAGGATCTCATTTCTTCGTATTCCTTGGGATCTTAACCATATGAGAATTATTTAATTTTTCACAGGTTTGGAATTTTTCAATAAAAACGAGGAAGTAGTTTCCTGTGACAGCTGCGTCGTTAGCAAATTGTATGACTGCGCTCAAGCCGTGGACGGAGACGAGGAGGCAGAGTCTTGTGATGTCGTGATAGATGGAGTCAATATCACAGATGACGAGCAACACATGTGGAGCACCCAGTGGGACCAGGAAACTGCCGTCACCCTCAGAGTGGCCTTCCAGGGAACTGTGGAAGTTACGGGTGATTTAATTATTTTATTTCTGCGCAACACAAGGAATGCCCTGCTTTGACCGTAGACATCAGACATAGATACAGTCTTTCACAGAGTAGAACTGTTTATAATCTCTTGAGATGGTACACTATAGCGCTCCAAAGGATCTCGAGATTTGATTCACTCATTTTGTACTGTGTGGATTTTTCTAGTCATCGCATTTTCACTGCAGAAGTTTATCCTTCAACTAATCAGTTGGTGGCCCATTCTGTAAAAAAAATGTTTCACTTTGCCAATGTCACCCCTGTTTCAAGGAAGGTCAGCAAGACATGCAGGGCTTATGTTCATTTGAGATTGGGTTTTTATCATTGAGTAATAACGTAGAGGAGCAGAAACTAACTTACTGCATTGATACCACTTTTGTCTCAGTCCTGTCAAACGTTGCAGTTGTGTAGTCATACAAACCTTGTTTTTACGTGGCAAATTTTATGTTTTCTTGCTTGCATGCGTCTATGTTTGGACTGCTCCGGGCATAGTACGCACGCCGCAATGCTGCCACCTTTCTAGAAACATTTTTACATTCGCCCGAGTTTTTTGTGCACATGGAAATGCAACTGTGAAGTTCTTTGTTTTCTCTCTTACTAATGACCATTTTTTAAGTAGGTTGAAACAGATATATTATATTGTCTATTGTCCTGTACGTACACTTTGCACCAGCGGAACTAAGGTTTATCACTACCAATATTTAATTAACGGCGTCACACAAATAAAAACGTCTTGTCGCTCACGGGCGCCATAGACTGGCGGTGTTGTCCTTCCTGTCCGACAAGCTGCTCCATGGATGATCTCTTTGCGGGAAACCAAAGAGCTGTAGATATTGCTCGTTACTGGGCCAATACGGTGTGAAGCTGACACGAAGAAGAAGAAGATATTGTCTATTTTTGTTTATATAAAATAATTTCTAGTCCACAGACATCATAAGTCAATGGTTTTTATGTTCTACATGCGGTATGTGAAAGCGCGAATCTATATTTGTCTGCTTGTGATAATGCATTTAAATATGAATCTCAAATGTAATATATCTTTGCAACTTAGATTAAAGATTATAGACAAATTGTAGAACCCATAACAAATGGATTTACAGGTTTCAGACTTTGGAACTACAACAGCAGCTTAGAGCTGTCTTATGCGGGAGCCAAAGAATGCCAGATCACGCTGAACGGTAAACCACACAACGTCCTCCTGAGGCGAGCGCCCGGCAACGTCAACTATGACTTTGTGCAAGAGATAAACTTCATGTCGGTGGAGGAAGACAGCCGGGGGCTTCAAGAAACACTGGCAGAGGATGCGACGTCGCTGCCCATGGGATTTGTGTTTGAGCTGACTATATTCTCCACGTGGGGAGATCCCTACTATGTTGGTTTGAATGGAGTGGAAATGCTGGATGCTTATGGAAGGAAAGTTCCAGTTACTGATACAAGTATGTATAATACTAATGTACTTAATATGAAAAAAGTCTATTGGTCCATTGGTACTACTTGTTAAGTACCAATTGTTAGGGCTGAGGCCAACAGAAACGCAACTTAATTTCTTGCTGCGTTATACCCCGAAGGGTTTCGCATGTGGCAAGTGGAACGTATTTATTTTTAGAGATAAGGGGACCGTCCTTACGCCAATCACTTCAGTTGAAGTAGGGGTTTCCCAGCCCCCGAGGGGGCTCGTACTCATTTCTTGTGAAGGCTGAGTAAACATTGCCGTTATTTTATTTGGGGTTTGAAACAAACACCGAAACGGGAAATCATTTCTGACATCCTCGGTGGGATTCGAACCCAAGCTCACGGCATGGAATGCAAGCACTCTACCAACTGAGCTATCGACCGGACTTTAAGACGGTAATTACAACAATAAGCTTAAAATCATAAATGTTCCATCCCGTCGGTGTTATGGCCGAAGGAAGAATCAAGTCAACAATCTTTTTAGCGTATTTGGAATAGAATAACGCTGGTTCGATCCCCACCTGGGTCTATTGACCATAGCTTTGACGTTGGTTCAACAGATGTCATTGGGTTATTTTATTTAGGGTAATGTGATGTGATGTCCCCAGACGTGTGTGCTCAGCCCTCCAGCGTGAACATCCTGCAGGGAGTCAGCAATGATGCGCGCACCCCCGCCTGCCTGTGTGACGCCCGCAACTCCACCAGGGACGGCCGCAACTCCTGGCTGGCCCCCGTCCTGCCCAACACACTCAACAGGTACGAAAGGATCACTCTATAACATTTTAGAATGTTGAATCAGAGATAAGTGTGTTGTACATGGCTTTAACTGCGAGTGATACGCATAGGCGTCAAGTGTAAACTTGCATACAGTGCGGCTGTCAATCACAGACGTCGTCCAACTTGAACTTATCCCTGACATCTGTGTTAAAAAATTCAAAAGACTGCAAGTGGAAATATGTACTAAACCTTATACATGTGACTGTTAACAAGTCTGCCCTGCTAATTGTAAATGCAGTAATCGACATTTTGAGATGTTCACTTTTTTGCAAAAATGACATCTCCTAGGCTTAATAAATGTATAAAACATAATTTCCACGTTTGTTTTTATTAGAACTATGTGTTTTATTTGAGAAAAAACGCAGAACTAACACGCACTTGATCTGCAGCATTCGTTTATCTCCAAACTGTCATTTTGCAAGTACTGCGTAATTAGCAGGGCATTTAAGTGTCGTCAATCAATTAAGGTAGGAATCAAGAAATGTTTTAAAAAAACGTGCTTGAAAAAGTATTCTGTATTGGGCGTATTCATACAGCCAGAATATGCAGAAGCGAAAAGGTTGAAACTCAGTTGTGTTAGATAGTAATGAAACTTTATTTATTTATTGATGCGATGAGTATAATATATCCACGACGGGTTTTAAAATTGTACCGTTTTCATCTAGAACAACTGATGATGCAAACGGTATGTTTGAGAAACCGGTCTTGAATAAAATATACTCATCGTCATCAGTGACCAAATTTATTTAAATTTTTTTAGAGTTTTTTGTATTTACAAAGGGAAAACTCATTTTTACCACAAGTATAATTTATTTATTTATAAAAAACACAGAAAATGACATTAGTCAAAAGGGCTTGAGGCAAAAATAAATACTCAATTGTGAAATATAGCTGTTGTTTTTTTTTAAAAAAAATACTTTTAATAAATTTACTTTATTTCCATCTATCAAAATGTTTGTTTATAAATAAGTAATTTCATTGAATTTTCAGAGTTTACTTTGTGTTTGACAAACCAGTGACAATTAGCATTATCAAAATCTGGAACTACGGCAAGACCTTGTCGAGAGGAGTAAAGGAATTTGCGGTAAGTGATTATTATCCTCAAGACACAAGGTTGGAATTATAATAAACATGAGTGAGATGTTTTATAGTGTTTTGCGAATTCCAGATTTTAGTTGACGACCTGCTGATTTACAATGAGACTCTTCCTTCTGCATCCAAAGTGGGACCAGTGGTGCCAACTGTCATCAACTTTCAGCCAAAGGAAAAACATTTAATGTGAGTAATGACATGCCTAAGTAAAATATGCTTGTAATCCCTCGCAGGTCAATATAGTATTTGTAACTATAACTGTAACTCTGTCGCCATTCCGCTAGGGGTGGCCAGAGCCTCTGCAGAGCTGCCTCCATTTTTCAGCTCTTGAGGGGGCTGGGACTTATTTTTTGTGAAGGCTGAGTAAACGTTGCCAGTATTTTATTTTGGGTTTGAAATAAACACCAAAATGGAAAATCATTTCTGACACGCTCGATGGGATTCGAACTTGAGCTCTTGGCATGGAATGGAAGCACTTTACCAACTGAGCTATCGACCGAACTAGCAGTTTCAATTTTTAGGAATAAGCCTCTTTCACAGTAAAAACAGACTACGCAACTCCCCTAATTACTGCATAGTGCTGGTGGAGGTAGCTGTGAATAATGTTAACATGCCTTGTCGTCTTTAGGGGCAGAGCATCAGGAGGTTCCCTGGGAGTGCGCAGCGCCACCACAGGAGGATCCCACAAGGCTGCAGTGCGACCTCACACCAGCGTGCCCAGGACCAACAACCAGCGCAACCACACTGCGTGGTGAACCTACCTTAACCTCATCATCAACCGGGATGGGTCTAAGCCTAACGTAACACATCACTCCTGACAGTTGAGGCGCCTGTTTCAAAATCCGCTCCAATTAAAGTGAAAAATGATGTTTTTTATATTTTTGTCAAGGGATAATAAATATTAATAATATTAGGATGATTTATTTGGTGAGCTTTGTTTTTGTGAGAATCACACCTCAAGAGCCCTCTGGGAGCTTGGACGTTGCTAAAGAAAGCGCTAATTCTCAAGCAAGACCCAGTTGGTGTAAGGCTGGATGGACCTTTGATGACCGGTCTTTCGTAAACGTATATGAATTTTTAATCTAGCGAAGAGCATGTTTGAAAATATAAATGGTATATTTTTTGTGCTCCGCCGGGATTCGAGCCCACAAACTTCCATTTACTAGTTTGAAGCATTACCATTAGACTACGGAACGGCCAAAATGGTCCATGCCCTGAATGAGAACCCAGGCAATAAAGAACCTACCTCATACACCAATAATTTCATTTTTTAAAATAAATTAATGAAAAGGAATGCAATTCATCAACCTATTTTGCCTGAAAGAAGCGCAAGACGGATGGATGGAGAGATATGGGGGAGGCCTATGTCCAGCAGTGGATGGAGATGGCTGCATAAGAAGACGAAGAAGATTTTTGCCTGATCAGAAACATGTTATAACATTATCAGTTAATAATTCATACTTTTTTTTAATGAATAATTAAGCAGTAATTAGCCAATGACATCTTTTGAATCAGAGTCAATGGACCCAATTGGAATCAAATCAGTGTTGTTTTTATTTCAAACATGTTAGTCAAAGTTACTGTCTTGACTACTTGGCCATAGTGCTGACAATATATTGTAATAAATAATTTTAAACACATGTAATGTATTTGTTCATATTTTTTATTCATAATACTTTTCTTGTATAACAAATTCATTTGGATGTTCATTAAAATTAAAATATTGCAAACAACTGTGTTGTAAATGTAAATACAACAAATCACATAATAATTAATATTGGTGATCCTCTTCAGCCATATAGATAAGGCATGTCAAACTCATATGATATTGCGCGCTGTATGATATATTTTGTACTAAGTTGAGTGCCCGCAAAGGGCCGAAAACCAAATTTTTCCATAAAATAAAATCAGTCCATGGATAGTAGAAACACTCTTAATTTAAAAAATGACTGTCAAATCGTAATGGCCAGATTAATATTTTGTTTTAAAAGTCTTGGTGGGCCGCAGTTATATGTTCTGGTCGGCCCCGTGTTTGACATGCCTGGTATAGCGCCTTTACGTTCAATACATCGAAAGGGAGGATGTGATTTTCGCTGCGTAGCCATAAAAAATCATAATATAATTTTTTAGGAAGTTTTGCACTTTTAAACAAAGGAGTCACTCATTAAAAACCTTCTTTATTTTTTTATTATTTATGCGATAAGGGAAACTCAAGTGAATTGCATTAAAGCTGGCCGCAAATATATATTATGAAATGTTTTTTTACACACTTTTTGAGACATGTCTTTATACAATTCATTTCAGTTTACCTTTTCACATAAATCATGCAATAGTAAAGAAGGCTTTTCTTAGGTTACTAATTTATTTAAAGTACAAAAAACTTTGTCAGAAAATATATAGTAATTTATATGGCAAGAAGCGCTATTCTGATAAATTCCTTACACTTTAGATATCAATCCAATGCGGAGCTTGATAGCGCTTGCGAAAGAACTCGATAGATAAAAAATCCCAGTACCTACACCTTATTTTTGAACACAAATCGCTATCTCATTGCCTTAAGGTCGTAAGGAATTTAGCAGAATAGCGCTTCAGACAGTGAAAATCGGATCCTGGTATAGACCATGGGAACCATAAAGTTAACATTCATAATATCAATGCAAACTCCTAGTAAATGAGATATTTTTCACATTATTATCGGCCACTGCAGTATGGTCTTTGACATTATCTAATATGGCAGGGGGGAAATATAAAACCTACCTACAATATTATGCTTTATTTCTTTTGAAAATAATACGCCATTACTTCACATAATAATTGAAAATGTACGCTTTTAAGAAGGAGGCTCTGTGAAAATCAAAAAGCTCAGTATCCTGACTATAAAAAATATCATAAACTCTCCTCAAAATAAAACACAAAAACTTCAACAATTACTCACTGGGGAGTGCTGTCTTACATCCATACATTTTTTATTTACTTTTATTTTGGTTTAGATTTTAATTTTTGAGTACACGTGCGGCATTTGTAAGTGCGAACTTACACATGTCTGCTTGTGAGCATGTATTTAATATGAGTTTGCAACTTAGGGTACATTTTCTGAATTAATATTTTGTGCAAGTAAAACAATGTTTACTAACAAAAGAAATAATCATGGACTTTCACAATGTGAATAAAGTAACGTTAACATTCTATAATTCATTTTATCAATATTCAATAACAATTCATTCAGCACATTCAGTTTTTGGGAAAATCACAGCAAGATGGACTCACTAGTCCGACACATTACACCCAAAATCTCAAAGGCGACAATCTAGGATTCTTTCCAAAAGTGAGATAAAAACCCAACTAAAATACACATATAGTGCAACTTCTTCTCTGCGTTATCCCCGAAGGGTTTTCATGTGGCCATTTGGGACCTACTTATTCTGGCTGGTTCTCATTTCTAGTGAAGGCTGAGTAAACCTTGCCGGTATTTATTTAGAGTTAGAAATAAACACCGAAATGGGAAATTATTTCTGACGCCCTCGGTGGGGATCGAACCCTTGCTCTCGGCATGGAATGCAAGCATTCTTCCAACTGAGCTATTCATTGGACTTTTTACGAGATTGGTTGTCGCTATAAATTGCCAATTCTCAAGCAAGACCCAGTTGCTGTAAATAATGTAATATCTGATCGATAGCTCAGTTGGTAGAGTGCTTGCATTCCATGCCGTGAGCTCGGGTTCGAGTCTCACCGAGGGTTTCAGAAATGATTTCCCGTTTCGATGTTTATTTCAAACCCCAAAATAAAATACCGGCAAGGTTTACTCAGCCTTCACAAGAAATGAGTACCAGCCCCCTCAGGAGCTGGGAAACCCGCACTTCAACTGAAGTGGTTGGCGTAAGGCCCTTACCTGTAAAAATAAATAGGTTCAACTCGCCACATGCGACCCCTTCGGGGATAACGCGGCAGGAAGTTACACTACATGTGTAGCTTAGTTGCCTTACGTTATGAAAAACAAATAGGTATTTGAAAACACAAAATACCATTGCTTGTGTTTCCATACTTTTATTTAATTTTCAAGAAAATCCTAGATTATATACAATTCAAAAATTCATTGACTGTTGTCATAGCACACTTGTCATGAAACTGGCTGCCATGATATAAGATTGGTGGTTTATAACCTACCTAAGACACAATCATCATTCACTTTTCAAATACACCAGAAGTTCTTAAATCTAATGCCCGCTTTCCACTGCGAGCGGGAAATAGCTGAGCGGGAGCGGGAAATAGCTGAGCGGAGCGTAGTGAAATAGTTTTGGCCTTCCATTGCGAAAGAGTTTTAAAAAATAATGGTATTTGCCTTCCACAGCTAACGAGCTCGGCGGAGTGAGCTAGGCGAGAAATGAGATGAGTCAGATGAAAGAGTTGTTTGCCTTCCATCTACAGCTGGCTTAGCGGAGCCAACTAGTGTGTGACAGCTCGTTGCAGCCTACGCCCAGATCAAACGTTTTAATTATTAGTAAAAAAAGTTTTTTTTTTTGTTTCGAAAAATAAAAAGTAATATATTATTTTGCTTTAATACATAAAAAGTAGATGTTTGAAATAAAACATACATTTTAATATTTTCAAATTTATAAAATAATGTATGATGTGCAGTGTGTGACAGCTCGTTGCAGCCTACGCCCAGATCAAACGTTTCAATTATTAATAAAAGATTTTTTTTTTGTTTCGAAACATAAAAAGTAATGTATTATTTTGCTTTAAACATAAAATGTAGATGTTTGAAATAAAACATACATTTTAATATTTTCAAATTAATAAAATAATGTATGATGTGTTTTTGTAAATCATGTATGATGTGTTTTATCGCTGTCACGCAACTACGCGGGTTGGCGCGGGGGGCACGGGGGAGCGAAGTCAGTTGAAAACTAGCGGCCGAGACCATGACACAGCGGAGTCATTTTTACTCGCTCAGCCTGCTCCGCTCACTCCGCTGTCGGTGGAAGCACTTCTATGAAATTTACTGTTGCTAGTCGAGCGGAGTCCGTACGGAGTCCGCTGGAAACTCGCTCAACTCTGCGACCACTTTCGTAACTCTTTGTACTCGCTCAGTCCGCTCCGCTGACTCGCTGTCGGTGGAAGCACTTCTATGAAATTTACTGTTGCTAGTCGAGCGGAGTCCGTACGGAGTCAGCTCCGCTCGCAGTGGAAAGCGGGCATAAACACTTGCTCAAATTCCGTCTTTGTAAAATGCATAATAATAATATTAGGATGATTTATTTGGTGAGCGCTGTTTTTGTGTGAATCACACCTCAAGAGCCCTCTGCGAGCTTGTTCATCGCTGTATAAAGCGTCTACTCAAGCAAGTCCAAGTTGCTGTAAGGTTGGATGGACCTTTGGTGACAGGTCTTTGGTAAAGGTATATGAATTTTTCGACCCAGCGAAGAGCATATTTAAAAATATAAATAGTATATTTGTTGTGTTTTGCCGGGATTCAAACCCCACAACCTTCCATTAACGAGTGAGAAGCGTTACCACTAGACTACGGGCGGATAACCATCAAATCATAACCAGCAATCCGAGGTTCATATTGTTCACTTATCTCAAATAAGTCATTTAAATATATCTTATATATGTATCAGTTCATAAAAATTGTATAAAAACAAATCAAATGGGTAGATGTCCATCAACTGAAGAAATAGATGGACTTGAGGACATTGGACAAGTCAAAGTCTCCTTTCTTAGGCAGCTTCTTCAGGAGACCATTCAGTTTCCTTTTAGAAGTGTCGGAAACACTTCCAGAGTCCAACAGGTCACTGCAAATCAAAAACAAATCAATCAGAAGGTTTCCACATTGACTCATAAAAGCGTGAAATTGGAATTATTCGTTCTCTTCAATTGTGCTACAGCCGAACTCAAGTCTTGGCCTCCTTCAACCTTTGCCTCCAATTCCGCATCTCCTCCGATGCCGCTGTCTAGTTAGCAACTTGTACAAGTTGATCCGCATCCCTCCCCACTTCCTCTCTTCAACTTTTTGAGAAATTGCAATTATGTCTGCAAATGGTATTATTCCTTGACTTATAGGTTGGTATGAGGCTGACCACCCATACTGTAAAAAATGGTTCACTTTGCCAATGTCACCCCTGTTTCAGGGAATGTCGGCAAGAGTTGCAGGGCTTATGTTCATTTGAGGTTTGGATTTTATTTGTAAGTACACAATCAGCATTTGTAAGCGCGAACTACACGTGTTTGTTTGTGGGCATACATCTGAGAGCTTTGAATGAATATATCCTTGCAACTTAGATTATAGATTATAGAATGGTAAGATGCTACATTTTTCCTAATTATTGTATTCTATTTTTCCTTGACTTTAGGTTGGCTTGAGGCTGACCACCCATACTGTAATGATGAAAATGGTTCACTTTGCCATGTCATACCTGCTTCAGGGAAGGTCGGCAAGAGTTGCAGGGTTAATGTTCATTTGAGATTGGGTTTTTATATTGTAGGTCCACATACGGCATGTGTTAGGGTGACCTTGTACGTGTCTGCTTGTGGAAATGCATTTAATATGAATCTCAAATGATATATATATATATATATATATCTTTGCAACTTAGATTTAGATATGCAATGTTTTATGCTTGTAGTAAAGAGTTGTCAATTCATGAACTGAGAAATGGGAAAGTTTTCTGCAAGTACTTGTTAGAAGAAGTGACTGTACGTATGAACTTACTTATCATTGACGGTGTATCTCTGGCTCAGGTACTTGGAGAGATCCTCTAATATGGGCTGAGAGTGCAGGGCAACAAACTGCTCCCTGCATATCTGGAATACGTACAAATCAATCATAAAATATGTTTTTCATTTATGTATACGTGACCAACAATAATGGGGGAGTTTTACCTACCATTAAAACTCTTATTATGTTTCTATAGATGTCTGGAGTCCATACTATGAGAGAAACAATCACTTTTTCCCTTTTATGTGGTTTTTTAGTCTATTCCTGGGGCTTTGATTTGCACTTTTTTACACTTTAGGCACTTTTCTACTCTATGGTCGCTTTTTCCCCATTTCCTGTTTCCCTATTTCCAGTTCCCCCATATACCGGTGGCCATTTGTCATAAAGCTCATAATACACCAGGTAGGGGTTACCTGGACTCCAGACATCTATAGAAACATAATAAGAGTTTTAATGGTAGGTAAAACTCCCCCATTATGTGTTCTGAGAGATGTCTGGAGTCCATACTATGAGAGATCTGTCTATTATCTCCTGGTGACCGGGGACGTCTTTATTTGATATTAACTGGTTGAAATAGGGAGGGATCTTCTGGAGCTGTATGTTTCAACATCTCTTTCTGATAGTATTTTCTGAAAGTGTTTTCTATTGGGTAGTTCTCCAGCCAATTAAGTGATGCGACCGCTGAACGTGTGCTGCCGGGAGTGGCCTCTACTCCTGCTGATTTTAGCGTGTTCTTTACCCATCCTCCTATGATTGTTCTTGTAGCTGCCTTCACTTGTCCTCGGGTGCTGATGAACAGGTTATAAATATTTTGTCCTGATCTCCTTTCGCGTGATAGTTCAATCAGCTTCCTTATCCAGAAGACTGGGTTGACGTTGTGTTCCTTGGATTCCAGAAGTGTATCTGTTTTTGATCCAACAAATGGAATTAACACAATTGATGTGCCTTCGTCTAGAATGTTTCCTTCTGTGATATTTAGCAAGGTCAGATCGTGTACTCTTCTTCCTGAGGATAACAGAAGTAAGATTGCTGTTCTACACGCAACTTCATAGAGAGAATCTGAACGAGGAGTGTTCCTGACTAGCCAGTCTTTCACTATCTGCGGATTCCACACAGGGGACTTAGGAGGGTTAATCCTTACCATTGCTATGGCTTTTAATGTATGTTTCACTAGGAAATCTGAGCTGAGATTCTTTTCCATCATTGGGTTGCAGAAGGTTACGATGGCTGACTTGTGTACCAGTATAGTCCTGTATGACAGTTTTTTGTTTATGAACAGTTGCGCTAGATACCTTGCCAATTGATTCGGAGATGATGTGTTGGGATGGGTATTTTCCGCCAGTATCCAGCGGCACCATCTTTTCCAAGCAGGTTTATATGTGTTGAGTGTGGAAGCTTTCCATCCTGACAGGAGCAGTCTTTTCTCTTCCGCGTTTTGAAAGATTGCGCATGAGTCTGTGGAGTCTCTGGATACGTAAGTTGAACTCATGTGTGCTGTCGTGGATGCGAACAGGTCTATATCTGGTACTCCGAAATGATAAATGGCCTTCGTTGCTGTTGATAAAAGATGCCACTCTGGAGGGGATCTTCCTCTTGATAGGTGATCCGCGTCTCCGTTGTATCTTCCCGGTAGGTACTGCGCTGTTAGCGAGATTTCCCATTGGCCTGCCAGAGTCAACAGATCTCGGGTAAGATTTAGGAGTGTTTTGGATCTGGTGCCCCCTTCCTTGCGGATGTAGGCGACTACTGTCTTGTTGTCTGATTGTACCAGAATTTCGGAGCCAGAAAGGTCGTGCGCTGTGCGTTGCAGGGTTGTGAAAACAGCGAACAACTCTTTTCGTTTGGAGTGCCGCTTCTTTTGTTTGAACGGTCCACTGTCCTGACAGCATCAAGTCGTCCAGAGTTGCTCCCCAAGCTTAGTCTGACGCATCTGTTGTCAAGAAACGTTCGCAGGTTTCCCTGTGGATGGAACTTGATTCGTTCGCATTCCCTATCCCCCACTCTATTACTTGTAAGCTGTCCTCGGTCATTTGTCATGACCTTCTTGGTGACAGGTGCTTCAGTGGCCTGCTTGCTATCTGCAATTGTCTGCAGTGGAGGCGACCATGAAGCTGGCAAAGTTTAGTCTTCCTAGGAGACTTTCCGCCAGTTTTAAGGACCATTTTCGAGAAGTCAGTATTGCTCGAAGTGAGTGGCACAATGCCTCTTGCTTCCGGCAAGAAAGACCTTCTTGGTGACAGGTGCTTCAGTGGCCTGCTCGCTATCTGCAATTGTCTGCAGTGGAGGCGACCATGAAGCTGGCAAAGTTTAGTCTTCCTAGGAGACTTTCCGCCAGTTTTAAGGACCATTTTCGAGAAGTCAGTATTGCTCGAAGTGAGTGGCAAAATGCCTCTTGCTTCCGGTAAGAAAGACCTTCTTGGTGACAGGTGCTTCAGTGGCCTGCTCGCTATCTGCAATTGTCTGCAGTGGAGGCGACCATGAAGCTGGCAAAGTTTAGTCTTCCTAGGAGACTTTCCGCCAGTTTTAAGGGTGATTGAGAGGTCAGCGCGCCCAACTTTGATGACCGAAATAACCCATATTTTCAATGTTAAGGTAGCATTTTTTCTCCAGATTAAATTAACACATAAAATTAGGTATTTTTTCCCACCAAACACCAATTCAAAATAATTTTATTTACGGAGATACCTTAAATGGAGATTTCTACTGTTGTTATGAATAATTCATAACTTTTTTTTATTTCAAAACATTTATTTTGATTAGTTTTATTTTTTCTAGATGAAAATTATTTTTTTATACTTTTCATTGATTTTTTATAGTTATTTAAAAAGTACACAAATTTTGCATACGATCGTGTAGGTAAATTTGCCATTGAATGGTATATTTTCTTTTTAGGATTTGAAGTAATATTTTTTATGTTTGTAATGCAATACTTGTTTTATTTTTTCTCCCCCGATTTCTATTTATCATGGAAAAATAAAGATTTCCATACACAATTTTGACTGATTTCAGCGCCATGCGGCAGCTTCGGGAACCTTAGAAAATAATAATTATTCACTGAGCATGGCAGAAGAGAATAAAATGTATTTCGCTGGCTTTAAAAAGTTGAAAAGCAAATTAACGTTGTTACTCGAATAAATCGTTTTGTCAAAATACATCAAAACTATGACGCAAACTTTAAGCGCTGTATAAGTCCTAATAGGTTTTTTGTTTACGTTATGATTAAGTTAAAACGTGGAGTGTCATACTTGGTAAGCGCTGTATTATGTCGCATATTGACATAATACAGCCATGGGTTATTGGATATTGAACGTAAAATATTACGTTTTAAACTCGACACTAGTGTTTATAAAGTGTATAGCAACTGAGACGCTCGTAAGAGGTGCTGCTGTGAGTCAGATACATTATTTGTATGCGCCGCGGCATAGTTAAAGCGTTGACATTTATACTTGGAGAAGGGATTCGTTGTTTTCGGCACACGCAAGATGTACGCACGCTTTACAATAAAGAGCCATAACTCAAAAATTGGGAAAATTGAGATTTTGATGAAGAACCAATGTGAAGAACGCAATAAAAATGCGAAAAGAAGGTAGGAGTTTTTGATTGTTGTTTTTGAAGTTGATTTTGTTGTAAGCTCCAGATCTCAACTGTTATAAATTGCCTACGCAAGACCTCCTTGACTTGTAGGTTGGTATGAGGCTGACCACCCGTGCTGTAAAAATCGGTTCACTTTTGCCAATGCCACCCCGGTTCAGGGAACGGCGGCAGGAGTAGCAAGGTTTATGTTCATGTGAGGTTTTGTTTATTTGTATGCACACATGCAGAATGTGTAGGCGCGAACCTACATGTGCCTGTCTGTAGGCATGCATTTCAAATGAGCCATAACATATCTTTGCAGTTTAGATTATAGATAGATTATACAAGACGTAAGTTGAAGAGTCCTTACTTCATTAAGACTCATTTAATTTGAACTATTTGATTATTGTATTTGATATTGATAAGTATTAAGATTTGAATTGCGCGCGAAGATTGAAATTGCGTGCCTACCCCCCCCCCCCCCCCCCCCGGTCAACAGAATTATTATGGACAATATGAACTTTTAAAATTGCGTGTCTACCATCCCCTCCCCCCCTCCCCCGTCAACAGAATTATTATGGACTAAAGTACAACAAAAAAAATGTAACCCGCCACGATTACAAAAGTGCTAAACCCGGCTTGCCACGATTTTGAGTTGGACACCCCTGTGCTAGAAGTTTCTATGTTATTTTCATTTTTTTGTTAGCTTACTAGTTTCTGTCTTTATGTGCCAAACTTTAAGGCTGAAAGTGTATTTTGATTAAAATAGTATCCAAGCCAAGTCCTTGTTTTACTTTTCACGGTTTTTATCATCACTTAACTAAAATAATTACGTGAAATATTATTTTTCAGTTTCCAATTATGTTTTCAAAAAAAGTGCAATAAAAAATAATGGATAATGTTTTGACATAATTTTCTGTATTTTACGGATAAAAGAGAAATAAGTCAAATTTATACCAATGATATTTTTTTACAATTTATACAAAAGAATGTGATGAGATGGTTTGGGCATGTGGAAAGAATGAATGATGATAGACTGACAAAGTATGTTTACAAAGAAAGTGTGAAAGGAAAAAGAGGGAAGGGACGACCGAGAAAAGTATGGAGTGATCAGATTGTGGTGATTGTGAAAGAATGGGATATACAAAGTGAGCGTAAAAGAAGAAAATGCATGAAAAAGGTGATGGATATGAAGGAATTGAAAGAGGTATGTCAGGATAGGAAAAAATGGAGGCAACTCTGCAGAGGCTCTGGCCACCCCTAGCGGAATGGCGACAGAGTTACAGCTTACAGCTATTTAAGTTTTATTTTAAAAGAAAAGAGAACTATTAACTTGTGTCATGGCTGATGTGGGCTTTAGTGCGACAATTAATTAAACATGCAAAACTTCGAACGCAACTTCCCAACCTTCTTAATATTTGAGTTATTGCTTTTTTTTGTTAGGTGTGCGATATATAAAAAAAATACCCACGTTCATAATATACAGTGTGAGACAGACGGAATAGTACTTTTGCACGCCTTTGTTATAACAAAAGATATGCTCTGCTCACAACAAACGTTTGAATTCAAGATGCCAAAAAATGTTTAATTATTTCAACATAGAATTATACTTATGCAAAGTTGTTTCGTTTTGCAATTTTTGCATGCATAACTTCTGTACCAAACATGCAGTCGTGAATACTCAAACATAGCGTTTAAACAAAAGTTTATAAAACTTACACGCTCGCTAAAAGCGTTAATATACTTTACATATTTTTTTGATGAAACGTAATGCTTGACATAGAACATTAATTTATATACTTCAGCAACGACATCTGCCCATGATCAGTCAAAGTTATTTGACATAAAATTACGCTTTTAGTTTCATAAAACAATTAAAGAGGTTCTTTAGTCCCGATATTAATAATCTTCTTAAGCTCTCGTATACCCTTAAGGACCATTTTCGAGAAGTCAGTATTGCTCGAAGTGAGTGGCACAATGCCTCTTGCTTCCGGTAAGAAAGGAATTTGCAATTGTTATGCGTGTCCCAAACGATTCCCAAGTACTCTAATTGTTGAGTGGGGAAGAGCACTGACTTCTGGAGATTTACATACCACCCCAGAGATTGTAGGATATCTACTGCTAGATGCGATTGATTGATACAAAGATCGTCCTTGGATTGGTTCGCAAGGAGGAAGTCGTCGAGATAAACGATTGTCCGGATATCTCGTCGCAGCAGTAAGTAGTTGGGCTACCCAATTTGTGAGGGTTGCAAACATTCTGGGGGCAGATGAAAGGCCAAAGATGCGATTGCCGACAAAGATCGTCCTTGGATTGGTTCGCAAGGAGGAAGTCGTCGAGATAAACGATTGTCCGGATATCTCGTCGCAGCAGTAAGTAGTTGGGCTACCCAATTTGTGAGGGTTGAAAACACTCTGGGGGCAGATGAAAGGCCAAAGATGCGATTGCCGACAAAGATCGTCCTTGGATTGGTTCGCAAGGAGGAAGTCGTCGAGATAAACGATTGTCCGGATATCTCGTCGCAGCAGTAAGTAGTTGGGCTACCCAATTTGTGAGGGTTGAAAACATTCTGGGGGCAGATGAAAGGCCAAAGATGCGATTGTCGACAAAGATCGTCCTTGGATTGGTTCGCAAGGAGGAAGTCGTCGAGATAAACGATTGTCCGGATATCTCGTCGCAGCAGAAAGTAGTTGGGCTACCCAATTTGTGAGGGTTGCAAACATTCTGGGGGCAGATGAAAGGCCAAAGGGCAGACTTGTCATCTGAAGTAATTCTCCTCGATAGACCAGTCGCAAAAATCTCCGATGTGCTATTGGGAGATGAAAGTAAGCTTGCGATAGGTCTATTTTCGACAACCAATCGTTTGGCTGCAGAAACTTTGACACTTTGTAGTGGCTTATGAGTTTGAACGGAGCCGGGTCTAGGAAGAAGTTTTAACGATTTCAGGTTGAAAATCATTCTCGGGGAATCGTCCGATTTGAGTGTTAGGAACATTTTTGATAAGAAACTCTGACACTTTGTAGTGGCTTATGAGTTTGAACGGAGCCGGGTCTAGGAAGAAGTTTTAACGATTTTGGTTGAAAATCATTCTCGGAGAATCGTCCGATTTGAGTGTTAGGAACATTTTTGATAAGAAACTCTGACACTTTGTAGTGGCTTATGAGTTTGAACGGAGCCGGGTCTAGGAAGAAGTTTTAACGATTTTGGTTGAAAATCATTCTCGGGGAATCGACCGATTTGAGTGTTAGGAACATTTTTGATAAGAAGCTGGGAGATGACTCCGCTGCCTCTATAACTCCGGATTCGGTCATTTCCTTTATTTGAGAGTCCATTTCGGGTGAAGGACTCGTCTGGTATAGCATTAAGTGGCTCCCTCTGGGAAACCAGATAATCTATCCTTGGGTCCAAGACAACCCTAAGCCGTTTCTGACGCCGCGGCGGTGAACCTGATTCCGAAGTGTCATATCCGCATTTTTACATCCACACATTGAGATATATACTATAGAGTCGCAACCATCATACAATCAGGAAAAAAATGTCAAGCCGAAGTCCGTTGGAAACGTTTTAATGCAGATGCAAGGAGACAATCAGTTTTTACCCAGCTTCTGCATCGAATAACGCGCACTGTACTCTCAGGTTAAAACGAGATAGCAATAATTTTAGCAAACACATGGCAGACTTCAAACACGACAAAAAGGGCTGGATGTCATAATTCTCTGATATAAAATTCCCCTACAGTAATACTATTAAAAATGAATGTCAGATTAAAATGAAATGTAACTTTAGTCCTTTACTTTTAAAAATAATATGAGCAAGTCTTCAACCAGCAACCCGGCAGTATACAACCTTATTGTCGGTGTCAAATGTGTAACATTAATTAAAATATATTTAAGAAACACTTATTTTTTTTTTAAAAATAAATTGTTTTAATAATTAATCTGTGCTAGTATGTTGTGTTTTTTTCATTTGTGCATGTTGTATAATTGATCAAGTTCACAAACAATGGTGTTTGAAAACTCCAATCACAATATTTAGACATTTATGGCAATATGTATTACCACCTGTCACGTCCGTTCGCTGTGTAAGTCTGCGTGAGACTGACGAGCCTCAAAATCGGGTTTTTCTCGAGTACGACTTTTGACTTACTACAGGGTGCTACGTGTTTCGAGCAACGTTACGTCTCTAGTATATATACCTCAATGCATCCACATCACCTGAATCCTGTGAGATTTCGGCGGGAGGTGGCCTTTTTTTGTTATCACAACTCATAACACTGATTTTGATGTTATCTAAAGTAAAAACTCCGTTAAAATAACGAAAAACGTTTTTCGTAAATGCGTGGCATACCCACAAAAATACATTATATTTTTGTAGGTATGCCACGCTTATACACTTTTAAACACCACAATTTCGCCTGTTTTAGTTTTTAATTGTTCACAGGGACACAAGATGGTAAAATAACACTCTTTTTTAAATGTTTTTGCCCAGGAATATTGTCAATTCACTCAAATTTTCGAAGGTGAATTCAACTGACATGTGACCACAAGGGAAAAATGACGCTTTATGACAAATGGCCACCGGTATATGGGGGAACTGGAAATAGGGAAACAGGAAATGGGGAAAAAGCGACCATAGAGTAGAAAAGTGCCTAAAGTGTAAAAAAGTGCAAATCAAAGCCCCAGGAATAGACTAAAAAACCACATAAAAGGGAAAAAGTGATTGTTTCTCTCATAGTATGGACTCCAGACATCTCTCAGAACACATAATGACATTCAAGATTTTTTTTAAAAATGGATCTATAATCTTTGTTGCAAAGATATATTAACATTTAAAATTTACATTAACCTCTAGTGTGCCAGCGATTTTCTGGTGCAATCTAGCCACCCAACTCTTGGTTTTGATATTAAATAATATCTCCAAAGATACAAAACATCTGATCTCCTATCTGATAATCGTGAGGACGAACTGTCATGTGATTGATTTGTCCATGAATGAGCTGCTTGTGGACAAGTTCTGGGGTGTGACAAGGCCTGGGGTCCAGCAATGTTTGTGTTAAGTGAGGTTAAGTTACCTTGTTCATGATCTCCACGGTGCAGGGGTGTGTCCAGAAACAGTCGTGCACCGACACAAACGTTAAGTCTTCAGCCTCGGAGTGCACCGAGGTCAGCATCATGTGGCTGGAGTCCAGGGAGTGGATGAAGTTGGGCGGGAACGCGTTCTTCTGCTTTATCACACATGGCTTCCTGGAATTATTAATTTTCTGTATGAGCAAAGATCTCAAACGATATCTCCATTTACATTCCTGACCCTTGCACAGCATCAAATGCAGTCACATAATCTGTACAATTTTAGACCAGTTGCTAGATGATTGTGTGCCACTTACTCGTACTGATCGCAGGAAGTGTACTCCATGATCTTCCCCTTGGAGCTGTACTGGGACTTGGTGTGCTTGTAGTAGGGCTGCACCACGGGCAGGCCCAGCGGGGTCACCCACTCTACCTTGTACCCGCACACACCAGATATCAGCCTGGAACATCATCATGCAAATGTTTAAGCCACATGTTCACATTCTGCTCCCGCCATGAAGCCACTTCTATGATTCTTACAGGTTTTTGTTTGAAATATGGGAAACCAAATACAATTAAGATATACTTACAATAGTACAAAAAAACAATAATTATTTCATAGAGCGATTCCTTTAGAAAAGTCTGCTGCCGAGCTGGCCAAGGGTGAAAGTATCGACGACTGTCGATAGATCTTACCGTATCTATTTGAAGATAGGGCAGAATAAAACATGGCGGTGTATCAACAGCTGATACATTTTATATGGAACAGCGATCAGCTGTTCACACACCGCCATGTTTTATTGCGTTATAATAGGTCGGGGAAAAAGTTTCTTCGCATTTTATATGAAAGTTCAGGTATTTTTTTTCAAAGTTAATTTACATTTAGTTACATTACATAATATGTGCCATTTTGTTCGTAGACTATCTGCCATCTTGTAGGTAGAGACATGATCCCGTTGCTGTAGAAATTTTGGGACTTCTGATCAAAAAAACGCAACAAGTAGTTTTGGCAGTCCTCTCTCCATGTTAACCTGACACTGCTTAAAAAAATTTGAAGAGAGCGAAACAGGTGGAAATCTGAAGGTGCAAGGTCAGGGCTACATGGCGGATGCATTAACTCTTCTCTCCATGTTTTAGTGTTAAATAAGGACTGAAATTCCAGGTAGCTTGAGAAATATCTCAGCCGTCGATCTATACTGTGCAAATGTGACTCTGAATCATAAGTGATAAAATAAGTTCTCTGAAATAACTAAGCAGCAGTTTAAATGAAATAGAACCCGCGAATAAAGGTCACAATATTTTAGGTGACAATGAATAGCAACTTACTTAGCGCACTCTGTGAACCAGTCTTGTATCTCCTTGGTGGAGGTGAACATCTCCTGGATGCTCTCAAAGGTCTTCCTGGTCAGGTAGGAGGAGGCGGGCCACACCTGCTCCTTGGGGAACTCATCAATGTCTGCAACACACATGCACATATCATATCTTACCCCGTTACTGTAAAAAATGGTTAATTTTCCCAGTGTCACCCCTATTTCAGGGAAGGTC
Source organism: Agapetus fuscipes (assembly GCA_951799405.1). Classification (NCBI taxonomy): domain Eukaryota; kingdom Metazoa; phylum Arthropoda; class Insecta; order Trichoptera; family Glossosomatidae; genus Agapetus; species Agapetus fuscipes. The sequence goes on from OX637359.1 coordinate 10,373,015, forward strand.
GGCTTATGTTCATTTGAGATTGGGGTTTTATGTTGTAAGTCCACATACGGCATGTGTAAGCATGAACTTATAGTGCGATCATTGTTTTTTTGTATGGAAAATTCACATTAGGTGGCAGTTGAGCCATGGATTTGCTGTGTGTGAAAAGCATTGTAACCCTTTTTGTCTTTTGAAAATTACTGCTATTTTATGCTATGACAAGTGTTACCTTTGAGTTGTTTAGCAATCTGCAGTCTTGCCCCGAACCTGGTGACTCCGTAGACTGTGGTCATGACGGTCTGCTTGATGACCTTCCTCCTCACATATCCCTCCAGCAGCTGGGCTATCTTGTCTCCAGCCGCAGCGTCACTCACTCGCATGCCTTCCACCAGTGTTGCCACCGCGCTGTAGACGTCCTGCGGCCTGTCCGAGGTGGCGAGGTTAACACTGAAGGCCCCCGCGCTGTCGCCCCCCAAGGCCGCGTAGTGCTGCAGACCATTGCAGGAGCCGTCCTGGTGCACGGGGAAGTGGCACACATACTCTGCAATACAACAACATACTTGCTTTTTAGTCGGCGAGACACTTACATGTTAGATAGAATTTAATCTAATCTAAGTTGCTAAGATATGTAATATTGGGGATTCACATTATATGCATTTTCACAAGCAGACACGTATAAGTTCGCGCTTAAACATGCCGCATGTGGACTTAAAATACAAAAACCCAAATCTCAAATGAACATACACCCTGCAACTCTTGCCGACCTTACCTGATACAGGGGTGACATTGGCAAAGTGAACCATTTTCCATAGTTAATAATGTAAAGAATATTCTTTGGAATGTCTCAATTTATTCACATTACTTCATTGTTAGAGAAACTGTATTGGCTTTGTTTATCGGAAAGGGTAGTTGGCCGTGTTGGTCTGATGGTGTACAAAGCTGTCAATGGTACGATCCTTGATATTTGTCTGACATGTTTTCACCCGTTGAGATAGATTTGAGGCACCAGATGCTCAGATATGCGGGGGATGGGGTGGTTGACTAGATCCAGCCGCACTGTTCGACACAAATTAATCTTGGGGACCGTGCTTTTTGGCTTAGCCTACACCCTAATGTGAGGGCAAAAAAATTTGATATCTTTAAAGGAACACTACAGACGTATCATTACAAAAGATATTATCCATGATTTGAGAGGGCCCTTGAGGTGTGACACAAACAAAAACACAATTTCGCACATATCTAGGAAATCTACTGCACATAAATGCAGAGAAGAATGCTGTAAAATGGAGTATTGACCTTTTCAGACAACGCATTCTACCGGAAAAACCGTGTGAAAATCACAACTAAGCTACACCTACACATATAGTGTAACTTCTTGCCGCGTTATCCCCGAAGGCTTTTCGCATGTGGCAAGTGGAACCTATTTATTTTTACAGGAAAGGGGACTGGCCAACCACTTCAGTTGAATTGGGGGTTTCCCAGCTCCCGAGGGGGCTGGTACTCATTTACTGTGAAGGCTAAGTAAACCTTGCCGGTACTTTATTTTGGGGTTTGAAATAAACGCCGAAACGGGAAATCATTTCTGACACCCTCGGTGGGATTCGAATCCCGGCTCTCTACCAACTGAGCTATCGACCAGACTAAGCTTTCATGTATCTCCTTACACTATTGACTTTTTGACCCAGTCGTGACCCAGACGGTGTCTGATGTATAACGGTGTGTAAGAGTATGTCCTCACCCTCTGGGTTGGGAGAGCGCACGGCTTTAGCGATCTCCATGCAGCAGGCCAGCGTCTGCCAGGGCTCCTCAGACTTGGCCCACCACTTCCTGCCCTCCAGGGGATTGTCGGCAGAGTCCAGGATATCATCCAGGATGGTCTCGGCGTATTCAAGCCTGCAACACAAATAAGAAATATGTATTTTGAAATTAAACTTACATTTTCATACACAGAAATAGCATGTGCGACATTGAAGATATTGTAATATGGTGTAGGAAGAGGAGACAGTTCTGGAGGGACCATGTAGACCGCATGAATGAAGATAGGTTAACTTGGGTTGTTGCGCATGAAATACCAGACAACCAGCGTCCACCAGGCTGACCCAAGAGAAGAGCAGCTGATCTTCTACATCACAGGAGGGAGTTCCGCAATAGACAGATCTTAGATCTTACATAGGAAGAAGAAGAAGAAAAAGACAAACATAAATATTAGTAGGATTTAGTTGTTGAGCACAGTTTTTGACAGACACACCTCATCACACCTCTAGAGCCCCCTGGCAGCTTGGTTGTTGGTATAGGAAGTGCCAACTCTAACAAGACTCAGCCGCTGTAAGGCTGGATGGACTTTTGGTAACCAGTCATCGGTAAACAAACTTACAAGAATACATGATGAACAATAATGGTCCTAGGACTGATCCCTGTGGCAGACCTGTAGAAGCCTAAAAAAGTTAGGCAAACCATTTTGTGGTTGGACAGCCAGGCTCCGATTATTAAGGTAGTCGGCGAGCTATTCATAGTCTTTGATGATGTTCATGCAAAATTTCAGCCATGTATAAGGCTGTGGAAATGATTTTACACACCCAAATGGTGTAGTGAAACACGCTGTATAGTGGCAGTGATTTATAGATAAGAAGGTGTTACCTCTCCTGTATGGTGGATCTCTTCATGGTGCCCGTGAGGTTGACAGCGTGCAGCTTGAGCCAGCGCAGTCCCTGGGGGCCCAGGGGCTTCCCCACAGCAAACACCAGCACAGAGCGGGCAGCGTCCGCCCCCAGGTGGGACAGGTGGGGCGGGCAGGGGTACACGCGGCCCCTGAAGTCCATGTTGTGTGGCAGCCAGAATATCTCATCCCTGTAAAACACATACATGAACTCTTGGCAACAATCAAAAAGAAAATATATGTTCCTGGGACACATCCTCGCTGTGAAATCAAATTAAAATATCTGCAAAATGCATATATTTCACCAGAGCACTTTTAACGTCCATTTGGTTCACCTCAATGCCAATTTATGCATGAATAAAGTTTAGACGAAAACTGCTAATTGCAGTAGTGGTTGCAAAGAAATTGCTTAAATTAAGAGAAATATGCAGATATGCCAGACAACTCAAAAACAATTTTTTGCACATATGCCGGTTTGATTTTGATTGAGGGCCAGGGCGCAGGGACTATAAGGCAGAATAATGCAGCAGTTACCTGAAGTGGTTGGCAAGTGAGAGCTTGTAGAGGGAGTCGCACCACAGGGAATGCATCTCCTGCCTGGTGCGCGCCAGCAGGGCGTGCTTGCGCAGGGCCAGGGCGCGCTCACGGCGGGACAGGGAGGCGGCGGCCGGGGGAGGCGCAGTCACTGCGCGGGCGGGGCGCGCCACACACAGCTCGCGGGAACCTCCGCTCCTAAAAATTACATGCAATTACATTAAAAACACTTCTACCTAAATATTGTTAGCACACTTACGAGTAGATGGTTACGTTTCCAAAGGAATGCATTTAATAACACATTGTTAGCTACTGTTTGTCAGCCACTTCAGGTACTGTTTATGATTTTGCATTAGACTAAACACATTGTGTCATTCAAATATTTAAACAAATTAATTTTAGGATGATTTCTTTCATGAGCACCTTTTTTGTATGAATCACACATTGATAGCCCACTGCAAGCTTGGTTGTCACTATATGTCACTATGTTCCCTTCCCAATTTAATTTGGTTTTATTCAAAACCAGCATCAATCGCCACTTCCTTGCAGCGCCTCACAACAGAAGCAATGATTCAAGCAAGACCTCTGCGGCAACCTTCCAGGGTGACATAGACCCCCAAGACTTTCAAGAACTGGGGAGCCTCCCGCACAGGATTCCTTAAAAAAAACACCAATTCTCCAGCAAGATCCAGTTGCTGTAAGGCTGGATGGACCTTTGATGACCTTCTTTTTCTTCTTTGAGTGCCACTTCTATAATGCTGTGCTTACTGATCTTTGGTATTTTCATTTTCAACCCAGCACAGAATAAATTTGATTGTCATTTTTTGTGCTCCACTGGGAATGGAACTCACAATCTTCCGATTACAAGCCCAAAGCGTTTCCGATTGCAAGTCTAAACAACTACGGACTACGGACAGATCGCCTATCTTGTAGTTTATGATGCAAAATTATTGTTGAGTTTTCTTTGTGAAACATTCCGTTCTATGATGAAGAAAACAAACTCACCGGAACACTTGAAGGAGCACATCCAGGATGGGCTGGTTGATTCTCCAGGGAACGGCCGCCAGCTGGTTGAGGCTGTCCAGGGCAGGATACAGAGACTGCATTGGGGCCTCGTGCAATCGTTGAATTTGCTGGACCGCTGTCATGGGCATTCTGCGAACAATCACATCAACATTGCAGAGTCAACCAACTAGAATGTGGACAACTAAATAAGCTTCATCAGAACAGATCAGGGTATGGGGACAGGGCTTTAAAATCTGATGGTCTATTGTGTTGGATCTAAACAGAGACCAATGTTGGCAGTTTCTTGTTAAATAGAAGCTTCAACACGTAGAAACACTTTAAACATAAGTAGGAGAAACTTCCATTACCCCATACATGGAAAATTGTTTGACCTGCTCACTTGAACAAGAAGATGAAATAATATGAAACCTTTGTTTCCGTGATATGTTAAGATGTCAAATATTAACATATCACGGAAACATATCCACAGTTCATATCCAGGGCAGTAGGGGGCAGAGCGTGAGCAGCAGGGTGGCCTCGATGCACAGGGAGGGCGGGGCGCTCTCCCTCACCAGTGTAGGGTGTCACAGTTACCTCATGAGTGGTGTCTTGGTGAGCAGGTAGCCTCCCTGCGAGACCTGACAGTGTGTCCAGGGCAGCGGAGGGCACAGCGTGGGCAGCAGGGTGGCCTCCATGCACAGGGAGGGCGGGGCGCTCTCCCTCACTAGGCGTGCCAGCAGTGGGTGGGGCTTCAGCTCCTGGCGCAGCATGTGCGCGTGGCTGCGGTACACGCTGTACAGGATGGGCAGGCACTTGCTGGAGCACAACAATTCAACACAGATAAAGCTAAGATGACGACAGGGCCAAACTATCAGAAAATGGGGATGGACTACGTACAATCCAAAAATCCCTTGGCAACGCAATGTCACCAATAGTAGATAAAAATTGATTTGTGCTAACCAATTTATTCACTCGCTAACATTATTTATACAAAACCTGTCTATTAAAAGTAAAGAAAAATTATTTAACATATTAGAAAGATGACACACCTTTTTTTGGAGTTCTTCTTGAAAATGTTGATGTCAATTTTGATTTCATTTATTAAGATGTTGTAGAGGAACTTCCCCACTCCGATACATATGGTGTGGGGCCACTGGTTCTCATCCAAGTCCTGGAAAACAAGGCGCACATGAGTGTGGATGTTGCTTCTAATCTAATCTAATCTAATCTAAGCTGCAAAGATATATATCATTTAAGATTTATGCATTCCCACAAGCAGATATGTATAATTTCGCGCTAACACATGCCGCATGTGGACCTACAATATAAAAACCCAATCTCAAATGAACATAAGCCTTGCAACTCTTGCCGTCCTTCCCTGAAACAGGGGTGACATTGGCAAAGTGAACCAATTTTTTACAGTATGGGTGGTCAGCCGCATAACAACCTATAAGTCAAGGAACAATGGAATGGATGTTGCTTAAAACCAATAAAATAAAAGTATCAGTATGTAAAGGTTCTTCTGAAAATGCCATTTTCTGTGTTTCCATACATTTGTCTAATCTTTTTAACTTAATCTTAGATCACCGCCTTTGGTTCTATACAACTTGGATCTAAATACTGAGATTAGTATACAGCAGGGGTGCCCATACTTTTTCTTGAGGAGATCGACCTAGCAAAAATTTATGAATAGGGGATTGACATTTTAACTGTTTAGCCCAGGGTTGTCCAATTTTTTTTGTTATACTTTTGTCCATAATAATTCTGTTGACTGGGGGCGGAGGGGTAGGCACGCAATTTTAGAAGTTCATTTTGTCCATAAAATGGCATGATTTGTAATTTAAAATATTAATTTGTAGAATACAGTAATAGGCGACATGAATTGTAAAAAATATCTTATATATGTATACAAAATTATATTCAATGCTGTTGTATTCTTGTTTAAACAATAAAAAAAAAAAAAAAAAAAAAAAAAAAAAATTCTGTTGACGGGGGTTGGCACACAATTGTCAAATCCCCAAAAGTCAAATCTACATACAGTTTTATTTTATTTTATTTTTATTTTATTTTATTTTCATAGGACAACAAACAGCGTTACATAAGAAATATAATAGTAGCAATTACAAAAAAACATGGCCAATTATATGTTGCCACGGATATAAAATTTAAGATCGATCACTGAAATTTTTCGATATCCTCAGCGATCGACTTTAAAACCTTTCGCGATCGACCGTTTGGGCACCTCTGGTATACAGGTTGTCATTTAAAAAAATAGTTTATTGAAGAGGAATGCAATTCACTAACCTATTTTGCCTGGCCAGAAACAGGTATTACTATTAGGGGCCGTCCATAAATTACGTCATCGATTTTGGCCGATTTTCGACCCCCCCCCCCTTACAATCCTCCTATAGTCATTATCTAATGACCCCCCCCCCCCCTTCTTTCTGTAATAATGGATGAGCTTAATAATTAATAATGTTATATTACTTACATAATATTTTGTACATTTTGTAGAAATTGGTATTTACAAGAACAATGTACCTTTTGGTACTCGTACATCATTTGCCATCATCCGCAGACCAGACTCCCCCCCCCCCTTTAATGCGAATGACGTAATATATGGACAGCCCCTTATCAATTCTATAATAATAATCTATTATCAAGTTGCAAAGATATATTAACATTTAAAATTCATATTAAATGTATGCCCACAAACAGACACATGCAGGTACGTGCTTACAAATACTGCATGTGTACTTACAAATAAAAATCTAAACCTCAAATGAACATAAGCTCTAAAACTTTTGCCCACCTGAAACTGAAAACCCTGAAACAGGAGTGACATTGGCAAAGTGAACCATTTTTTTAGACTATAGGTGGTCGGCCTCATACCAACCTATAAGAAGAAACCCTGTGCGGGAGACTCCCTAGATTCTAAAGACTCTAGGGGTCTATGACACTTGTTGTAGTGCCGCAGAGGTGTACGAGCTTGGTCGTCGCTACAAAGCGCCATTACTCAAGCAAGACCCAGTTGCTGTAAGGCTGGATGGACCTTTGGTGACCGGTCATTGGTAAATTGGTAAAGGTTTATGAATTTTTCAACCCAGCTAAGAGCACATTCGAAATATAAATGGTATATTTTTGTGCTCCGCCGGGATCCGAATCCACAACCTTCCATTTGCGAGTCCGAAGTGTTGCCACTACGGACTACGGACCGGTCCAAGATGCCAACGACACGCGGTGTGCCTGAGCGGTTACCCATCCAAGCACTGACCGCGCCCAATGTTGCTTAACTTCGGTGATCTATGGGAACCGGTGCTTTCAACATGGCTAACGTCGTTGACAAATACATTATTTATTAATCAATAATTACCCAATGACATCTGTCGAACATGGGTCAAAGTTATTATCCATAGGACACTGCGCAGGCTCGAACTTGTACTTGTTTCAATAGTGTTACGAATGTATAAATTCATGTCTATGATATTTCTCAGTATTAAAGTGATATTTTATTTACCAGTGATGCGCCATCGGAATGCTGCTCCATTAACTGCTGCCACTTCTGCCGCCCGTTCCGCACCTGTGCATCGCTGTCACTCTCCCTGTCTATGTACCACTGGCAGTACTCATCGTACAGCTTCACTATCTTGTCCATCACACCATTCTTCTGATTCTTCAGTATTTGGTACCTGGGATACAAACAAAAGTAAATATTATATTCCAGTGACAAAGGGTGAAATTCTAAAGGAAAGCCGGTTGAAAAAAAAGTGAAATGACCACCAAAAAGTCCACGGTACGTGAAAAATATTTGTAGAAAAAGACTCTACCTTTAATATACATGAAAACTCTGATGCTTAATAAAACAGTGAGCTCCTAGTGTGATAAAGGCGGCTTTGAAAACAACCTTTGAATTTTAAGTCATTACATGTGACGCGTGAATGCTTTTATATTTAAAAACCTGACACGGATCAAGAGCCATTAAAGTAGGGAAAAACTAATTATGTTTTCATAAACATGGAAATAATATTTAAAAGCATATGATACCTCATCAAGTCTCATATTTTAGGTACCATCAAATTCTGCTGCTATAACGCTTCGGACTCATAAATGGAAGGTTGTGGGTTTGAATCCTGGCAGAGCATAAAAAATATACCATTTATATTTTCAAATACGCTCTTCGCTGGGTTGAAAAATTCATATACCTTTACCAAAGACCAGTCACCAAATGATCCATCTAGCCTTACAGCAACTGGGTCGGGCTTGAGAATTGGTGCTTTCTATAGCGACGAACAAGCTCGCAGAGTGTGATTCACCCAAAAACAGCGCTCACCAAATAAATCATCCTAATATTATTAAAGTACCTGGAGTGCACCTTCAGGCCCAGCTCCCTCTGCAGAACCCTCACAGAGGGACTGTAGGTCTCGCTGCCGTCTGCCAGCTTGTTTATCTCGTACATCAGCAGCTCCACATAGTCGTCTACCTGCAAATCAATACAACCACATTCATTCTAATCATTACAGAGCAGCTTCACTAGGATGCACGTCAAATTGTTATGGTTTTCTACGATGGGTTTCTTCAGCGTGAAGATGAAGTGATGAAGATAATAAAAAAACTGTATTTGAAAACCGGAATCTCCCAGCATCAATGTTAAATTGAAACAGAAGAACATTAATACTTACCCAATGACACCCGTGTCGGTGTTGTGGCCGAGGGCTCAAGTCGCTATTCTTGACTAGCGTACATGGAATGGAATAACGCTGGTTCGAATCACGTCTGGCCCATTTGACCATAACTTCCACCCAGGTTCAACAGATGCCATTGCATAACACAAGCTTCTGCTTTCGCATGAAGACAACTGGCCAGGCAAAATAGGTTGGTGAATTACATGTCGCACGTTTAATAATAAAGTGAAATAACTCGAAAATTGGGAAAATCGAGATTTTGTAATAAAACGCAAGAACAATGCGAGAAGAATAGGTAGAATGCGACAGCCGTTCAATTTGGACGAATATGACCGAGATAAAACATCGGCCGCCTTTTTCATACAAGTTGTACTGGGTGTCTGAACTTTAAACGTGATTTCCCAACATTCATGTTTTTTGAGTTATTGCTCTTTATTATTAAACGTGCGATGTGTCTTCACAAATCTATTTAAAAAAAAAGTCTGTGGGTCAAAGTTATTGTCGATAGGACACAGCAGGGTCCGCAAGGCGGCAGTGTCAATAACGCAAATTCGAGTGCTAAGGCTTTATCTCGTCGACCATCCCAGCAACTAAGACTGACTGATGATTGGTGTCTTACCTTCAACACCTGTAGATAGGGCAGGATATTGAGGGCGCTCTGTGATGCGTTGCACTGCGCCTTCAGGGTGCTGAGGTTGCGCAGGAAGGCATCGTGGATCACCAGCCTCCAGTTCTCTTCACACTCCTTCAACTTCCCTCTCTGAAATACGCCATCAACAAAATGTTCATTCCAAGTTTAATAAATAATCAGCTTGTACTTGTATCCAGAGGCCATTTTAGGGTGGGCAGTTCCTCCGCCGATGAGTCTCCACTTTGTTCTGTCCTTGCAAACTTCTTTCATCTCCTTGAGAGTCATCACTCTCTTCTCTTTTTCTAACTCTGGAGGTTCCAGACATTTGCCATCTCGCTTACTGTAACTGTCTCGCTATCCCACTAAAGGTGGCCAGAGCCTTTGCAGAGCTGCCTCCATTTTTTACTATTCTTGCATACCTTTTTTAGTTCATTCATATCCATCACCTTTTACATACATTCCATCTTTTTGTTTACATGATAAAAAAAAAAAACTTGGTCTACATTTAGAAAAAGGAAATGCATCAATAAATAGATATAAACAAATCAACTCACATAATATATTGTATTCTGAGAAGGTTCACCATTGTTTTCTATGTTTCCAATTTTAATAATTCCTAATTTTTCATGATCGATTTGTGCTTGAGCTTTGTCCTTGAGTATTTTACAATCCAGCAATCCTTTGGCGGGCGATAAAGTGGCTAGACTTCCATGGCCAGCATTCAAATGGTTTAACAGCGGACAGTCGTAATCCTTGACTAGTTTGACTGCGCTGTTGTTCAAATCAGGCTCAATCCTCCTGACTGCGGCGACCACAGAAAGTCTCTGCCGATTGGTTAATTTACACTTCTGGATTAAATCTTGTAAGCTCATATCCTGCAACAAAAAAGAAAACATAATGAGCCTTTGCGCAAGTCTGCAATGGTGTTTGGTGTGCGTGCTTTTGCAATGGCAGCTCCAAGGGCATTAAGCACACTGAAATGCTTGTTTACATGTATTATTTATTCCAAATAATAGAAATATCTTAGTGGTCCAGATAGGATATCACAAAAATAATAATAATCAAAGAAATATAATATATTGATGTGTGTTAGTCTATCTTTTTACCCTATTGTGGTGATCACTCCAATGTTGGTTCAGTGCGGTCAGTTTGTCGGGGATTTCCGAGTTCTCAATGCATTCAAATATCGCAGCATAGCTTTGCAAGTCCAACATTATGGAGTCTTCATTCATAAAACTCAATATTTCAGTCAGTTTATTGTAATTACCCTGAAAATAAGAAAAAAAAATCTAATTACATTGATCTGTTTCTTAACTGGGTAGAGGTGGCTACTCCTATCCCAAACTGGCGACTGACAAGAAGTTATTCAAGAACTTCATACTTCCAGGGTTTGAAGCAATTCAAGAAGTTAGCAACCAGCAGAGACAAATGGCTAGCACAACAAGGCACTGCCTTAACAATAGAATGACGATCAGCAGAGACAAATGGCAGGCACAACGAGGCACTGCCTTTACAAGAGGATGGCGATCAGCAGAGACAAATAGCTAGCACAACAAGGCACTGCCTTTACAAGAGGATGACGATCAGCAGAGACAAATGGCTAGCACAACAAGGCACAGCCTTTACAAGAGGATGACGATCAGTAGAGACCAATGGCTAGCACAACAAGACACAGGCGCACAGCCTTTACAAGAGGATGACGATCAGCAGAGACAAATGGCTAGCACAACAAGGCACTGCCTTTACAAGAGGATGACGATCAGCAGAGACAAATGGCTAGCACAACAAGGCACAGCCTTTACAAGAGGATGACGATCAGCAGAGACAAATGGCAGGCACAACGAGGCACTGCCTTTACAATAGAATGGCGATCAGCAGAGAAAAATGGCAGGCACAACGAGGCACTGCCTTTATAGAGGATGGCGACAATATCACAATTTTTTGTTACAACAGTTAGATTTTTGTGGTTTGATGAATTTGTAAAGTAACAATAATACATACCTTAGACGCATACCCGTGTAAAATAATGTTGAACAATTTGACATTTGTAATCTTGGGATGATTATCTGACTTCTTACCCCGGGTTCTGTAATGCAATAATATTTTGCTCGCCTGAAACATAAAAAATTAATTGTTAAAATTGATCCACAAACAATTCAAATTAATAAAAATAAAAATTATAAGGTGCAAAGGAATGAGTGACATGGTTCGGGCAAGTCACAAAAATGGATGATGAAAGATTGACAAAGGGTTTATGTAGATGAATGCTCTTTGTTTGAAATAAAACAGCGCCAGTTCGAATCCCATTAGACCTTCTTGAAGACAATTAAGACGATTTATAAAGTCAACTTGAAAATGTTTGAAAAAGAAAAAAAAAAATTCTAAGAAGCTTATAAATTTCAAAACATGACAGAGTATTATTGACATAATAATGAATAATTAATACTCCTTGAAAACACGATTCTTAAAAGATTGCCCGATAAAAAAAAATTACAAAAAACCCTCTACTTTTTCACTTTTTTGGTTTTATTTTTTTCTCCTTCAATCTAACGATTTTGAAATTCCGCTATTTATTAAAACACAAAAAACTGAACATATAATACTCAATACATTTTCGATATTCGAGCTATTTCGTCTGAAATATATTTTTTTGTAAATGGCGCTTATGACAAATATTGAAGTGAAACCGCACAGAGGCGGCCATTCTCATTGGACTGCGGTAGTCCCGCCATTCGAGAGCCATCTGTCAAAGCGTGCGGACGCCCCATTCCATAGTGACAATTTTAACAGAAAATATGGTATATTTTTCTGGTTTTCAGATATTTTACAGTATGGAATTGTTTTATGTAATCGTTTGCCATCATGAGAAACAAGAAAAACAAAATCAAAATGCAAAATAAATGTCATAAAAGACTTTGACCGAATTCATTGAAAAAGGTACATTAAATTATGGAGTTTTAATTCCATGGAGATGATATAAATTTGATTTTGTTCCAAACGACATATTATTGCAGTTTAATTTTATAATTTTTTGATGAATTAAAAACACTGTTTATTTTCACGGATAAATTTATTCAAAAAGATTAAAATCTTTAAACAAATTACGAACGTTTTCGACCTGCTATGGTCGAAAACGTTCGTAATTTGTTTAAAGATTTTAATCTTTTTGAATAAATTTATCCGTGAAAATAAACAGTATTTTTAATTCATCAAAAAATTATAAAATTAAACAATATGAATTTTCACAGTGTTAATACACAAACAATACAAAATATATATTATTGCAGTTTTCATTTTGTTACTATCTCCATGATTATAATACACAACTTAAGTGTTGTCGAGGGTATAATAATACGCCAATGTCACCCCTTTTTCAAAGATTGGCAAAAGCTGCAAGGCTTTTGTTCATTAGAGATTGGATTATAATTTGTAAGTACGCATGCAGCATTTGTACGCGCACACCCGTCTGCTTGTGGGCATCCATTTAATATGAATCATAAATGTCATTTTTCAACATTGCTTACAGATTACAGACGCATATTTTTTTTTCTGTGAGTGAAAATGACTAGCTTGGCACTTTCTGTGGAGTTTTGTTGAATTAACGGATATTTTGACTGTAGGAAAGTTACCGAGTAAAAAAATATAGAGTTTTTCAAAATGCGTGCGTTAACTTATTTGTGCGAGCTAAATTCTTATCCATCTTCCGAGTTATATACCTCGATGCTATGAAACTAGCTTAGATAGCAGTGTATTCATCCGCCGAATCTTCCTGCGAAATGCGAAAAATTTCTGAGTTTATATGAGGCCTTAATCAATAATAATTCAATAGGCCGGTCCATAGCTCAGTAGGTAGAATGCTAGTATTCCATGCCGAGAGCTCAGGCTCGAATCCCACGGAGGGTGTCAGAAATTATTTGTTTTTTCGGTGTTTATTTCAAACCCAAAATAAAATACCGGCAAGGTTTACTCAGCCTTCACAAGAAATGAGCACCAGACCTCTCAAGAGCTGGGAAACTCCCACTTCAACTCAAGTGGTTCGCGTAAGGCCGACCCCTTACCTGTAAAAATAAATATCGCCACATGCGATACCTTTGAGGACATCGCAGCAAAAAAATACACTATATGTGAAGCTTTGTTGCGTTGCGTTACAAAATCCCTTTTATCTAAGGTGGAAATGACTTCACTTCACTCTTCAATTCACTGAAGAGACACAAGAAGAAGAACGATGTATCTGTCACCTTGTCTATGGCTCCGATGGATTCACAGATTTCCAGATGAGCTGCCAGAAGTTTGTTGAGAGAGTCCTCCCTGCCAGCTGCGTTCATCTCATCAGCTCGAGCCTTGGCCTCTTTCTCCTTCAAGAGGTCATCTTTGCTCTTGTTTTTTAATTTAACACTCTTTGCAGTTGGTTTGGTGGACCTGAAAATATTTCTCAACATACACAAACATACAATGAAGAGTAAACATATTTTTTTAAATGTTAACTTTTAGAGAACATAGACAATAGGCAAAAATATATATTGTGTTATAGGTTTCTATGCACCATAGTTCCATCTAAGTGTGAAGTTGGCCTACGGAGAAAAAAATTTAATTTTAAATTTGAGTTCATTGCTTAGGGGCTGTCCATATATTACGTCATTCGCATTTAGGGGGGGGGGGGTCTGGTCTGCGGATGATGGTAAATGATGTACGAGTCCCAGAAGTGACGTCGTTCTTGTAAATACCAATTTTTACACAATATCCAAAATAGTATGCAAGTAATGTAACATTATTAATTATTAAGCTCATCCATTATAACAGCAAGAGGGGGGAGGGGAGTCATTAGATAATGACTATAGGATGATTGTAGGGGGAAGGGGGTCGAAAATCGGCCAAAATCGATGACGTAATTTATGGACGGCCCCTTACCTCAAATGATATTATAATCTATAATCTAAGTTGCAAGGATATATTCATTCAAAGCTCTCAGATGTATGCCCACAAACAAACACGTGTAGTTCGCGCTTACAAATGCTGATTGTGTACTTACAAATAAAATCCAAACCTCAAATGAACATAAGCCCTGCAACTCTTGCCGACATTCCCTGAAACAGGGGTGACATTGGCAAAGTGAACCATTTTTTACAGTATGGGTGGTCAGCCTCATACCAACCTATAAGTCAAGGAATACGAGTAATAAATAACATTTAAGTATAAAAAAAAAACAACAACAAAACCTTAAAAATAAATCTTTACGAAAAATAATATATATTAGCGACAAAACATGACATGGAACATAATTGTTATGAGGTTATGTGTTACGAGATTGAAATTGTTGTTTACGTTTTGTGTTTGACGTTGTCATTGGTGTTGCCAGCGGGAACAGCGGTGTCTGGGTCCACATGCTCATGCAGCTCCTCCTCCTCCAGGATATCCAGGGAAGACGGCAGGGCCATCCCTCGGTCACTGCAAGCATCAACAAAATAATTGTAATTTCCCGGCTACCCCACTGACATTTATAACAAGTAACAGCTACAAGAAGCAAAATTAGTTGGTCCCTTTGTGCTTGTTATAATCAAGTTTGACTGTACCATAATTCTACACACAATTCTCTTACATCACTCAGCTTGAAAGAACTACATTGGCCTCGTTTTCCTGAGAGGGTGGTCTACCATGTGTGTTTGACGGTATTTAAAGCCCTAAACGGTATGGCTCCATCATATCTGGCAGACATGTTTTCCCCCGTTGAGGCGAGTGTTGGGGCGGACACTTAGGTCAGCGGGGTGTGGTGCTGTCATGTTGATGCAGCCTCGCGCTCAAATACGCTTTTATTTTGGGGATCGTGCTTTCCGGTTTGCGGGACCGATGGAGTGGAACAACTGCCACCGGGAGTGAGGGTTTCGGAATCTGTTGGCATTTTTAAGGGAGCATTTTTGAAACGGCACCTTTATAAAACATCTCATTCATGATTGGGAGGGCCCTTGAGGAAAAAATGTAATAGGTAATTATAAAATCAATATAATGGTTCAATACTTACTTGAATTCTAGGAAGTGGTTGGATATTTTTGAATCATACTCCGTCTCCAGATTGAGGATCTGCCTGCATTCCGACAGGTACTCCCTGAAGAGCTGGTGGGCCCCCTTGGACGTATGCTGAGCCCCCATAGGGCGCCCCAAATCCCCCAAGCTGTCAGTCGTGAACGGCAGATTCTGGTTCACCCCTTCGTCAATGGCGAAAATCAAATCCTTCATCTTCTGCGAGCGAACCGTTTCTCTCCTGAATTTATCGTAGCTGTCTTTTATCTTTGACATTGTTTCGTAATCGCTGCCGAATGTTTTTAATTTGGAAAACGTAGCGGATGTGAATATGATGGCGCAGTCGTCTTCCTTCAGATCATTACTTTGGCTCCTGTTGTGTAAGATATTATTCTCCACGAGCCTCAGGAGTTCCATGTCCACGGCTTCGCTGACTTTGGTTTGCTTGGTCACGGCTTTGGAGGATTTGAGCATGTGCAGCTGACTGAGCGAGACTTTAGGATTGTCCGTCAGCTTGGAGAGATCTTTAGCTCCGAGTTTGGAGACCGCTGCTTTCGTTTGTGTCATGGCTGAATCATTCACTGCAACACATTACATTATTATTATTTAATTAAATTCTTTCATTTCACACAGAGTCAAATTCTTCACTAATTATGACTCCCATTCAAGTCTATAATCAAAGATGCAATTATACATTGACATTAAACGCTCATATTTAATGTATGCATGTAAGCTTAACACTTACACATGCTACATGTCTTCTTACAAAATGAACCAAATCTCACATATACATAAACCTTGCCACTCCTGTCACCTTTCCCTGAAACTGGGGTGGCATAGGGAAAAATGAAACAAGTTTTTACAGCATGAGGGGTCAGCTTAATGCCAAGAAACAGTCAAGAGGTCATGTACAATTGTAATATTGATACCTTAAAGGTAAAACTAAATAAGTGTCATATTAAGTTATTGTGGGTTTCTTAGATAAATGCATGGAGGAAGTATTAAATGGAGGGGTCGTACATGTGATTTAGTACCAATCAACATGATGCACCGTCTTTGACACCATACACTGTTTATAATGCTGTCTCGCTCACGACATATGAAATGCTTTTCTCATTTTCTTTGTAAGCAACGTGTCTCTACTCCGTCTTCAATCTATTTACAAATCACCAAAGAAACACATGAAATCACTATGGTAACGGATTTGTTAGTAGTGTTGTTGCAAGTATGAAGATATCTGATAAATTCCGAATTCAAAAATGTTCCCACCTCATTGTGTACGGGATGATTTTCACAAGTATCTATCGAGGTAATCCTCGAGCATAGAAGTTACATACTTGAAGAAGCAAGTACCTATACATTTGAACATCACTAGTTCTAGAAATGGCTGTCACTTTCGCGAACAAAATATTTTGACAAACAAAAAATAAATTTTATCAACGTTATCATATAGAATAGTGATAAAAGTGAAATATTATTTCATGTTCTATAACACATTTACTCTCATTTGTTGGCACGTTTAGAAAATACCCAGTTTGGCATTTATATGTATTTTTTTTCCAATTAGGTAACACACCTGTTCACAGTTGGAAGGTTACCGATAGAATGAATTTGGATTTTTGTATGATGAGTGGGGTAGCGCATTGCTAATTCTCAAAGGATTGATTTCTTAGCCTATCCAGTTCTATATATCCATGGATAAATGTACCTTTTACTCTATTTTCTATGATAAAAAACACTAAAAAGTGTGATAATCATGTAGTTCAGAAGTTTTTCATGAGCACTTCCTTGTAATTAGTTCAATTACTGTGAGAAGTCACTCGCAATAAAATGTTTTATCCACGATTTCTCAAATCAGTAAATCAACAGTTATTCAGTTTTACCTTCAAGGTGGCAATATTAACATTTACAATTCATATTAAATGCATGCCTAGAAGCAGATACTCCAAGCAGTTGCGCTTACAAGTGCTGCATGTGTACATACCAGTGGCGAAGGGTGCCATACAAGCCGGTTCCCATCGGCTTCCCTTTAAAAATGATGTAACAAAGTAGTTAAAAAATATAGGCACAAAGTAAAAACATACATTTAAAACCAAAGAAACAATACGTAATTTTTCCCCATTGAAACCATGCAGTCTACTTTATTATCATTTCTGCCTCATTTTAAACGGGAAACCGATGGGAACCGGATTGTATGGCACCCTTCGCCACTGGTACATACAAATAAAAATCTCAAATGAACATACACCCTGCAACTTTTGCAGACCTTCCTTTTGCAGAAGTTGCAGGATAAACACTACACAAGTACACTATGTTATACCTTCCAAGAGTTCCACATATTTCTTCCTGTTCTTGATCTTCTTCCTTGCGAAGCCCTGCATGAGGAGGGCGCGTGTACTGCCATGCCGCACGTTGGGGAGGGTGAGCTCTAGACCTGCAACAAATATGGCAAGTAACTATCATTATGTCCTCCCGACACTCCCAGCACGGCCACCATGTTCATCATTCAAATAAACCTGAACCATATTCGGTTCAATATTGCGATACCTTAAAGGTAAAACTGAACAAGTGACATATTGATGCACTTGTTCAGTTTTACCTTTAAGATTGAACAAGTGACCGTCAGATGCGGTTAAGACCCTGGTGAGTGCGTTTGTGATGTCTCGGATTGATTATTGCTCAACGCTTTATAGTGGGCAGCCAAAGAAGCATTTCAACCGCTTTCAATCCGTGTTAAATTCAGCAGCAAGGCTCATATTCGGGATATCCAAATTCGCTCACATCACTCCGCTGTTAAAAAAACTACACTGGCTTCGTTTCCCGGAGAGGGTGGTCTACCGTGTTTGTCTGATGGTATATAAAGCCATCAATGACGTGGCTCCACCTTATCTGACTGACATGATTTCGCCTGTTGAGATGGGTGTGAGGAGGCAGACACTCAGATCTGCGGGCGATGGTGCGATCAATTTGGTTCAGCCGCACCGTCAGATCCGTACAAATTTTGGAGACCGTGCTTTCTGTGTTGTGGGTCCGGTGGAGTGGAACAGACTGCCACCCGGAGTGAAGAACTCCAAATCTATGGGCATATTTCGCAGAGCTCTCAAGACGCACCTTTTCAAAAAGTCTTATCCGTGATCGGAGAGGGCCCTTGAGGTGTGACACACACAAAAACGGCGCTCTCTTATCATGTGCAATTAAAAATAAATAAGCCTGATATATATATATATATATATATATACATTGAGACCAGGAAATTAACCACTGTGTTTGGCAATCGTGCGTTTGCTGTTGCGGGTCCCTCTTCGTGGAACCAGCTGCCACCGGAAGTTCGAGCATCGAAATCCAGGGAGAACCTTAAAACATCTCTCAAGACACACTACTTCGCCGCGATAGCACAGAAAGCGCCCTTGGAGTGACAATCTTCACGAAACGGCGCTATATCAAATCATTATCATCATCATCATCGCATTCCTTGACTTATAGGTTGGTATGAGGCTGACCACCCATACTGTAAAAAATGGTTCACTTTGCCAATGTTACCCCTGTTTCAGGGAAGGTCGGCAAAAGTTGTGGGGCTTATGTTCATTTGAGGTTTGGATTTTATTTGTAAGTACACATTCAGCATTTGTAAGCGCGAACTACACTTGTTGGTTTGTGGGCTTACATCTGAGAGCTTTAAATGAATATATCCTTGCAACTTAGATTATTATTATTATTATTATCATCATCATTGTGGGTTTCTTAGATAAATGCACCCTTTTCCCTATTTTCTACAAGAGTGTGAAAATCCTGTAGTTTAGAGGTGTTCCATGAGCACATCTTTATAATTAATTCACTAACTATGAGAAGTTAAACCCAATAAAATGATTTTTTATCCACAATTTCTCAAATTGGTGAACCAGCACTCATTCAATTTACCTTTAAGGTGGCTTTACCTTTGGCAAGGTTTACCTTTAGAATGAGTTTGCATCATTTTTGAATTTGGAATTTTTTTCATAGCGAGCAAACGTCAGTCTTGAATGGGACTAGGTACCGTCTTTATCAGCCGATAACAAAATATTTGTATGCATTTTCCCTAGTAACCTGGCCAGATGACAGACACAATAATGTCTATGCCAATTCACGTGCGGACCTCATTACACTTTTTGATGTTCCTTGACTAATAGGTTGGTATGAGGCTGACCCCCCATGCTGTACAAACTTTGTTCACTTTTGCCAATGCCACCCCGGTTTCAGGGAAAGGCGGCAGGAGTTGCAAAGTTTATATTCATGTGACGTTTGGTTTATTTTGTATGTAGGTACACATGTACTAATGTGTAATGGCGAACTTAAATGACACAAAATTGTCTATTTCAATTCATGTGCGAAACTCATTGAGATAGACAAAATTGTACCGCCACAAAACCGGGTTGCTGCAGAAAAAGCAAAAAAATAATTTTGTTATTGATAGGCAAGGACCGCAGTCCCATTCAAGTGTGCCCGCCAAGAAAAAAGCATGCAATCACTTAACCATGCATTTATATAACCTGTATAAATTAAATTTTAAATTGTGTAATGAAATCAGAAGTGTAATTTATTTTGTGGTAATTCCTCACCATTCTTTGTGAAGTTGTGGAAGTGCAGGGCATTCTGACAGTACGAGCAGAAGTAGGTTGGGAATGTTGAGGAGCGCGTATTGGCGCTGTTACATAATGCGCCGTTTAGTTTTGTATTATAAAGTGTTTTCACGTTAAAAACGCGATACATTTTGAAAAATTGCGAAAAACTAGCGGCTCAGAGTTATTAAATAATCACGAAAAATCAAAATAGAGCAGCACACCGACAGCACGTGAAAACAACGGTGATGTCATCGCGAAATATTAAACTCCCTAAACTCCTTCAAGGTTTTAGTAATACCATTACATTTCCCTATGTGTGTCCTTAGTATACCTACCTAAAACACTATTTATTTTAAATAATATGCAATGTAAAATAATATCTCATTTTAATATATTTTCTTCGTATTCATTCAGCCTTTTAATGAAAAACTTAATTTTAATATTTATTATTGTTGGAAAGTCAAACTATACCACTATTAATTATAAAACAAGCAGTGGCGTAGCGGAAACGAAATAGTTCAAATGTAATAACTTTATATTCCGTGATCTGTGGTAATAACTGTAATAAGGAATGAGGTCGGTTATATTACTCGCATGTTTATAAAAATTCAGAATATGAAAATTAAAAAAATATAACGGGCCGTCCATTTTGGCCGATTTTCGACCCCCCCCCCCCCCCCCCCTTATTGCGAATGACGTAATATATGGACAGCCTCGTATAAGATTTGGTTCAGAAGTCGCCAATACAACAATGAGTAGTATAGAATTAAAAACTAATCTAGAATTGTTTCCAAAGTAGGTAACTAACGCATTGTAAATAAGCTGTACCTACCTACTCTTTACCGCTTTGTTCCCAAAGCGGTCGCATTCGGTGTGTAGAACTTTATTATTTTAAAGTAAGATAAATTACGGTCCTTCTCCTTAGCCACGAATAACAAAATATTTGTTTTATTTACCCTAGCAATCGGGCCTTGAGACGTCACAACTTTGTTTTCGTCAATGGGTAGGTATGCCATGTTCATAAAAAATACACTTCAATTAAATAGGGGTTTCCCAGCTCCCCAGGGAGCTGAACTCACATTTCTTGTGTGAAGACTGAGTAAGCCTTGCTGGTATTTTATTTGGGATTTGAAAATAATAAGCATTGAAATGAGTCGAAACAATTTCTGGCACCGCTAGTGGGAATCTCCAAAACTGAAAAATGAACGTTCCAGTGTTTGTTTGCTTATTTTCTAAAATAATTCCACGATTGCCTTAAATGCAGAATGTACTGTCTATAATCTATAATCTTAGTGCCAAAGATAAATAAACATTTAAAATTCATATATTTTTTAGGGTGGATTTATTAACACAGTGAAAGTCCATTTTTAATTATTTAAAAAATTCAAATGGAAACAAAGTTTTAATTCACTTATTTATTTCTTTTTTATTTTGAAAATTATTTTTATAAAAATATTTGTAACCAATCTGCTCCTGAAGATGCCTCATTAGGCGAAAATGTTCGAGCACAAAAAAGAAATAAATAAGTGAATGAAAAAACTTTGTTTCTATTAGAATTTTTTAAATAATTATTTAAAATTCATATTAAATACATGCCCAAAAACGTTTGAGTTCGCGATTACAAATGCTGAATGTGTACCCACTTACAACACAAAAACCAATGATGATGATGATGATTTTTATAGCGCCGTTTCGTGACTACTGTCAATGCAAGGGCGCTTTCAGGCTTGACGCGGCGGTGAAGAAATGAGTCTTCATTCCTTTCTTGAAGCTCTCGATCCCTTCCTTGGCGCGCACTTCAGGAGTCAGCTGGTTCCAAGTGGACGGTCCCGCAACGGCGAAAGCGCAGTCTCCGAACACTGTGCTTCTTTTTCTGCATTGTGTGCTGAAAGATGTAAGAGCACTCGGCAGATCGCAGAGTGAGCACCCTCTCGCTCCAGACTCCTCGGTAATATTAGCTCCTGCAAGTACTCTGGCGCCACTCCATGCAGCGCTTTGTGTACCGTGAGGCCCAGCTTGAATTTGATCCTTTCTGGGATCCTCAACCCTCAATTAAACATTATAAGCCCTGAAACTTTTGCTGACCATTGGCAAAGTAAACCATTTTTTACAGCATGGGTGGTCAGCCTTATACCAACCTATAGGTTGGCTTATATAAGTCAAGGGATACTGTCATATTATTTAAGTACTTATTATAATATACCTAGATAGAAAGACCTCAAGTAAGTAACAAAATAAAATAAACGGATAAAACGAGTTTTAATGGCTCTCACTAATTTCAATTGTTACCCTTATAATTTAGTATCGTCTACATCACACAGCAAACCGTTGTATTCAGTAATTATTATTGATATTAATTACAGGGCATGTATTTAGGATTCATGGAAGCGTATTTTCAAAATATGGGGGAAACCAAAATACATAGTAGGTAGGTACCTACTCACTCAGTTCTAGGAACGGTTGCGCTCCTCTAAACAAACCAGTGGCTGCACAACTGTGCAAAGGATAATAAAACCAATACATCCTTGTTCTCAATCTTTCAATTATTTATTTATATTTTTTCGAATGAGTTTTTGTGTTCTTTGACTTATAGATTGGTATGAAGCTGACCACGTATAGGTACCTACTGTAAAAATTGATTCACTTTGCCGATGTCACGCCTGTTTCAAAAAAGAGCGGCAAGAGTTGCAGGGCGTTCGTATGAGATTTGGATTTTATGGTGTAAGTTTGCATGCACCATGTGCAAGTGCGACTCTCTCCGTTTGTTACCTATAGTTTAAGTTATCCTTGCAACTTAGATTATATATTAGAAACAACGCCTATGAAAAACCATTACCTCGGTTTACTCCATTTTAAATTATTTAAGTAAGCTTTCCACGGTGTTACCTCGTCATTATAAAGAGAACTAAATTTAAAAATGTAGTAAGTAAGAAAAAAGTTGTTCTTCACAAGTTGGTTTTACTTTCTCGAGCGCTTTCGTGCTATCAGCCACCAGCAACAGTTGTTCTCTGGATAATGGTGTAATATACATTGAGGGTAACATAACACCGAACGGAAAATAAACCAACTCGCGAAGAAAACTTTTTTATTTTTCAAAATAAATTTAAAATGAATCTTCAACAAAAAAGCTCTTCATTTTGTTTTCAGTCAAGTTATTTGATAATTATGAAGGTAGCATCGTCAAAAGCGTTCGAGATAGTAAAACTCGAGTGAAGAAAATACTACATATTTTTTTATATTTAAATTAAAAATGAATCTTCACAATGTGTATACACAAACAGTTAAACTTTTGATTTCTACAAAACTTTATAGAACGAAAAATTCTAATGAAACCCTCTTTTATTTTCACTCTATTATAAATTTTAGTTTAATAAATACGAACGTTTCGATCTCTCGATCATTTTCAGGTAACAATAAAAACTCAATCAAAAGATTGAGATATCGAAAACGCTCGTATTTATTAATTAAAATTAAATTAATTGTAGAGTGAAAATTGAACAATATATAAGTAAGTACTTAATCATTACAATTTTTGATTCTATGAAGTTTATTCGAAATCAATTAATATGAATTTCCACAGTGTTAATGCACAAACATACAAAATATAGTAATTTTTTAAAATATATTTTCGTTCCTTGACTTATAGGTTGGTATGCGGCTGACCACCCATTCTGTAGAAAATGATTCACTTTGCCAATGTCACCCCTGTTTCAGGGAAGGTCGGCAAGAGTTGCGGGTGTACCTATGTTCATGTGAGATTCGGGTTTTTATATTATAGGACCACATGCGGCTCTTGTGCATGTCTGTTTGTGAAAGTGATTTTGCAACTTAGATTAGATTAGATAAGTTGCACTCTGTGAGTTGCACTTTTACAAATTTCAAGAAAAGACTATGTTTTTTTTTATTAAATAAAAAAATTAAATGTAAAAGTTGGAGAAGCGCTCACGCGAGTAAGTAGGTAAGTAGTTAGTGAGATGAGGAGCAGCATCTCCCCATCGTAAAGTTTATTTTCAGTCATTTACCAGCAGACGCGGAGGGTGGAGTGTGCCCATTTATTATTATTACTATTAGTTGTGTGTGCCCCACATGACACATCATAAAAAACACTTCATACAACTGCAACAGCATTGTTGACAGAAAGTGCGCCGGTTTATAAAATAACAAATATTATTGGTGGACGATTGTGCAAGGTACATCTGCAATCAACACACTAGGACTGGGGTTTACTCGGAATTCAATGATAATAAATTATATTCAATAAACAGTGAGTACTCAATACCTATAATAATCTATAATCTAAGTTGCAAAGGTATACTTATACACATTTCGTAAGTTTGCGCTTGCAAACGCTGCATGTGTACCTATAGTTACTAAATTTAAAAAACAGATCTCAAATGAACACGATGCCCTGCAACTTTTGCCAACCTTTCTTGAAACAGGGGTTACATATTGGCAAAGTGGAATATTTTTTACAGCATGGGTGGTCAGTCTCATACCAACCTAAAAGTCAAAGGATTATTGCATTTCAATGTAATTGGAACAGTATGAAAAATTGGTGTAGGTAGGTAGGTATATGAAAGAATTGAAAGAGGTAAGTATGTAAGGATGGGAAGAAACAGAAGCAACTCTGCAGAGGATCTGGCTACCCCTAGCGGAACGGCGATATCACTCACCATATTTTTTAATGAAAGTTATTTAAAAAGTTATGATAGCAAAAAGCTCTTTTTGAGCTTTGTTTAAAAAAATTGGTTCACTTTTCCAACGTCACCCCTATTTCAGGGATGAACAAATTTTATTGTAATAATTGGTTCACTTTTTCAATGTCCACTTGTTGTAGAAAAAGGCAGCAAAAGCCACAGGGTTTGTTTTAATTTAAGATTAAAAAAAAAAAAAATGCAACTAAGATATAGATATAGTGTAACTTCTTGTCGCGTTATCCCCGAAGGGGTCGCGTGTGGCGAGTTGAACCTATTTATTTTTACAGGTAAGGGGGCCGGCCTTACGCCAACCACTTCAGTTGAAGTCGGGGTTTTCCCAGCTCCCGAGAGGGCTGGTACTCATTTCTTGTTAAGGCTGAGTAAACCTTGCCGGTATTTTATTTTGGGGTTTGAAATAAACACCGAAACGGGAAATCATTTCTGACACCCTCGGTGGGATTCGAACCCGAGCTCACGGCATGGAATGCAAGCACTCTACAAACTGAGCTATCGACCGGACAAATTAGGTTTTTATTTTGAAAGTAAATACGCAGCATGTGTACCTACACTCTTGCCTCCCTTCTTGCAACTCTTGCCTCCCTTCTATGAAACAAGGGTGATCAATATCACCCATGTTTCATTGTAAATGAATCATTTTTACAGTACTAGTGGTCAACCTTATACCAACACAAGTCTGGTGACTCAAAAATATTTCTCAAATGCCTATCTACATATTTGATTAATTGCAGTTTGTCAAAAGATAAATATTTACATAAATGGAAGCAAACAAAATCATCAGCATCCTTGGCATCATAACCTTAGGTCTCCTCCATCGAGTATTGCTTATGTTCTTTATTTCTTGCTCACCTCCTCAAGTTCCACACTCCATCCAGTCATTCCACCCAGCTCTGGGTCTTCCCACTGCCCCAAGTTCTTCAGAGTCTTTCATCATAGCAATCCTCTCAAAGCTCTGATGGTCAATTCACTGTATGATGTGACTTCTTTAGAGCTTCGTTTAGTGATATAGTCACTCCAAGGGTGCATGTGCAAATGTTGCCAAAATTTGCTTGTCTTCAGTGTATTTCGGAACTTTCCATGGTCCTCTAGCTCTCTCACATGATAGGCAGGTGGTTCCAGGCCAGAGGACCAGCAACTGGATATGCACACTCTCCAAACATTGATTTTACTCATTTTATCGGTTGTTCAATTTGTGTTTAGGCTACGGTTTCTGCTGAGTGTAGTGTTAGGCTTTTTTTGCCAAGGGCGACAAGCTTGATTAGTTTTCTCAAATAATGTCTGCTGACTTTTATTTTAGTTTGGATTAGATTACCTTCTATCAAATGAGATCCCCGCATGTATTAATAATAATAATAATAAATGTTTATTCCAGCTTAGTCATGTGGAGGGTGCAATACATGACCAGCCATAGAAAAATACAGCAATAGAAAAGTACATGGAAGAAAAATACAAAAATACAGAAATACAAAAAAACAGAAATACACAAAAGCAGAAATAGATGAGAAAAAAAAAAATGTATATCTAATTAAACAGATAGAATCGAAAGGAAAGATAATACATGTACTTTGTACATAGGAATAGCAAGAACATATTACACAGGGAAGAAAAGGCTAGGTAAGCTTCAGGTTCCTTGCCCAATGATGCCATATGCCCAACTCCCATTTCAGGCCTCTGATTGCTGCGATCAAGGAGTTTTCGCATTGACAGCAACAAAATTGGCCACAATCACAGGGCCAAGTTGCTAGGGAAAATACAAACTAATATTTTATTATTGGTTACTAAGGACCATAATTAATATTACATTGAAAAATTATTAATGGATCAAATATAAATTAAATGTTTTGTGAATAACAATGTGAGAATTGATGATATAAAATTTAGCCAATGTACCTAAACACAATAAGGAAAATTAAGCTCATGACATCATTGAAATTTATCATTTCTTTTGTGTGACTTTTAAAAAAATTAAATGGTGAATGAATTCAAAGCCGATGCTATGGTAAAGTGGACAAGGTGAATGTTCCACCCGATTGGCCCTGCAATTTGAAAAACACGGTCCCCAAAATAAGTGCGTATTTGATGGTGAAGCCTCATCCACCTCAAAAAAGGAAAACATTTCTGCCAGGCATAATTCTTATGTTATTTCTTTAATATGAATCTTAAATGTTAATATATCTTTGCAAGTTAGATTATAGATTATAATATGACGGAGGATATTTAGGGCTTTAAATACCATCAAACACACACGGTAGACCACCATCTCAGGAAAATGAAGAAATCATTATAGGATGGCAACACACTAATTATAGTTAAATAACATGGCTGGCTGATGATGCTTTCTGATGATGTTTTTTCTGAGATGTTTTCTGGGATCTGTTGCCATGGTCTGTGACAGCAGCTGGAGCTTCTGGACTTTTCCACTATATGTCTACAATGGGCTTCTTCATCACATTTTCATCAAGATCATCTTCATCATTTCACTTTCATGCTGAAGAAGCCCATCGTAGACATGGGCAAAACGCCCGGAAGTTCCAGCTTCCACAGACCACAGCAACAGATCCTGGAAAATATCTCTCTGGACGTATATGTAGTTACAGATTCTTTGTTGCATTTGGACTTGAAATTCGAGCTGACTCACCGAGCTGACATTCATTAAGTATTTGGGCTCAGCATCGTCCTCGACACACTTCCCCACGTCGTCTAGGTCAAGCATTTTTTGTCAAATTTCACAGTTAGTACATACACAATGTACGTACAATGAATAGATGTTAGTTGTAGTGACCTATGATAAGCGGAGTTGACAGGTCAGCCATATCAGAGACTAATGTCTCCTTCGCTATCTCTTGCCAACACAAGTACTCACCTAGTGGGATGCCTCAGGGTTTGCGTTGCATACAAATTATAAACCTTAGAATATAGAGTGGCATACTGTTATAGACCAGTAGTCTACTGATTTGCGCTTCAGACTCGTAAATGGAAAGCCGAAGGCTTGAATCCCAGTGGAGCACAAAACATATAACATAAATTTTATGTTTTCGAATATGCTCTTCACTGGGTTGAAAAAATTATATACTTTTACATAAGACCGTCCATCCAGCTTTACGGCAACTGAGTTGCTTGAAAATTGGCGCTTTCTATAGTGACGAACAAGCTCGCAAAGAGTTCTTGAGGTGGGATTGACGCAAAAACAGCATTCACCAAGTAAATCATCCTAATATTATTATTATTATTATTATGAAAGAGATGCATGGACAATGTGCCGAGTAAGGTATGGACGGTAGAAATGAAATATTTTTGATGTATGACACGAAAGACTCTTAGGTATAGAATTAACAGTGATTGGGAATCAATAAACATCAAGGGGAAAGGGGATGTGAAAGTAAAGGTACCTATAAAAGTTTGAGCCCCGTCATGTCCTATTGACAATAAGTTTGACCCTGGTTCAACAGATGTCATTGAGTAATTATTAATTTATTAAAAAGCAAATTGGACGGTTGATTGGTGCTAATACCTGTGTCTGGCCTGTGAATTACATACCTCTTACATCTGGTGGTTTGGACATGTAGAAAGATGACAGACGACATTGTGCTGATAAGCAGCAGCAGCAAGAAAGAATCAATGACAAAAAACTCACCAATAGCCTTAGTACGAGTTGCAAACCTTGAGAAAAGTAAAGTTTACGGAAAATATTTAAGAGTGATTTCTCCCAAAATCTGCCGTTTTTGTTTCTTACACTTTATGGTCTTAGAAAAAGAGATACAGTGATGAAGAAAATCAAGTTCAAACAAACAAAAATGGCAGATTTTGGGGGAAATCACTCTTTAATAATTGCCGTAAACTTTACATTACTCAAGTTTTGCAACTCGTACTAAGGGTACTGATGTACAGATGAAATGTGATAGAAAAAAGAGAAAAGGGAAGACGGAAGATGGAAAAAAAAAATGAAATTTCAAATAATGGTATTCCATTATTTTGGTTCCATTATAAGGTTTATATCCCTATATAACGGTAAAAAAGGCAAATGTCACACTTGAATGGCATTACGGTCCTTATTAACCAATATTTCAAAATATTTGTTTGTATTTTCCCTAGCGACCCGGCTCTGTGACGTAACAAATTTTCATCTATAGATATAAATTTTATCAATATCATTTTATGGTCAATATAACAGCAGGTGATGGAGGTGAATTAAAATATAAGTATATGCGAGGATAGGAAAAATTAAGATCTCTCCAGAAGCTTTAGCCACCCTCAGCGGAATGACAGTGTAATATTTTCAGTGTAGAACGCTCAAGTGTTCACTCAGAGTTCTCACAGTGCAGTGTGCTAGTGTTAGTGTTAGTGAGCACCTACACTTACTTGAGCTGCCATGTGCACTGTTCATTGACTCTTGGAGTGTACGGACATAAAACTTTATCAAGAATAAAGATATCATATCAGGAATAAAAGAAATTAAATTTTACTCAAAAGTAATCTAAGAACAAATGTTTGTAGGTATAATTTGTTTCTGATAATATCATAGTATCCATTTTAACTTAAATAAGTGACTGACCTCCATTACTGTAAAAATTTGGTTCACTTTTGTTCAGGGAAGGGCGGCAGGAGATGCAAGGTTTGTGCTCATTTGAGGTTCGGTTTATTTTTATTTAAAACAAAAGATAGATTTTTGAAGAGGAATGCAATTCACTAATCTATTCTGCCTGGCCAGAAACAGGTAGTAATATCATTATTCAATATTTTAATGAATTATTAATAATTACCAATGGCATCTGTAGAACCACGATCAAAGTTATGGTCAAATGACCCAAGCAGGGATCGAACCAGCGTTATTCCAATCCAAATACGCTAGAAAGGTCAGCCACTTGACCCTCGGCCATAACACGGATATATATTTATTTTGTAACTAAGCTTAAACTTACAAATGTATGCTTGTTGGTGTGCACTAAATATGAATCTTAAAGATTAATATATTATTGCAACTTAGATTATAAGTAGAAAGGTAGGTATAGAAAAAAAGGTTAAAAAGGTACAAAAAAAATTATGACTCCTATAAGTGCAACTCCGTCGCCATTCTGATAGAGGTGGCCTCCAATGTTGGTGCAGGCATGAGTTTCAAAGCTACCAACTTTCTGGAAAGTTTTTGTAAATCAAAGCCAATTTCAAAGTTTCGTTCAAGTTTTTTTCTTAACAACAAAATAAATATCACTGTGAAGATCTCTGCTCTCTGTCTAATCAAGGACGATTTGCGGTTAAGTGAGTTGAAACGGATATAGTGTCTATTTTCATTAAAATAGTTTCTAGTCCACAGATATCACAAGTCAATGGTTTCACATCCATCGGTAGATTAAAGAGACTTAAGCTGACAAGGAAGTGCTTTACTTATATAAGCTAGCAGACAACTTGCTACTGGAATTCTAAAATAACCAACTCAGTTTTGTACAGGGCTTATGTGTTTATTTTAAGATGTCCATATTTAATCCTCCAATATGGTTTTGAGTACAGTGTAAGCTAGTGGCCACTTGACTGTGCACTTGCATCTGAGTAGCTCACTATGTGAAGCACTAAACTGTTTTATTGCATAATGTGAACCAGCCACACTTCAAAATAAACTCAAGTAAGTATGTGAAAGTATATTATATCAGTCAAATCATATTATACTTATGAATACTATATGAATAATTAATATAGCTAAGTATTGCAAATGTCAACGGCCTAAGCTACATCTTAGCCAACACCGATTCTAATAATGTTTGGGAGCAATGTTTGATTAGTCCTGTGGATAGCTCAATTAATCATAACCATAATATTACGAAGATTTAAGTATTTGGTGAGCGCTGTTTTTGTGTAAAAGAAATTGTGTGAGAGAAAAATTCATTTGCCTTTACCAAAGACCAGTCATCAAAGGTTCATCCAGCGTTACAGCAATTGGTTCTTCTTTGATAATTTGTACTTTTTATAGCGCCAACCAAGCTTGCAGAGGGCTCGATTCATATGAAAATAGCACTCACCAAATAAATCATCCTAATTTTATTATCATTACAGTCCTTAGTAACCAATAAAGAAAATAATAATGTAAAAATAAAACACAAAGTTTTTCCTCAGGAGTTGATTTATTCCTCAAGCGTTTTCGATGATATCACATTATTATCAAGGGGATCTAAAATTACAATTGTGGTTTAGGTGTCTGTGTTTTTGTTGTAATAAAAAAATATAAGCCGTTGCACTAGCAATGCAGCTGTTTGACATTAATGCTGAAAGTGTCCTTGCAGTGACAAAATTCCCAAAATGGTGTTCTTAAAATGATTTTTTTCACTGCTTTTTTGTCTTGTGTCCAAAGTGTGGATTCCATTTTAGGAATGATGTATTGATTGTTGTTTATTTTGTTTTCCAGGAAGATGAGACGTCTACTCATTTGCTGTGTCCTCCTCGTGTCACACGAGTCTTTCTCCATAGCAAGAGAAGTAACGTAAGTAATCATTTAAGTAATGCTATGTCATCTAACACGATCCATGAAACGGAAAGTGGAAGTTTTCTTTTGAGTGTTAGTACTTTTTTTATTAAACAGATTTGTGAAGAGGAATGCAGTTCACCAACCTATTCTGCCTGGCCAGAAATAGGTATTAATATCATCAATTAATAATTAATTATTGTATATTTTAATGAATTATTAATTAATAATTAAACAATGACATTTGTGAACCAGGATCAATGTTATGGTCAAATGACCCAAGCGGGGATCGAACCAACGTTATTTTATTCCAAATACACTAGAAAGATCAGCCACTTGATCCCTCGGCCATTATACCAATAATTTTGCTCATGGATCTGTCCAAATAGCAAGTCTCATCGACAGCTCAGTTGGTATGCTTGGAGTGCTTGTGTTTCATGCCAAAGGCTAGGGTACAAACCCACCAAGGGTGTCAGAAATGATTTCGCATTTCAGTGTTTATTTTTTTTTTTTTTTTTTTTTTTTTTTTTTTTTTTTTTTATTTATTACAGAAAACAACAGCACATACACATGAAACAAGTAAAGATTTATAATAAATACATATAAGGCCAATAATAGTTTTCTTAAATAAAAATAATTACAATAAAAGCTTGTCTACAGCAAATGTAACAGCAAACGAAAAGAACAAAAGAAAAATAATATGAATGCGGAGGTTTTTATCAGAGAAGATTTGGGAAAATAGGATAGAAAGGACAATGGAAGGGGAAGAGGATGCCATTCAATCAGTTTTGCATTTTCTCAAGTAGTACATCCGCACCCCTTGAAGAAATGCGTTTTTGGACAAACAAAAAATGTCCAGGTGATTAAAATTTGAGTTATAACAAAACATAGCTCTCGTTAAAGTCGAGTTCCTGGCATAATTTGTAGTGTGCGCTCCCGTATAAAAAAGTGAATTTAACCTAGTGCGCCTTGTAGGTACACGCAAAATTTTAAACATACTATAATAATTTTTTTGACAAGATTACTCAGCCTTTACAAGAAACGAGAACTTTTGAGCTCCTAAGCAAGCTGGTAAAAAGAGCAGTTAAACATTCACAATGAACTCTGAACATTCAAAATATCCAAAGGAAATTGGCCTTACTTTGATGCGTGGGAATTTTTGCAGAGATGGGCCCTGTGAGGCCATGTGAGGCCGGTAAAGTAGCACTAAAGAGCATGTATTATGAATTCCAGGCACGAGGACATCAGAGATGCGATGCTCTCCCTGGTGAATTTGCTGCGGCAGGCCGACGATAAGCTGGAGAGACACGAGGCAAGGGAGAAGGCACTGGGTGAGCAGCTCAAGAAGGCTGTGGCCGCGCTG
Organism: Agapetus fuscipes; assembly: GCA_951799405.1. Lineage (NCBI taxonomy): Eukaryota > Metazoa > Arthropoda > Insecta > Trichoptera > Glossosomatidae > Agapetus > Agapetus fuscipes. The sequence goes on from OX637359.1 coordinate 10,405,641, forward strand.
GACCGGAGACAGAAGACATTCGATCCCTTCAAGGGCATGATGACCAGGCTCGAGGAAAGATTGTCAAATGTTGAAACCATCCTCATACAGGTAATCATTTTCCTCAGTCTCAAAATTCCTTAAATTGACGATCATCATCCAGCAATCATTTTCATCAACTTAAAATCATTATAATCTACTTGACAATCATTATCTTCAACTTGGCAATCATTGTGTCCAATCCTTAAAACTATTAACGTGATGATGATTGTCTTAATATCGACAATCATCATTAACTTGACATCATTAATATCTTCTTATCAATCATTGTCTTCAACTTGGCAATCCTTAAAATTATTAACTTGATGGTCATTGTTGTCATTTTGACAATCATTAGTAACTTGGAAATCATTCCATTCCATGAGAATCATTATCTTCAACATAATAATCATTTTCACCAACTTGACACTCAATTTTATCAACTTGACAAACACTTTTATCCACTTGGCAATCATAGTTTTCATCTTGGCAAACCTTCACTATGAGGTCTTGAAGACAATGATTGTTAGTGATGATTTATCTCCTGGCTGCAGCAATGTGTTGTAGAAAAAGAATTGAAACTCTTAAATCTTTTTCAGAAAGATGAGAAAGAAAAGAAAGATACGCAGAAAACTGCAGAAATGCTGAGCTCGCTGGAATCTAAACTACAAAACTGGAGCACAAGCATTCCCAAGATGGTTCACAATGAGATCAGTGCCATCAAAATCCCCGTATATGACACATCAAACATAGAGGCCAGGCTAGCGGCTCTGGAGAAGAACATGATCAAGAGACTGGACGATGTCTCACATTCCATTGAAGGCGTCAAGCAATCCATCAAGGACAAACCAAATGTAAGAAGATTAGATTAAATATTAGTTTCAAATAAACCCTCGCAATATTTTCGTATTTCTTCTTTTTGTTCCTTTCTCTTCATGTAGATCTTTTTATCTGTGATTCACCAAACATACATTTATCTTGAGACAGGATGTTGAGCTATCTTTTAGGCGGTCTTTCATCTGGGTGTTGACTGATTAACAAATAATTCCTCACAATATTGTCGTATTAAGATACACATATAGTGTAACATCTTGCCGCGTTATTCCCGAAGGGTTTCGCATGTGGAGAGTCAAACCTATTTATTTTTACAGGTAAGGGAGCCGGCCTTACGCCAATCACTTCAGTTGAATTGAGGGTTTCCCAGCTCCCAAGGGGGCTGGTATTCATTTCTTGTGAAAGCTGAGTAAACCTTGCCCGTATTTTATATTTTGTTTTGAAATAAACACCGAAACGGGAATTCATTTCTGACACTCTCAGTGAGATTCGAACCCGAGCTCTCCGCATGGAATGCAAGCACTCTACCAACGGAGCTATGACCGGTCTGTCATTATTCTGTTCTACTTATTTTTCTTGATTTAGATTTTTCAATCTACGATTTACTAAAGGCAATGATTTTCAGATTTTTGATTAACTTTTTTAGAGCTCTTCTACCTTTTGATTAAATTCAAATTGTTTCTTCTTATTCTTGCAGTGCCACTTCTAATAAAGATTGGCGATCATTATGGCTATTTTTACTTTAGATGTTGCGGCTCAAAATAGGGGCTTGTGGCTGACTAGCTAGGCTGGCCAGGTGGTTTGAATACTTGAATATAAATCACTTGTATCTTTTGCATTTGCAGACTGTAGAGTGTAAGAAGCCGGCTGCCAATGAAGACGTGCTGTCCAGACAAATGGCTGAGACGGAGAAGCTCTTGCACAGATATGAAGTGAAGTTGACAGAGTATAACGCCAACATGACCAAGATTCAGACGGAGATAGTTCCCCTGAGTGAGATATCCCTGGCTGATGAAGCCTGGCATGGGAAGATGACTGCAGGTGTGTTATTGTTTTGTACAGTTCCTCCATTGTATTAGGTGTGGCTTGGCTTTTTCGTTTACTTTTTAGTATTAAGGCTTCCAATACAAACCATGTAACGTCTGTTCTGTTTGATAAAAGTGAGTGTTTTTTTATAACGCAGTTCTGGAAAGTCAACAAAAGGAGCTGCAAGAAATAAAGAAATCCCTTCAAAACACCGAGGAAGCCCTGAAGGCCATCCCGCGGCAGGCAGACGTAGACAGTGTGAGGAGGGAGGTGAACCAGTCTCTGCAGAACATCCACTCCGCCGTGCTGAGCCAGCAGGGCAACGGTAAGTGATGTTCATCACTTATTCACTTCCCGAGTTCCTGCTCACCTTTTTCCAACGTCTAACTTAAACTTAAAATCAAATTAATAGGACACTCAATTAGACGTAACACATTTCTTATCAACAGTTTTGAAGGAAAAAACTTGGGAATACGAACAAGAGGTCGCTCAAGAATTTCATACTTCCAGGATTTGAAGCGGCTTATAAATGTCTCCTCCATTAGCAAATACGCAGCTCAAGAGATGGCAACCAACAGAGACAGATGGCTGACACAATAAGGCCCTACCTTTAAAAGATGATAAAACTGTTTTCCTTAACTTCTGGATGTTAGTCTATTTTTGCTGATCACCGACAAAAGTTATTCCACGTCTTCCTATCTTGAGCTTCCCGAAACCTAATATTTTCAGGCACACGTAATTTTCAATGTTGTCTCCCTAAAAAACTTTTTTTTTCGCGGCTCCCTTTCTACGTCCTATTTCATACTAATACTATTATAGACACATTATTGGCGCCTCCCCTAGCCATAGCTCGCGCCCTCCAGTTTAAAAAACCGCAGATCTTAAGTGAAATATCTCTTACAGTGTATTCTCATATGTATTCCAGACGTAGGAAAGCTTGACTCACAGTTGTCAGAACTTAAGGAGCGCTGTCAGCAGCTGGAGAGTGTGATCCTCAACAGGATCCAGACCTCGGACACCAAGGAGGACATCCTGTACACCGAGATACTCAAGAGCTACGAACAGCTGAGTGCGGAGGTGAGGCTTTCAGCCTTTCTATATATTTTTAATTCCATTTTTAAGATATATTTTTAAAATCCGTTAGAGGGCATGGCCAGTTCGTGGATAGACGTACAATAAAGTTACATAGCAACATTAAACAAGATACATTTAAGAAATGATTATGCAAGCAGTTAACATCTCTATAAATACATAATACCTGGCGGGGTTGCTAGAGAAATAGCTAGATAATAACTAATATTCAATTATTAGTTGCTACAAAAAAAAAATCACCAAGACTTTTGAAATTAATTAATTTATGCAACTAAGCTACAAATATAGTGTAACTTCTTGCCGCATTATCCCTGAAGGGGTCGCATATGGCAAGTGAACCTATTTATTTTTACAGGTAAGGGGGCCGGCCTTACGCCAATCCCTTCAGTGAAGTGGGAGTATATAATAATAATAGAAATTCATATATGTAACTTGCTTCCGACTCCATTTTTAAAATAAGGTCCATATTTTCAGACACAGCGCATTCTGCCTGGATTGTCTATGGATTTCTGGATAATTGTGTGAAATCTTTTATACACCTCCATGCACTTCTGACTTCCAGATAGCAAAATTCTTAAACAAACCGGGCAGAATGTGTCTAGTGTGTAATGGCTGCAAGGTGTGTAGCTATCTATAATCTATAATCTAAGTTGCAAGGATATATTCATTCAAAGCTCTCAGATGTATGCCCACAAACAAACACGTGTAGTTTGCGCTTACAAATGCTGATTGTGTACCTACTTACAAATAAAATCCAAGCCCCAAATGAACATAAGCCCTGCAACTCTTGCCGACATTCCCTGAAACAGGGGTGACATTGGCAAAGTGAACAATTTTTTACAGTATGGGTGGTCAGCCTCATAGCAACCTATAAGTCAAGGAATATAGCACTCTGATATATTTTGAAATGTTTTGATCATCAGGTTCAGTCATTGTCCAAAGTGGAGATGGTGATGATACAGACGGCAGACAACGTGCTGGACACCAAGAGGAGAATAGAGTATGGAGTCCAGCAGATACTGCAGGAAGTGGGCGGCCTCATTCACATACAGGGGAAGGATATGAACGTCACCTTCAATGAGAGGTAACAAAGCATGTTCAACTAAATTTACTGACACAAAGCATAGCAGACATGGATTGAAACATCTAAAAGCTCCAGCTGCGATAGACCATGGTAACAGATCCTGGAATGTAACTTCAGTGTTAACCACGGGCCGTGAGGCCTAAAACTCCTACTCAAAAAGGTATCCATGGATTTTATCAATTTGACCGGTCCGTAGTCCAGTGGCAACACTTCGGACTCGTAAATGGAAGGTTGTGGGTTCGAATCCCGGTGGAGCATAAAAAAATACCATTTATATTTTCAAATATGATCTTCTGTGGGTTGAAAAAATCATAAAACAAGGTCCATCAAGCTTTACAGCAACTGGGTCTTGCTGGTGTATTGGCGCTTTGTAGCGATGACCAAGCTCGTAAACAACACCTCTGCGGCACTACAACAAGTGGTATAGACACCTAGAGTCTCTGAAATATAGGGAGTCTCCTTTTTTTTTAATTTTAGAATTGAAAAAAAGAAAAAAAAAATTAAAAAGAAAAGGAAGTTGATATTTGAGCAAGAGTGCTGCTGTGATATTTGAAACTACTCACTAATAAAATGAATCAGAATCATTGTCACTGTTGCCGTGATCTATCGGAACTGCAGTTTTCACCCTTGTCTGTTCAGGGTGATGACTTCTTTGATGTGATGTGGATGAAGCTCTTATTAAAATTAAAACCTTACTCGAGATGTAGGAATTACTAAACATGTGGGTTGTGCGAAAGAGCAGCGCCATCTATTAGCCTCCCTTTCAAAGCATTTTGAGACTTCATTGTGTTTTTCTTTTTGTAAGTTTTGTTAAGATAAAACATTACAAATTTAACATCACAAGAATCAATGAAAATGGTGTCCTTCTCGTTCAACCTCTGCCTCTATGTCCGCCTCTCCTCTGATACCGTTGTCCAATTCACAACTTGCAAAAGCTGAGCCACATCCTTCCTCATGAAAATATTGCAGGAGCATCTTATTTCCAAGTTTCTCTTTTCCAGATTGAACGAAATGGAGGATACAATTATTAGTAATCAGAATGTTGCCTTTGCCAATTTGAGCTCCAAAGTGGAGGTGGAGATATCCCAAGTGTGGAGGCAGATCGCCATCATGCACACACAGCTGACTGCCAGCACCACGGCCCTCGAGGAGTTGCAGGTAAACCAAACTTATCAACAAACATGGTTGTATGTTACTTTTGCATGACAATTGGCAACTTGATTGCACTACGCCATGTGCTGAGTCACTCAGTCAAGGTTTTAAACTGCTGACTTCAGCTCGGTCAACCATTGCCCCTCAGCTTGTGTAACTTTTAAGGGCTGACTTCCATATTAAATTGTGTAATGCTCGCTTTAAAAGCAAGCACACAATCAGCTGTTTATATGGGTAGCATATTGACATCTATTGAGATTGACTCAAAGCATGATTTTTTACATTTAAAAAAATAGATTTGTAAAGACGGAAGAGGAATGCAATTCACCAACCTATTTTTCCTGGTCAGAAACAGGTATTAACATTATCAATTACTAATTCATTATTTAACGTTTTTAATGAATTATTCATTAATAACTATGCAATGACATCTGTTGAACCAGGGTCGAAATTTTTATCAATAGGAAATGACGCAGGCGAGGCTCAAACCGGTGTTAGTGTCAATAATGCAAATTCGAGCACCAACGCCTTATCCCCTTGACTATCCCAGCGACTAAATTAAACTGATAATTATTCTTATATTCCCAATTATAATTATAACCTTCATTCGAGGTTACACAATAATTTGTGATAATAAAATCAGTTCATCCTCAAATCTTTGTGCAGAGAGAGTGCCTCCAGAAGATGTTGGCTACGTCATCAATGAAACGTCGAGAATAATGTAAGATCTCCCATAATAGAGTTAGTCAGCTAAGATCATTATTTGAAAATATGAATGTATTTTTTGTGGTCTGCCGAAAATCAAACTCACGATCTTCTGAATAAGAGTCCGTAGCCTTAACCACTAGACTACATACCGGTGCAATGAATAATGATGATATCTCTTCCTTTCAGGGACAGACAGAGCTCTATGTGAATGGGACAGTCTCTACGATGGATAATGTCAAAGGAAAGGTAACATAATTTTTTTTATATCTATATTCGCGTCTACACATGCAGCATGCGCATTAAATATAAGACTTAGGAAGAATGACGATGACCAAGCTCATAAAAAAGGTTGATAGCTCAATTGGTAGAATGCTTGCATTCCATGCCGAGAGCAAGTGTTTGATCTCAAGGTTTACTCAGCCTTCACAAGAAATGAGAACCAGTCAACCCCCCCCCCCCCCCCCCCCCGGGAGCTGGGAAACCGCCACTTCAACTGAAAGTGGTTGGTGTGAGGCCGGCCCCCTTACCCGTAAAAAATAAATAGGTTCTGAATCGCCACATGCGAGCCCTTCAGGATAACGTAGGTAAGAAGTTGCACTATATGCGTAGCTTAGTTGCGGTGTTTATTTCAAACCCCAAAATAAAATACCGGCAAGGTTTACTCAGCCTTCACAAGAAATGAGTACCAGTCCACTCGGGAGCTGGGAAACCCCCACTTCAAGTGAAATGGTTGGCGTAAGGCCGACCCCCTTATCTGTAAAAAAAATAGGTCCAACTCGCCAATGCAAGGGGATAAAGCGGCAAGAAGTTGCAATGTATGTGTAGCTTAGTTGCGTATTGAAGATATCATCGTATATTTGCTATGTTCCAGGTTGGGCTGATCACCAACAGAATGGCTGAGGTGGACAGCAACCTCAACTACCTGCTGGGCCGGTTGTCCCTCGTCACCCAGGAGTTCAACCAGATCAAGAAGGGGCTGGGAGACGCGCTGGACAACATCAAGAGCAGCTTCCAGACGGTGCAGGCCAAGATAAAGGGTGAGGGACACTAAGCACTCTACTTGTGTCTTCAATGATAGTTTTCCTTGATTAATAGGTTGAGGCTCCTCATGCTGTAAAAACTTGGTTCACTTTTGCCAATGCCACTCTGTTCCAGGGAAAGGTGGCAGAAGTTGCAAAGCTTATGTTCGTGTGAGGTTATCAAAACTAAAATGCTCACTAGGGGCACTGTTTAGGTTCCATACCTACATATTTGCAATAATAATAACTACACAGTTAAAATTTATTAATTAGATATTAGACGAACCGTTATAAGAGAACTTACATTATTCTCAACGTTCTGTTAGGGATGTAGCTAACGTCTTCAGGAGACGTCAGAGGATGAACATAAACCTAACAATCTATACCGTTAAATGCTGTGGTTGAGCTTAAACTAAGAGTTTTGCACTAAAAGTACTAACGAGGTTGGCATATGAATTGAAATAGACAAAATTGTGGAGTCCCACAGCCGGGTTTCTAGAGTCTAAATCTAAATCTAAGTTGCAAAGATATGTATCATTTGAGATTCATATTAAATGCATTCCCACAAGCAGACACGCATAATTTCGCACTCACACATGCCGCATGTGGACCTACAATATAAAAACCCCAATCTCAAATGAACATAAACCCTGCAACTCTTGCCGACCTTCCCTGAAACAGGGGTGACATTGGCAAAGTGAACCATTTTTTACAGTATGGGGGGTCGGCCTCATACCAACCTATAAGTCAGAGTCTAGAGTAAAGGCAAAAAAGGATTTTGTTTTCGTTTTCTAATGACCGTAGTCCCATACAAGTGTGATGATATTCAATCATAGAGAAAAAAGTTCTAAATTCAAATTTGTACCGAGAACACAGCCAAAAATATGAAAACTGTTCAACATAAAAGAGCTGTGAGATAATATTTTGAACATCAATGTTTGTGTATTTGTAGAAACGGGTCCCGGACCACACAAGATCCCAGATGAAAACACGAGGAAATGACAAGACTGAGCGGACACTCTGGAAACACTTTGCTACTAATCATTTTGTAGAACTTCCATGTGCCTAAAGTTATCTGTATTTATTTGACACACATTTTTTTGTAACTTGATAAATAACTGATAGTCCAACCTTTTAAAGCAACTTGTAAAATGTAAAACTGAGCATTCTTTTACACACAATCCAATAGACGCTGCCTTAGTGCTCGTTTGTCTTATGTCCATAAGAGGTAATTTCACATGAGCAATGTTTTATGTATACTGTACCAATGTGTCTTATCTAAATCTAAATCTAAGCTGCAAAGATTTGTATCATTTGAGATTCATATTAAATGCATTCCCACAAGCAGACATGCATAATTTCGCGCTTACACATGCTGCATGTGGACCTACAATATAAAAACCCCAATCTCAAATGAACATAAGCCCTGCAACTCTTGCCGACCTTCCCTGAAGCAGGGGTGACATTGGCAAAGTGAACCATTTTTTCAGTATGGGTGGTCAGCCGCATACCAACCTATCAGTCAAGGAGTCTTATGAAAACTGGAAATTTATTTTTTAAATATTTAAAATGACTCTCACATTATCGTGTTATCCATTTTTTTCTTAGCTCAGATTGTGTAGAATGTGATTCTCAAGACAATTTAATTTAAAGGTCATCTTTGAATAAAATAGTAGATAAGGCACTGGGTGGACATGGTGTCCACCCGATCGCAAAATGTACGGGACTTCTGATTTGGCAGCAGACCGGATAGTGTGAACAGGTGCTAAGTGTACAATAGTATAAGGATTGTTATGAATGTTAGTCACATTAGAGCAAGGGTGGAGTTGTGTAATTTGGAACCTTCAGCTGATAAAATTAATAAACACCATTTTGTTTTCCTTTAGAGAAATACTCCTTGATTTATACACAACCTCCCTGACACAACTTTTTTATAACTCAAATGTCAGTTAAGATTTTAAAAAATTGAACATTGAGCATGAACAAAATAACACAGCTAACTTCACAGTCAAGTCAGTCATCTGTTTCCAAAGTACGCTATCTCCACACCAAACCATTTTTGAACAATCAACGTTTTTAATGTCACCAATGGCAGAATTTGGAAGTAACGGCTGACAAGCTTGTTTTAAATCAAGATATAGCAAACATGAGCATGAAAAAAATACACATGCACTAAGGGTAGGGGAGAGTGGTGAGACTTGAACACATTTTTGTTTTTTTTTTTTTTTACTGACACCAATGACGTTAGGCCAAGTTTCTTGACACTTTTATGCAGGTTGATCATCTAGGTACCTATATGAATTTTAGATAATTGATCTAGTTGTTTGTTTTAATACTAAATATTTTTTTCTGAAGGTCGGCAGCTATGTTCAAGTCTCACCATTGGGCTGGAGACTTGAACACCCCATAGGTGAGACTTGAACATAGGAATGAAATCACACATTATCTAATAAACAACTGTTTTTTATTGAATTTTTTCCGTACAAAATATTTTAAAAAATCTATTTTCTAAGCTTAGTGCACTATACTTGCTTTAGTTGTAGAAACGGTAGAAAGAAAATATTCCCCTTCGTTCCTGAGTGAAATTCTGGCATTTTTCTCAAGAAAACCTTTACACCATTCTTTCCCAGCTTCTTCTTTTTCAGTCCAAACTGGTGGAAGCTTTTTTTTATTGGTTTTCGCATATTGAAATGCAAGCTGTCTAAATTTTTTCGTGGTTAGGCCATGATTAAGCTGCGAGAGCTCAAGACAGTATGATGCTGATTCTTCTTCTTCACCTGGGGGTGAAAATTGTTGAATTTTTGTAGCTGGCATAGGTTGCTGCTCCACTTTTTATTATTCGTCCTAATGTCGTCCGGTTTATTTTCTATTTAAAAGCAGTGCTCTTAACCGAAGCTCCATTTTTAATCTCCTTCAGAGCCTCTTCTAATTCTTCTATAGGAATTCTCTCTGCTCGGACCTTGGTTTCCTTCTTGGGCTGATACTTTCGTCCCATAGCTTAAAATGAAGAGATAATGCATAATTCTAAAGTAATGTAGCGGTTACGCCCTTTGGCACATGCCAGGGTTACGAGTGCAGGGCAGTGGTGAGATTTGAACATGTTCAAGTCTCACCACAGTGGGCATGTTCAAGTCTCACGACCTGAAGAATTGAACAACAACAAAATCTACCCACCTTAATGTTGGTTCAATGTTGAAAATTCAAACACTAAATACACCTCAATGAACCACCTCACTGACATAAAATGTCAGGAACAATAAATCATAACCTCTAAAAAATCTTCAGGGTTCGTAAATGTACCAGTAAAAGACAGAAAAGTACCTTAAAAATTTCATATAAATCTGCCTTTTACGTTTATGGAGATGTCAGCGCGACGTCACAATAAATGGTGGCAGCAGATGACAGTAGAGCTAATGATGCCAACAAAACAAAAAAAAAACCTCAAATAAAGGCGCGAAAGGGGGGTGTTCATGTCTCCAACCTGTTCAAGTCTCACCACTCTCCCCTATTTATCCCTTGACAAAATTATAAGTAATTTTTTACTGTAGGTAAGTAGGGATAGAGGATTTTGGGAACAGGCGACTCAACTGTCAAGTGATATTTTTCAAGATGGCGGCAGTATGCCCATTTTCAAAGTTTATACAATCCTTATTATACCTCTGTATGTGAATTTCTATGATAAAATAAGTAGTTATTGTAAGAGACTGCAGCGTATTATGTAAGATTAGTTTTAAGCTATTATTAATTATGATTCTAATATGTGAGATGTCTAGAATCAAACTGTGTTATTCACACAGCAGATCCCTAGCTTAACCGCCACCTAATGTGAATTTTCCACACATAAAAACGTTGATCCGTAGATCAGCTACGGATCAAATGTGTTGTGAATAACCCTGAAAGATGTCAATCTATGATTTTGTTCTTAAAATGAGGTTAATACATGGAATGATTTCCTGTATATTAATTTATTTAAAAAAAAATCCTAGATTGACGTATATGTTTCTATATGATTATTTTGATACACAATATGAGAAGGTTTAGGAGAAGATTATTGTAACATTTTTAGGTTTATTTCTGACAACATACCAAGTAATTATTGAATTTAAGCCATATTTAAGCATTTTATACAGTTATTTAAATAAATATTATGATGATGAAAATTCTTCTGTATTCCGTTGTAAAGTCACAGTTGTCGCTCCGATCCACCATGTTAAATATTTTGGGATAAATAATTCCAGGATCCATACTCTCAACGGGCGTCGTTAGATCTTACCATATCTATTTGATAGACAGCAAGCAATAAAATATGGCGGAGCATTAACAGCTGATTGCTGTATGTATGCTTTCAGTACAAACTCTACGGTGCAGTGATCAGCTGTTTACGCATCACCATGTTTTATTGATTGCTATCTTCAAATAGATACTGTAAGATCTACCGACACCCATTGAGAGAACGGGCACCAGCTCCTGAAAACGCATATCGACTGCTCCAAGGAAGACAGTACTACTGTCAAAAAAGATAGTTTTGCAGGAGAGCCAATTATGTTATTTATTCCATGGACAACAATGCCTAAACTATTTTTTACATTAATTTATTAACGAATTTAAAAGAGATAGAGACACGGCTGTCATCTTGGAATGAATTGTTACCTTCAGAATTTGAAATAAGTCAAAAACCTCAATTTCGGAGTTACTTCCTTCTTCCATGGAGTAGTCGATATATACCACGTTGGTTCTTCTTGCTCAATTCATACATTTTTCTGATGTCTGTCCAATCGGATGTTATTTTAGGTATTTTGGCTCTTTGCCCTAGTATAAAAGTTTGCGTAAATTTCATTTTGATTGTGTAAATAAAAAATGTATGGAATATACGACAGCACTCTTAGAGAGTGATTTAGTTTTGATATATATATTTTTAATTTACACAATTGAAGTGAATTGGAATTGTGGTGTTATTGTGTGGGGACTGGGTAGCTAAGGAGGGAGAAATGAAAGCACCAAGTAGATTTTTGCAAATATTTAATTTAGTTTTCATAATAGTGAATCTATATGCATATATTTATAATAATTCAAATGCATTTATTTATGATACAGTGTACTGACAATCGATTTATACAAATTTCACAAATAAAAAGTGACATGTTGATTTAAACATAGTCCAACAACGCTCAACAATATAACAACATGACTTGCATAATAAGACTAAACAAACATGGAATCAGATCAACTCATGTATACATCGTCAGCTGTACATACACACGGGAGGAAGTGCCACAGGCCTGTCCCAGTCACTAGCATTGAATCATAGTGTAGTGGAGACAAAACTATTCTAGACACTTTATCCCTTTCAATCTTCGTTAGAAAGAGAGCAAAGATGCTCCGAGTGTGACCTCATGGTTAACAGGCAAATGTGACAGATGTTAAATTTTACTTAGATGTCTTCTCTCACATTACAATGGACTCTATTTGAAATTTAGGGAATATTTGTGTTGTTAGGGAGAATTTGTGCATTCCATACAAATGTATGGAATGACAGTGCTGTGAACTATAAAAAATCCCTGATTGTCGGGAATCCATTATTTATTTACTGTGTGGCGCCACATAGCCAAATGGTATTTTTAATGTTCGGAGTCCAAGTTTTTGGTCAGTGAATTTGTCAATTTTGAAAGAAAACAGGCATGTCAATAAAACATAGCATGTGTAATTATTGGATGTTAAAACACAAGATAACACAGGATTTCACATGATTATTAAGTATTATGCGGTGTTTTGACAGGTCCGGCTGACATGTTTGTCTCATAGAATGTTTCAATGCCGTAAGCTAGCTTTGTCTCCGCTAATATTATAACTCAACGAGTTCACAGCTCACAACCGCCAGACTGAATCACACTCTATTTCACACAACACACAAACCAGAGGTGAAGTAAAGGTCAAACATAATCCTTATTCACATGCTACTAAAGTTAGTGTACGAGTACCAAGCAGAGAAGCATTACCCGAGTTAATATAAAGAATTTAGACTTGAATAGCATTTTACAGCACAAGCTCCTGATCCCTTTCTGCTTTTTCTTCCTATATTAGATCTAAGATCTATTTATTCTTGAAACCTTTCTGTCATCGATCAAAATAAAAGAAACAAAGTTTGTTGTATGTAAATAAAGTGGAACAGACTACCACCCAATGTGAGGAAGGCGAAAACTGCTGGGTGTCTTTAAAGGAGCACTAAAGATGCATCTTTACAAAATATATGATCAGTGATTTGAGAGGAGCATTGAGGTGTACACACACAAAAGTGACGCTCTCCAATTATGTGTAAGTTCTACATAAATTACCCTTTTATATGCAACTTTATTTTTAAAGCAATGCACATTCTATGGAACACAATAGGGTATACAATCGAAAAAGAGACACAAGATATAAGCACCCTGGGCGTGGCTAGTGCCACTAAAGGGCGCTATATCAAATTGTCTTATTATTAAACCTATACATGGCTTAACCTGAACATACTCGTAGATGACAGCTGAAAGAGGGCACTGTTTTGACTTTAGGGCCTTCAAACTGATAAAATAAATGAGCATTACTATTTTTTTCTACGAGATACTTCTTAAACTATACCAACTCGGCTACCTTCACATTAAACTATCAAAAGTGACGATTTTCAAGATGGTGGTGTTAGTTCGGATTCCCCCACATTCAGTTTAAGTTGTGTAGGTCCATAGCAGCGTTTTGCATAAAAAAAGAGACATAAATCATTTGTCTGTTTTCATACCTTGCCTTACTAACACAATTTTTCTTTCGGTACGCTTTCATTTCTTTTGTTTTGATCGATGCTTTGTGCACTCCATCTCCCACAGTTGAACATCACGTGGGCAGGTGTAGTGTTGTGTCGGCTCCTTCTTGGCTTTGTGCAATCGGTGAGTTACATAAATCGAACTACGTACTTGAAAGTTGAGTGTAAAGCAACATTAACTCGGTGAGTTTACACCAGGGATGCTATGGATATCCGTATCGGTAACCCTAAGAGATATAATAGTTTTTGATAATTTGAGCCATCCGCAGATTCTAAATGAAACATAATTATACTTCTTTTCACCTAATCGAGCCGGCACTCCGGCTACGAGCGTTCCATGAATTTTATCTTGTTTGTATTGCTTAGTCATACTCATAAGTAGTTAGTCATTGTGAGTTTACATTATACTTTTGACTATTTTAACTACAAGTGACAACTTAACCTTAAAAATGTAATATCCATGACCGAAACTATCTGAAAGTAGTGGATTATCTGAATTATTTGAAATCCATATCCATAACAGCCCTGGTTACACCTGGCCATATCATAAGTCATTACTGGTTACTGTTTACGCATCATGCATTACTCGTTACAATAAATTGAAGAGAATAATTTAGAAGGACAATATTGAGGTCCGAGCCGCGAGGACGGGAAAAACCTGATATGTTATACTAGTAACGGGAAATCAACGACAACGGAAAGGATCAAATAATTAGCTATCATCTGTACGTACAATAGAATAAGAAGTATGTATAATAAAATGTCTTGAACACAATGTGTATGTGTAGTTTACTATTAAAGTAATCCATATTTACAAGTTACGCATATTTACATTTTTATTAAAATTCAATCCTATGGCAATATTCCCACAATTGTGCACTATTTACTTTACTTGTAGTATAATCCAAAAACTCTTCAGAGAACGCTTCAATATAAAATCATTTATACAGGCATCCCGAGTCTCGTACAAACCTATTTTATTATCAAAAAAATAATATATACTCCTATTATTTCAGAGACAATGTACAATATAGTATCCACATTGAGAGGGATAGGTGTGTATTCCAATAGTTCATAATATTTAAATTCTTACAGGGTACTTGGTGTACTGAAAACTCCCAAAAGGCAAAAATGATACAGCTAGGTACCTAACAAGTACAAATGCCATCTCCACACCAACACACATCCAAAGTATACTTATTCTTGTAAGATTATACAATGGTAATCATTCATCTTTCTCAATCTTCTTCAATCAATCATCAATCAATCATTTTTTATAATGGCAACACATTGTCGGCCACCAACGAGAGATTGACTACTCCAAACACAGACAAGGAAACAAATCAGTCTAGCCAAAAGTCCTTTTCTTATAAAATGGATTCGACAGGAGATGAGGTGATGGGTACTCCCCCTGAGGAAGAACCAGAAGAGAAGATAATCAGGAAAATTGTGAAGAGAAAACCAAAAATAAAAAAGAAGGTTATTGGTAAATTAACTTTTCATCCACGTAGAGAGGCTGCAGAGTTTTTACTTTCTGATGAATCAGACTCAGAAAGTGAATATGACTCACTAATGTCACAGAAAGAAGTTGATGATGATGGACCTTCATTGATACTAGGACATGACAGCAAGACTGAAGAGGACTTTAATCAAATTTCAACCGAATTGGAACTGCGGTTTAAAAAACCAGTCAAGATGGATGAAGCCACAAATGATTCTATCAATGTGCTAAGAGAAGAGTACTTTCATAAGGAAGTCATAAATGACCCAATGGACAATGCAGATAAATGTGGTTGAAGAGTCAAGAGCTAGTGGAATTAAATCTATCTTGCAGGCACCTAATTTCCAATTGTACTCAATTAAATAGCATTTTTTAGGAAACAAATATAATGCAAACCTAGACTTGATAGCAGTTCCATCTTTTAAGTTTAAAAAGTACATCAAAGAAATTATGGAAGCAAGAGTAAGTCAGTCCACAATTAAAGAAATCAGGAAGAGACGTATGGACGTAGCGAAAGAGCAATTTAGGCAGAGAATACAAAAGAAGAAAGTGAGAGATGACATCTCTAATGTCACTATGACTTCAGAAGAATCAGCTGAATCAGGGAAAACATTTATGGCAGTACTTGAACCAGGAATTGAGCCTTATAGATATTTTGAACAGTCCGGTCGATAGCTCAGTTAGTAGAGTGCTTGCATTCCATGCCGTGAGCCCGGGTTCGAATCCCACCAAGGGTGTCAGAAATGATTTCCCGTTCGGTGCTTATTTCAAACACCAAAATAAAATACCGCCAAGGTTTAATCAGCCTTCACAAGAAATGAGTACCAGCCCCCTCACGAGCTGAGAAACCCCCACTTCAAATGAAGTGTTTGGCGTAAGGCTGGCCCCCTTACCTGTAAAATATAAATGTGACCCGTTCGAGGATAACGCGGCAAGAAGTTACACTATATGTGTAACTTAGTTGCATTTGCGTAAGGTTTACCATTCGTGGTGTTCATGTTACCTAGTGCAGAAAACTCTCATACAAATACAAGGGAAGTTAACAAAATACCAGGGTGAGAAGTGGCAACATATCTCCCGATTGTATAGTTATGTAGAAAGCGATAAAACATTGCTGTCAAATGATCTCCATACAATTTTTAGATAAATGTGACAGCTTGATCAGCTGATCATGGGCGGCCATGTTTTACCACTTTCTATCTACCTATATGATCGGTAGGTACACATGTAGAAACTGCTTAGGGATTCTCTTATCTATCTCTTAAATATCCGAAATTGCGAATGAATGGAATATCCAGAGTCATAATAAAAGAAGAACTTGTATGAAGAAGGTTATGACTCTAGAGGAAATGAAAGAAGTATGCAAGGATAGAAAGAAATGGCGGTTGATCTGTGATGTTGGCGGCTAGGGTTTGTTAAAGTGAATTTGGTTTTATGATTTAGTTTTTTATGTCCATGTATATATTGTTATTTTTATTCTTTGATTTTAAAAAATGTAATTTGTCATGTATGTTCCTTGACTTATAGGTTGTTATGCGGCTGACCACCCATAATATAAAAATTGGTTCACTTTGCCAATGTCACCCCTGTTTCAGGGAAGGACGGCAAGAGTTGCAAGGCTTATGTTCATTTGAGATTGGGTTTTTATATTGTAGGTCCACATGCGGCATGTGTTAGCGCGAAATTATACATATCTGCTTGTGGGAATGCATTTAGTATAAATCTTAAATGATATATATCTTTGCAGCTTAGATTAGATTAGATTAGATCTGCACCTACAGTGATCTGTATGGTACACATATTATATTGCAATATAGCATGTGTGAATAAAAAAACTAGAAAAGATCAAAAGTAAAGTTCACAAGATGGCGCCGTTAGTTCCAATTCGCCGCATTCATTACGATCTGTGTACATCAGTGTCCTTGGTATAAAGCATTGCGTAAATTTAAAAAAAATGTATGAAAACTAAATCACTCTCTGCGAGTGCCGCGATATATTCCAAACATTTTTTATTTCCACAAGCGAGGTGCGATTACGCAATGTTTTATAATCAGTGTACAGGAGTCTATAATATTAATGGCTGAAATATGGCTACAAAGCTTTTGCGTATTTTTAGTTGAAGCAAAGAATAATATTTTCTTAATATGCAGGCACAGAGAATCCCTTGAAGTTACTATCGGTCAATTATTTCATACAATCCAAAATATTTCTTAAGGATAAGTGAAGAGATAGAGACGTTCACAATTCGGAAAATTTCATACTTCCAAAACACAATGAATTCTTTACCTATAAAATTGCATTTATAAATTTATCTTATTCACACCATGCTTACAAAATGAACTCGTTTTAGTTAATTAATATGTATTTCTTTTATACAGCTTTTCAAAAAAGTACTTCTTTTAAGCTCATGTTTTCTAGAGTACACACGGAGATACTGTTGACAACCTGGTTATATTGCGAGTTCCTATCGTACTTTACCTTCATTACAACGTAGGCGCCGAGGCTAAGGTTACTCAAGATTAAGTGAAAAGATGAAACTCTAAGAAAAAGTCGACCAAAGTACAAATCCTAATAAAAGTTTAAAGTTTTCTCGTAAAGCATTACAAGCAGACATTTCATTTCTTTACTTTTATTTACAGTTTGTTTATAACTAAGTGAGAGCATAAATAATGAATAAGACTTTTCGACGGAAATAACTGTGATATTCTAAGCCGGCTAAAAAAATAAAATAAACTTTGTCATGAACACGTCATCGACTGCCACATCAATTTTTAGAAATCTGGGCTTAAATGACAAGAAGATTCCCAAGCAATAAAATATTATTTTATTCCTTGAATTAGAATTAATTTTAAATAAATTTTCTGTTAATGCAAGTCAGCATTGATTTCTTGTTCTTTTCTCATCTATCATCATCTATCAATATTAGCACTGATATATTTTTAGTCAAAAATAGCAAGTAAAAACAGGACGAGATAACTCATAGTTGGCGTCCTAGAAACGTAAAACGTAATTAAGCTACACATATAGTGTAACTTCTTGCCGCGTTATCCCCGAAGGGGTCGCATGTGGCGAGTTGAACCTATTTATTTTTTCAGGTAAAGGGGCCGGCCTTACGCCAACCACTTCAGTTGAAGTGGGGGTTTCCCAGCTCCCGAGGGGCTGGTACTCATTTATTGTGAAGGCGGAGTAAACCTTACCGGTATTTTTATTATGGCGTTTGAAATAAACACCGAAATAGGAAATCATTTCTGACACCCTCCTCGGGGGGATTCGAACCCGAGCTCACGGGGTAGAATGCAAGCACTCTACCAACTGAGCTATCGACCATATCGACTAGAAAAGAACGCAATCTAAGAGTTATCTCGTAGTTGGCAGTCAACGTGTTAAATAATTGTTTTTGCTGTCAAAGAAGCCATTATCAATATGCTATCAATATGAAATGCTCTCAGAAACTCACTGAACACTCAATTCACAAAAATAACTTTTGTTATAGATGAAATCTTTACACGCATTTAATTTTTTTTTATACATTATTCTATACAAACAAAATAATCACAACTTCAACCTCGAGTGGTCACTTCTGTACAGTTGAGAGAGGACAGCTTACCCCTGGCTTCACCAACCAATCAATGGAGTCGGAACAGATGTTCCCCTTCCCAGCGACCACACATCCTATGCCTGTGTAACTAGAGTCCTTAGCCAACCAATAACAACATATTAGCTAGCCAGGTTCTTCGGCAACTCGGATGTATAATGTCACAACATTTTTGTATATGTCAAATGTGGGGACTTCATTTTATCTGACTTAGAAGAATGCAAATGGCAATAGAAAAAAATACAAAGCTACACATATGGCGTAACTTCTAGCCGCAGCAAGTGGAACCTACTTATTTTCACAGGTTTACTTGATGTGAGGATATCTCGGCTTCAAAGAAGGAAGGTTCTCATTTTGTGTGAGGGCTGAGTTGATTACATTAAAATGGGATATCATTTCTGATATCCTTGGTGTGAATCAAATCTTAACCCTCTGTCATTGAATGGAAGCGCTCAACCGACTGAGCTTCAACCGACCCACAAAAGTTTAAATGCAAATACTTTTGTTAATTACTTGGTTTTATCGAGAAAGCTACTTCAAGTTCATTGATTGTAATCTTTCATAATAATAGATAGAAATGAAATAAGCTTTGTTTCATGATTACAATGAGTATAATATATCCACGACTTTGCTTTTGTCGGGAGCTTGAAATTTGATGTGTTTGGTGAAGTCGGGTGTATAAGCTTCTCATGTGCGTATTTTTATCTAAGATTTTGAAAAATATGCCGCTAGGAAATCAGTCAATAAGCAATTAATCAAAACGTGGACACATCCCTAGAAGCTTTCCTGGCAAATCAATTATCCGAGAGAGTTTGCTTCTCAGACGCCGCTGTTAACGTTACAAAATATACAAAAGGCACAAGTAAGCTTAATGAAAGTACACTACAAATTAAACAACCTAATTCACAATATCAAACAATGCATACGCCGACAATCATCACAAAGATATATTCACCAAATCAAATGCCAATCAATGATCCTACATGTATCTGAAATTTCATACAAAAAATGGAATGTACAAAGTTGCTTTGCTGGTCACTCGACTATGAACTATTTGAGTTAAGCTTCATCAAACAAGCAGAGAATGAAACAGTATGAGCCGTATAGAATCAAAAGCGACAATTGGGATTTTTTTTTTAGATGCAATAAATAAATAAATAGAAACGCAGGAAATTATTTACAAAAAAAAATCCTTGACTTCTGCCCTCGGTTCTTGTAGGACTCATATTAAATTTCACTAAATGAATTAACTGTTTCTGACGTTTTTTGTGTCATCACTGAGGCTTGTGACCACCCAAATTGGGTTTCTCAAAATATTAAATATTAATTCTGAAGAAGTGACTTTCCTAAAATGCAAAATAAATAATTGGGCTGTAAGCTTTTCACTCTCTTTGTGCTTTCTTCATATATTTATTGCAAGGATATTATTCCATACATGCAAAATCACATTTTGACATGCATTTACTAAACATAAACATTGTTTTAGAATCCCCACAGACTGTGAATTTTCACGCCTTTTTCACACAGCACAAATTCTGTCCGATTTGTCTATGGTTTTGGATGGGATCGCCGGAAAAGCAAACATTCCCATACATTAATGGACTTTCTATCCCGCAACGGATATAAAAAAAACCATAGACACATTTGACAGAATTTTTTGTGTGAAGAGGGCGGCCGATTGTTTATTAATATCTAATCAGTGTGAAAACTTATGCACGTAGAAATCAGTAACATGTGGACATTTGCATTAATTAAAAACTCAACTAAACAATTGGCCAATTATTTTTTAGCAATCTGTGATGATTCTAAATTAATAAATAGATTTCCCCTAACTAAAATAATTTTGACAATAGAATGTTTTCTAAAACTGTAAAATAACAATATGAATTACTTTAGAGCTGTGAAAATGGATGAATTGTAGTCGTGAGGGAGTAGAAAATCAATACAATGTTTGGGAGGACATGAAACTCATACCTTCACCAACAACTCTTTTACTTCTTAGTTCAGTTCAAACAATAACTTCCAATTTCTTTTTAAACCAAAAATACATCAAAAAGGATTCATGCAAGCTTTTGTTTGGAGCATTTTGTTGCATGGCTGCGAAACCAGGACCATCCAGAAATATAAAGCAAACCACCTAGAAGTGATTTAGAGAAAGAAGACATTGTGGTGGTCAAAGGAAGTCCAACGAAAATGTATAGAAAGAAGAGAGAGCTTAGAAGTCATATTTTGAAGAGTAAAATCAGACTAGAAGTACACAGTTAGACATAGCACATTTCTTAGAAACATCTTTGAAGGAAAAATCTTGGGAAGACGAACAACAGGTCACCCGAGAATTTTATACTTCCAGGATTTGAACCGGCTCATGGATGCTTCTCTTATTCGCAGCTCAAGAGGATGGCAACCATACAGAGAGAGCTGGCTGACACAACAAGGCACTGCCTTTAATAGGTGATGATAGCATCCTTTGTTAACTTTGAGCACAACAAAAGAGATTTTCATGGTGTGACATGCAATTTAGCTCATGACCTTGTCGTCCAAAAAGGCAATTTGAATTTGAGTTAACACTGGAAGGGTTGCTGGTGAAACGTGGCATGAGTTCTTCCCACAGGAAATGTAGAGGAGGAAGGGGCTTGTTGGGTCCTGCGGTGAAGTGTTTACATATTGTCAAATCGCACTAATGTAACAATAAAATATTACAATGAAAAAAAACCATTTGCCGTATCCCTATTTACATAATAATTTATATATAGTTAACAGTATGCCTATGGTATTACAAGGGGTTATTTTATATATTCTTATGTACATATTGTCGTGTTGAGAATAGATTAAGATCTTTAATATTAGGTATAACGTAATATTAAAATGAAACACGGTGTGGGTTTAGTGGTCGCCAGTGCTCCGAGTATAAAACCGGCCACGCATAGTGCACAATCAAATCGAGTCTATACAGTACTGTGAGGCGGTACACTTGTGTACGGATCCTTTCATTTGAAAGTTTTTTTAAATTTATTAGCTAGATAGCAAGTCGTCACTTGATCAATAAATGCTCAACTTTGCATTAAGGGACTCAAAACTCACCTTGACTGCTTAAATTGAAAAAATGATTGACAAATAAGTTACTCTGTAGGAGTGTCGTCGTATATTCCATCCATTTTTTGATTTACGCAATCGAGGTGAGATTTACGCAGTGCTTTACACTCGGCAGGGGCCGGGGACCAGACGCCAGACGCACTAGGTGAAGAGTAACTCCTGGGAAAGCACATTCACTACAATACAACTTACTCTTGAGGTAATTTACATAGGAATGTAGTCACACCAACATCTTCACACGATGAACAAATTTTAAGACTAGAGCTCCTCAACTTGTGTGTTGGTATGAGCCTGACCAATCATACTGCAAAAAGTGGTTCACTCTATCAATGACACCCCTGTGACCTCAACAAGAGTTGCACGGTTCACGCTGAGATTTGGGTTTATATGCTGTAAGTTCACATGCGGCATATGTAAGCGCGAAATTATATGTCTCTTCTTGTGGGCATACATTTAATACAAATCTTAAATGTTAATACATCTTTGCAACGTATCTATAATCTAAGTTGCATATAATTATATTGACATTTAAGGCATACATTTAATGTACTTTCTCAACCAGAAACGTGTAAATTCACCATGTGTACTTACACAATAAACCAAGCCTCACATGAACATGAACCTCGCAACTCCTGCCACCTTTCCATGAACGGAGTGGGCATTGGCAAAAGTGAACCAAGTTTTTACAGAATGGAGGGTCAGCCTCGCACCAAGCTATCAGTCGAGGAACTTAGATTATAGATTATAGAGTCATTATAAACATGGAGGGGCACTGTTCCTCTTTATAATTAGATGGACGAGTTGGTAAGCTCACGGCATCGTTCCAATATAAAATAATAGATGGAGCATCAGAGCCGTTTGGCGTGTCACTAAGAGTGCGCCGTAGGGCATCCTCTAAATATCAAGGATGTTTTGTTATAACTACTTTCCAGGCACCGTCTAGAAAAACAGTGAAAAACTAATCATTGGTATTTCATGTCTCTTTTTGATGTATTACGCTGATATCTCATGTCTATTTTTGTTGTTCTACAGGGTCCTACCAGAAGCGCTATTCTGCTAAATTCCTTACGACCTTAAGACCACGAGATAGCGATTTGCGTACAAAAATAAGGTGTACTGTGATTTATTATCTATGGAGCTCTTTCACAAGCGCTAGCAAGCTCCGACTTGGATTGATATCCAAAGTGTAAAGAATTTAGCAGAATAGTGCTTCGGGCTTAAAACTGAACATCAAAGACAGCTGAACGAGGGCGTTGTATGACTTTAGGGCCTAAAAGCTGATAAAATTGTCAAAACGAGACATAAAATAACAATGATAAATTTTGTCAGTTTTCGTAGATGGTTGCCCGGAAACTGATTAAAACAAGACCTCGTTTTTACTTAGAGGGACGCCCTAAGGGTGCACTATTTTTCGCACACCAAATAGCTTTGTACCCAAGTACAAGACATTGCGTAAAATTACCTCCGTTGCATAAATCAAAATAAATGTGTTGTTACAATTATCTAGCGGCGGACTCGAGAAGCTTGGCCATGAGCACATAACACAAGTTTTCAAGTAGATAGTTTGAGAACTGTGCAAAATAAATTGTTGAGTTTGTTTTATAAACTGTTTTACAAGATCAAAGCAAATGCCAAAGTTCTGGGAGTAGGGAGGCCATGGAGGAAAACAGCACAAGACAGAGAGTCCTGGACGACTGTGGTGCAGCAGGCCCTGAGCCTTCAAGGCTTTTGAGCTGAAGAACGTAAGAGTAAGTATTAAAACTAAATATAAACTGTTGGTTTTATAAACGTGATAACTAACACTTAAGTTTATGGTTTCTATATTGCTCCTAGTTTTTGTTTAAATAGATAAAGCGGAGAACTAAAAAGCTTGACAGTATAAAAACTAAATAACTCTGTAGGAGTGCCGTCGCATATTCCACACCACTGGATTTACGCAATTGAGGTGAGATTTAGCAATGTTTTATAGTCGGTGTACTGATGCTCCGTCTATGTCCTTTATTCAGATTGATGTCTCACGGGTCTGGCCTTGACTTATCTGCGCGTGGCCTTGGAGGAGGAGCGCGAGTGCGGGGTGTGCGGCGTGTGGGGGGTGTGGCTGCCCCCCGGCCGCTCCTAACTGGAGCAGGAGGCCAGCGGGGACACGGGCGAGAGTGGCGAGTCCCTCGGGCAGCCGGAGAGCGTCACCACGACCTTGCGGGAGCCGGCGTGGTTGCGGTGCTCGCACAGCCACACGCCCTGCCACGTGCCGAGGTTCAGCTTGCCGTCCGTGATAGGGATGCTCAGCGAGGAGCCCAGGAAGCACGCCTTCACGTGCGCCGGCTGCCAACACACAACATCAGCATTTTACAATGGGAACTTTCCAGCCATAACAGACTAGACCCATCACAGAGTATTAGTAATGATTATACCACACTTCAGTTATTCTTATGATATAAGAGGCGGTATAGACAGGGTCTGAAGAGATTGTTTTTGGGACATCCGTAGTATGCATTATTGTTTATGTCATTGTTACAACGTAGGATTTGTGATTTTTATATCAGTCCATAGGAAATGTAACAAGTCTTGTTTTATCTTTCAGTTTACATTCTGTTTTAGACGTTTTTTTCACATTTTGTTTTTTTTTGCCTTACAGACACCCCTCACATGAGTGTCTGTAAGGCAATCCTTCTGGAACTATCTTATTTAACATCATCTCCCACAGCTCCAACTAGCAACTCACCATGTCGTCTGGCCCCTCACACGAGTGTCTGTAAGGCAATTCTTCTGGAACTATCTTATTTAACATCATCTCCCACAGCTCCAACTAGCAACTCACCATGTCGTCTGGCCCCTCACACGAGTGTCTGTAAGGCAATCCTTCTGGAACTATCTTATTTAACATCATCATCCACAGCTACAATTAGCAACTCACCATGTCGTCTGGCCCCTCACACGAGTGTCTGTAAGGCAATCCTTCTGGAACTATCTTATTTAACATCATCACCCACAGCTACAACTAGCAACTCACCATGTCGTCTGGCCCCTCACACGAGTGTCTGTAAGGCAATCCTTCTGGAACTATCTTATTTAACATCATCTCCATGTCGTCCCGCACGTTGGGGTCCCAGCTCTCGTTCAGTGCTAGGCTGGCCGACGTGTGCATTACTGCAAACAAACATCACGCACATATTACATCATATTTACATATTAACTTTCAAATTAATTACACTTTTCGCATCCTGTAAAAAATGGTTCACTTTGCCAATGTCACCCCTGTTTGAGAGAAGGTCAGCAAAACTTGCAGGGTTTATGTTCATTTCTAATCTAAGTTGCAAAGATATGTAACATTGGGGATTCATATTACATGCATTCTCACAACCAGACACTTACAAGTTTGCGCTTGCGCATGCCACATGGGAGCCTACAACATAAAAACCAAATCTCAAATGGACATACACCCTGCAACTCTTGCCGTCCTTCCCTGAAACAGGGGTGACATTGACAAAGTGAACCATTTTATACAGCATGGGTGGTCAGCCACATACCAACCTACAAATCAAGGAAAACCTAAGTAAAATCCCCTCCAGGCGTTTCTATAATCTAAGTTGCAAAGATATATTGACATACAAGGGTTATGTTTAATGCACGCCCACAGGCAGACACGCGTAAGCTTGCGGTTGCACATGCACTTACAAAACTTCATTTTATTAATTTTAATTTGAAAAAAAAATGTGGCTCCTGCCTGTCAACATGACACTGACAACACCATTACAGGAAAACCAGAAATACCAAATGAAAGAGCTCTTAGACTGGTCCTTCAGCTCATCATCCATGTATTAGTAACACTATTAGTGACCACAGGCCTGCTTCCAGTCCGCACACACGGTTAATGTGGGCCAGGAGTGCAAGTGGGAGGGGGCGCAGATCTGCCATGCGACAATGTCCCGCAGCGGATACTCACTCTGGATGTGGCACAGGCCCACGGAGAACTGGGAGAGCTCCGGGATCTGTTTGAGGATCTCCTCGGTCACCAAGTGCACGCCTCGGTGCTGCGGCCTCAGATTTAATTTCCGCTGAAACCACGCTGATCCGATCTGAATTCCTCTATTTGAAGCCATGTTGAATACAATAATCGTTTATTATCAGTGGAGAGAAACACACACAATTGCGTTCAACATCACATTATTAGTTTTATGCTTAGAATAATTCCACAATTATCATAAAAAAATCATTTTGACTTCGTAATAAATATTAAAATTAATAAAAAAAAGGTTATAGAAGAGGATTCCGACACCCTATTTTCTGCGGGAAGATGAAATAGCTAGAAATGAATGAGATACAAGATGAAGGCTGACCAACCCCTACATGTTATTTACCTACCCTCTTTGCCAAAGAGGGAGGTACAATAAAGTTTATTTTAGTTTTAAGTCTAAAAAACCGATTAAAATCAAATTCAAACATTTTTATCATTAGAAAATTCTTGCGAGCAAATGAAATTGTATAAAAATTATAACAAATAAAAGGTAATTTTCCAACAGATTGAGCATCACAAATCGCAGTTTGTAGGGCTTTTTCCGTGATGAAATAGCAGTTCACCACCCAAATAATATTCGCCAACATGGCGCTCCCGCAAAAATTCAAATGGAAAAAAAAAACATAAATAATATGAGGGCCGCACGTGAATTGACATAGACAATAATGTGTAGTCACGTGGCCGGGTTGCTAGGGAAAATGCATACAAATACTTTGCTATTGATTGCTTAGGATGGCAGTCCCATACAAGACTGACGTTTGCTCTGCGAGAAAAAAGTTCTTCGAACTGTTCCGACCTCATTAATATTTTTTTCCTGTTTAAAAATATTTACTTTGTATCATATATTGCATGGTTACATAATATGCAGTTATCTTTTTGCGTTTTCAAACAGTTACTTTGTTTCCCTTTTTTGTACACTTTGTTCAAATAATCTAGTGATTAATTCTCCTCTGAATTTGGCCGTAAAAAAGTAGTGCATAGCCATTCGTGTATGCCCCCTTTCCCAAGTATTTCTATGAGCGCCGCTGATTCAATGATTATTATTTTACTGTGAATAAAGCTAAATAATAATAAAGGGGCATCAAAAAAAATTTAAATCTAAGCTGCAAAGATATATAGGTACCTATATATCATTTAAGATTCATTTTAAACGCATTCCCAAAAGCACACATGTATAAGTTTGCGCTAACACATGCCGCATGTGGACCTACAATATAAAAACCCAATCTCAAATAAACATAAGCCCAGCAACTCTATCTAACATCGATCTAAATAAAATATCAAAATATTGATGTTCAGGAAGGAAGATGTAAAGGAAAAAGAAAAATGAGGGTTAACTTTATTTACGTTTATGGGAAAATGCCTCCAGTCTATAGCTCTATTGATAGAACGCTTGCGTTCAAAGAAAGCTAGAGTTCAGTTCCAAAAATTATTTCCCGTTTCGGTGTTTATTTCAAATCCAAAATCGTAGTAAGTACCAGCAAGGTTAACTCAGCTTTCCCATAAAATGGGAACCGGGTAAGTAAACTCTTTTTAAGTAAAGTGGTTGGCGTACGTAAGGGCGGCTCTCTTACCTGTGAAAATAAATATATTGCATCTGCCATTTTGCTAAGTTGCGTTGCGACGCGGTTTTTTCCCATAACATTAGTAAGTACCTTCCTATGTACATAAAAGTAAAGCCGCACTTGAGAGTTTTTTTCTTACTTTTAGTACCTATTATTGTCCGGTCGATAGCTCAGTTGGAAGAATGTTTGCATTCCATACCGAGAGCTCGAGTTCGGATCCCATCGAGGGTGTCAGAAATGATTTTCCGTTTCGGTGTTTATTTCAAAACCGAAAATAAAATACCGGCAAGGTTTACTCAGTCTTCACAAGAAATGAGTAGGTACCAGCCTCCTCGGAAGCTGGGAAACCCCCACTTCAACTGAAGTGGTTGGCTTTAGGCCGACCCCCATTACCTGTAAGAATAAACATGTTCCACTCGCCACATGCTAAACTCTTCGGGGATAACGCGGCAAGATACTACATTATATGTGTAGCTTAATTGCGTTATTGTGAAGCTCCTGCATGATCTTTGCTTGCAATTAGCCTTAATTAATAGAAAAAAAATCATGGGAAAGTTTCTCACTTACCCGATGCACTTTATTAAAGTAATGCGAGTGTGTACTAGAACAAGATAACATCATCTGGTATGTACCTATATGTATTGATATGTTGGCTAATTAAGGGTGTGCCTGTAATGCGTGTTGCCTACAGTCAGGCGCGGCCTCCAAGGGGCACTCCTAGGAAAAACAGCTTTCTGCTTGGTAGTGTGCTTCACAGTGATAACAACGATTTGAAATCTGTCTAAATATCCACTTCTGTAATCAATAAAAACGTTAAAATAATTCACAAAAATTTAGTTACCTAGTAACCTTCTGGAGAAGTAGATAAAAAGTCATATAAAAAATAGATTGACCATCAAAAAGGAAATGTTGCTTTAAAAATAACAAAGTGTTTTAATACAGGTTTGAGAAGTAAGAACAAGTTTTAAAAACACTGAATTCTCTCCAGTTTCATATCTTAACTTACCACAAAACACCAACTTACTTCTCTTCAGGTTCACATATTAATTTATGGAAAAACACCAACTGAGTTGTTTTCAGGTTCAGTTCAGTACTCATAATAAACCATCTATAGGTTCTTATCTTAATTTGGCACAATATACCAAGTGACTTATTTTTTGACTTACATCTTAACCTACCACCAAACACCAGCTGAGTTCTTTTCATCTTAACTTACCACAAAACACCAGCTGAGTTCTCTTTAGCTAAACATACCACAAAACACCAGCTGAGTTCTCTTCATCTTAACTTACTACAAAATACCAGCTGAGTTGTCTTTATCTTAACTTACTACAAAACACCAACTGAGTTTTTTTCATCTCAACTTACCACAAAGCACCAACTGGGTTCACTTCATTTTAACTTAACACAAACCCCCAACTGAGTTCTCTTAATTTTAACTTACAACAAAACACCAACTGAGTTCTCTTGAGGTTCATATCTTAACTCACCACAAAGTCAAGATGGAGATTGTTGAGGGAATGTTGAACAATGCCAAGGAGCCGGCTTGGTTGGAACAAAATGTTTTTGGGAACTTCCGAGCGTGGCAGGTCATCTTTCTTGCTGTATCTGGATTCACCATTTTAGGTAAATAACAATAATAATATGATTCATTCTTCTTAACCATCCATCTTTCTTCCTACAGATATGTCCAATCCATTGCCATTTTAGTCTGCTTATTTTCATAATTATGTAGGTCATACTATAAAGGTACCTACGCTGTTGAAGTATGGACCTAGCCAGCCAAAGTACTCATATACAGATATGTTGGAACAAATCCTGCAGGGAAATTATCTACTATTCATACATGTGGAGCTGCTTTGGGAGACTGGCTTCAGAAGCCTGGAAACTAGGCGCAACAGGTCCCTTATGGTGCTCTCTCATAAGGTCATCAACAGCTTAAATAGACAGTCTCATTTTGTAGGAGAGCTGCAGATTGTGACATTGACATGAATTATTTCATGTCCCGATATCCGTACTGATGTTGTTGCGCAACACCATGTGACTATAAGTATTTAACCGCCATTGGGGTGGCTAGTGCCATTATACAGCCCTATATATATATTTTTTTTATTTAAGCTCTTTTTATTAAGACTCTTTTAGCCTTTTGAAACATGCAAAAAGAATGCACTACACTGCACCCTTTTTTTTCATGCACAACAGGTTATTTGTATATTATCGTCTGCCACTCCTTGCAGTGGTGGCCATCTGCTGCTGCATCCGCTTCCGTGTTCCTCGCACCAAGCAGCAGATAGAGGGAGACTACCAGAGACGCATCATAACCAACAAGTTCCGCCAACACCTGGAGAAAATACAGAACTCTCAGATGGACAACATTGATCTTAAATCAGGTAACACTTTATTCTCTTTCTTTTGTACCATGAAAGATAACTTCTGATTAGATGTTGAGGAAACTGGTGCAGAGATGACACACAGCTTCTGCACATGGCAAGTTGCCTATGAGATTTGAAGTCAGTAGAGTATTGAGATGTATAAAGCAATTTGTGAAGAAAAACTCATTATTATATGTATGAAAGCTTTCACACAGTTTTTTGGTAATCCATTAACAATCGGGGTGTTCCTTGACTTATAGTTTGGTAAGAGGCTGACCACATATACTGTAAAAATGGTTTACTTTGCCATTATGTCACCCCTGTTTCAGGGAAGGTAGGCAAAAGTTGTAAGGCTTATGTTCATTTGAGGTTTGGATTTTATT
Source organism: Agapetus fuscipes (assembly GCA_951799405.1). Lineage (NCBI taxonomy): Eukaryota > Metazoa > Arthropoda > Insecta > Trichoptera > Glossosomatidae > Agapetus > Agapetus fuscipes. The sequence continues at coordinate 10,435,888 of OX637359.1, forward strand.
TGCAAGTACACATTCAGCATTTGTAAGCACGAACTACACGTGTTTGTTTGTAGGCATGCATTTGACAACTTTAAATGAATATATCCTTACAACAGTCGGTGTTATGGCCGCAGGGATCAAGACAGGTTTTTTGGAACCGGATAACGCTGGTTCGAATCCCGCGACGATAACTTCGACCCTGGTTCAACAGATGCCGTTGCATGCACACAAGCTTCTGCTTTCGCATGAAGACAACTGGCCAGACAAAATAGGTTGGTGGATTGCATTCCTTTCCACAAATCTACTTAACAAAAAAAAAAAATTAGATTGTAGATTATTATAGATAGTGAAATGCTTTGTGTGAAACAGCCCTTACTTTTCTTAGTTGATAGTTCTGAATACCGCATCTGGGTCCTTGCTCAAATGTCACTTACGTTCAATAAGATTTGAGTACCACTGTCCTGGATGACCTTTTTATGTTGTATCTTTGGTTTTGTGCACAATAATATACTCTGCATGAAGTTAACCCTGGTGTTGTGTGTTGTCTGTACAAGCACTAGACTTGGTGAGAGCGGAGTTCAAGTCGGACACCGAGAGCGACAAGGAGCAGCAGAACAGCGGCTCCCTGGAGAGCTCCCTCATATCTCCATCACCGAGTGAGTTATCACATTAATATATCTGCTTTATTATTTAGTTTACTCCGCGCCATGTAGATTGCTTGCAGTTTCCAGTTGTGTAGTGTAACGACTGGTTGATAGATCAGTTGGTCAGGGGTGTTCATCCCATACAGGCACATACGCCTAATAGGTAGGCAATACATTGTAAAACAACATTAAAGCTTGATATTCAGATTTAAAATTCAAAATTGAAGTTCGATTGGAGCTATCGTTAGCACTTCAGTCAATTTCAAATAGTCATTTTAAAGCAACGGTTTCCAAACTTTATGCTACCATGCCTCCCTAAAAAATTTTTTTTTAGCGCCTCCCTTTCTACGTTTTATTTCTTAATATTCATACTAATACTACTTTAGACACATTTTTGGCGCCTCCCCTGGGAGGCGCGCCCCCCAGTTTGGAACCGCTGTTTTAAAGGAATGTGAGAATTTTTTTATTCTGAAATGTATTTGCCTATACCCTATGCACACACCCCTGTAGTTGTTAGAGTGCTTGCATTCTATGCCAAGAGCCCGGGTTTGAATCCCACTGAGGGTGTCAGAAATGATTTCCCATTTTGGTGTTTATTTATAACCCAAAATAAAATTCCAGCAAGGTTTACTCAGCCTTCACAAGAAATAAGTACCAGGCCCCTCGGTAGCTGGGAAACCCCCCGCTTTACTGAAGTGGTTGGCATTAGATTGGCCCTCTTACCTGTAAAAATAAATACGTTCACTCGCCACATGCAAAACCCTCCAAGGAGAACGCGGCAAGGAGTTTTACTATATGTGTGGCTCAGTTGCCTTTTTTTTGTGAATAAGCCTGTATTAAGGGCGAAACGAACAGTACAATTGCATCAAAGCCACCAAGTCCAAAGGACCTTCAAAGTCTAAAACAAAAAGAGTACAAAACAACATTTGAAATAAAACTGACCTTAAATTTTTAGTACTGATCAATAGATGGCATAGAAATTGTACAACTTCTCTAAAAATGATCAGCACCCTTAGTACGAGTTGCAAAACTGGAGTAAAGTATAGTTTACGGAATGTATTAAAGAGTGATTTCCCACAAAATCTGCCGTTTTAGTTTGTTTGAAATTGATTTTCTTCATCACTGTAACTCTTTTGCTAAGACCATAAAGTGTAAGAATAAAAAATGGCAGATTTTGGAGAAAATCACTCTTTAATACTTTCCGTAAACTTTACTTTACTCAAGTTTTACAACTCGTACTAAGGGTACAGTATCATGACTCAGACTAACTTATATAATAGATTCTCAGGAATGCTGTTTTTAAAGAATATTACCCAGATATAATATGTATTACATTAATTATCTTTTTTATTTTAGGTTGTCACAAGATCTCAATATCACCAGATAAAGTCGCAGGGAAGAAACCCAAGCCTGACTTGCCCAAGTTAAGGAATAAAATTCTAAGCCTCGTCCAATTATCTAAAACAAAACCCAGGGAGGGGATGGAGAACACTGGCATGATGTATTGAAGCCATTGCTGGAGATTTATAAAAAAACTGTTCGCAGAAATTAATGCTTCTTTTCTATTTGTTTCACAAAGCACATAATGTAGAATGAATGTTCACTCAATCATAATTAAATTCATATATTTTTTTTCAATAAATCTGTGCGGGAGACTCCCTAGATTGCAGACACTCTACTATGTCACTTGTTGTAGTGCCGCAGAGGTGTTTACGAGCTTGGTCGTCGCTACAAAGCGCCAATACTCAAGCATGACCCATTTGCTGTAAGGCTGGATGGGCCTTCAGTGACCAGTCTTTGGTAAATGAATATGAATTTTTCACCCAGCGAAGAGCGTATTTGAAAATATAAATGGTATACTTATTTGTGCTCCGCCGGGATTCAAACCTACAAACTTCCATTTACGAGTCAGAAGTGTTAACCACTAGACTACAGACCGGTCATTAAACTTATTTATCAGTTCTCTTTTGTAAAAAACGGTTCACATTACCAATATCACCCTTGCTTCAGGGAAAGACGGCAAGAGTTGCAGGGCTTATATTCATTTGAGATCGGGTTTGTTTTGTTGTAGATTTACATGAGGCATGTGCAAGCGCGAGCTAATACGTATCTGCTTATTGGAATGCATGTAATATGAATCTTAAATGTAATATTTCTTTGCAACTTAGATTATAGATTATCTGTCTGTTTACTAAAGTGTCTTGTACTTATATAAGTAATCCTAATAATTTTCTAGGTTATATAGAAAAAACAGATAAATAAAACACCGAATATAAGATCATTTTACAATATTTGGTGTTTAATTATGTTCTAGAATCAAATATATTTCAATGGACAGCTTGGAATGAACACCGTACAAGCTTTTAGAGTTACACAAAACAAAGTCGGCGATCTAGGTATTTTTTTTTACGTATGAGATAAATGTATGGAAACACAGAGAATGTAATTTTCAATGTTTCTATGTACATTCATCGCAAATTTGTCAGTGATCCTAGATCGTCACCTTTGATTCTATACAACTCCATTTTGTTTTTGTGAATATTTAATGTTATTTAATAATCAACACCCCTGTAAATGTATTAATTCTGTAATATATGAAAAACTGAGGACCAGACTGGTACAATTGAAAAACTTGGAATTTCATGTGTATACATTCAGCATGTGTAAGCGCCAACTTACACGAGTCTACCTGTGGGCGCACATTAAGTATAAGCCTTAAATATCAATATATCTTAGCAACTCAGATTGAAGATAGACTTTGTAATCACAAAAATTAATATGAATTATAAGAAATCATACCTGACTTTCCATAACAAAAATGTGATTATGTTTGTTAGTAAAAAATAATATCTTATTTGATGATCGCTGTCTTTGTGTGAATCACACATCAATAGCCCTCTGCGAGTTTGGTCGTCTCTATAGAATGCGCCAATTACTCAAGCAAGACACAGTTGCTGTAAGGCTACCTTTGGTGACCGATCTTTGATAAAGGCACATGTATTTTTCAATCCAGCAAAGAGCACAATTTGAAAATGAAATGTTATTTTTTTTTACTCTGCCAGGAATCAAACCCACGGCCTTCCGATTACGAGTTCGTAGCGTTAACCACTAGATTATGAACCCGTTAAGTTGTACCAGTCTGGCTTTTATGCTGTGACCTGGCAGTATCTCAAGTATTAAGCTTTATTTAAACTAAAAAATAATGTTTACAAGAAAACGTATGGAAAATTAACATGCAAAGTTCTTGTCTCTAGTGAATGTTTTAGTTTCCATACGTTTTTGGTAAAACGCTGTAGCTGAGTTTAAAAGTAAAGCTTTATACTTGAAGTATTGGATGCTTAAAAAATACACTGAAGCGAATAAATGAAAATTATATTTAAAAATATTAATGGTTTTATTAATTATTACAAGAGAAGTTTCCAGAAACTATTTTCCATTAAAAATAATACATTAACGTAAATACAATAGAATGAAATAACTTCATAATATATTTTTATATAAGAACAACATACAGCTAGGGAGAATTATCAAATAGTTCATGTTTTATAAATTACTATTCATTTCTATATTATTTGCAGAGAGTGGGACTAAGGGCTTATCCAGGACCAGCATTTCGTAGCCCAGATGTAGGGTGCCACAACATCTCCTTAATGCTTGTTTGTCTTATGTCTATCAAAGGTAATTTCGCATGAGCCCGATGTGTCTTATCTATTTATAATAATCTATAATCTAAGCTGCAAAGATATGTTAACATTTAAGGCTCATATTAAATGCATGCCCACAGACAGGCACATGTATGTAGGTTCGCGCCTACACATTCTGCATGTGTGCATACAAATTAGCAAAACCTCACATAAACATAAGCCTTGCAACTCCTGCCGCCGTTCCCTGAACGGGGGTGGCATTGGCAAAAGTGAACCGATTTTTACAGCACGGGTGGTCAGACTCATACCAACCTATCAGTCAAGGAACTCTTATGAAAACTAGAAATTGATTTTCAAATTATTTTAAACAACTCTCACATTATCGTGTTATACATCTATTTCTTAGCTCAGATTGTGTAGAATGTGATTCTTAAAGACAATTTCGTGTAGAGATCATCTTTGAATGGTAGATAAACCAAACAAGCACAGGGACGACGACATGTCAAAATACTGTGTTTTGAGTTAAATAATAAATATGTCATTTGATAATATTCTGTACATGCACAGAACGACTTTAGCTGATGGTTAAAGGAGGCCGCTATTATGACTTTGCGGCCTTCAAACTCTTAAAATCAATGGGTGTTATCTTGTACTCTTCAACAAAATACTTCTTAAATTTTAGCAGTTCAGCAAACGTCACATTGAACTACCAAAAGTGACGCATTGCAAGATGACAATGTTAGTTCCGATTTTCACCCTGTTTGGTTAAAACCGTGTTGATTCGTACATGTTTATGAATTGCCATAACTCAAAAAGGTTACAATAATTAATGAAATCAGCGGTTTATGTGTCAACCTATTTTGTTGGAATTATACATCTACAAAGCTTCAAATTCACATTTCTCAATGTAACCCTTTTTTTTTGACTTGTGGCACCCTAACTCTATGGTCTACAATTTGTTTACATTACGAGGAAATCATGAAAAAGTTTAAGAAAAAACCATCATGTTCACAGCACCTAAGACCAGTTAGATATTATTAATCTATTTAAAATGTTACAATAAATTTGGACAGGCCTTGGTAGCGTTAATAAATCAGAATGAAACCCTTTTTACAAGTCACACAATAAAAAGCACTTACTTGCCAAATTGGATAAGTATTCCATAAAGTAGAACAAAGCTAAGAATGGAAAAAAACATGTAATGTCACTTGTCGGGGCTGGAGGCAGGCAGATAGCCATAACTTCAATACAATATTATGTACAACCGCAAGCTTGATTTCAATAAAAATCAACACACTTTAATTTTTTATTTTTTCCAGTCTCTTTTCAATGGCAAAGAAGTAATTAGCTCTATGGAAAAAAAACAATATTGCAAAATTATTAGTTACAATAGTTAGACATTTTTTGGAATGAAAAAAAACGGTTGTTACTGACCGTGTGTAAAGAGAAGAAAGATTTTCTCCAAATTTCGTCGGAGTCATATCCGACGTCTTCAGGAAACGTGTGTCTTTTACAAGGAAGAAACAAACTGTTGAATAATATCGTCATAATAACATAATATGCGACATCTATGGAAGCATCACCGAAGGTCAATAAATGTACCTACAACCTTCGACCTCGAGCAAACGACAATAATTCAACAGTTTGTGTATCTTCCTTGTAGAAGACACACGTCTCCTGAAGACTGTAACGAGATGGATTTGTTTGTTAGGTAAAATGGAACATGAGATTTGAATTTGAATGAAAAGGAAAACAAAAGAATGCAGAAAGAGGGAAGAAGCTTGCCTGGCGTGAGAGCCACAAGCATGGTAATTAAGAATAATTAATATTATTGTGCTGTGGTTTATTGTGTATACATTGTGAAAGGAATAAAAGTAAGCATATTAAAGTGGCTGTTAATTATAAATTGTGTCAATCAGCAGGACAGAGGAAAAACCCTCACAAGACGTCAGATATGACTCCGACGAAACCTAGAGAAAATCGTTCTTCTCTTTACACACGGTCAGTAACATCCGTTTTTTTCATTCCAGAAAATGTCATAATCAGTGAGTCCATCTGCAAAATAAAAAATAACACAGGCCAACTGTCATAAACAGTAATATATTAGCAACGGCTTTGTCAAACAGGAAGTGTTCTTAGCACGTGTCAAAGCATTAACGCTATAATGCCGTAAAGTCGCTTACTTTGTATTTTAACGGCTTCGATGGTATTCAGTCGCTGTCACTGGTCACAATACCCAGTGAATCAGATCAAGATGACTTGTTGCTGCTTTATGCATATCTAGTAAAATCTTACCTTAGTGAAAACAATTTTATAAGCACTGGCATTTTTAAAGATTCAATCAATTTGCCGGTAATCATTTATACTATTGACATAAAATAACATCCGGTGTCAACAAAATTGTAATAAAATACAATGCCACTTTCGGATGTACCAATAGCGTGCTTGCGCTGCTTGACAAGTGCAGACATATTCAGTACAACACAGTGCAACGCTAGATTGGGACGTTTTAGTGCCCTGACGCTTCCTGTTTGACAAACCCTTAAAAAAGCAGCACGGAAAAAACCTATTTTGGCATAGTGGTACCTATATTTATTAATTTCTCGTTTGTACACATACTTCACACAAATTACTTGTACAATACTTTATTCCCAATCAACCTTTGAATTCCTATATGTTAACTTTCAATACTTTTCAATATTATAAACCTGAACGATGCTTACGGATTTTGCTCTCATCGGCAAGAGAGCCGTATTTAACTAGAGGTGGCGATCCAGAATGATTTTCATAAATAAGATAACCACATGGCAATACAGGAAACCATTTTCCAATCTGTAGAGTTGCTTTCCGGAATCTGTTGCCTTGGTCTATTGGAGCTACAGCATCCGGACGTTTTTCCCATGTCTGCGATGGGCTTCTTTGGCGTGAAAATGATGCGATGATGTTGATCAAAATTGTTATATAATTACAATAGATCCCAAAAGCAACTCTCTCTTATCCACAACCGGCCGTGTAAGCCTAAAACTCCTATTTATTTTCAAATGATTTTCATATTATATTAATAATAATATTAGGATGATTTATTTGGTGAGCGCTGTTTTTGTGTGTATCACACCTCAAGAGCCCTCTGCGAGCTTGGTCGTCGCTGTAGAAAGCGCCAATTCTCAAGCAAGACCCAGTTGTTGTAAGGTTGGATGGACCTTTCAGTGACCGATCTTTGGTAAAGGTTTATGAATTTTTCAACTCAGCGAAGAGCACATTCGAAATATAAATGGTATATTTTTGTGCTCCGCCGGGATCCGAATCCACAACCTTCCATTTTTTTATTAATTTGATTTTGAAACCAACTCTAAATTGCCACCCTTGGTTTTATAAGATTCAAGTATGGAATAATGCTGTGAGAATGAAAGTTATTACTACATATTATAATATATATGTTCAATATTTATTAGTGATTTTAAAAACTAATCATTTGAATTAATTTTACATATTAAATGAAAATTCTCAGGCTATCTATATAATATAACGCAAATATTAAAGCAACACACGAAATGCTGATTTACCAAAATGGAGGCTAAGAGCCTGTCCAGATGGAGCGTTTTACGCGCGAGTCGACTCGCGCGTAGACACTCGCGTATCCGAGATACTAGAGCCACATACATCCCGTCCAGATGCTCACGCGCATGCCCTCATGCAACCTCAAGCAACGCGCGAGTGCACTTGCGCGTAAAACGCCCTATCTGGACAGGCTCTTAAGGTGTAATAACTGTAAGGCCCCGTATTGTAAAAGTTAGCATAGCGACTTTATACTGAATGAAAACGACGCACTTATGTCAATCGTGTGGGTAGTTGGTTGATCAGTTAAAAGTCACATATGCTAATGTTGAAAATACTGGGTCTAAATGTAAGAATGTATGAATGATGAACTTAGCCTCGAGTTTAAAACATATAAACTCCCCTCAATTAAGTAAATAGAAAAAATGTATAAATATTAAATCATTCAATAGAGGTGCTGTTGTATCTTCTATAGATTTTTCTATTTATAATCGAGGTGAGCTTTAGTTATGAATTATACTCTGGGCGCTAGAGAGAATAAAAAACAAAAGTAATGCTTCGCCTGGCAAATAATAATCATGTTTATTTTAATGAAAGAGATGATTGAAGCAATTGACAATGTAATTGTTATTTTATGTACCAACAGCACTGGGGGGCAGTTACCTAAGGAGTCCACACGTTTGAAATAGACAAAAAAATGTGACTTCAAATGGCCAAGTCGTCAGAGTAATTAATATTTTGTTATAGATTGCTAAGGACTTAATTTATATAGACCTGTGACATTTGCCCGCCAAGAAAAATTCAAATTTCAAACATACATACAAAAGATGTTAGGACCTGATTTTATTAGTATTTTTCAAAAATAAAATGAAAATACCACGGCTATTTTGGTTGCAACTTGTGATCATAGTTTTGGTTCAGTATTTCATCTTAGGGCCAGTCTTATAAACATCCGTTAGTTCAATGTCTTACCAAATTTACCGAAATATAATACAAACATCACATTTTTCATCTTGTTTTATTTTCGTAAAAGTTACTGACAGATCTAACCGACAGCCGACCCATCGATTAATGGCAGATACCGGCCGGTTAGTTAAGGTTTGAGGTTAGGTCAGCTGCCAAAGCATTTTTTCTTTGCGGTGAGTTTTGCGTGTCATTGGACTACTACGCTCTATGCTGTTGAAGATAATTTTTTCCGAAAGTGATAGATAATTCATTAATATTGCGCTGTCTTAGTCGTTTTTGTATTTGTCAAAAGCAACTTTAGGTTATGTTTCCTCTTTGACAGCAAACGGATGACGTATGTATGTTCATGAATGCACGTAAAAAATCATCGAAAATACGAGTGCATTATTGAGAACTAACGGACGGTTAAAAAAGCTTTATAGGACGACCATCGGTAATATCAGTATGTAAACGTCCATCCGTTAGTAACTTGCCGAGATACTTACGGATATTTGGTCTCTCGTTTATAAGACCGGCCCTTAGATAACTGAATCAAAACAGTTATTTTGTAGATATCAAGCTAATGGAGTATGCATATTTAAATTCAGTAAAAAAATAATGTCTCTTGGCCAGTTTGCTAGGTACTTGTAATTGGTTGCTAGGAACCTGAGGTACAGCTGACACCCTCTGTATAAATACCAACTTTCACTTATATTGCATACTTTTGTGCTTAAAATGACATAAACGAAGCTTCCAGGGACTGTAGACTCAACGAGCGTCGGTAGATCTTAGCGTATACATTTGAAGATAGCATAACATAGAAGAAGACCGGTCCGTAGTCTAGTGATAACGCTCCGGACTCGTAAATGAAAGGTCGTGAATTTGAATCCCGACAGCAAAAAAATATACCATTTATATTTTCAACTAGCTCTTCGCTGGGTTGAAAAATTCATACACCTTTACCAAAGGTCCAACCAGCCTTACAACAGCAACTGGGTCTTACTTGAGAATTGGACGACCAAGCCTGCAGAGGGCTCTTAAAGGGTGCGCTCACACAAAAACAGTGCTCACCAAATAAATCATTCTATTATTATTATAGCAAGCAATAAAACATGGAAACGCCTGAACAGCTGATAGCTGAACCAGAGAGTTAATATAAAAAAAACAAATATATATGGCTATCAGCTGTTTACATGCCATCATGTTTTATTAAGTTCTATTTTCAAAAAGATATGGTAAGATTTACCGATGCCCGATGAGTCTTAAGTCTAAAAGACCCGGGGCTGGAAGTCTCATCACCACAGAAATTATTACCTACTGAATATCGGTAATATTTGTATGAAGACCTGTCAATCCAAGATGGCCACAAGTGAAGAGCTGATTAGTCTGCATACAAATATTACCGATATTCGGTAGGTAAGAATTACCGTGGTGATGAGACTTCCAGCCCTGGTAAAGAATCCTTCTAGAAGTAAATAAACAACTGAATCATTCCCTGTGGCTACATTAATTTAACTAATATGTAAAAGAAGATACAATATATATTAATACGTTAAAATCACAGGAGTTACAATTTAAGACAAGACTTTATATTTTCAATTACGCTAATGAAACGAGCCGCTATATATGCACATGGTACCTACCATGAGAAAACCAAACAGTTTATTGATGATGCAAGCCAGAACTACTGAAGCCTTAGATAATGCAGTTACAAGATAATTCTCACATTTCCCATCATTTAGAACCAGTTGTTTCAACTTATTCAACCATTACAAGCCAACATTAGGATTTTTTTTTGTGTTTTACATCGACTGGTGGTAGAGCGCGGGACATGTTAAAATAATACATTCTTTACAGGCCTAAAGGGATGTTAACATACATGTGGCGATCATGCATTTGCTTTAGACCGGTCCGTAGTCTAACGGTTAACACTTCTGATTCGTGATTGGAAGGCAGTGGGTTCGAACCCATGCGGTGCACGAAAAAAGATTTCATTTTTAAAATTTGCTCTTCGCTGGGTTGAAAAATAGTACAGTTCAATAGTTTGATGCAACTGGCATTGAAGGAGTTACATAAATGATTGTAATAATGAATGCCACTTTATTAAATATAAATAAAATATAGTATTAGGTAATGTATGTATAATAATTTGAAGAGCTTAATATTGTGATCTAGTGACTAATCCACCCGCACGAGTAATGTGACACTGTGACAGAGTAGTGTGACACACTGACAGAGTAATGTGACACAGTTATGTGATCACAGTGACAGTAATGTGACACGGTGACAGCCTAACGTGAGGCAGTGACAGACTAACGTGACACACTGACAGAGTAACATGACTCAGTAATGTGATCACAGTGACATAGTAATTTAACAAAGTAATGTGACCACAGTGCCAGAGTAACATGGCACGGTTATGTGACCACAGTGACAGAGTAATCGGTCACAGTGACAGAATAGTGTGACACAGTAATGTGACCACAGTGTCAGACTAACACGACACAGTGACCAAGTAATGTGGCAGTAAAGTGACCACAGTGACAGAGTGATGTGACATAGTTGACGCGCGCCCGCTGGATGGATTGAAACAATAATAATGTCTCTAATATTCTTTGTACACTATTCACACTGCACCGCGGCGCTTCAATCTTTCCTGATGAACACTCGCCCGCTGAAAACAAATAACACAAGGAAATTAGCTGGCTGAACAATTACTTAGTCAAGGGCCTCGGAGATCTTACTGTATCTATTTGAAGATAGCATGAAATAAAGCATGGCGGCATGTAAACAGCTGATCTTTGTACCATCAGTCAAACATACAGCAATGAACTGCTTACACGCCAGCGTGTTTTATTGCTTGCTACTTTCAAGTAGATACGGTAAGATTTACCAATACCGGTTGAATCTGCAGGCCTAGGGTCTCAAATACACAAATAGGTCATACAATCCGGTCCACGGACACTTGATTTCAGCCTTAGTTGAATAGTCAAAGATTTTCAGACAGTAATTGTTTTTTACTTGACATTGTTTGTTGTATACGCTAAGGTGTATGGGGGGGGGGGGGGGGGGTTTCTTTCAAAATTTGTCAATTTTGAAAGAAAAAAGGCACCAGACATGTATGTAATCAGCCTGACAGCTTCATCAGAAGTCCATCGCTCCTCCTGATGCGCTTTCCTTACGACTTCAAGGCGACGAGCTGGCGATTCGTGTCCAAAACAATCGGAAGCGCTAGCGCTTGCGAAAGAACTACATAGATAAAAAATCACAGTATATCTTATTTTTGGATACAAATCGCCAGCTCGTCGCCTTAGGTCGTAAGGAATTTAGCAGAATAGCGCTTCTGTATTCTTTCCTAAGCTCACATGATGGTTTTCTTCTCTACGTAATAGGTTGAGCACCTTGAGGAAGTCCTGGGTCTTGCATGGAGTGTATGTATGCCTTGCTCCTCCTGTATTGTAGCTGATGTAGCTCACCTGATGGTTTTCTTCTCCACGTTCTTGGGCTCGGGCCGGGCGCGGTTGAGCACCTTGAGGAAGTCCTGGGTCTTGGCGCGCATGCGGGAGTGTATGTAGGCCTTGGAGCACTTGATGTGGTAGTGCAGGTAGTGGCGGAACATGTGCAGCAGGTCTATGGTGTTGTCGCGGGCGTCTGCGCACGTGTGCCGCGGGAACAGCACTGCAAACATCACATGCAACACAATCAATATTGGAAGTTTCCCACAGGTGTTCATAGTGCCCTAAAATAGTGGTGTATTTTTTTTGAAGGAATCCTGTGCGGGAGGCTCACCAATTCTTGAAAGTCTTGGGGGTCTATGTCACCCTGCAGAGGTGTTGCTTCTGTCATGAGGCGCTGCAAATAAGTGGCGATTGATGTTGGTTTTGAATAAAACCGGATTAAATTGGGAAAGGAACACTGGTAGATCATTCCATAAACGGGCAGTTTGGCAAAGGTATGAGTCATGGAAACACCAAGTTCTAATAGTTTTGAGATAGACAATATATTCTCAGCGAGGCATAATCATACATATGAGGTTGATTTATAAAAGTGTTTAACACACCTTAAGGGCCCTCTTCGTGACTAATGAGATTTAGTGCTTCCTACGCCGTCTTAGCAGGACTTTAACGGTTAAACATGCCAACAGATTTCAAACTCCTCACTCCAGATGGCAATATGTTCCACTCCATCAATCCCGCAATCCAGAAAGCACGATCCCCAAAATTAGTGAGTATTTGACAGTGAGGTTGTATCAGCCTGACAGCCCAACTTCTCGCTGACCTCAGTGTCCGCCCCCTCCACTCACCTCTACCAGGTGTGACGGATGAATGGTGTATGACTTGCTTAGGTGTATTATTGATTATCTTACCAAAGTTGACATATCCAATGTTGTCTCCTACAATTGCATCAGTGTTGAGCAGCTCCAGGGGCGGCTCTCTGTGGGAAAACAGTACCTGCAACACAACAACATCCTATGTATTTATCAGGTTAATTTCATTTTAAAAGCATACATGACAACAGAGTGCTGTTTTTGGATGTGTAACATTTCTCTGATCACGGATAGACTTTTAAAAGAGGTGCACCTTGAGTGCTCCTGAAAAACACCCACAGACTTGAAGTTCTTCCGCTATTCTGTGTCTGACGGCACGGATGAATCAAATTGATAATGAAATCACAGGAACACATATACATTGAATAGATATACTTGCAACTTATAATTTTCTGATTCTGTGTTGAAGTAGCAACAACTCTAAATTATCACCTGTACCAAGACGTTGGATGTGTTCCTTTCAATAAAAGTAAGCAAATGCATTGGCTGGGTCACATTCAGCCAATGGGTCATCAGGGCCTGGAAAAGATGGTTGTGATGACAGACCCAAAGGGGTGCAGGACAGTGGGAAGACTCAGAATAAGATGGATAAGTCCAACAGTAGAAGTGTGAGACTGGAGGTGAAAGGGGTTGGAAAGGTAGCGGTGGCTGTGGTTGATCAAGGAGGCCAGGAATCAGATTTCCGTGCCACTGATGATGATGATATACCTGTGGTGCAGTGTGCGAGGCCTTCCTCCCCTCCTTCAGCTCCTGCATGAACACTTTCCCAATCACCACGTCGTCCTCGTGCTTGAAGATTGTTGAAAACACAACTGTGACTCGGTCACTCTGGGCCTCCACATACCTGAAGCAGAAAATTGTGCAATAATAATAACCGATCCATAATCTGGTAGTGGTTTTGATTCCCAGTAGGGTACAAAATAAGTCTTTTATTTTTTTTATATGATCCTCACTGAGTTGAAACATTCCTTGTCTTTACCAAAGACCTATCCAGCCTTACAGCACAATTGGTTTCAGTCTGGCGCTTTGTAGAAACGATGAAAAAACATCTGAGGGCTCTTGAGGTGTTATCGTCTCTAAATGTCAAATAAATAGAACTCATATGTCATTGCAGTCTATGTCTCTCTTGCAGAATCAAAAAATCATGAAATACTTAATTTAAAAAATATTTTCTTGTTATAATGAAGTCCTTATTTTGGTCATAGAAAAAAAAGATACAATGTCAAACAGCCGAGCTACTTCGCAGAGGTTAACTTGTAATTTGTTATTGAGAAAACATCAAATTTGTAACATACATGCTGAAAATGTTACGAGTTTATTTAAAGCTTATCACTATAAATTTAGGAGTTTTGGAGAAGTATTGTTCAATCAAAAGATACAAGTTGTCCACTCACAATGTTTCATCTTGTCTATAGTTGATGACGGCTCTCTTATTGCCAAGCTGCCCCTCCTCCTGAAATCTGAAGTAGCGCTCAAACACGGAGGCAAAGCAGTGTCGCTTCAGCAGGCCCACTCTCTTCACAATGTCCTCCCAGTTCGCGGGCACTTCCTCCATGTCCAGCAACACTGATACATTATAGCCTGCAACACACATCACACCAGTTACATGAGATGAAATACAAAGCAGTGTCGCTTCCTCGTCCTCCCATCCTATAGATTTTGACTGCACTATTTTGTGCAATACTGTATCACCTACGTCCTTCAGAAAAATAATGTTCTTCAAAATTACAGTCTATCTAGAATCAACTCGGTCCCAACAAGATATGGCAAATCCAGACAAGTAGAACTTTGAAGAGAGCGAAGGGTGAGGTCGTGTTATTTAGTTTGATAATTTTCACACCAACTCTTCTCCAAGTTAAGGGTGGGTAAACTGATTTTGTGTACTTTTTTTCTCATTTCTAAGAAAATTATCTGCAAGTGGGGAAGGCACAATTAAGTGAGATTTGGGTTTTGGCTTTACACCTGTAATTTCAACTCTACAAATAGTCCTGGAGAATGGTAAGACAATATTGAGGATGATGAGGATGTCCTAGGAGAAAGAGGACCATAGAGGGAAGTGGCAAAAGACAGAGTCCTGCAGGATTGTGGTGCGGGAGGTTCTGAGCTTTCAAGGCTTGTGAGCTGGAATAAGCAAGTAACTTACTAAATTACAGGTGCTATGATTCCTAATACTTTATCAATGGTAAATATACTAGTACATGTAATTTTAAATGGTTTTGAAATAACAGGATATTAAATAAGTGAGCAGGAGTTTGTACTTTACCATTTTCAGGTTCTGTTAATAAATCTCCGTAGACTTTTTTAAGAAGTTCATCGGCGCCGTGTTCCAACAATTGTTTGTAAAATTCAAGAGATATGCTAACCTGCAACATAAAAATAAAAACAATTTAACATGCTGTACCCTTAGTACGAGTTGCAAAGCTTGAGTAAAGTAAAGTTTACGGAAAGTATTAAGGAGTGGTTTTCCCCAAAATCTGCCGTTTCTGTTTGTTTGAACTTGATTGTCTTCATCACTGTCACTCTTTTGCTAAGACCATAAAGTGTAAGAAACAAAAATGGCAGATTTCGGGGAAAATCACTCTATAAAACTTTCCGTAAACTTTACTTTACTCAAGTTTTGCAACTTGCACTAAGGGTACTGTATACCTTACATCATAATACTAGTGCTATAATGGTTTGGCCGATCTGTAGTTGATTAGTTAACGCTACACACTCACAATCAGAAGGTTGTGCCATCCCCACACACAACACAACTAAGCTACACATATAGCTTAACTTCTTGCCGTGTTATCCCCGAAGGGTTTCGCATGTGGCAAGTGGAATCTATTTACAATAATAATAACTACACAGTTAAAATACATTTATCGGATATTTTTTCTTTTCTTCCTATCTGGTGGAGCGCAGACAGGCGGTGCGTATTTGTGATAGTGTTTCACCTACCTACTCGCTGTCTTCCGGGGTCCCACAGGGCTCTGTGCTGGGTCCGATCCTTTTCATATTGTATACTGCTGAGATTGAGAGTATTGTTGAAAAATGGGGCCTCATCGCACACTCATATGCAGATGACTGGCAAATATACTCTCATTCTCGGCCAGACATGGCTGAGGACCTCAGTTGCAGGGTCTCTGGGTGTATCGCGGAGGTCGGTGGGTGGATGAGGAACAATGGCCTAATCTTAAACATGGATAAGACGGAGATACTCTGGGCAGCCACATCGAGGCGTGACCACTTTCTGGTGAATCGAGTACCACTCTCCATAGGAGGTAAGCTAATCCAGCCTTCTGATTCGGTAAGACTTCTAGGAGTCTTACTGGATCGTAACCTGACACTGGATAGGCAAATAGATGCCACAATAGCTTCTTCTTTTTTTTCGCTTCGCCAAATAAAGGCAATAAGAAAATGTCTGCCGTCAGATGCGGTTAAGACCCTGGTGAGTGCGTTTGTGATGTCTCGGATTGACTATTGCTCGACGCTTTATAGTGGTCAGCCGAAGAAACAGTTTAATCGCTTTCAATCTGTGTTGAATTCGGCAGCAAGACTCATATTCGGGATTCCCAAATTCGCTCACATCACCCCGCTGTTAAAAAAACTTCATTGGCTTCGTTTCCCGGAGAGGGTGGTCTTCCGTGTTTGTTTAATGGTATATAAAGCCATCAATGGCTTGGCCCCACCTTATCTGGCTGATATGATTTCACCTGTTGAAATGGGTGTTAGGAGGCAGACACTCAGATCTGCGGGTGATAATTTGGAGTAGTCAATTTGGTTCAGCCGCGCCGTCAGATTCGTACAAACTTCGGAGACCGCGCTTTCCGTGTTGCGGGGCCGGTGGAGTGGAACAGACTGCCACCCGGAGTGAAGAACTCCAAATCTGTGGGTGTATTTCGAGGAGCACTCAAGGCACACTTGTTTAGAAAGTCTTATCCATGATCGGAGAGGGCCCTTGAGGTGTGACACACACAAAAACGGCGCTCTCTTATCATGTGTAATTTAAAATAAATCAGCCTGTTATTATTAGACGAACCGTTAGAAGAGAACTTACATTATTCTCGACATCTCATTAGCGATATAGCCAATGTCTTCAGGAGACACCCTCTCTGGACGACGACTGATGATAAATATTTTTTAACTGTGTAGTTATTATTATTGTAAATACGTCAAATGACCATTATTCCAACCTAAACCTGGAATCTATTTATTTTAACGGGTAAGGGGGCCAGCCTTACAATAACCATTTCAGTTAAAGTGGGAGTTTCTAAGCTCCCAAGGGGGCAGGTACTCATTTCTTGTGAAGGCTGAGTAAACCTTAATGGTATTTTATTCTGAACACCGAAATGGGAAATCATTTCTGACACTGTAACTGTAACTGTAACTCTGTCGCCATTCCGCTAGGGGTGGCCAGAGCCTCTGCAGAGTTGCCTCCATTTTTTCCTATCCTTACATACCTCCTTCAATTCATTCATATCCATCACCTTTTTCATGCATTTTCTTCTTTTACGCTCACTTTGTATATCCCATTCTTTCACAATCTCCTCAATCTGATCACTCCATACTTTTCTCGGTCGTCCCTTCCCTCTTTTTCCTTTCACACTTTCTTTGTATACATACTTTGTCAGTCTATCATCATTCATTCTTTCCACATGTCCAAACCATCTCATCACATTCTTTTGTACCTTAACTTTCACATCCTCTTTCAAATTACATTCTTTTTTTACCCATTCATTCCTAACTCTATCCCTCAGAGTTTTTCCTGTCATGCTTCTCAAATGCTTCATTTCCACCGTACATACTTTACTCATTTCGCTATCGTTCACTGTCCACCCTCGGTGGGATTCAAACCCGAGCTCACAGCATGGAATGCAAGCACTCTACTAACTGAGCTGTCACCCGGGATATCCCAATATTTACTATTACACAGATATTACTGAGCTGGTGAAAATCACAACTACAGCTGTCATAATACATATGATTAACTTAATGTAACTGTTTTATTTGTTTCATTTGCGGTCTTATATCTATAATATACATTGCAAATATGAAGGTGGTACTGGCAAAAGTGAACCAAGTTTTTACAGCATGTTGGTTAGTCTCATACCAACCTATTAGTCAAGCAACAGAAAAATGGTAATTTAATTTTAAAAAAAGATTGATACGCCCAATTTTTAAAAATTGGTGTCAGGGAGGTTGTGCCCAAGATTCAGGAGTATTTTGTTCAATAAAAAACAAAATAATGAGAGTTGCTTCCTAGGATCTATTGCCTTGTTCTATTTGAGCTGAAGCTTCTGGACGTTTCCCCCATGTCTGTGGTGGGCTTCTTCAGTGTGATGATCATCATGTAGAAGAAGCCCATTGCAGATAGGGGCGAAACGTTCAGAAGCTCCAGCTTTAACACAGACGATGGCAACAGAACCCGGAAACTCACTGTGAGTTCTTTAGCAAGCACTAGAAAATTGTTTTTTATAAAGGAATCTTGTGCGGGAAACACACTAGATTTCAGAGACTCTAGGGCACTTGTTGTAAAGCCGCAGAGGTGTTAGTGATATGGCGATTGATGTCTTGATCCTTTGAAGCAAAGCTGTTAGCTGCGTAGGGTTGTCTTGTGTGTTGCGTTGGCTTTGTTTTGAGAGACTGAAAGGAAGTGGCGATTGATAGATCGGCAAAGGCCACTTGCTGTAAAAATATCAACAAAAGAGCCATCGACAGGGGAGTTCCAGTCTTGCCAACTCAACGACTGTTCTCTATTGTATTTTCTAACATCTGAAGCGGAAGTAATTTAGCAGAGTAGCGCTTCTGATGCTGTGAAGAATAAGAGTGCTGACTCACCCTGACTTTGGTTTTATCTCCATTGACATTAGAAATGTGGAATAGAACTCCGTCAAAGTCAGCAAACGTAACGTCAGTCGTTTCCGCTTTTAATCTGAAATAAAGGAAATACTTTAATTTTGTATTCAACACGTAAACATGATAAAAACATAAGGTTTCAATGCATTTTTTGTTGTTATAATATGAGTCATATATAACCAAAGAGCCGCAATCTAGGAATATTTTCAAAAAGGAGATAAATATTTGGATATAGAGGAAATCCTTTTATCATTTCGATACATTTATCTATAATCTAAGATGCAAAGATATATTATCATTTAAAATTCATATACAAATGCATGCCCACAAACAGACATGTGCAAGTTCACGCTTACAAATGCTGCATGTGTATTTACAAATTAAAAACCAAATCTCAAATTAACATAAACCCTGCAACTTTTGCCGACCTTCCCTGCAATGGGGGTGACATTGACAAGGTGAACCATTTTTACAGCTTGGGCGGTCAACCTCACACCAACCTATAAATTATGGGATCTCATCATATACCATAATATACTTCATGTTTATGTATGTAATGCATATACAGAAACTGGAGCATGAAAGTTATTCAAAAGAATTCCAATCAAAATCTTTTAAATATGGTATCCATAAAAATGAAACGATTATGGTTCTTTTATTTAATTTTCATCAAAATGTTCAACCGACATTATATATTTACAGCTGCACATATAGTGCAACCTCTGAGAGCGTTGTCCCCAAAGGGGTCGCATGTGAAGTGTGGAGCCTGTACATTTTTGTTGGTGAGCCAACCTTATGCCAACCACTTCAGTTGAAGTGCTCTTAATGGGGCTGGTTCTCATTTCTTGTGAAGTTTGAGTAAACCTTGCCGGTATTTTAATTTTGTAATTTAGTTCCGGTAGTTGCATTGGTTAAAAATGGTTCATTGCTAGTCATGGTGTGGAAAGAAATAAAAATAGTATGGTAATATAAAAAAGTACTGTCCATACAAATATTACGTCTAACCAAACAAATGTGAGCTAGATAGGGAGGTGATATTGAAATCGCGATAATGGTTATTATTTTGGTAAAATTACGTGGAGATCGGATAAGCAAGTACCGGAGTATCTAGCAGAGAGTACATATGAACAAGTATGACCAACGTGGTGCCTCACCCCTCGTTGGTTTGACATTTGGAATATTATATATGCAACTGACACACATTTCTCCTAATAAATGAAAAGCCGGAAATCCGATATCAGTGACTAATTTAACACCAACCGCACAAACCCCAGATAAAACCAGAACAGCTTCAATTAAATCAAGAATTTAATAAAGCACAAATCGCAACTTACCGAGCTAGGGCATTTTTATATTTAACTGTTAACGTCTCCTCCACTATTCTATTGTTGATCTCCAGGAATATCATCATAGAGCGTTTCTATCTTGATTTCATAAAACTAAACCTTTGATTTATTATTAAAATTGCACAAAATAGTTTTTCAACGGACGACGAGCGGCATGAGCAATGCCTCAAATAATAATACCTCTCTATAATAATATGCGATAAAAGCCCAGAGAATGACAACTGCACCAACAAAACGTCCACCTACGGACTAGTCAAGCTACATAAATATTTTTTCATGGATGTATTATTTTTTTCCAGCTTACAAAAATAAGGCGTACATAAAGAAATGTTTGATTTGAAATAAAATATGCTTGTTTTGATTCATTATTTTGAAATTATAGAGTACTTTATTTCAGTAGGTGTACAGAAGAATATGAAAAATACACCGAAATGGTAGGTACAAAAAATATTTTTGGCTCGCACGCCATTCGTCGAGCTGTCAATTTGACAGTTGACATTTCGGCGATTTTATTTTACTTTACAGTTTACACGTGTACGTTCTGTTATAACTTAAAATTAACTAAAAGTATTGATTATAAACAAATAAGTACGTAAACGTTACCTGAAAGATTAACTAGAAGCCGGCTGACGAATATTTGGTGATTGCACCCATATTGCATTATCAAGTACAAGTTTCAAATATTTCATCATTTTTTTCTCAGATATTTGTTTATCAGTTGTAATCAGTGCATGATGTATGAAAGTGATGAAGCGAAGTCTGTCCTGCAGCTCACAGAGCGCCTAGAGAGGGAAGTGAAGCAAGTAAGGGAGCAGTTACAAGCCTTGGAAGGGAAGAACGCTGATAGTCTCTTCTCAAGTCCTGCGCTGGACGAGCTGATGGCCGAGAATACAAAACTCAAACACCGGCTGGATATCCTGAAAGCTGCAAAAGAAGCAGAGTCTAAAATGGGAAGAAAGAAGAGCAAGACTTCAGTTGTGAGTTTGTACGAAGAACTAACGGAGCTGTTTACTGATGCGATTGTGAAAGCTTTTCCGAACATCCCTAACCCTCCTGTGGTTATTTCCTTGTCGGGGAATAACCCTAAATTCGGGGATTATCAGTGCAACTCGGCAATGCCCATTTCTCAGCTGTTGAAAGGGAATAATGTAAAGATGAATCCTCGGGAGGTGGCCGATGCAGTTCTGCGTTGTGTGGCGCCGTCTCCGCTTGTTGAAAAGCTGGAAGTGGCGGGTGCAGGCTTCATCAATATCCATCTCAACCGGAAACACGGAGAGGCTCTGTTGACTTCCATGCTGCGAGGCGGAGTACCTCCTCCGGCTGTTGAGAAAGTAGACCGAGTTGTCGTGGACTTCTCGTCTCCTAACATTGCGAAAGAGATGCACGTGGGACATCTCCGCTCTACCATAATCGGGGAAAGTGTCTGCCGACTGCTTGAATACTTGGGACATGATGTGTTGCGGTTGAACCACGTCGGAGACTGGGGAACCCAATTCGGAATGCTCATCGCTCATCTACAGGATAAGTTCCCCAATTACAAGACCCACTCTCCTCCAATCTCAGATCTCCTGTCGTTCTATCGGGAATCAAAAGAGCGCTTTGATAGCGACGAAGAGTTCAAGAAGAGGGCGTACTCTTGTGTTGTGAAGCTGCAAGCATTTGATCCAGATTATACAACGGCTTGGAAACTCATCTGCGACGTGTCTCGTAAGGAATTCCAGAAAGTTTATGATCGCCTTCAAATTAAGATCACGGAGAGGGGAGAGTCGTTTTATCAAAGCCGAATGGAGAAAGTTGTCGATGATCTGAAGGCGAGGAACTTGCTGGAGGAAGATGAAGGTCGCTACATAATGTGGGGAGAAGAAACTATTCCCTTGACCATTATTAAGTCGGATGGCGGCTTTACTTACGACACTTCGGACATGGCGTGCATCAAGCAAAGGATAGAGGAAGAGCGAGCTGACAGACTCATCTATATCACTGATCTAGGACAAGCCACGCACTTCCAGTGTATCAAGTCTTGTGCCAAGAAAGCAGGATACTTGAAGGACCAACTCATGGAGCATGTGGGTTTTGGTGTGGTGCTCGGAGAAGATAAGAAGAAGTTCAAGACTCGGTCAGGAGACAGCGTGCGCTTAGTCGAGCTGTTGGACGAGGGATTGAAGCGAGCTCTGGACAAACTTATTGAGAAAGGCAGAGATCAAGTACTCACTGCAGAAGAGTTAAAGCTGGCACAGGAATCTGTCGCGTACGGCTGCATTAAATATGCTGATTTATCACATAACAAAACTAATGAATACATGTTCTCATTTGATAAAATGTTAGACGATAAAGGGAATACGGCTGTTTACCTGTTGTATGCGTACACGCGCATCAAGTCTATAGCTCGTACCGCTCAACTGTCAGCCGAGGATTTACAAAACGCCGTCATGAACCAGAGTCCATCCACAAAGCACGACAAAGAATGGAAGCTTGGGAAAGTGTTGCTGCGTTTCCCGGAGACAATCTTGAAAATTGCTAAAGAGCTGAGTCTTCATACACTTTGTGAATATCTGTATGAGATCTCTTGTGCTTTCACAGAGTTTTACGATGTGTGCTACTGTATTGAGAAGGACGCGTCTGGAAGTATTGTAAAGAAGAACATAGACAGAATATTGCTGTGTGAAGTGACAGCCCAAGTTATGGCGCGCTGCTTCAACATCCTCGGCCTGTCTCCAGTGTCCAAAATGTAAACAATACAAACCTGCCATCACTAAACTTTACAAACTAATCCTTACATCCACCAGTTTAAAATAGATTTTGTACTTTTGTACACCTTCAGACATTGTTAATTTATTCTAAAATAAAAAAATTGAGATTTTGAATTGCATTTTTTATTTTCTAAAAAGAAAAAAAACAATTGTAAAGGTACCTATCAAATAGTTTAACATCCAATGCTTGAAGAAAATTGTTACAACTCGGTATTTTCAAAAAAGACATTTAAGTTTCTGGCTAAACCTTTATTCCCGGGATTATATATGTGACTACCTACACAAATTACAAATACACTACTAGGATAACTGCAGGACAAAACCATCAATAAAAATGAAAAAAAATAAATACATGGGAGTATGTCAGTTTCTTTCCACAGTAAAAACTTTTGACAGTTCATTAATAATACAGCACCTTACTAAATACTGCGTCTTGGGCATAGTTTTCTTTGTATACCACACAGCTCTGATGTTCCATGTATTTATTTTATTTTGATTTATAGAAAAAATCCTTCAGCTATAATAAACAACCTTTACAGTCAGCACACAATGAGATTTTAAAAATGTTGCCTATCATTATCAGTATTTTATTAAACTTGAATAAAATGTAATTCATTATATCTATAAAGCATCCACAATGCAATAGTCATCCACAACTATGTACCTACACAACATGCCGCAGTCAAAATTTTCAGAGGGAAAAATAACTTTGTAGATGGCTGCTCCAACAATATGGAACAACCCCCCAGATGACCTGCACGAGATAGATCTGGAAAGTGTATTTTTAAAAAGGGGCCATTCCTTGACTTATAGGTTGGTATGAGGCTGACCACCCATACTGTAAAAAATGGTTCACTTTGACAATGTCACCCCTGTTTCAGGGAATGTCGGCAAGAGTTGGAGGGCTCATGTTCATTTGAGGTTTGGATTTTATTTGTAAGTACACAATCAGCATTTGTAAGCGCAAACTACACGTGTTTGTTCAACTTAGATTATAGATATTATAGATAGGTTGAAGCTTTTGAATTGCTTGTATGAGGAGCCATTTGAATGACTAGAGCCGTGAAAAGGCCGTATAAAAATCATGACTATTATTGTAATCATTTTATATATGCTGTAAAAGAAGCCTCCTGTTCCATAGGTTTATTTATAGTAACACTTTTTCACACAATTCAGTTTTGGTTAGTCTGGTAGTGAAATGTATGGGATCGCCAGACAATCGTGTGAAAGCTAACACACATCGCCACTGATCCGGCACTAGAACAGATTGTTTGAAAAGAGACTTAAAGAACAGTAACTAATGGTAGATGGATACATTTGTTTTGATAAACTAGTGATCTCATTCGAACTTGCTAGTTGGATTTCTTCCTGTGGCTGCAACAGGAGGAAAGCTCTGTTAGCTTGAAACATTCACAGCTAAACCTGTATCAGTCGATTATTATCCACAATATAGTGGATACAAAGTCAGATCTCATAATTTGGTTATTTCACACAATTTGACATCTGGATGAGCCTGGAAGAAATATTTGAAGGGAACCGAAGTGCATAGTGGATGTCTTTGTAATTAAATAAGATTTTTGTACATTTCTTTTTGATTTGTGACTATGTCACTTTTTCTACAAAAATATGTTAAGATACATACATAAAAACACTTCAAAATTCATGGTTTTTAAAGTAGACATTTTGAGAAAATGGCTGAGTTTTACACATCAATAAAACTAATATGATCCTGTCAGGAATTTTGTACCAAAAATAATGGAGTATCTATGTTCCATATAGGACCACATATACTAGATAATACAGGTGCACATACATTGTGTTTGTATCAGAAATAAGTATGAATATCATCAATCAAAATAAAATAACTAGATGGAATACATCAGTTTCTTTCAATACTAATGAATAAACCGTAACGTAAGTAGGTAGGCAATTAATAAAGAAACACAAGATTGCAACGTCACATGACAAAATACGAGACTTAAAATATCAAAAAACATTGTTTAACAGTTATCATATATCACCCCTTACAACACTACGCCTTTAGGCATAGTTTTTTTGCCAAGCCAAACGGCTCTGATTTATTTTACTTTGATCAATGATGCAAATGCTTTGTTTTAGACGATGCATTTTTAGTAATTGACAGTAATCATTCCTAGAGTCGTTAACTCTGTAAATGAAAAGAATTACTCGCTTATAATAGTTAGCCGTCAACACCAGTACAAGAATTCAAAGATATAACGACGGCACAATTACAATGGAGACTGTGTAAGTCCAGTCACACAAAATTACCAAATGGTATTAGCTTTAATTTCTATCCAGCTGTCAGTACAGATAACACCAGCACAAAAATATAACACAATGTGAAACTTCAACAAGACTACAAAAAATAGAGAGCTTACTTTACATTGTATCATACAAAAATATACCCGTCAAATGTGACAAGGTATCCATCTGTTGGACAATCCTTCAGAATTTCCTTCTACACACTTAAATATATACAACCAGAGCATTAGTTAAATATTAGAAATGTCAAATTGTGAATACAAAGGGAGTGTTAAAGCTATTTATTGAATACACACATATTGGTTTTAAATTCTTGGAATTCTAGATATTTTTAATACGGTTTTACTTCATTTTGAAGGTACACTCTAGCAGGGTTTTTCAGAGTGAATTTTAAGACGATTTCACTATTGATTATTTGAGTTAAACTCGAAATTCCATTCAGAGAAACAAAGTGCTTACTTGCTGATACAGTTGATTGAAATACCAGATAACTTTGTAATTTTTCTCTCAAATTTTTTTCAGTTTAACTTAAATTAAAAAGTAAAACTTGAGTTGATAGTTGACTCTACATAACTCTGTTGATTTCATTAACTTATAATATCTGAGGACTAGAAAATATTTTAGCGAAAATATATACTATATCTGTTTCAACTTAAGTACTTAACCGCAAATCGTCTTTGGATAGAAAGAAAACAAAGATATTTTCAAAGATCAAAGAAGTGTCTTTTCGTTGTAAACAAAAAAAAAACTTCTGTGAAACTAGTAAATCTATCCAGACAGTTGGCAGCATTGAAATTTAGGCCTGTGAGAACACTGTGCGCACGGATTATAAATCTTTTAATTGTTTTTGTTGAAACATTAGTTGAAAACATAATGACATGAGTAATTATTGGGTAAGAAAAAACATCATTATTTTATATATTCTATGGTGTTTGACAGCTCTGCGGTTGACAAGTGATACGTATAGTATGTATCAACGCTGTAAGCTAGTTTCTTCTCCAAAAATATTATAACTCAACGGTTGATCTCTAACCTAACTATATATTTATTTAATAATAATCTAACATATTAATGTACACCTAAGTAAACACTTAAAATCAATACATTCAGTAACAAGAGTTTTTGGTTATTAATGGTATCGGGTGTACACAGATTTACAGAGTGGAAACATTTTTGATTTCGACTGCTCCAAGGAAGACAGCACTAAGTCAAAAGAGTTTTGCAGGAAAGCCAATTGAATGTTATTTATTCCATGGAGAACAATGCCTTAACTATTTTTTACATTAATTTATTAACGAATTTAAAAGAGATAGAGACACGGCTGTCATCTTGGAATGAAGATAATGATTTGTTACCTTCAGAAATGGAAATAAGTCAAAAACCTCAATTTCGGAGTTACTTCCTTCTTCCTTGGACCAGTCGATTTCTACTTATTTTATAGAAAAACAACGGACACTGCATGTGGATTTTTTGCATAGAAATTTTGAGATGTGTCAAACCAAAGGTGACAAACTAGGATTTTAGAAAAAGGAGATTGGTATGCAGCTGACCATCCATGCTGTAAAAAGTGGTTCGTTTTGCCAATGTCACCCCTGTTTCAGGGAGGGACGGCAGGATTTGCAGGGTGTATGTCCATTTGAGATTTTGGTTTTTATGTTGTAGGTTCACATGCAGCATGTGCAAGCGCGAACTTGTACGTGTCTGCTTGTGAGAATTCATATAATGTGAATCCCCAATGTAACATATCTTTGCAACTTAGATTAGATTAAAAGATAATAAAAAAAATATTTCCCCTATTTGCATGCATTTATCTCCTTTTTAAAATAAATCATAGATTGCTACCTTTGATTCTGTATGACTAAATCAAAGATTTTAGATAATTTTTTCAATAACCAAATAAACAGTTATTCAAGTTGTTTAGGATCAAAGGCAGCATTCAAGGAATATGTCATACATATACAGAAAAGCAGAAAATAGTTTTCTCATCATTTCTATGTATTTATTTCAATTCATTAAAAAACTCGTAGATTGCCGTATTTGATTCTATACGATTAGTCTGAGGAATAAATGACATCAAGAATTCATTATTCCGCAGATACGAGTATGCGTATCTGTTTTTTTGTTGCTTTTGAAATCTTGACGAGAAAGACATTTAAATCTATCATAAGCATTAATTAACAATCTTTACATAGAGAGATAGAAAATATATATATTTCCTAGGTGTATGATTTAGACTCTAGAGACCTATTGTCCTAAGTTAGAAAAATACAAAATGGGCTTTCACACAAGCGTGATTGTATTACACATCAAAAATGGACACAATGTTCTAACAATCTTGCATACACATAAGTAAATTGCTAGAATTACACAATGTTCTAGTAATCTTACATACACATAAGCGTTACTAGAATTACATGATATTCTAACAATCTTACATTTACATAATGTAAATTGCTAGAATTATACAATGTTCTAGCAATCTTACATAAACATAAGTATTGCTAGAATTACAAAATGTGATAGCAATCTTACATACACATAAGTATTGAGAGGATTACATAATTTTCTAACAACATTACATACACATTAGTAAATTGCTACAATGTTCTAACAATCTTACATAATTTAAATTCCTAGAATTACACAATTTTAGGTCTTATAGGTTCACTAGACAGCCAAAATACATATAACAGCCAGTCACCCAGAAGAAGAAGGATGCAGAAGGCTTCTAGGTACTCAATGTATGAAGTTGGAAGGTTGTGACTGAAGTCTGGTGAAGTTGAAAAGACTGTAGGACAGAAAACCAGACTGTCCGGCACATAGTGGAGGAGTGCCCCATCAGAAGACACCCTCCTGGGCTGAAAGACCTCCACGAAGCCACGCCAGGAGCAGGGAAGTGGATGGAGAGTCTGTATCTCACAATGGTTAAAACATCCGTTAAACTTGCTAGCTTTATGCAAAGTTCTACTTTAGTTTTTTAGACGGGCAAGCATGATTTTCTAAATTAAAAAAAAAATTTTTTTAGAGATGACTTATTGGCCTTGAAACCCTTGAAATCCAAAACAATATAGATAATATTATTAATAAGCAAACACCTAGTCCTTCTCCCCTACTAGCAGTACCTGCCTGAAAAACCCCACCCACTTTCTTTTTCCTACCCTGAATTTTAACCCTTTTGTTTTTAACCTCAGTTAGCCTCTGAAGATGGACGGTTAAAGTCCAATAGCGCTTAGGCATTTTAAACTCAAAAATGTGAAAATAAAACTATGTTTTATAAAAAGAAAAAGTTATTCTTAATTAAAATTAAAAAGAGTGTTCCTTGATATTAAATAATGTACCTACTAGGTAGGTATTTTTTTACTAACTCATGTAATAATCACACATAGCATCAATAAGGAGAAAAATTGGTTGAGATTGGTTATAAAAGTTCACACTAAATTAAAGCCCTAGACTTATAGGTTGTTATGCGGCTGATCACCCATACTGTAAAAAATGGTTCACTTTGCCAATGTCACCCCTGTTTCAGGGAAGGACGGCAAGAGTTGCAGGGCTTATGTTCATTTGAGATTGGGTTTTTATAATGTAGGTCCACATGCGGCATGTGTTAGCGCGAAATTATACATGTCTGCTTGTAGGAATGCATTTAATATAAATCTTAAATGATATATATCCTTGCAGCTTAGATTAGATTAGATTAGTAAATCATTGACCAATAAAAAGTCTACAATTTGTAGAGGTCCGTGGGCGCCAAATATTTTTGCTTTTAAAAATAAATAAATAAACTACACAAGAAAGAATTAGGTACTAGTTTTGTACATAAAACATTGACATTAAATTTACAGCATTAAATAAAATGATGATTGGTTTTACAAGATGAGATTGTTTTTGGTAACATAAGCAACTTAGATGGACGCTTGTTTGAAAAT
The DNA here is from genome assembly GCA_951799405.1 of Agapetus fuscipes. Classification (NCBI taxonomy): domain Eukaryota; kingdom Metazoa; phylum Arthropoda; class Insecta; order Trichoptera; family Glossosomatidae; genus Agapetus; species Agapetus fuscipes. Next base: position 10,465,125 of record OX637359.1, read on the forward strand.
AAATAATTGAAATAATGTTTGAGAAAATGTGAATAGAATGGTGATAATTCAAATGAATATGTGTTCTCGAGCAGTTACACATGTGTCTAACTAAAAATAAGATTATATGGACCAAACATAAGGTTCTATGGACAACACATACGGCTCTACTGACAAAACAATGGACCGTGGTTAGAACCAAGAGAAGACTATCCAGCATTTGAAGCCGGCCATGAAAGCCTTAAAACATTTGTGTAATGAATATACTTTTTAGTGTTTCTATTTTGAAAATGGAACTTTGAAAAATAGTTTAAGATGAGAATCCGGACAAACGTACAGAGATAGTTACAATAATGATTTTTCAAAAAAATTTAAGAACCACAATGATAGTAAAATTTTAATCAAAGGGCCAAAATAATACATTTTTTCAATTATCTTATTCTGATTGATAAAATAATCTTATATGGAAAGAAAGTACATATATCATACTCTCTTCTATGTTATAAATAAATAAATATGGCATTTTTAAATTTGAAACTTCTAACGAATTAAGAAAAATTGTCATGTCGAATTTCATATGATTAATTTTTTATGTATCAAAAATCAAGACGCTTCATAGTCTAGTGGTTATCGCTGCAGACTAATAATCAAAAGGTATCTGGTTTGAATCTGTCGCACATCTCAAAAAATGATTATTTCTTTAAAATGGTAAAAATGATTACACCTAATATAAAAATAAACAGACGAAAGCTGGACACTGGCGGTGCTATTCATACACAGAAAATCCATGGCTTAACCGCCACCTAACGTGAATTTTCCTTACGAAAAAACAATGATCCATGGATCAGTTATAGATCAAATGTGTTGCGAATAGCCCTGATTGTATTTACACAAGGGGAAGTACGTTTTACAGATAAATTAATTTGTTATGAGATGTTTAAATTAGAAGAACCCGAGTATTTTTTACGATAATTTAAGATTAAGTAATTTTCTATGTAATATTAGATGGTAAAAAAGGAGTAAGATCACAAAAAGATAACAGCTTTGAACAAAGATGGATGGCATGAGCTACAAATCTTACGTGTATATACAAAATGAGGGATTCTACTGATGGATGTGGCACTTACTTTTGTAGAATTCCATTAAGTATGAATCTATCTATAAAGAGATTTCTACACAACGAGTTTTATAAAATGAAGTTCTATAAAATGACTTCAACAATATATGAGGTTGTATAAAATGACTTCAACAATATATGAGGTTGTATAAAATGACTTCAACAATATATGAGGTTGTATAAAATGACTGGCAGTCTGGATAACAGGAAGAAGTAAAAGAAGACAAACAGATGCTTCGGATCTATGAAAGGAGGATGAAGAAGACTTGTAAAAATGAAGTCCTACAAAATGCATCCTAAAAGTGACTTTTATAAAATATGAAGTTCTACAAAGAAGTAACTTCTATCAATGAAGTTTTATAAAATTATTTCTAAAAGAGACTTCTACACAATATGAAGTTCTATAAAATTAATTTCTATTAAAAAACTTTTACGAATTAAATTCTGTAAAATGACTTCTACAAAATACAAACTTCTATTAAATTTAATGTAAAAAAAAACTATATAATGACTTCTACAAAATATGAAGTTCTGTAAAATGACTTCTAAAAAAAATGTTCTGTAAAATGATTTCCAAATGCGACTTTCTTAAAAGGTCTTCTAAAAACAACTTCTACAAATGAAGTTCCATAAAAATACTTCTAAAAATGAAGCTTTACCAACAGAGTTCCACAAAATAGCTTTTTTAAAAAGAGTTACGCAAATAGAGCTGTACAAAATGAGTGCCACGTCCATCAATCTACATTAAAATGAGTATTTGGAATTGAGATGGTCTACTTAAAGCTGAGAGAGCAGGTAGCGGGTAGCTTAGGAGTCACTTTGCAGCATATCTACGCTGATGGCGGGTACGGCCTCCATCCCAAGGCCGTCCCTCACTGGGTACAGGTTATTCAGCACGGCCATGTAGTGGATGCAAGCGGCCACGGCCACAAATATGTGCCAGATGGCGTGGGCGAAGGGGATGACCCCGTCACACTTGAAGAATATGAGGCCTATGGCGTACAGGAGGCCCCCTAGTTTCAGCTCACCCATGCCGGAGAATTCATGCTGAAAATAGAAAATTTAACATTATAAAACTGTAGTTGTATTATAAATGTTTTCCCAGCTTAACACACAGTCGATTTTAGATGATTGAATGAAATATTTTATTTATATCGATGGCCGTGATTCAATTTTTAAATGATTTATTTTGCTTTTTAATTATGTGTTTTGTGCGCTACAAAGCGATTGATTTGCAATAAGGTCCTGAATTCTGTCATTTTGACCAAAAGCTCAAAAACAAATCACAAACCAATATTGTAGTAACCTAAATACAATATTATATCAAATAAGACAGTTGTCCAAATCAAATATCTGCCATTTAAACCGTGTCTTAGCTGGATTTGTGTCTGATTAAGTTTGCATACATTTAGAGGTCAGGTTTAGGTGCCAGTTGAGCTGAGGACGCGAGTCTAACTCCTGCAGGAATCAAAATAAGTCAAAGCATGGGCTCAACGGACGACCAAAATCATTGAAAAGTATATTAAGTTTACCAAACATGCCGTGTTCATGACATATACATATGTGTTCACTTACATCAGACAGAACGATGACAACAGACGGCCCGATGCCCGTGATGAGATAGAAGATGGTCTCCAGGCGCTTGTACTTCTCGTGGAACATCTGCTGGTAGCCGATGCCCAGCGTGGCAAGCAGCCAGACTATCCACCTCATCTCCTGCAGCACGGGCCCCGCGGGGGAGCCCACCGTCAGCCACGGGAAGTAGGAACCCGCGATGAACACGTAGATCATGGCGCGGTCGCAGCGGTGGAGGACGTTTTTCATCTGACTGCAAACATAACAGAAAGCTGATTAAACCTGACATCACATATGTTCTTCTTCTATCTTTTAAAGATTTGAAGGATCTGTTTGTGCCGCTACTTCCTCCTGTGATCCAGACTGCCAGCTATCACGCCATCTCTTCGAAGGTCTTATAATAATAATAATAATAAATAATATAAGGAGGATTTATTTGGTGAGAGCTGTTTTTGTGTGAATCACACCTCAAGAGCCCTCTGCGAGCTTGGCCATCGCTGTAGAAAGCGCCGATCCCACATGCTGTAAGGCTGGATGGACTTTTGGTGACCGGTCTTTAGTAAAGGTATAATTTATGAATTTTTCATCCAGCGAGGATATTTTGAAAATACAAATGGTATATTTGTGTGCTCTGCTGGGATTCGAACCCACAACCTTCCATTTACGAGTCAGAAGTGTTAACCACTAGACTATGGAAGTTAGTACTGGCCTCCATATACTGGAAACTTTGTAGCTGTCGTCTCTGTTGAAGTTGGGGTGCCTGTGTATTTCGATTGCTTCTTTCACTGATCCTTCCATGATCCACCCTTTCATTAATCGGATGGTTTCACAAGATGACATAATATCGTCCTTCAGTACAAGTGGAGCTATTGGGACATCTATGAATACATCACCAAAGGTCAATAAATGTACCTACAACCTTCGACCTTGAGCAAAAACAACAATTCATCAGTTCCTGATTCTTCTTCGAAGAAGACACACGCCTCCTAAAGACGTTGGATATGACTCTGACGAAACGTAAAGAAAATCGTTTTTCTCTTTCCACGGTCAGTAACATCCGTTTTTTTTTTTCATTCCAAAAAAATATCTAACGATAATCATAATTTTAAATCTTTAAAAAATGTTTTCTATCATTCAACCATAATGAGGTACCTATATATTAAAAATATATTATATTAATGACACGCGTTTACATTGGATAAAATATCATTTTTTGTCTAAATAAGATAAACTCGGGTCACTGGAATTTTTTCAGAGGTTAAAACTAAGAATTACTATTATTCAATGCCAATATAAGGCTTCAACTAAAAATAGATATCCATTTTTATGTTTATTATATTTAGTATTTAAAATGATGACAAACAGTCGTTTATACAGACATACCCTCAATGTTTCTTTAAGCCAATGTGAATCATTTGAAAAGTCATTTTTGTACGACTCTATAAACTATAAACTAGATCTATAAACTATAATCTAGGTTGCAAATATACTTTAGATAGAAATGCCCTTTGTTTACATTAAGTCCCCTTTAAATACCTAACTGTTAAGTAGGTAATTACTTGTTAATGAGGTAGTAAAAAAGTTGTTTTATTTACAAATTCATTTATATAATATTATGATACAATAAAACTGGGTCAAAGAAATAATATCTATTACAAATAATAAATATTGTTAATCACTTTGTAAAAGTGTTTTGTTTACACATCTTGTTGTTTTGTATTTTTCTTTTTCTTCTTTTTGAATTTTTGGATACTTTATATATTCCGTCAAATATGCCTAATAAAGAGGACCAAGAATTGGTTGTTTAGATGTTGCAAAGCAAACTGACGGCCATTTACGGGAGGATTCAGATTATATTCGATCAAAGTAGGAATTTAAATACTTATCTTGTAAAAATTGATGATTTTTAGGCTAACAGTTTTACAATTGATATTCTATGTGCCGATTTTATAAACGCGATTGATGAAAGAAATAAGGTTGTTTCGTTTCCTGCGGAAAGTGTTCCCAATTATAATTAATAAGAAAGTCCAGACTCTCGGAATGGTTATTGTTCTCCCTCATCGTGGCACCTGTCATTGTTGGATTGAAGAGCCTCGAAAACTGAAGTCAGCCTACCAAGTGAAGACACGCGCGAGGTATCACCTTCATCCGCCAACATTACAGATCAACCACCATTTATTTCTGTCCGTACATACTTCTTTCATTTCATACAGAGTCATAACCTATCATTATATAATGTTCTGTCTCCACCATCAACTCCGGGGAAAGTAAACCTTTAACTAAAAAGTTTTAAACTTTCACTTTCACTTTCATGGTCGGTGTCCAATGATATAGTTTTCTCGGGTTAGACCATGTTCTACTTGCAGTAATTTGATCAAAAGTAAATGGAGGATAAAGGCGCCCCTTCGCTTCGAGCCTTGAAAATGTTCCCCGCTCGAGGGAATGAAACGTCGGCAGACAAAATTACTGCAAGTAGAACATAGTCTAACCCAAGAAAAACTATATCATTAAACCTTTTACTGTTTTACATTGTGTAAACTTGAGTTAACAAAGGCACTCATACTCTGGCATTCTCATAGATAAGACATTCTGAACTGTTTCAGATTTCAAATATATTATTAACTTATCTTTTGAGATTACTACTATGATTTGTAATGTGATTTTAAGTTGTAAAGATAAAAGTGAGATTACCTGTTTTAGAATATAAATGGAGAGTTTAGTTTTATCAATTAGATTATGAAACAGATGTGGGCACAGGTGGTCACTTTAAACAATGCCTTTCACATTATAGATTAAGTGCTTTAGTGTGTGAATGGACGATAATAATAACATTTGTTTAAACACATGGATTGGGTAGATTATTCTTATCTCTTTTGGTCTTAGCAACATAAATCATTACACATGTGTAAGTTCCTGCTTACAAATGCTGCATGCATACTTACAAATTAAAATCCAAACCTCAAATGAACATAAATCCTTCACTGAATCACACATTTTTTACAGTATGGGTGGTCAGCCTTATACTAACTTGTTAGGAAGTCAAGGAATGATGATGTTTGATTTTTTTCCTGCGGTGCTGTATAATGGTCCATGGTTATCTCAAGGGCGCCATGGCTCTTTGTGTGCAGTATTTTCTTCAATCGTCTTCTGAAGGTGGCAGTGGGTTGGTAAATTTTTGTACAGAAATCCACTCACCAGTCGCTTTTGCAGTAGAAGACAGAGTGGAAGGAAGTGGAGATGGCGAACAGCAGGCTGAGCGCCACCCCGTACACGATGGCCGCCATGTACTGCGGCACAGTCCCAGAGCGGCGTAACAGCTCACAGGCTGCCAGCACACTGGGCATCATGCAAACCCCGTGGGTCACCATGTTGGCCAGGTGCTCCACCTGAACACAACACATCTCATCAAGGGGAAGAGCAAGGGGTGCAGCAGCTCACAGGCCGCCAGCACACTGGGCATCATGCACATCCCGTGGGTCACCATGTTGGCCAGGTGCTCCACCTGAACACAACACATCTCATCAAGGGGAGCAGCGCTAATACAACAGAACAGCTTTTCTGACAACAAAAAGTTGGAGAAGGGATCAGGATAAGAACTGTATGGGAGCTGTTAGAGACAGACAGACTTTCTGAATAATTATCAAGTAAAACAATACATAAATCGTTGCTATAATTTATTATAATTATTGAAAAAAAAGCATTTAATAATCAAAATGAATTGTACAATGGATTGCACATGACTTTATGGCATACAATAAGGTTGTGTTTTTAAATTAAGGATTTGGTCATTTTAATTTTCAAAACTTGCCCCCCTCCCCCCCCCCCCCTAGTTATGATCCTGGGTACGCCCTTGATTAAGGGTATTGTTTTATTTTATACAATATTTTGGAAATTATCAAAAGATTAAAAATTAAGACATTCAATCGTAGTATTTTAATTGAATTGTTTTTGTAGATATTATTACAGGTATTGAAAATCATGATTTTTTCACTATATCCCTTGACAGTAAAATATTCAATTAAATATTAAGTATTAACTAGTTACTATATAGTTAGTTTCTCAACACGGAAGAGTGATCGTGTTACACGCAACGGGCTACAAAATAATTACATAAATAATGCTGTTTCATATTATAGCTATACCTATAAGACGATCGTCTGAGGCGTAGATATTTGTATTTAAAATAACGATTATTTGTTTACCTTGGTGGGTATGTAGGCCCTGTTATGTGTCGCCCGCTTGTTCATCCACTGCACCCCCTTCAGCTGATCCCAAGACAAGCTCTTCGTGAGGATCCGACATCGCTCTATCTTAGACTCCAATTTCATACCTGGACATTCAGAAAACAACATGTTAGTTTATGCGTAAGAAACAGGTAATTTACGTGACAAGAGTGCGCGTTATACTGACAGATATCTGATCTGTGATTAGCCCAGCCGCCCTTGCTCATTTATTCCGTAATTGTTACGATAAGACTCTTGCTGTGAATCTGCAAAAGTCTTGGGAGCTAAAACCCGGAAGGAAAGTGACAGCTGGATTTGACAGGTCCGTCACTCCGTCGTTGTAGACAAAGAGTGTGGCAGGCTGTAAAAAATGTTTACCCCTGTATTGCACTGTTTTATACCTACCTATTAAACGTCTGTTTTGTTTGCAGGGATCTCAAACATTTTTTTTCTGCATCATACACATACACTACAAAATATTTTTCACTCTTTTATAGAATATGTTTTGTATGTTTTAATTTTTACTGTTTATTTGTTTTACATACTATTATATTTAGTGATGTATAAAATGTAATTTGTCGTGTGTGTGTGTTCCTTGACTTATAGGTTGGTATGCGGCTGACCACCCATGCTGTAAAAATGGTTCACTTTGCCAATGTCACCCCTGTCTCAGGGAAGGACGGCAAGAGTTGCAGGGTGTATGTCCATTTGAGATTTGGTTTTTATGTTGTAGGTTCACATGAGGCATGTGCAAGCGCGAACTTGTACATGTCTGGTTGTGAGAATGCATGTAATGTGAATCTCCAATGTAACATATCTTTGCAACTTAGATTAGATTAGATTAGACATACTCAAATGTAATTCATTGCTTGTATTCCTTGACTTATAGGTTAGTATGGCTGACCACCCATACTCTAAAAAATGGTTCACTTTGCCAATGTCACCCCTGTTTCAGGGAAGATCGGCAAGATTTGCAGGGCATTATGTTAATTTAAGATTGGGTTTGTATATATAGGTCCACATGCGGCATGTGTGAGCGCGAAATTATGCATGTCTGCTTGTGGGAATGCATTTAATATGAATCTCAAATGATACATATCTTTGCAACTTAGATTTAGACCCACAACTATACTCTGTGATCATACTTTCATTATCATTTCCATTCTCAGTCCTCGCTTGTCCACTGCAGTTGCCCATGTTGGAGCTGTTTCTTCTTTTACATTTCATATTTGATCACTTAGGGAAATGCCGAACCAAGGAGTATTAAAGGGTTAGGAGAGAAAAGAAGGTACCTGTCATTGAAAATCTGTGCGTCCCCGTATACGTGACATGATGACGCAAAAGCGAGACAGCCACCGCTTACAGCATCAGCACTTTTCTTAAAATCGTAAGTGGCAGAAGACCTTGAACTAATTGCATAACGTCATTCGGGACACACCTGAAATCAGTTATCGCCATGGCACTTGATGGGAGTTTTCCCTACAATGTTCTATACTCCTTGCATCAAACATAGTTCTTCTCATTGCACGCTGAATGTCAGGAAATTTTTCATGAGGCTATAATTTATAAATACTGAATCGTAAAAACTTTAAGGTACTTCCTTGACTATGTTTGATTCTTGAACGTCTAGTGGCAGCCAATTCCAGGAAGAGTACCAGCTACTGCAGATGCATAGTCTCAGAAGACTGTAGAGATTCTACTCATTTGTTGATTTACTATGGTTTACACTCCATTGTCTGCTTATCATCCCTTCCAGTCTTTCAATTATTAAGACCGTGCTTTCCGTGTTGTGGGTCCGGTGGAGAGAAACAGACTGCCATCTGGAGTGAAGACCTCCAAATCTGTGGGTGTATAACTATTTCTAAAGTCTTAACTGTGATCGGAGAGGGCCCTTGAGGTGTGACACACACAAAAACAGCGCTCTCTTAACATTTGTAATTTAAAATATATAAGCCTGATACATATACAGGCCTCCTTTATATCTCTCCCGGCATCTTTATCCTGGGTCTTCTGCATCCAGCCACCAGCAATGCTTTTGATATCAATGACCAAAATTTTAGAGGTCTTCCTCTACTTCTTTTGCCAATCTTTGGTTATTGAATCATTGAACATGCCTTGAGCACAACCACCTCGGCTTTGCCATTTTTTCAAGGGTTGATAAAGTAGATTCATTCTTATTTCTTTTTACTTTCATTCACTGTCCATGCTTCACTTTCCATACATCAGAGTCGGTAACAGTATTTCATTATATCTCGACAGTCTCAAATTCTTTGAGAATATGTCATTCCTTGCTACCCTTCCGATCAAGGATTGAAAGCCTCTGGAATAATATGAGACTGGCACCACAAAATGGAATTTGTTACCGACTACAATGTATGGAAGTGAGACATGGACGGTGAATACACAAAATAAATTTGAAAAGCAGGGAAGCAAGTAATTGATACAATGAAGCGAAGTTTTGAAATACATGATTTTTATTATTATTATCGTAGTTGCAGTACTAGCTAAATACTTACAAAGGGAAATAAATTACAAAAGAATCGCCGTGAAGGAAAAAATGGTAACTAGATTAAATATAAAAAAGAGAGATGGGGCATGCCTAGCTAAGTATTATCACCTTTACAACATATCAATGCTTAATCATCATTCACTAAAACATTGAGCACAATCATTTAGTTCATTCAAGGCTTTTAAATTCAATTATTTAATGGTTAAATTGCTAAGATGGCGACCTGAGAGCCAGACTGGGTTGAGATTTCATTGACTGTCACTTGTGCCACTATCCCATGCAAGGGGGATGGCTGTAAGCAAATGCATGTGTGAGGGAGATAACTAGCAAAAAGGGAAGCGTTCACAAATCGTTAATTGGTTTCATGTGTACGAGTCTTGTAGAATAGAACATTAGGTGACAGTTAGCATAGACAGGGAGGGTCGGTAGCAGTGGTATAGAAAAAAACACTGACAAGTTGACACAACAATCGCGTCAAAAAACAAAAAATAAACTCACGTCAAATTGACAACGCATCAAAAGAATATTGTTAAGCTTACTAAAGAGACATGATCTCACATGATTTTCAAGAAAACCATCACAAACATTTGCTTTTCTTCACAGTTACGGCAGAAAATTTGCTGCTTGATTTTTGCTCAGCTTTTCGCTCTTTCAAATATAACATTTTATACATATTATTAGAACTCAACACCTTAGTCACCAATACCTGTGATGTCCATTTGATGTTTCACAAGGACCTGCTCGAGTATGAGCTTGGAAAGCAACCTCACTCGCTAATATTCCTCTACAGCGTCCGGTCTATAGCTCAGTTGGTAGAGTACTTACACTCCACCCCGTGAGCTCGGGTTCGAATCCCACCTGGGGTGTCAGAAATGATTTCCCGTTTTGGTGTTTATTTCAAACCCCATAATAAAATACCGGCAAGGTTTACTCAGCCTTCACAATAAATGAGTACCAGTCCCCTCGGGAACTGAGAAATCCCCACTTCAACTGAAGTGGTTGGCGTAAGGCCGGCCCCCTTACCTGTAAAAATAAACAGGTTCCACTCGCCACATGCGAAACCCTTCAGAGATAATGCGGCGAGAAGTTACACTATATGTGTAGCTTAGTTGCGTTTTAGCGTGGATTAATTTGGCAGTCTGTCTCTCAGGGCGTCACATTGCAACGTGATAAATCAGTTCATTTGGCGTTCAGGCCGGCTCTAAACCTATTGACGGCGCCCAGCAGCTCCTTGGGCAGCTGCGTCCTGTCCTGCTGCGAGGAGTGGAGGAGCAGGATCCTGTCCAGCTGGCTGTGCAGGTCCACCAGTTGCTGCAGACCCACGTGGCGGAGACTCTTGCTCGCCTCGGCCAGGGCGCCCTCCAGCTCACCCCTGTCTACCACTAGCTTACTAGCACCACCTGAACACAACATCAATTATGTATTAGTAAGTATCTTCTTTTTCTTCAATGGACCTACAGCTCATATCTCCCCTTGGCCTCCATCAGCCTTCGCCTCCAACTCCTCCTGTCTACCGCTGCGGCTTTCCAGTCTGTCAACTGTAGTAGTAAGTATTTCGATTATTATAATACAGCTGTCCCTCGATAATAATCTGATAATTTTAAATTCGACATACTTGGTAGTCCAACGGGAGTCGTAATGTATTTGTTTTCAAATCTTAGGCCAACATTGTAAAGGGCTGTATTTAATATGCATCTGTACTGCATCCCTTGACTTATAGGTAGGTATGAGGCTGACCACCCATGCTGTAAAAAAATGGTTCACTTTGCCAATGTCACCCCTGTTTCAGGGAAGGTTGGCAAAAGTTGCAGGGTTTATGTTCATTTGACTTTTATGAAAATTTCGTCTTTCAACACCTGCACCTGATAAACTCGTCAGGTGCAACCAGTCAAGGTCTACTTCAATTTTTTTTTAAATATTCACAAAGTACAATGAATGCTTTGATTTTATTGGTGGGTAGTTTTGTCCAAAAGGAGTGTGTTAAACGATTTTCGATCTTATTGCTGTGATATGATAAAAATATATGTCTATTTTTAGAACAAGATGTTTTTTTTTGGATTCATTATATTATAAGGCAGTTCAGTAAATACGTCACTCATGACGTTTTACTAAATTATGCACCTACAAATACTTTATTTCACTATCTTTGGAGACAAAAAAAACGGATAGGAGATATGTTTTGTATTTTTGGAGATATTGAAAATCAAAACCAAGAGTTTGGTAGATGGATAATGGTTAAAAATCGCCAGCACACTAGAGGTTAAAGGTGGATAAAAGATGCATAATTCGTTAGAGAGTATGAGTGAGTCTTTGGAATGAACACATTTTCGGTATAGTTTGTCAGACATTGATTGATTAGAAATGTTGTGTCACCTTTATGGGAGAAGTCTTGTTTAGTTTTCTTCTTATTGTTTGACTTGGCGGATTCCCCGCTGTAGCGCAGCCTCTGCTGGTCAGGCCTGTCATGGCTGCAAACAGACACATAGAATCAGACGCAATTTACAAAAAAATTACATTGCAACATGCCCAACATTGTAGAAGAACTTAAATTATTCTCAATGTTTCGTTGGTGTTGTGGTCAACGCCTTCAGAAGGCCCCCTTTCAGTAAGATGATACATATATCACAATTTTGAATGAGTTCATCCTCAATCGTTTCGCAGAAAAGGTGCTTCATGAAGACGTTGGCGACGACACCAACAAAACGTGGAGAATAATGTAAGTCATTCTACAACTACAAATTCAACCTGCTCTGAAAAAGGTGATGTTTTATACGTCTTGAAAAGTTTTTATTTATTCATCAATTTGTATTTGTCCTCTTCAAAGTAAACCTTCTCTAGAACCTTTTTAAAACTACAATTAAAATCATATATTAAAGTGGGAAGTGTACAACACAAAAATATATTAAAGTGGGAAGTGTACAAAAAATATATTAGAAAGAGGAGCAGGAACAGGATGAACTGTTTACCCCCCTCTTTCTTCAACAATTGCTCATATTGGGGGATCCGTTGATTTAAGTATTTTTTCATTACATTTAGCGGGAATTTCTTCAATCTAAAGTGGAAAGTGTACAAAACAAAAACAATACAAAAGTAATGTCTCACCACTCGCTGGCTTTGTTGGAGCTCGTGATGCCATCCATGGCATTGGCATCCAGCAGCATTTCCGCATCATCAAGCTTGAGCTGCCTCACGGTTCCGTTGGTGAGATCTCTGTGCTGCGCGTGCTCTACTTCCCCCCCAGAACGGCCGGAGAACGCCGGACTCTTGGCCTTGTCGGGGGAGGAGATGATGTCGTGGTTGTCCATGCTGGACGAGAGGGAGTCTTCCTTGTCAGAGGCTCCCAGGGGTTTGTTCTCTTTAGATTCCTCATCCGTCACAGCCACAGGGTTGTTAGTGTCCTAATCAATAGAATACAACAATAATTATGCAAATGTAACATAGTTAGCTTTCTATTAAGGGTGATAGTTACCTCTGCAGCCTCTTGCAGTTATCTGAAAATAATTATTTTAGAAATAAACATCAACTTTAAAATTAATTACACATTACAATATTTGATGAAACTGTGTAAGAGAATTTACATTATACCCGACATTTAGTCGGTATTGTAGCCAACGTTAATGGGAGGTAAGCTTTCTGCACAACGATTAAGGATGAACTCCTGTCTTCTATTGAGGTGTAAATACAGCGGCAAATTTTTCTTACAAAGATGTTGAAAGTTGAAAGATCCTGAAAAATCTATACTGCATTTTTTAGTCTAGTGGTTAATGTTATTGTTATGTAAATATAAATATTGAAATAAGTATGGGTAGTTATAGTGTTATGTAAATATAAATATTGAAATAAGTATGGATAGTTATAGTTATAAGAATCCTCATAGGTATAGGTAGGTAGGATCGATAATTGTGTATAAGTGTAGAATTCTCTAGGCTAAGTAGGTACTTGTTATAATTATAGGAATTCTGTATTACATTTGTAGGTAGGATTTTGGTTGTATCTCTAGGTAGTACGTGAAGCGTCGAGAAGTAATGATTACTCTGGAACCGTCTAGCAACTTTGGTTCTAGATCATACTGCTCTACAGAGTATAAAGGTGCGAATGGCCTGCAGAGCGGGCCAGTATCATAGCGACTAACAAACACATCGAAGCCATCTGATCAGTGAACCGAAACCAAGTAGAATAATCGAGAAAGTAGTGTGAAAATAAATTTTGTAACTGTGTAAAATAAATAACTATTGAAGAAGACCTGTGTATTTTTAATTTGAAGACAATTGAACCCTAATTTCGTAACAATTGGCGTCAGGTGCGGAATTGTCAAGAAAAATTAAGATCTTCTGTCTAAAAATAAATAAAATAAATTAAATAGTGTTAAAATGAACTTTATTCAAATTGAACTTTGTGTGAACTGACTTTTGTGAAAACAAGTGTTTAAATAAATTTTTGTTAAAAGAAAAGACGCAAAAGCAAGTTGCTTATAAATTCTGGAACATAATTCTGGACATAACATAATGACTATTTTACCGCATTGAGAAAGTCATCAAATTGGACCATAGTTTTTTTATTATTGTGTGTGATTAAAAAAATAAAATAAATAAATAAAAATCTTGAAAAATATTACAAAAGAACGTTCCAGATTCATCGAGAAAAAGTTTTTGAATAACTATCCTTTGTTTACAAGTGTGTGAATGTACATTAAGTACCTACCTGTGTGTTTGAAAGACTTGAGACGAAATAAATAATTATGTACTATCAGACATTATTATGTTAAAAATATTGGTGAATTAAAAATAAATATTAAAAGACAGTACATACCTACCAATCAGTGTAATCAGACAAATTATTATTTTTGCTAAAGTACGTATTCAAAACAGCTATATATATAAAACTCAAAACTTGTATTAAATAAATTTGAAAATATTTTTGTTTTGACGTAAATTTTGAAAAAAAATGGCAACTAAAGTGAACGTCAAGGACCTCAAAGTCACTGAGCTTAAAAATGAGCTTCTGGAGAGGGACCTGGAGACCTCAGGAGGAAAGGCAGCCTTACAAGCACGCCTCATAGAGGCCTTGGAACAATCAGGCGAAGACCCGGCATATTTTGTCATGGCGTCTGGAGGGGACCGCGCCTTGGACGAGCTAAATATCAGCATCACAAAGTCCATGAAGGAGGAGCTAACCAGCAACCTGACAGGACTGAAGACTGAGATGGCTGACAATTCCAAGACCCTGAGGGAAGACCTGAAGGCGGAGATGGCTGACAACGCCAAGACCCTGAAGGAGGACCTGGCAACCATGGAGGAGAAGATGACCAGCAACCTGACCGGGCTAGAGGAGAAGATGACTGGGCTGGAGGAGAAGATGACCAGCAACCTGACCGGGCTGGAGAAGAAAGTGGCAGAAAGCTCGCGAGCAATGTCAGAGATTGAGGCCCGTGTGGCAAGCCTGGAGGACCGTCTGCGTGCCGAGCTGGCTGACAAGTGCCAGATGGAGTCCACCAGAATCTCCCCCAAAGGCGGCCTTCACGACGAGACCGACCAGGGATGCTCAACTCCAACCAGGGTCACAAGAGGGGATGATGACCCTTCCCTAGCCAAGCACAACCTCCCAACCTTCGACGGGAAGACGTCGTGGGAGGAATACTTGACCCTCTTTGAGACGGCTGCCATGATGGGAGCCTGGAGCCAGCAGAAGAAGGCTTCGGTTCTCAGCCTGTCGCTCCGAGGAGACGCTCTCAGGGTTCTGCAGGCCATACCCCTGGACAACCGTGGTGACTTTGGGCAGCTGAAGCAGCGCTTGGATATGCGCTATGGCCACAAGTGCCTGGAGCAGCTGTACAAGTCGCAGCTGAACACAAGGGTGCAGAAGCCCAACGAGAGCCTCCAGGAGTTTGAAATGGACATCGCCCGCCTGGTACGAGACGCTTACCCGACAGCCTCCGACGACATCTGTGAGAGCTTGGCAGTGGACAAGTTCCTAAATGGATTGCGGGAATGGGAGACGCAACAAGCCGTAAAACTGGCCCATCCCAAGGCTTTGAACGAGGCGCTCAGCCAAGCTCTCGAGTTTGAGGCTGTCAAACAGTCCATCAGGGGCCACGCCAGGGTTCGTGCAGTCGAGGCAGAGGAGGTCAAGCTACCTACAACCGAGGAGCTAATTGAAAAAGTGCTGGAACGTCTGAGACCTCGAAGACGAGACCCACGCTGCTGGAACTGCGGACAGCTGGGCCACCTTAGCACCAAGTGTCCCAAGCCTCAGAAACCCAGAAAACAGGCTGCGGAAAACTAGAAAGGGTTAATGGGAAGGGGCAACCGTTGACCCACGCTGGAGAGGCCCTGAAATCTGCTGCTACTGTCGCAACCGTGAGAGGAAAAGCCAGCAGCATTTTTATCAATGGCATAATAGATGGAGTAACTCGTGAACTACTGGTGGACACGGGAGCAACCAGGACAATTCTGAGACGCGACATAGTGGCACGAGGTAAGCAGATTGCACCAACAAAGTGGTCTCTGCACACCGCCACGGGAGAGTCAGCACAGGTGTATGGGGAGACGATTGCCACCTTCCAAATTGGCAGCACCACTTTTGATCATCGGACGTTGGTGGCCAACATTGAAGAAGACGTTATACTGGGAATGGACATACTGGACAGATTTGGGTGCAGTTTAAATTTAAAGAAAGGGTCCATTAAAATTGGAAATGAAGAAGTCATCCTGCAAAGACGGAAAGAACTGGCTGCACGTGTTATCCTAGCCAAGAATACCGAAGTGAAGGGGCGATCCGAGATGATAGTGAGTGCCCGCCTGGATTCCAGTAGTACAAATGACCAAATCTGTATGATAGAACCGGAGAACATGGACAATGTTAACAAAGGAGTCATGGTGGCAAGAACAGTGATTCGCGCAAAGGAGACCATTCCTGTCAAGATCATGAATGTGAACAGCTACCCAGTTAAAATGAATGAAGGTTTTGTTTTGGGCAGATGTGAGAGGATAACTTCCATTGTGCAACAGATGACAAACATGTCATGCGAAGGAAACAAATTGTCAACACAATTGGAAGCCCTGGTCCACGACGCTTCCCAAGGTCTAACCGAGGAAAACAAACGGAGAGTGAGGAGTTTGATCTGCCGCTACCAGAACATTTTCGAGGACTCTAATGGCCGTCTGGGAAGAACCAAGGTAGTGCGACATAGCATAGACACCGGAGAAGCGAGACCAATAAAACAGGCTCCAAGAAGACTACCCTTTGCAAAGCGGGAAGAAGCTGACAAGATCATCAAAGACATGAGCAAGGATGGCATCATAGAACCATCAAGTAGCCCTTGGACATCCCCGGTGGTACTGGTGAAAAAGAAGGATGGTACCACGAGATTTTGTGTGGACTACAGACTGCTCAACGATGTTACGAAAAAGGATAGTTACCCTCTGCCAAGGATTGACGACACCTTGGACACATTGGCAGGATGCACCATTTTTTCCACATTGGACCTGAAAAGTGGCTACTGGCAAGTTGAATTGGATGCCAAAGATAAGGAGAAAACTGCATTCTCGACTGGATCTGGACTTTGGCAGTTCACCGTGATGCCATTTGGCTTATGCAATGCCCCCGCCACGTTTGAAAGGCTGATGGAGAATGTGCTGCGAGGACTGTCATGGGAAACCTGCCTGGTATACTTGGATGACATAATCATCCTGGGAAAGGACTTCAACCATCAGTTGAGAAATCTGGAGCAAGTTTTCGGGCGACTACAAGACGCTGGACTGAAGCTCAACCCGAAAAAGTGTAACCTGTTCAAGAAACAAGTAAATTACCTGGGACACATAGTTTCTCAACGTGGAGTTGAAGTTGACCCTGCCAAAATCAAGGCAGTAAGAGACTGGCCCGTGCTGAAGGACAAACATGAAACTAGGAGTTTCCTGGGGCTGTGCACTTATTACAGGAGGTTTGTGCCAAGATTTGCGGACATTGCAAAACCGCTCACCAAGCTTACGGAAGAAAACACTCGCTTCCATTGGAGTGATTCCTGCGCACAAGCATTTGAAGAGCTTAAGGGAAGATTAACAAGTGCCCCCATCTTGAGCTACCCACGAAAAGATGGAAAATTCATCCTGGATACCGACGCTAGTAATGTGGGGATAGGAGGTGTTCTTTCCCAAATACAGGATGGGCATGAGACTGTTCTGGGTTACTTCAGTAAAGTGCTTTCCAAGCCAGAACGAAATTATTGCGTGACCAGACGAGAGCTTCTTGCCGTGATAAAATCAGTGGAACACTTCCGCAAATACTTGTACGGGAGAAAATTCACACTACGGACTGATCATGCTGCACTGGTTTGGCTTCTGAAATTCAAAAACCCAGAAGGGCAAGTGGCTAGATGGATTGAAAGGCTCCAGGAGTATGATTATGACTCCGAACATAGACCTGGCACGCTTCATCGAAATGCGGATGCATTATCCAGACGACCATGCGCCAGTGACTGCAAACATTGCAGCAGGATGGAGGACAAGGTAGCAATTGCCCAAAGGACGACCACTGAAGATGAGGACTGGCAAGATGAAAAATTGGCCCAAGACCAACTGAATGATCCGGACTTGAAGTATGTGATGGAATGGGCGCGAGAAGGAAAAAGGCCAACCTGGGAAAAACTCGCCCCCTTATCACCAACTGTCAAGGCTTATTGGGCTCAATGGGGATCCATAGTGATAGAAGGAGGGCTTCTAAAACGAAAGATCGAGAAGGAAGATGGCACACTTAGAAGGAAGCAAACCCTCGTTCCGAGGAGCCGAGTACCGGAAATCCTTGGACTGCTTCATGGAGGAACTTCTGGAGGACATCTAGGCATTAA
Source organism: Agapetus fuscipes (assembly GCA_951799405.1). Classification (NCBI taxonomy): domain Eukaryota; kingdom Metazoa; phylum Arthropoda; class Insecta; order Trichoptera; family Glossosomatidae; genus Agapetus; species Agapetus fuscipes. The sequence goes on from OX637359.1 coordinate 10,483,370, forward strand.
GAAAACGCTAGAGAAAGTGAAAGAGCGATTTTACTGGATCAACTGCAGCGAGGACGTCAAAGATTGGTGCCGAAAATGTGTAACCTGTGCATCGGCCAATGGACCGCAAAGGAAAAAGCGAGCACCAATGCGTCAGTACAATGTTGGCAGCCCCTTTGAAAGAATTGCCATCGACATAGCTGGCCCATTCCCTACAACTGAGAAGGGTAACAAGTACATCATGGTGGTGATGGATTACTTCAGCAAGTGGGTGGAAGCTTATTCAATCCCTAACCAAGAGGCCGTAACCGTGACTGAAGTTCTAGTTACCGAATTTATCAGCAGGTTTGGCGTACCCCTGGAATTACATTCTGATCAGGGAAGGAACTTTGAAGCTGCTATCTTCCAGCAAATGTGTGAGCGGCTAGGGATCTACAAGACTAGGACCACTGCGCTACATCCACAGTCTGATGGAATGGTGGAAAGGATGAACCGTACCGTGGGGAGGTACTTAGCCAAAGTAGTGTCCAGCCATCAGCGGGACTGGGACCGACATCTGCCTTTGTTCTTATTGGCTTACCGGTCGGCTGTTCAGGAAACGACGAAGAAGACTCCCAGCAGCATACTGTTTGGGCGAGAAATGCGACTTCCTTGTGATCTCAAATTTGGCTGCAAACCAGGTGAAGACCTAGCCGGAGAAGACTATGTGACAGACCTTCGCAGGAGGCTGGATGACATCCATGATCAGGTCCGCATGAACATCGGGGAAGCCAGCGATCAAATGAAGGAGCGCTATGACACCAGAGCTGACAGCATGGGGTACAAAGCTGGTGACTGGGTGTGGCTTTTTGACCCCAAGAGGCGCCAAGGATACTGTCCGAAACTTCAGCGTTCCTGGGACGGGCCGTACGAGATCTTGGAGCGCATCAACGATGTGGTCTACCGCATAAAAAAGAGACCAAACGGAAAACCAAGGGTCGTGCACTACAATCGCCTCTCACCATACCTAGGCGATAATGATGACCAACCAGCCCAAAAAGTACGACAGTGCGTCGCATCCGAAAGATCACCAGCCTTTGAGACGTTTTGGGAGAACGCGAAGGCAGGGCAGAAGTTTCGCCATGGAGTGACCACAGAAGTCCACAAGGACTTATTTGAGGTCACTAGGGACCACACACTGGCATGCAGTGTACCGGAAGATCTAGATATGTCTAGAGGAATTGCACGGGTCTTCCGATACAAATTCGGAGAACCGCAACCCTCGAGCAGCCCGCAAGGAAGAGCTCTGAGACTACCGAAGGGGCGTCAACAAGCATACTGCCTGGTTGTCCCGGATTCCAGCAACCTGGAAGAGGACTACAAGGCATTGTGGGACGGCCTTGTTGAGCTGCGTGACTACATGTTGGAGGATCAGCAGGCGCGTCTGGCAATACCGAAGATGGGTGGCGGCCGCGCTAATCGAGACTGGCGGATAATCCGGAGTATGATTGAAGCAGTGTTCTCGGGAGTCGGCATCAGCGTCATGGTGTGCTGCGAGCAAGCGCAGCCGAGAGCCAGTGGGGAGAAATCCGTGGACTGCCACTTCTTCCTGACCACAGGGTGTCGACGTGGATCAGCATGCCCCTACCTACACAGAGTCAAGACTGTTCCGGGACGAAACAGCCTAGGTGGGGGGTAGTGTTATGTAAATATAAATATTGAAATAAGTATGGGTAGTTATAGTGTTATGTAAATATAAATATTGAAATGAATATTGAAAAAAGTATGGATAGTTATAGTTATAAGAATCCTCATAGGTATAGGTAGGTAGGATCGATAATAGGGTAGTTGCAGTGGTAGGGAAAACGGTTGAAAATAATATGGTTCTGTAGAGTACATTTCAAGGATCACAACCATATATTTTTTGTGTAGTAAAAATAAAAATATCATTGATAATTTAAAAAAATAAAATGCGGAGAATTTTAGTCGCGCCAAAACGCAGCGCGTTCGACTTCGCGAATCTTGACGTCAAAATGACGTCAAGATTCGCCACTGGGCCCGCCGATACCTGCACTCCGAAAATGCATCGGCGTCATATCTGCCTAAATAAACAAAATTACCCTTTTTCCGAAAATCGAGAATACGCTATTTTTAAAGAGCTTTAGTTTAAAAACTAAGCAAGATATTTTTTTTTTGAAAACGCAGATGCATTTAAAAAAATGTATTCTACCATTTTATACAATGAAAAAAATATGTGATACTTCCCTATTGTGTATAAGTGTAGAATTCTCTAGGCTAAGTAGGTACTTGTTATAATTATAGGAATTCTGTATTACATTTGTAGGTAGGATTTTGGTTGTATCTCTAGGTAGTACGTGAAGCGTCGAGAAGTAATGATTACTCTGGAACCGTCTAGCAACTTTGGTTCTAGATCATACTGCTCTACAGAGTATAAAGGTGCGAATGGCCTGCAGAGCGGGCCAGTATCATAGCGACTAACAAACACATCGAAGCCATCTGATCAGTGAACCGAAACCAAGTAGAATAATCGAGAAAGTAGTGTGAAAATAAATTTTGTAACTGTGTAAAATAAATAACTATTGAAGAAGACCTGTGTATTTTTAATTTGAAGACAATTGAACCCTAATTTCGTAACATTATGGACTTGTGATCGGGAAGGTCATGAGTTCCATTCCCGGCGGAACAAAAAATAAATAATTCAAAAATGTTCTTCATTGTGTTCTCTACCTATGCTTTTACCATAAACCGGTCACAAAAGGTCCATCCAACCTTACAGCAATCGGGTCTTGCTTGAGAATTGGCGCTTTATAGCAACGAACAACCTTGCAAAAAGTCCGATCTATAACTCAGTTGGTAGAATCCTTGCATTCCATGCCAAGAGCTAGGGCTTGATTCCCACTGAAGTCTTCAGAAGTGATTTCTCGTTGCAGTGTTTATTTCAAAGCCAATATAAAATATGGGCATGGTTTACTCAGCCATCAAAAGAAATAAGAACTATTCCCCCTCCCGCGAGCTGTAAAACCCCTCCACATCAACTGAAGTGATTAGCGTAAAGCCGGTTCCCTTACCTTTAAAAGTAAATAGGTTCCACACGTCACATGCGACCCCTTGAGGGACCTCGCGGTAACAAGTTGAAATTTAATGCAACTCTGTTGCGATTTTGTCATTTCAACAAACAATGATTGCATAATTTCTTAAGCACGAGTATTTTTGTGTTTTACCTTATTGATGAGAGAAGTCTTTGGTTTCTTGGCCAGGTTCCCCTTGGACCAGAGCGACCCCTTCTTCTTCCGCCGCCGCTTGGCCGCAGAGTTGAGCAGGGAGCTGTTGGCAGCCGTGGTGGCTGCTCTGCTAGTGTCGGCGGCTAAGGAGACGTCCTGGTCACCAGCTACACCCTCCTGGACATTCAGCGAGGAGCCTGCATCAATATTCAAACCATGTGTTTCAGGACGGAGTAGGGAAATGGATCGAAGATGTGGGCAAAACATCCGGAAGTTCCAGCTAGGTTAGACCACGGCAACAGTTATTAAATAATGTTCAATTACCAGTTTCATCAACATCACGTCACATCATCATCAAGCTGAAATAGTCGATTGCAGACTGGGGCAAAACGTTTGGAAGTTCCAGCTCCGATAGGCTGCGGTAACAGTACCCTTTGTACGAGTTGCAAAATTTGAATAATGTAAAGTTTACGGCAATTATTAAAGAGTGATTTCTCCCAAAATCTGCCATTTTTGTTTCTTAGACTTTTTGGTCTTAGCAAAAGAGTTACAGCGATGAAGAAAGTTCAAACAAACAAAAACTGCAGATTTTGGGGGAAATCTCTCTTTAATAATTGCCGTAAACTTTACTTTTATCAAGTTTTACAACTCGTACTAAGGGTACAGATCCCGGGAAGCAACTCTTCAGTGCTCACAAAATAAATAAGAGCAGGATGAAATTAGTACTTGAGACGAGTGTGCACTACAAAACTCTTGTCACTTGGATCTCATGGTGAGATTGCGTCACATAAAAGGTCCTCTGGCATACGAGATTTCTAAGGCAGTCAGGTCACCATGATATCGACGCTCACTTGCAAATATGTCTTCCTGTCTCTCGCAGTCTAAATAGGTCTTCCGCTCTTCTTATTCCCATTTAATCTCGTCCAATTATTATAACTTTTAACAATATTTGCTGTTATTTGTAGAAGCGCTCCCTCAGGCTAGGACTCACCCAGATGTGTGGCGGTGTATATGAAGCTGGGCACGTCCTGGTCGTGCTTGACGCCCTCCCCCGCCCGCCTGTTTGCGATGGCGCGGCACTCCTCCTCAAAGTCACTGTCCATCTCCACCTCCACCAGGGCGTGCGCGTGGTCGCGCAGGGAGCAAGCCTCGTGACGGATCTGCTTGTCCGACGACGTCCTACATGCAACACAAACACCATTAATAACGAACAAGGAATGTCAGTTGAAGAACATTTTGAGTAAATCAAAATTATAAATTTGAAAGTCTGTTTGCCTGTTGTGATATTGTGATAGCGACTTCCTTGACTTAAAGGTTGGTATGCGACTGACCACCCATCCTGTAGAAAATGGTTCACTTTGCCGATGTCACCCCTGTTTCAGGGAAGGTCGGCAAGAGTTGCCGGGCTTATTTTCATTTGAGATTGGGTTTTTATATTGTAGGTCCACATGCGGCATGTGTGAGCGCGAAATTATGCGTGTCTGCTTGTGGGAATGCATTTAATATGACTCTCAAATGATACATATCTTTGCAACTTAGATTTAGATTTAGTATCGGACATGTGAGCTTACTACTTTTTTTAATCTAAAAAGAAACATATGGAAGGGGAGGACTGATCACATAAGCGACATTGCAAATGACTGGGATCTGCAGGGTGAGAAGAAGAGAATAGCATGCATGAAGTCAAAGAGATGAAAGAGGTGTGCTTTTAACCCTTCAACTGTGAACGACACACAGAGGCGTCAATTGTAAACTTAAATACAGTGCAAGATATAGACGTCATCCAACTTTGAACATATCCTTGACAATGGTGCACAACAGGTTACCCTAATTACAGTGCACCCTCTCAGCCATCAACAAGCTGGGAGGAACTCTTTCACCATGGATTTAAAGGTGTCTAAATTGTATTGAAATATGTCAATCTTTGATTCGTTAATGAGTTTAACACTCCGAGTTAAAGGATGTTGCGCCAAGACATCAGTGCGACTCATCGGTACATGAAATAAATCTTGATCTCCTCCAATTCAAAAGGCTGCAAGTGGAAATATGTGCTAAACCTTTGTGATTTTAGTTTTAGAATAACTAATACATGTGACTGTTCACATAGTTTGAAGTGTCGTCAATCAATTAAGGCAGGAAATCAATAAATGTTTTAAAAAAACGTGCTTGAAAAAGTATTCCGTACTGGGGGTATTCATATAGCCAGAATATACAGAAGCGAAAAGGTTAAAATACACATTGGGACCTCTGCTCTGGACTCGGCACAAATTTGAATTTAGAACCTTTTTCTCTGCAAGTACACATCACATTTGCATGGGGCAAAGGTCCATAGAAACCTAAAAAAATATTTGTTAAGTTGTTTGGCAGTGTGACGCCACAACTTTGTGTCGAGTCAATTGAAAAAAACAAATGTATCTACACTGGTGTCGGAGATGATTTATTGAAAACAAAAAGTGAAATTAATAATGAAAGCTTTTTATAACAGGGCTGCCGGAAAAAAAAAAAAAATATATTATTGGATTTTGTTCTTTATGATTCATTTCCAAAGAAGCAACTGAAATAAATGGTCAGCAAATAAAATAATGGACAAGTAATTAACAATACTTTAAATACAAGTCAATACATATAAAGCAGATGCAATAAATTAAAAAATCTTGCTGTTGGTGTTAAAATTTCTTGAGAAGGAAAATAAGCACTTCTTTTTCTTTCAATGGCACCCTATGTTTACTTACTGATCGCATCGATCAATAGCATGCGATAAAACATGGCAAAACTGGTTTGAATAGCAGACAATCAAATTTGCGCTCTGCAGAAAGTGGAGCTAGAACATTGGCCAATGAGCCTTTCCACAAGACTGCAATACTGTTTGGTTAGCGTGCTTTTGCGGTCGTGGCTTGAAGGGCATATTTTTTTTTTTTTTTTTTTTTTTTTTGGTGCACAACAGGTTGCCCTAATTACAGTGCACCCTCACAGCCATCAACACGCTGGGAGGAACTCTTTTACCATACTTTTGAAGGTGTCTACATTATATTGAAATATATCTATTTTTGCCTCATTAATGAGTTTGACACTCCGAGTTAAAGGATGCTGTGCCAAGACATCGGTGCGGCTCATTGATTATAGTAATTTGGTACAAACAACCTGAAACCCTCCAACAGGGTGGGACTGTCTATTAAACCATTGATGACTTTATAAGTGAGCACCATCAGGGTCCCGTTGCGCCTAGTTTCTAAGCTCCTGAAGCCAGTTTCCCGAAGCAGGTCCTCATGGTGCATGAACTGAGGGTAGTTTCCCTGCGTTCTCATGAGGAGGTACCTCAGGAACTTCTTCTGGAGCTGTTCTAACATATTAATGTACTTCCGCTGATGAGGTGTCCACACCTCAACAGCGTACTCTAATTTAGATCGAACGACGCAGCTGAAGACATCCGCCATCGCCCTGGGCTCTGTAAACTGTTTACAGAGTCTAATAACAAAGCCCAGAAGCCGATAGCATTCGGTCGTATTTGCCCACCTATACTATACTCATGAAAAGTGGGATTATGAGATTTAGTGAAGGACATGATAACGCATTTCTTAAAATTTAAGAAGAGTTTGTTTTGCTCAGCCCAAACTGCTAATGCGTTCAAGTCCTCCTGTAATTTTACGCAGCATTGAGTGTCTATAATCTTTGTATAGACCTTCAAGTCATCTGCGTATAATAGACACGAACTATGTTTTATGATGCCAACAACGTCATTGACAAATATAAGGAAAGCCAGTGGGCCCAAATTGGATCCTTGCGGGACTCCAGAAAGTGGTTGAACTGTCAATGATGTATAGCCATTAATATCAACATATTGTTGTCTATTTCTTAAATATGATGCGAAAAGTAAGAGAAGAGATTTACTTAATCCAAATATGTGCATTTTCTTGAGTAGGACGTCATGGTCTACCCTGTCGAATGCTTTAGAAAAGTCCGTATATACCACATCAGTCTGGTGCTGAGAATCCAGATTTTCGGCTATTTCTGCACTTAATGTGAGAAGATTGGAAATTGTAGACCTCTTTGGTAGGAAGCCATGTTGATGAATGGTAATACGTGATTTAATGTTAATCAGTAAGTTTTTATGAATTAAACTTTCAAAGATCTTCGCAAATGTCGATAAGATAGAGATAGGTCTATAGTTTCGGACATCTGTTTTTGTATCTGCTTTGTGTATGGGAATGACTCTTGTTAACTTCCAAAATTGAGGAAATTCACATTGTTCAACACACAGATTTAAAATAAACCTTAATGGTTCAGCTACAGTATTGGATAAGGCTGCTATTACGCCTGGTGGAATGTTATCAGGACCCGCTGCTTTGTTTGGGTTAATGTTGAGCAGACAGGTTTGTACCTCTTCCAACGTAAAATGCTCAATTCCAATACTGTTGGTATTACAGAGAGGCGAGTTATTAAGGATTACTTCCACATCTAACTCAGGGACCAGGGAACTGTAGACAGATTGAAAATAGTCTGAGAATCTTTCGCAGACTAATTGAGGATCAGTCGTGATCTCATCCCCATCTGCCAATGTGTACTTCACAGTGCTGTCTTTTTTCAGTGAGGAGACATACCTCCAAAATTCCCTTGAGCCATTTCCGACTCCAGACTGAATATTCTCTAGATAGGACTTATGAGCATGAGCAATGTCAGACTTGAGTTGAGTGCGTTTCTCTTTAAATTTAATATAGTTACTCTTGGTTTTATTCTTCAGGTAGACATTATGCAGATGTCTCTTAGATCTCAAGTCTGCAATTATTCTTTGAGAAAACCATATTGGATAAGTCCTACCTGTACATGGTCTCCTTTTTTTAGGAGCACACAAATCAAAAATTTTATAAATCACAGTGTAAAAATATTTTAAAATTAGGTTACTATCGGTCATTTTATACATTTGAGACCAATCATACACTCTAATAATATTATTACATCTACCTACATCTAATAATTTAAAATTAATGTTAGAATTAATATAATTATTTATCGAATAATGGCACTGTTTGTCTTGTGTATCTGTGTGCGTGGGCTGGCTGTGTTGGTGTGGTGGCGGCCGCTTCGCCTCCCCACACAGAGGCGCAGCTCGCGGGCGCGCTGTTACCAATAGTGTGGGGTGGTGTCTATCTTCAGACACCATCGGTTCTTCACTACGCTCCACTGTACATGTTAATTTACAGTTGCTCATCACTAAGTCTAAAATGTTCCCATAGCTGTTTTTGATTTCATTTATTTGGGTAAAACTATTCCCTTCTGTGAAGCACAATAACTCCAGTCTCGTTGAATCGTTCACACTGTTCATATTAAAATCCCCGATTACAATTACACTACGACCGCTCATCGCTGGGGCACTCTTTTCAAAATTTTCAAAAAAATTTACTCTTTCTTGTTCTCCTTCCCGGCACTGGAAGTAAACGACGCATATGTAAACAGGGGTGAACTTTTTAGTGACTTTCACCCACAGATGCTCGCCATCCGTCTCCATGCTGGGCATTCTTTGTGAAGCAAGCGTATTTTTTATTGCTAAGCAAACGCCCCCCCCACGGGTACCGCGGTCACGCCTGTGTACATTGTACCTGCCATCAAAGAGTTGAGGTGACGGGACAGAGGCGTTCAACCATGTCTCTGTGAGGGCAATTATGTCATTGTCTTGTATTAAAATATTATTTTTAAATTCTACAGTTTTGGTGCTGAGACCTCTAACATTTTGATATAAAATTTTAATGTTGGCCATTTTTAAAATTAATGAATTTGGCAAGACATATGCCTTTAGGCCATATTAATGGGTTGAATACCTTGTCCCACCCTTCCTCCTGAAGAATCATCAATATAACCAACATTAATCGGTTCCATGCCCTTAAATTATATGACTCATATTTCTTAATAATTATATTACCTTCAGGTTACTTTCCGAGAAATAGGCAAAAAAATAATCAGGAATCGAAACCACAATGTACGTACCCCTGACTTTTGAAGAGTATATATGAAAAATTACAAAACGCCAAACAAACAACGGAACGTTTAGCCTGGTCTTGAGTTGCTTCTTGGCCTTCAAAACGACCACTACGCTCTGCCCTCACTGCTGTCAACAAGGTCATAGTGCCCAAAAGAGCGAACACATCAAATTTTGCAGACAAGAGCTTTGCGGTGGCCGAGCCGGTTGCCTGGAACAATTTGCCCGTCGGTGTTCGCGCGAACCAGCCTACCACCACCTTCAAAAAAGGACTGAAGACACTGCTTTTCTCCAGAAGCCATGGCTCCCTTGAGAGAGTCCTGGACCATTAAATGACGCCACAGGAAAGAAATTATCCATCATCATCTAGACTTGTAATGACGTGACTTTGGAACTCAGGTGGACGCCAGGCGGTTTGTAGTTTTCAAATGTATTATTTTTTCTCAAGCGCGTACGCGATACGGGATGTAGCAGAATGGTACACTCCAAGGTTTGCGTATCGCGTACGTTCACATGCACAGGGCAGTTAAAATTTAAGGACCAACAGCAGATTTGTATCAGAGATGTGAAAAAGTTATCATACCTATGGATCCCCTTTATTCTAATGCGAGCATGAGAGATGGATACAAAGAATACATATTTATAAAGGTGTAACACACATCAGGTCAACGACAAATACATTTATGATGGCAACAAACAGGGCGGAATAACATAGAGCGGGCGAGAGTGGAGAAGCAACCTGGGCTGGAAGTCTCATCATCACTTCCCAGAGGTCCCAGAGAGGATTGAGTACAAAATATGTGTTTCTGTTTTTAACGCCCTCAGAGGAGTTGCCCCATCGTACTTGTGTGAATTGTGCAGAGTCGACCAGATAGGTGGAAAACGATGCACTCTTCGTTCTGCACAAAGTGATGCCGTAAACAGGCTTCAACTGCCTCTTCGACGGAACAGAACCGGTTTCGGAGACAGGGCTTTTAGTTCGGCTGGTCCGTCCTGCTGGAATAGTCTACCTCTGAAGTTGAGAACAGAGATCAGTGTTGGCAGTTTCAGGAAGTTGCTTAAGACACATTTGTTTAACAGAAGCTTCAACATATAAAAGCGCCCTTGGGGTGGCTAGTGCCACTAAACGGCGCTGTATACAAATTGCCCAATTATTATTATTTATCACGGTAGATGAAAAATGATCTGTGAGCCGCTTCGTTTTAAAACCTAGAAGTATGAAGTTCTTGGGCAACTTCATGTTCGTTTTCCCAAGATTTCTCTTTAAAAGATGTTGCTTAGAAGGGTGCTATGTCTATCGAGTGTCTAATTAGTTTGATTGTCACTAGTCGATGTAAAATAGTTCAAAACAAATTGTCAATGATTGAGTTATCACTACAAGAAAAAAGGTTCTTGATAAAGAATTTGTTGTAATCCGTAAACAAATGGTCAATTTGTACCTTAACGATCATTGATCACTGATCGATAGATTAGTAAAATAAATGTTTTGGTTCACTCCTAACTAGGTGTGGTAGTTTACGAATGATTACTTCCTACTGAAACAAATAAACAGGCTGAGTGAGAACTGGAAAATAGTTGGTCGGTGAGTAAATTCTCTTGAGTGAAGAGTTTGCTGTGAACCATTACTCACAGACATAGATCCAGGACGGATTGCATAAAATCTGAATCAAAATTACCTCACAAAATGGTTATATTTGTATGACGACCGATATTTGGTAGGTAAGAATTACCGTGATGATGAGACATCCAGCCCTGGTAGATATTCATTGTGTATTATTAGTTCTTTTGGATTATCATTTCTCTATGTTATTCTATCCCTGAAAGGATGAGCACATTTGGCATATGTCAGGGGCGTGCATCCCACGCAGGCACATGTGCCTAATAGGTAGGCAATATATGGTAAAAAACCACTTGAGCTTGATATTCAGATTAAAAATTAAAATGATATTTTTTATGGCTTGTGTATTCACACTGTGAAAATTCACATTGTTTCTTTTTTTTTATATATTTTTTAGAAACAAATTCTAATGAAACACTGTTTCTTTGGAGACGATTGACAAGATCGAAAACGTTTGTTATATTAATTAAAATAAATTGATCTCTTGTAAAAAGAAACAGTGTGTTATTAAAATTTGTTTTTAAAAAAAAATGCAAAATTTAAGATTGATTAAAGCCATCGTTAGCACTGCACTCAATTTCAAATGAGTTATTTTAAGGGAATGGGAGAATTTTTTTATGCTGAAATGTATTTGCCTCTATCCTATGCACGCGCCCGACATATGGCAACACCAACAAGCAACATATTGCGATGACGATGATGATGTAAATCAACAACACTCTGAAATACAGTGTGTTCGAGAAGCTCCATGTAATTAATAAGAATAATATTAGGATGATTTATTTGGTGAGGGGCTGTCCATATATTACGTCATTCGCATTAAGGAGGGGGAGTCTGGTCTGCGGATGATGGCAAATGATGTACGAGTACCAAAAGTGACGTCGTTCTTGTAAATACCAATTTCTACAGAATATACAAAATATTGTGTAAATAACATTATTAATTATTAAGCTCATCTATTATTAGAGCAAGAGGGGGGGGGGGTCATTAGATAATGACTATAGGATGATTGTAAGGGGGGGGGGGGGTGTGTGTCTAAAATCAGCCAAAATCGATGACATAATTTATGGATGGCCCCTGAGCGCTGTTTTTGTGTGAATTACAACTCAAGAGTCCCTCTGCGAGCTTGGTCGTCACTATAGAAAGCGCCAATTCTCAAGCAAGACCCAGTTGCTGTAAGGCTGGATGGATCTTTTGATGACCGGTCTTTTGAAAGGTATATGAATTTTTCAACCCAGCGAAGAGCATACAAATAAAAATGGTGTTTTTTTGTGCTCTATTTGGATTCGAACTCGCGACCTTTCATCTACGAGTCCACAGCGTAACCACTAGACTTGGAACACGGTATCACTGAGTTGGAATGTATTAACCTGTAGGGTGCCAGCGATTTTCTGCCGTAATCCAGCCACCCAACTCTTGGTTTTGATACTAAATACCTCCAAAGATACAAAAAATATCTCATATCAAATTTTTTATCTCGTTGTGTTAACAAATAGTGAATTTCATCTTTTGACTTGTCAGTTTTCAAGGTCAACTTGAATTTTTGTTTTTTAAATATTCACTAATGAAAATTACTGCATTGAGTTTATTGCTGGGTAGCTTTACACAACAGGAGTATGTTATACCATTTTTGATTTTATTGCTTTGTAAAGTAATCAGTACTATGCGCACGGATCCGGGTTCCGGCACTCTGTGTTATTTATAGACCATAGATTTTTATTGCAAACATTGGCAACACAGATGAAGTGAGGTTACATGGACCCTGCCGAGAGACATGGTAATGTGGCAAGTGTGAATGGTTACCGGTCAGGATTGTACTCCAGGGCGTTGGCGCATATGAGATCTATGTCCAGCAGGAAGTCGCGGGCGCAGTTGTACTTGTGCATGTCCACTTTGGTCATCATTGTCTCCAGGTCCATGGGCTGAGAGACAATGTCCAGATAATCCGTGACCTGGTGAATAAAGAAAAAAGTACATTAATTGACACTTAAATTAAAGAGGGGCGCAAACATGATTACAATAGATAGGGAGAATGGCAAAAAAGATTGATGTACGTTTCTGCAAGCCAATCTTCAATCAAGAAAACAGTATCTTGAATGCCGCCGGACAACCAAATCCCTCCCTAGGAATGCTATAAAATACGCAACCAAGCTACACGTATAGTGTAGCTTCTTGCCTGCGTTATCCCTAAAGGGTTCGCATGTGGCGATTCGGGACCTATTCATTTTTACAAGTAAGTGGGCCAACCTCACACCAACCACTTTCAGTTGAAGTGGGGGTTTCCCCGCTCCCGGGGGGCTGGTTCTCATTTCTTGTGAAGGCTGAGTAAACCTTGCCGGTATTTTGGTCTTGAAATAAACACCGAAATGAGAAATTATTTCTGACACCCTCGGTGGGATTCAAACCCGAGCTCACGGCATGGAGTGCAAGCATTCTACCAACTGAGCTAATGGACCCTAGTTGCATATTGCGATCAGTAATAATGGCATTAACTCATATCGATAATGTAAATCAAAAACGCATGACAACTAAATTGCTCCCTAGGAATGCTGTTGTCTCTTCAATACATTTTCAATTTAACAATCAAGGTTAGTTTATGCAATATTTATACTTGCAGCACTGACTTTTTCTCCTTCTTCGGTGAGATTGAATTGAACTGAAATGTAATTTATGGATCACAAGCTTACCTCCTCCAGATCCACCGGCTTGGTGAACTTGTAGAAGCGGCGGTTGGCAGCTAGTTTCCGGCACACGTCCCTGAGAAAGATCCTGAGCTCGCGCAGCAGGTGGGCCTCCCGGCGCGTCTGCTTCCTCAGCTCCTCGGCTGTGGGCTGGCGGGGGGGCGCTACGGGGGCTGAGGAATGTAAACAACAGTATAAAAGAATCCTACCACCACTTCTTATATTTTATTTTTTTGGTGAGCGCTGCTTTTGTGTGCATCACACCTCAAGAGCACTCTGCAAGTTAGGATTATCACTATAGAAATTGACAATTAGAAAATGTATGGAATATACAATGGCACCCTAGAGAGTGATTCAGTTTTCATATGTTTTTATTAGGGGCACATCAATTTTTCAATCCAGCAAAGAGCATAAAGATCTTCCAATAGGGTAATTTCACATATTTTTTTTATTTCATAAAATGATAATTTTGGATTTTATTTGTAAGTACACATTCAGCATTTGTAAGCGCAAACTACACGTGATTGTTTGTGGGCTTACATCTGAGAGCTTTAAATGAATATATCCTTGCAACTTAGATTATAGATTATATAAGACTACATTTTTAAAAATGCATCTGCGCTTTCCAAAAAATTATAACTGGCTTAGTTTTTAAATTATAGCTCTTTAAAATTTCCACATTATCGATTTCCGGTAAAACAGGACATTTTTTTATTTAGGTAGATGTCGATTGATCTTCGGAGTGTACCGTTGGGCCCAGGTACATCTCAGCTTGGCTAGCCGGTCGCGCTGCGTTTTGGCGAGACTCAAATTCTCGGCATTTTATTTTTGAAAATTATCAATGATATTTTATTTTTACTACTTCAAAAATATATGATTGTGTTGCTTGAAATGTACTCTACACAACCATTTTTAAACCATTTTCCCCACCACTGCAATTACCCTATTAGGAGTTCCTACCATTAACCTCTAGACTACCGACCGTTCAGATCAGATGTTTGAAATTTTAATTTTTCGTTTGAACTTTGATGTCTTCAAATGTGCATACCTAACTGTATTTTTTAGTGGCTGTTTTTGCCTGAATGGCTGAATTTGCTGTGGAATGTGGCTTTACCTATGGGCAGTTCTGGCAGCTTGTGGACGGTGGGGTCCGGTAAAGGGATCAGAGGCTTCTCCAGGAACAGGGGTCTGAGGAAGTTGGTGATTTCCGTCAGGGTAGGAGGCTTCATGTTGTAGACGCACTCTCTGTAGCTGGGGAAAAGCAGCTTCACCTGGAAGGTTAAAAACAAACTTGTAGCAGTTGAAACAACGCTTTCGACTCATAAATGGAAGGTTGTGGGTTTGAATCCCGGCGGAGCACAAAAAATATACCATTTATATTTTTAAATATGCTCTTCGCTGGGTTGACCAATTCATATACCTTTACAAAAGACCGGTCACCAAAAGATAAAGGTTTTTATAGATTTGCCTTACCCTATCAGGCAGGTGGTCATAGTCACAGTGGCAGGTGGCGAGCAGCAAGCAGTTGGGGGAGTGGCTGAGGTCCTGCCACTGCTGCAGGAGCAGGACACCGCCACTGTCTCCTAGTAGAGGCCACAGCAGCTCTATGCACGGGATGTACACCACGCACCCGTTGTCTCCCTGGGCGCAGCGACGGACTTCTGACAATATCTGAAATAATTATTAACAAAATATTCATAAATCATGCGTAAAGTTGAAAATGCTTGATAACACATAAAGGACTCTATGAGCAGACAACATTGGACCTTGTGGAACTCACATAACTTAACACTCTGCAAAAAGCGGAGCCAGAACATTGGTCAATGCGCCCTTGCACAAGTTTGCAAAAATGTTCAGTGAGCGTGCTTTTCTGGCGGTGGCTCCAAGGTATGTGGAACCAGCTGCCACCTGTGGTGTGAGAGAATGCTAACAGCAATCATTTTGAGAAACGTCTCTTGACTAGTTTGTTCACTGAGTCTTCGAGGTGCCTTTGGGGTGAAAATGTTACGAAATGGCGGCAATGAAGAAAGCGCAGGGCTCCAGGGCGACCAGAAGAGCTATTCTGCTAAATTCCTTACAACCGTAAGGCGACGAGATAGCGATTTGTGTCCAAAAATAATGTGTACTCTGTTTTTTTTTATCTATGGAGTTCTTTTGCAAGCTCTAGCAAGCTCCGACTTGGATTGATATCCAAGTGTTAGGAATTTAGCAGAATAGCGCTTCAGGAGAGCCAGGAGAGGAGTTACTCACTGAGAGCAGGGACTGTTCCTGAGTCAGGTAGACGCTCTGATGTAGCTGAGCCAGGCTGATCTCCCTCACGGCGCAGTGCTCCAGGGCGGCCAGCAGGGCCGGGGCCACCAGCTGGCTGGAGCACGGACCGTTCAGCAGCAGGACGGAGGAGGAGTGGAGGCTCTGCAGGCCGGGACTGAAAATATACAACAGGCATTCATTACTAATTAATTGTTGGAAATCCTTGCAGAATTAGTCAAGCACGTGAGATGAAGTTAGACACGGTAACAGATTCATGGCTCTACATTATAGATTCAGAATATACAAAATAACAGTCATCTACTTTCAGTGTTAGCCATATAGGTACATAAAGACTGCACACTCTCACAAGTGCGATGTTGGCTCGCCAAGAAAAAGTTATAAAATCAAATTGGTGAGTCAGTTACTGGACAACAGCATCAAATTGCTCTTTTAAATAATTTTTAATTCAAAATACGCCATGATGATTGCTAATCTTTGCTAGAATAGATCTTTGCTTTAGTTGCTGGTATTTTAAAGCCAAGAAGGCGGATTGGCACTTAGAGTTATTGAAACTAACCAAGTTCAAATCCTGCCTTCGACCCTGGTTCAAAAGATTATTCTTTAACAATTGATGATGTTAATACCTGTTTCTTGCAAAATAAGTTGGTGGCATTACTCTTCAAAAATCTATTTAAAAAATAGAACAAGGTCTCAAAAGAAGAAGTGGGCAACTTACATGTTTGATGAAGATGCTGATGTGTTTTTGATGTTATCGGTGAAGGGGTAGGTTTTCCTGAGGGTGGCCATCGCCGTCTCCATGTTGGAGGCGAGCAGGGGCGCCAGGTGTGGGGGCAGGGTGCGGGCGGGGGGCGGAGCGCACCGGGACCCCGCCGCCACCAGCCCCTTCATGGCCCTCACCAGGTCCTCACGCAGTACGTCCACCTGGTGAACCATGACACATGATGAATATCATACAGGGTGTGTTCATTGCGCTAGTCGTGGGCTGTACCTCCCCTGATGTGTCCCTACTGTGTTTTGTTCTTGCGCACTTCTTTCATCACTCTCTTCATGCATGCTCTTCTATTTTTCTTACTCTGCTGATTTCAATCGTTTGCAATCTCTTATATCTAATATCTCCCCTTGGCTTCCATCAGCCTTCGCCTCCAACTCCTCCTGTCTACCGCTGCGGCTTTCCAGTCTGTCACCTGCAGTAGTTGGTTTGCATCCTTCTCCACCTTATCCTCCCATCTCAGCGTAGGTCTGCCAACTCTTTTTTCCCCACCTGTATGTCCTTCAAGGATCCTTTTTGTTACCCGTGAAGACGGCATTCTCTGCACATGTTCGTCCAATCTAAGCCTGTTTAATTCAGCATGTACAGAGAATCTGAGAGCCTCATAGAATCTCACTAAAACTACCTTTTCTTCTAGTTTTTGTAATCAATGAATGAGGCGTATCTTACATTTTGTGGATCAATGAGCAGCGGCTGTTGACTCTTGTAGACCTGAGGGTAGGTTCTCTCCAAGGCACGCAGAACTGCTTCTGAACACAGAGCCTTCAGATCGGAACCTGCAAAACAAAAATATATTGAACTAAATTGAACAGGAGTTTTAGGCTTACACGGCCGGCTGATGATGCTGTAGAGTTGCTTTCCGGGATCTGTTAGATCTGGAGCTTCCGGACATTTTGTCCATGTGTACGATTCTTCAGCGTGAAAGTGAAATGATGACGATGATCTAGATGATTTACATTGCCTTACAGAGTAAGAAATGTGGAGCAGACGTTATGGCTTGCTTGAATCGACACAAGTGAATCACATGATGATTATTCATTTGTTCTGCAGACAGAGAGTGCTCACCTACGTCACAATTTTGTCTATGCCTAT
This sequence comes from Agapetus fuscipes, assembly GCA_951799405.1. NCBI lineage: Eukaryota > Metazoa > Arthropoda > Insecta > Trichoptera > Glossosomatidae > Agapetus > Agapetus fuscipes. The sequence goes on from OX637359.1 coordinate 10,500,972, forward strand.
TCATGGGCGTTTTAGTCCACATTTTGATTTTTGTGTGATCTGCGAGGATGCCTGCTCCTTACCTCCGTATCCACTGGTGATCTCCGCTATGTGCTCTATGGTGGCTGGGTGGGGAGGAGGTTGCCAGTGCCCGGTGAGGACCTTGAGGATGGAGGCTCTCTGGGAGGCGGCTGGAGGAGGGAAGTGCAGCTCCCGGTCAAACCTGCCGGCTCTCCTGAGGGCGGGGTCCACGGCATCCAGCCTGTTGGTGGCGCCTATCACTACCACCTCCCCTCTGGAAATATAAATGTATTATGCGGGATGAATAGTATTCAAACAAAGCTCAAGAATAACTTCCTTATGAGGCTGCGTCAAAATTATACACGTATTCCACTATGGATCAGTCCGTAGTCTAGTGATTTACATTACGGACTCATAATCCAAAGGTTGTGAGTTTGATTCCATGCGGAGCACAAAAAAATATTTGTATATTGAAATATGCTCTTCCCCAGGTTGAAAATTCATTTGCCTTTACCGAAGGTCGATCCAGCCTTTCAGCGATTGGGTCTTGCTTGAAAATTGGCGGTTTCTACAGCAACGATCAAGCTCGCAGAGGGCTCGTGAGGTGTGACTGACACATAAACAGCGCTCACTAAATAAATCATCCAAATATTTATTTTACATGTAGGTATCATTCATCATTGTTCCTTGACCAGGGGCGTGCATTCCATACAGGCACATGCGCCTAATAGGTAGGCAATAAATGGTAAAAACGAATTTAAGCTTGATATTCAGATTTAATATGAAAATGTAAGGTTCGATTGAAACCATCGTTAGCACTTCAGGCAATTTCAAATGAGTTATTTTAAAGGAATGGGAGAAAATTTTCATCCTAAAATGTATTTGCCTATACCCTATGCACGCTCCTGTCCTTGACTAATAGGTTGGTATGAGGCTGACCACCCATACTGTAAAATAATGGTTCACTTTGCCAATGTCAGCCCTGTTTCAGGGAAAGTCGGCAAGAGTTGCAGGGCTTATGTTAATTTGAGATTGGGTTTTTATGATAGAAGTTCACATCCGACATGTGTATCCCCAAATTTAGATGTGTCTGCTTAAGGGAATGCAAGTAATATACTGTAACTGTAACTCTGTCGCCATTCCGCTAGGGGTGGCCAGAGCCTCTGCAGAGTTGCCTCCATTTTTTCCTATCCTTACATACCTCTTTCAATTCATTCATATCCATCACCTTTTTCATGCATTTTCTTCTTTTACGCTCACTTTGTATATCCAATTCTTTCACAATCTCCTCGAATCTTAAATGTAATGTATCTTTGCAACTTAGATTAGAGAGTATATTATAGATCAAGAGGAGCTGCTTCAGAAGCCTGGAAACCAAGCGCAATAGACCCCTGATGGTGCTCTCTCATAAAGTCATTAAAGGCTAAACAGACAGTCCCATCCTTTTGGAGGGCTTCAGATTGTATGCGCCTGAGGACTCAAAGAGCTGTTGAAGTAAAGGCTGCACTGGGAGTATTGAATAGCAGAATTACCTGTCACACAGGCCGTCCATTTCAGCCAGGAGAGTACCGACGACACTGGTATGGACTTGCTCCTGCCTCACACTCCTGACCGGAGCCAGAGCGTCTATCTCATCAAAGAATATGATGCTCGGCTTCATCTTGGTCGCCTGCAATCACAACAACAACAACAATGCTTGGTCAGACAGCTTTTTGTAAAGATTTTTTCATGTTATTTGAATATGCTTTAATAACAGGGCTGGAAGTCTCATCACCACGGTAATTCTTACCTACCGAATATTGGTAATATTTGTACTTTTTTTTCAAACCAAAATTTAAAGGAGACCAAGGCTCGAATAGGGCTGTAGCGCCATTGAAGACGGAGGAAGAGTACACTTGCCTGTTGGAAGAGCAGCTTGATGTTGCGCTCGCTCTCCCCCACCCACTTCTTGAGGCAGTCGGCGCCCTTCCTCATGAAGAAGGCCACCTTCTGCCCGCCCTGCAGGGAGCACTCGTTGGCCAGGGCGCGCGCCAGCAGGGTCTTGCCGGTGCCGGGCGGTCCGTGGAACAGCACCCCCTTGGGCGGGTGGCTGCCGAACCTGTCGAAGATCTGCCGGTACATCAGCGGGAAGAGCACCATCTCGCGCAGGCAGGTGATGTGGCTCTCCAGGCCTCCCACCTTGAAAACACAAATTGTTGCATTAAGACCTCAGCAACAAAGTAATCTAGATAACAACTTGTTCAAAAGTGAGTAGCCTAGATAACAACTTGTTAAAAAGTAAGTAGCCTAGATAACTTGTTAAAAAATAAGTAGCCTAGATAACAACTTGTTAAAAAGTAAGTAGCCTAGATAACTTGTTAAAAAATAAGTAGCCGAGATAAAACTTGTTAAAAAGTAAGTAGCCTAGATAACAACTTGTTAAAAAATAAGTAGCCTAGATAACAACTTGTTAAAAAGGCATTAACTGAAAATTACTTACAGATGTGAATCGTATTGTACCATCAAGCTCAATGGGTTGAATTTCTTTCAATGCTCTGTCAGAATGATGCTCCCCTAATGTTTTGGATTTTTGCCTGAAATGTAAATAAAAACTTAAATGTAAAAATATTCAAAACTAGCTGACCCCGCAGATTTTATCCTGCGTTTTTTTTTATAAATGAGATTCAATAGTTTTGTGGATTTGTAAATTTGGGAATGGCTGTTCTTCAGAAAATGGAAAAGATGAGCGAAGAAATCTTATTTTGAAGTGATCATTGTAACTATTATAGTGAGACGGCATCGCCCAATAACTTAAAACAATTGAGCGTGCATATTTTCATGGGCATTATATCAAATGAAATTGGGATCATTTAAAGATATTGAAGTATTACGGATTGCAGTTATGAAAGATGTTGTAGCCTTTAAAATTTCAGGAGGTGTATATGAAAGTTTTATATCTTTTGTCATTTTCACACTGTAATTGGTATTTCAACCATAATTTCATTGCTTAATACCAATAAAATAATGCTGTCGTTCTATTGGGCAGAAGGAAACGTTTTCTGTGTACATCTCAAAAATAATTAAATTATCATCTATAGGTTTTGATGATGCTTTAAATAAAGCTAGTTGCAATCATTGATGTACAGTGTATACATATTGATTGATATTAGAAGAAATAAAATCAATAAGATAATTTAGGGTAGATCATTGTTTTGGATGTCCATATTATTGTTTATTGATTTTAAAAACATAATTTATTGTGTATGTTCCTTGACTTATAGGTTGGTTTGCGGCTGACCACCCATGCTGCAGAAAATGATTCACTTTGCCAATGGCACACCTGTTTCAGGGAAGGTCGGCAAGAGTTGTTGGGCTTATGTTCATTTCGGATTAGGTTTTTATATTGTAGGTCCACATGCGGCATGCATTAGTGTGAAATAATGCATGTCTGCTTGTGAGAATGCATTCAATGTGAATCTTAAATGATACATATCTTTGCAACTTAGATTTAGATCATTGTGTTTATGCTCCTTAACTTATAGGTTGGTATGCGGCTGACCACCCATACTGTAAAAAATGGTTCACTTTGCCAATGTCACCCCTGTTTCAGGGAAGGACGGCAAGAGTTGCAGGGCTTATGTTCATTTGAGATTGGGTTTTTAAATTGTAGGTTCACATGCGGCATGTGTTAGTGTGAAATTATACATGTGTGCTTGTGAGAATGCATATTTTGTGAATCCCCAATACCTTTGCCACTTATATTCGGAAAAAAATAATTCCTTTTTTCACGATCTATTGATGATACAAAATTCATATTTTCTTCATGTTAGCTTTGATTTGTTACCTCGTATGGACGATTCGAACTCAAGTTTGCATATAGAAAATTGAATATTAAGTAAGAAGATCGAGTATGTAGTAAAACTTGGTTCACTTTTGCCAATGCCACCCCGGTTTCAGCGAAAGTGGCAGGAGTTTCAAAGTTTATGTACACATGCAGCATGTGTAAGCATGTACTTACAATGTGCTTACTTTTGGGCATGTATTTAATATGAGTCTAAAATGACAAATATCTTTGCAACTTAGATTATATGTTTTGAAATGTAATTTGTCGTGTATGTTCCTTGACTTATAGGTAGGGACTGGAAAATAGTGGTGTTATTTTTTAGGAAATTTGCGTTATTTTTTTGTGAAATTTGCGTTATTTTTGATCAAAAACAGGGAAATTCGCGTTATTTTTCATGATAAACGGGGAGATTCGGTATAATTTTTAGGGTTGATTTGATCAAAATAAAGGTTTATATAATTGCAAAACAAAATATGTTACTAATATTTACAATTTGTTATATAAACAACAATATGTACCTTCAAAAACAATGAATAAACAAATTAATCAATACGAGTATCTGCAACCGAAGATGGTGGAAGTACCCACCGAAAACGTTTTTGCAATAAAAAATACTCAAGTGGTAGGTACAAAACAATGTTTTTTAATTTTAGTTTCTTAAAAAAAATGTAGGTATATTATTTTTTTAAATAATCCTTTTTTACAAAAAACACCATTGATTGAAAAAAGTATTAATATTTCAATGACACTCCGAATACCCTCCAAATATCCTTTTAAAATATTTAATTTTTGTGCATTTAGTCTCCAGATGAGGATTATCTAATTTTTCAAGGGATGTTGGCTTTTATGAAAGCTTCAAGTTGTGCTCTTGGCTAATCCAGCAACAGCTTCACTCCTTGAAGTATTTTCCTTCATTGATGTCACGATTCAAGTCTGCTTGGATGATCCAGGACAGTTCTGCTTATCATTATTTTTTTTAATAAAATAGATTTGTGAATAGGAATGCAATTCACCAACCTACTCTGCCTGGCCAGATACAGGTATTAATATCATTAATTAATAGTTCATTCTTGTTTATTTTAATGAATTATTCATTATAATTACCCACTTACATCTGTTGAACCAGGGTCAAATTTATGGTCAAATAACCCAGGCGGGGATCGAACCCCGCGTCTAGCGTTCTAGCGTGTTTAAACGTTGAAAGATCAGCCCACTTGGCCCTCTCGGTTATAACACCGACCAATTTTCCTGTGCTTTGCACCTTTCAAAGGGTTTTCGCAGGATTTTTTTCTTTCCAACAATATTGTTGCGTTGCAAAAGCGATACATGACAACTTTTTCGCACAATTTCTACCAAAAGTACGAAAATTCGCGATATTTGCGTAAAACCTCAAATTTCGCGTTATTCGCGTAAAAACATCAAAATTCGCGAATAAATTCGTTTTATCGCGATCGCGAAATTTTCCAGTCCCTACTTATAGGTTGGTATGCGGCTGACCACCCATGCTGTGAAAATGGTTCACTTTGCCAATGTCACCCCTGTTTCAGGAAGGATGGCAAAAGTTGCAGGGTGTATGCCCATTTGAAATTTGGTTTTTATGTTGTAGGTTCACATGAGGCATGTGCAAGCGCGAACTTTACGTGTCTGGTTGTGAGAATGCATGTAATGTGAATCTCCAATGTAACATATCTTTGCAACTAAGATTAGATTAGATTAGACGGATCTAAGAAATGTTGAAAGAGCCACCATATTTTTTATGCAACTTAGATTATAAATCCTCGACTTGTAAGTTGGTGTACAAATTGTTTCACTTCTGCCTGTTTAAAGTTAAGTCAGCATAAATTGCACCGTTGTTAATTGGGATTTGCAGTTGGGTCTTATTTTGAAAATATACATGCATTATGTGTATGCACAAACTAACATGTGTTTCCTTTTGGGCATCCATTCAATATGAACCTTAAATGTGTGCATATATTTGTAACTGAGATTAAAGACTTATTTATTTAACCTTGAACGCTTTTCATGACTTTGACAGTTGAAAAGCTAAATTCCATTTTTTAAAAAAGAGTTTGTTTGGTAAAGGCTGTTGATGAATAATATGATTTTTTATTCCATTTTCAAATTTTGTACCTACCAGTTTATTTTATTAATTTGATTTTGTTCAACCTCTCACAATATTTCAAACCGAACACATTTAATGAAATTTGAATATGGAACAAAAATCTGTCAATTAGATGAAGTTGGAAATGATCAATTCCCATATAAAAACGACGTTCAGCATTTCACAAATTTAAACATGTTCTGCGTTTTTTTTTATCAATTTTTTTGTACGCTATAACCCTTCTCAGATTACGTACTTTATTCTGAAACGAAAGACAGCCAAAACCGTCGAGTCCTTCACCATTGTATCGCATTACCAACGAACGCTTTTTTGGTTTTATAAGTATAGAGATAGATATAGAGATAGAAGATATGTTACATGGACCGTAAACTAATTACATAAATCATGCCTTTCAGGCAGCCGGTTCTTATGCCCGCTTTCCACTGCGAGCGGGAAATAGCTGAGCGGGAGCGGGAAATAGCTGAGCGGAGCGTAGTGAAATAGTTTTGGCCTTCCATTGCGAAAGAGTTTTAAAAAATAATGGTATTTGCCTTCCACAGCTAACGAGCTCGGCGGAGTGAGCTAGGCGAGAAATGAGATGAGTCAGATGAAAGAGTTGTTTGCCTTCCATCTACAGCTGGCTTAGCGGAGCCAACTAGTGTGTGACAGCTCGTTGCAGCCTACGCCCAGATCAAACGTTTTAATTATTAGTAAAAAAAGTTTGTTTTTTTGTTTCGAAAAATAAAAAGTAATATATTATTTTGCTTTAATACATAAAAAGTAGATGTTTGAAATAAAACATACATTTTAATATTTTCAAATTTATAAAATAATGTATGATGTGCAGTGTGTGACAGCTCGTTGCAGCCTACGCCCAGATCAAACGTTTCAATTATTAATAAAAGATTTTTTTTTTGTTTCGAAACATAAAAAGTAATGTATTATTTTGCTTTAAACATAAAATGTAGATGTTTGAAATAAAACATACATTTTAATATTTTCAAATTAATAAAATAATGTATGATGTGTTTTTGTAAATCATGTATGATGTGTTTTATCGCTGTCACGCAACTACGCGGGTTGGCGCGGGGGGCACGGGGGAGCGAAGTCAGTTGAAAACTAGCGGCCGAGACCATGACACAGCGGAGTCATTTTTACTCGCTCAGCCTGCTCCGCTCACTCCGCTGTCGGTGGAAGCACTTCTATGAAATTTACTGTTGCTAGTCGAGCGGAGTCCGTACGGAGTCCGCTGGAAACTCGCTCAACTCTGCGACCACTTTCGTAACTCTTTGTACTCGCTCAGTCCGCTCCGCTGACTCGCTGTCGGTGGAAGCACTTCTATGAAATTTACTGTTGCTAGTCGAGCGGAGTCCGTACGGAGTCAGCTCCGCTCGCAGTGGAAAGCGGGCATTAAAGCATATGTACCAAATGAACTGAGAGCTGCAGAGAGTGAAAATGTAATAACTTCAGTAATCTAAATCTAAGCTGCAAAGATATGTATCATTTGAGATTCATATTAAATGCATTCCCACAAGCAGACATGCATAATTTCGCGCTTACACATGCCGCACGTGGACCTACAATATAAAAAACCCAATCTCAAATGAACATAAGCCCTGCAACTCTTGCCGAACTTCCCTGAAGCAGGGGTGACATTGGCAAAGTGAACCATTTTTTACAGTATGGGTGGTCAGCCGCATACCAACCTATCAGTCAAGGAGTACAAGCAATTAATACAATCAAATATATAAAAATTAATTATTAGTAATCATTAAAAAAGTACCCTTTTTAAGAAGATTGGCGATCACATAGGAATTTGCACTTTCGATAATGCTGCACAAAAGAGGGATCTTGTGCTTCTGCCAAACCACTGTCTCAGATTCTACAACTAAGATGTTATATGGCCGAAATATTTGCCATTTGACACACACCTTCTCTCAGGGGTCAGTCTCCCCTCCACTGACCCACGCCCTGTATATCCATCCCATCCGGGGATGTGTCACAGGCATCATTGCCATTTGACAGACATCAGTAGTTTGGCTTTAGTATTCATACAGGAAAGAACCTCGGCAACCAATGTAAAATTTTTGGTTCGCCTCTTCTGCATCAACCAAGTTGTGTTACTTCCCAATTTCTTTGTCTTTGCAAATTATGCCATGTCCGACAAGGAGTGCCACCCGAGGTATGCTACTAGCTTCATTAACATTGAACCACTTAATTTCAGTCATGGGCCTCTGACCTAGAGGTTCTTGTTTTATCGTGCCGTTGCTTTTACTTCATTGGAAGGCCTTCCGCCACTTAAGAAAATATATAGCTTTGCATGAGCGTCCATGTGCTGTGGGATCTTCTGAGACACACATACATATATGACGGGGATGAGAGTTTGAGCATATTGTATGTCCATTTTAAATACCATTAACGGAAGTGCGGTAACTTTATATTTGGTTGAAGCGTACCTGGCTTTAGTTTTATTCTTCACCGTAACGTTTAGTTCCTCATCACTGCTCGATGAACTGGAACTAGTGGTGGGACTTTGGGCTGAAAAAGAAAAGCAATATCAGTTACAGAATAGCATATTGATACTTTAAAAACAGCAGATACATTAATTGTGTGTATGCATACTCACAACGGACTATGATTTTAGGCTGTTTTCTCTCTCTAAGGCTGTATGTGTTTCTCATTGTGTAGTTGCGGGCTTTTCCTGAAAAATAAATGAATACATTAAAGAATTTCATTTGAAAATAAACACCCTGCACAACTCAATCAACTTATTTTGGGCTCTGCAGAAGGTGGAGCGAGAATATTAATCTATGAGCCGTGGCATTCTCTTTTACATTCATCTATCTCTTCATGCACGCAATGCAAATGCAACTAAGCTACACATATAGAGTAACTTCTTGCCGCGTTATCCCCAAAGGGGTCGCATGTGGCGAGTTGAAACTATTTATTTTTACAGGTAAGGGGGCCGGCCTTATATATATATATACAAGGATAATTTATTTATAAGGTACACATAATAAAAGAGCGCCGTTTTTGTGTGTGTCACACCTCAAGGGCCCTCTCAAATCACGGATAAGACTTTCTGTAAAGATGCGTCTTTAGTGCTCCTTTAAAGACACCAACAGTTTCTGCCTTCCTCACATTAGGTGGTAGTCTGTTCCACTCCATTGGGCCCGAAAACCACTTACCCCAACCACTTCAGTTGAAGTGGGGGTGTCCCAGCTCTAGAGGGGGCTGATACTCATTTCTTGTGAAGGCTGAGTAAACCTTGCCGGTATTTTATTTTGGGGTTTGAAATAAACACCGAAACGTGACATCATTTCTGACACCCTCGGTGGGATTCGAACCTAAGCTCACGGCATGGAATGCAAGCACTCTACCAACTGAGCTATAGACCGGCCTTGCTTTCCTCTTTTCCTCACTTCGCAGATTCCAGTCATTTGCAATTTCACTTGATGGTTAAATACATACTAGCCACGGCCTTACACTTCCAAGCTCACCTTTGATATTCCCTTAATACACTCTTTTCGTCAGTCGCAGGTATCTCCCCAAGAGGCTGCGTAGAGATTATCCACGATTACTGCGGAGCTATTTCAGGAGACTGGCTTCAGAAGCCTGGAAACCAGACGCCACTAAAAATGGAACTAAGCTCCACATATAGTATAACTTTTCTGCCGTTATCCCCGAAGGGTTTCGCATATGGCAAATGGAACCCATTTATTTTTACAGGTAAGAGGGCTGGCCCTACGGCAACCACTTCAGTTAAAGTAGGGGTTTCCCCAGCTGGTACTCATTTTTGTGAAGGCTGAGTACACCTTGGCTGTATTTTTATTTTCGTTTTTGAAATAAGCACCAAAACAGGAAATCATTTCTGACACCCTTGGTGGGACTCGAACCCGAGCTCATGTAATGGAATGCAAGCACTCTACCAACTGAGCTTTTGACCGGAGTAATATTTCTTATAACGACAGTTTACAAATTGTTGAATTGTTATTAGGAAATCTGGAACACTCAATTTTCACCTTACTAAGTAAAAGTTCATACCTTGTCGATTAGGTGAGCTGATGTATGTTTTACGAGGCTTCCTATTAGAGCTCCTGAGTTGGCGTCTCACTACGGCTATTTCACTGCCAGAATCAGAGCTGTTGTCACTCTCACTTCCTGAAATAACAAGAAAATCAATCATTAGAAATATTGCTCAATGGCACACGGGACAACACAGGAAACTCAAGAAAACAGACAAATGACTTTGAGATATGCGTGGAAAGTGGAGCCAGAACATTGGTCAATGAGCCTCTGTGCAAGACTGCAAGTTTTTTTTAAGGAATCCTGTGCGGGAGGCTCCCCAATTTTTGAAAGTCTTGGGGGTCTATGTCACTCTGGAAGGGTGCCGCAGAGGCGTTGCTTGAATTGTTGCTTCTGTCGTGAGGCGCTGCAAAGCAGTGACGATTGATGTTGGTTTTGAATAAAACTGGATTAAATTGGGAAGGGAACACAGAAATTGGCAGATCATTCCATAAACGGGCAGTTTGGCAAAAGAATGAGTCATGAAAACGCCAAGTTCTCATAGTTTTGAGATTGACTGTAAAGGGATGAATGAGAGTCGTACTACTAGTTTCCCTTTCTGAAATGCGAGGGAGAGGGATTAATCAATGGAGCTCATTACAACAAGCTCCGTGGTAATATTGATAATAATACTGAGCATTCCAACTTTTCTTCTGTGCCGGAGCGGCTGCAGATCAAGTGTTGGGTGAACGTACTTTTGCAGTGGCGGCTCCAAGGGCATGGAACCGAGTGCCGTTTGTGATTTGAGAGATTGCCAACAGCAGTCGCTTCAAGAGACGTCTCAAGACCAATCTGTTCACTTAATCTTTCGGGGCGCCCTTGGAGCGTCAACTTAATCATCATCACAGATGAATTTAAATTATATTTGATTCCTTTTAAAGATTGTGAACAATGTGGAAAGAAGTAAAATGCAGCACAGATAAGGTGCATATATTGTTTTAGAAATAGTGGTCCCTAAGATAATCAACAATTTTCTTCTCAGCTTACTATGGGTTTAGTAATAGAATAAGCTACCGTATCACAGAACTCAATCTTGCCCCGTCTCAGACGGATTTTGTGACTAGTCTTTGCGTAGGTGTACCTGTCTGACTGTTGGTAGCATTGTCTTCCTTCTTGGGCCGCCCCCTCCTGTGGCTAGTGCTGGTTTGCTCCCTGTTCCCTGAGGCATCTCCACTCCTGCCCCGTCTCAGACGGAGATTACGACTAGTCGATGTCTGCGTCTCACCAATGGCATTTTTTCTGCGGAATTGCAAAAAAAAAAAATTGTTACTATATGTGACGCACTTTATTATTTTGGGTTAAAAACATAAAAAAAGCAAATAAATTGTAGTAATATTTATGATTTTTTTTAAGGAATCCTGTGCGGGACGCTCCCCAATTCCTGAAAGTCTTTAGGGTCTATGTCACCTTGGAAGGGTGCCGCAGAGGTGTTGCTTGAATTGTTGCTTCTGTCGTGAGGCGCTGCAAGGAATTGGCGATTGATGTTGGTTTTGAATAAAACCGAATTAAAATACGAGTTTCCCTTTCTGAAATGCGAGGGGGAGGGATAATTGAATGAAGCTCATTAGAACAAGCTCCGTGGTGATATCGGTAAAAAAGACTGAGCATTCCCACTCTTCTTCTGTGCCGGAGCGGCTGCAGATCGGATGCCAGAGAAGGATCATTGATCAACCCCACTGCCCTCCTTTGCACAGAATCAAGTTGGTCACTAAATATCTTGGACATACCAGACCAGAGATGGCTGCCATACTCGATAATGGGGCGGATTTGGGATTTATACAGAGTCAATAACTGGGCTGAAGTAAAAAACCTACGGGCTCTGTATAATATTCCGAGTCGCCAGAAGGCGGAAGTTGTGCGAGACTCAATAGCATCATGGTATTTTAACTCTGATGAAAGAGAAACACCGAGGAGATTCAAATGTTCATGGTTAAGAAAGGAGACGTTGTCGAAGATTGGGAGATAGTAGGTTGGAATCCTCTTTAAGGATATCAGACATTCTCGAGTCTTTTTGATGTTGAATGCAACAAGGTTTATAATATTTATGATGATTATTTAGTTTTTCTTTTTTAGAATTGGCTGCATTTTTTCCTATCCTTGCATACCTTTTTCATGTATTTAATTTTTTCACAATTTCACCAATCTGATCCAGCCATACTCTTACCGGCAAGGTTGACTTAGGCCTGGTATTTTGAAGTATCGTAAAGTTTACTAAAATGCAATTTTAGTTAAATCATCATAATATTTCACTCACCGAATTTCGGCAGTAAATATTTAGTAACTTTAACTTTCAATTTTCAAGATGGCGGCGCTTCTCTGACAGCAGCTGTTCTTTTTTAAATGCAAGGATACATCAAAATTGTTGCAAACTGAACATTTTTTGTCTCGTTTTCTAGCTTAATGAAAGTTAGGTATATGATTTTTATGAATAGTTGTTTGTTTTAAAGCTTTTGAATGGCATTTTAATTATATCCAAGATTTGGGGGCGTGGCTTCATACTTAGGCAATGTTCGGTTTTAGTTAACTCGAGATTGAGTATTTTGAATAAAAGTTCAAGTAATAGTTAACTAAAATATTACTACAGTTCAATATACCGGGCCTTAGCCTTCACAAGAAATGAATACTGAGGGGTCGGGAGCTGAGAAAATCCCACATTAACTGAAGTGGTTGGCGTAACGCTGGCCCCCTTACTTGAACGCTGCAAGAAGTTACACTGTATGTGTAGCTTAGTTGCGAACATCAATCCAGAATTGAAGATATAACTAAGTTACCCAGTGTCGGATAAGTCTTCTTGTTTCTCAGTCTTTTCATCGTCTTCATTCTCCTGCTTCAGGTCCTTGTCAGACTCCAGATTGGCGTCTCCATTCTCGCACGGCTCCTCAGTCCTGGGATCTTCATCATCCGTGATCAGCGGCTTCTTCATGGTGTTGGTGAGGCGGGTGGAATACATTCTCTTCTCTATGCTTTTGTTGGCGGCTGTGTCTTCGTTGTGCGATGGTCCGTTCAGCTGTTTAGTCTGTGAAATAAAATTAAAAATATGAAATTAGAGACTATTATCGTCTACAAACAAATATATCTAAAAGATAAGTAATGTATGCAAAAAATGCAGTTAATTTATAAATTTTTAGTTCAATTTGAGTCACTGTTAGAACTCAAATCCATTTCTAATGTACAAATATTCATCTATATCTATAATCTAAAGTGAAGAAATATGTTAACATTGATCTCATATTTAATGCAGGCCTACAAACACAAGGACACATGTAAAACAAACCTCGCAATTGCCACCTCTGCTGCTTCTCTGAAATCGGGGTGACATTGGCAAAAGTGAACCAAGTTCTTAAAATATGAGGGTCAGCCTCATGCCAATTAATTAGTCAAGGAACGCTTCACACATCATCAAACTCTTTGAGCAATCCTGTTTGCCTTCTACACCTTATTCTCCAGCTCTCTAGTCAATAGGACGGAGGATACTCACAATGGGTTTGGCGGAGGATCTCTCGTCATATGTGGATATGTCGGAGGAGCTGGAGGAGCGCCGGTGGCGACCAAACAGCCGCGGATAGCCCTTCACCTTCAGCTCGTTGGTAATCCAGCTCTCGTTGAAGCTGTGGTGGAGAAGCTTGCGCTGCCTGCCACTGCGACGGACATCTGCAAACATGTATTTAGTTCTTCAAAATCAGGGGATGGTTTGATTAAAAGCAAAAGTGTCAGGTCTGCAAGCTGATCTAGCATTTATCCCAAATAACAATTGTTGTGGGAAAACTTGCATTATTCCCAATGGTGTTGTTACTATCATCTTCAGGAGGCACCCTTTCTGTGCGACAATACATAAGTTAAAAAAATATTATGTGGTTTTTAGCGTAGGTTTTAATTATGTTTGGGATCATAGGGTACTTAACCTTTTAACTGCGGTGACATGCATAGGCATCAAACTTGCATACAGTGCGGCTGTCAATCGTAGACGTCACAGAACTTTGAACTTACTCCTGACATCTATGTTCGAGAATTCAAAAGTTTGCCATTGGAATTATGCGCTAAACCTTTATGATTTTTGTTCTTGAATTTTGTTCTTTCACTTTGCCAATGTCAACCCTGTTTCAGGGAAGGACGGCAAGAGTTGCAGGGTGTATGTCCATTTGAGATTTGGTTTTTATTTGTAGGTTCACATGAGGCATGTGCAAGCGCGAACTTGTACATGTCTGGTTGTGAGAATGCATGTAATGTGAATCTCCAATGAAACATATCTTTGCAACTTAGATTAGATTAGAATAACTAATACATGTGACTGTTCACATAGTTTGAAATGTTGTCAATCAATTAAGGTAGGAAATCAATAAATGTTTTAAAAAAGCGTGCTTGAAAAAGTATTCCGCACTGGGGGTATTCATATAGCCAGAATATTCAGAAGCGGAAAGGTTAATAATTATTAAAATTTTGATGTATTAGAATCAGTTTATCCTCAAACATCCTGCAGAAAGCGTGCCTTCTAAAGATGTTGACTTCCATGCCAAAAATAATGTAAGTTCTCTCACACTGGTTCATCTAATATCTGGAACATGCATTGAATAACAATAACTTCACAGTTAAAATTTATTAATCAGATATTAGACGAATCGTTATAAGAGAACTTACACCATTCGGGATGTTTCATTAGCGACGTAGTTAACGTCTTCAGGAGACACCCTCTCTGCACGACGACTGAGGATGAAATGAGTTCATCCTCTACCTAACAAGTGTATTGAATTTTGAAGTTTGTTGTATGTGGTAGTTATATTGTGTGTTGTGGCTTACGGCATTCTGCCTGCTGCAGGCCGCACGCCTTGTCGCTGTCCTCCATGTAGTTGTTGGGCTGCAGGGGCCGCAGCTTACGGCTCGGGGCCGGGGAGCGTCGTGGGCGGCCCACGCGCCGCACGCGCTGCCCGTCCGAAAAGAACACGCGCACGGGCCTGCCCCTGCATAACACAATCATCAAATTACTTTAGTGTTTATCTTTGTCGGAATCAGAATTTAATTTTGCATAGGTACATTGATGTATTTCAAACCCTGAAAAGTCATGTATTTAAAAAAAAATCAAACTCCGTACAGTTTGACCCCCCTACCTTCAGGTTGCCTTCTGAGAAAAAGGCAAAAAATAATCAGGAATCGAAACCACAATGTACATATCCCTGACTTTTGAAGAGTATGTATGAAAACATACGAAACGTGAAACTATCAACCGAACACTTAGCCTACCCTCGAGGAACTAACTTGTCTAGACTTGTAATGACTTGACTTTGGAACTCAGGCGGTTTGCAGTTTTCAAATATATTATTTTTTCTCAAGCGCGTATGCGATACGGGATGTAGCTGAATGGTACACTCAAAGTTTGCGTATCGCGTACATTCATATGCATAGGGTGGTACAAGGATTTTTTTTTTCAAAATCAAATAAGTCCATGTGAGCCAATCAGAGACAAGGAAGTGGCCTGTCATGGCCACCATCGTGATATTATTGCGAGGGTCTCAACTGTGCAGAGAAATTTTTTCTACATTTCAAAATAACAGTTTTTGTAATTTTTCTCAGTTTAGCATCAATGGACTTAACGATGTTTGATATGCATCACCACAATTATGGAACATCTGGGAGTCCCATAAGTGTGGTCAACGGCACAACTAAGGCAGGCCAAAGCTCATAGCGTCAACTATGGGCATAGATTGAAGACAGAGTACACCACTTTTTTAAATTGTAATTAATTTCAAAGTGAATTACAGATTTCAGATAGAGATAGAGATGGGGGATGAGGAAAGATATGTTTTGAATGTTACCGTCTTGAGAACTTCTCTGGTTCCGTGTCCTCGCTCTCTGGATACATTATTCTGGGCATCTTGATAGTTCTGAGGCGTCCTCTCACCACTGGAAACAAATACAAACACTAAATAACTTGTCTGTACTAAATACACTAAAATAATAATGAAAAATTCAATTTTAACAATGATTTATGCAAAACGATGTAAAATATAATTCAGAAAGCCCATTTACTGCAAGTTGATCAGATGATTGAGCTAGTAACATCAATTAAAATAAAATAAATAGATGAAGTATGTCAGTTTTTTTGTACCATTGATCGACAGAGGATTTCTTCCTTTTTCCTATAGAAATGCAATTGACATGGAACGCAAGTAGGTAGACAATAAAAAAATAGCAGCGTCAAATGTCAAAAAAGAAATAACAATTTTTGATTTGACAGTTGACCTCGTCACACTAACACTGTGCCTCAAGCGTAGTTTTTTTTGGCACACCCAACAGCTCTAATGCTTCATCTTTTTATTTTATTCTGATCAACGGTTCTAACCACAAATTCTACATACTATAGGAAAAGTTGTACTAGTCCATAAGTATGATTTGAAGTTGTCAATATTATGAAAGATTATACAACAATAAAGGCACTAGAATGTTTTTCTCAGAGTTTTTTTGACAATACTTCTGAATGCAAGATCAACTTGATTATGACTAAAGGACATCTGTCAATATTGTTGCACATAAATATTAATACAGATTAGTATTGTTGTCTATTGCAGTCAGTAAGTGACAGTTGAGAGTGCAATTGACATCACTGAAATTCTTGACTGTTTTTCTTAAATTTGAGTAGCATTTTTGACAAGTTTCGGGAGTCAAATTCAAGTGCATGTATTGTGAAGTCTTGTTATTGTTATAAAGAGAAAAAATCAAGTGTGTTTCATACCATTTATCGCTCTTTAATAATAACAATGTATGGTTGACAAATGTTTTCATACGTTTGGCAGGAAACTAAACAACAACCTGAAATGACTTCTGTGACCCTTGTATAAAACACTGCGCAAACTCATTTTCATTGTGAAAATCAAAAATGCATGGAGTGTACAACGGTGCATGGTAGAGGTCGATTAAGTTTACACAATGTTTTATATTTGGGGCCCTGTATCGCTACTATTAAACATCACTCTCTGAGAGTTCCATTGTACATTTCATACATTTTTAATTTACACAATAGGGTGAGATTTACGCAGAGTTTTTTTACTCGGGTACTGTATTTCCGTTACTTAAAACTTAATTTATTATCGTTTACCAACAATTTTGTGTGTATTTTTCTCTTTCAAAGTATTCAAGTCGTCATGGAAATTCTACAGAGCGATTGTTATAACAGAGCAGTTTGTGGTATCGGGCAAGAGTGTAAATGAATAAGGAAAAAGAAGTGAGAAGTCTGTCGCGTAGATATCAGACATTATAATACAAAGTGCTGTGTCCTCTGTGCAGTGAAAGTGCAGGTGAAAGTTGGAAGTCAGCTGCAGGAGACAAGAGGAGACCAGAGTTGGACTTGGGGTGAAGCGACATTGGAGAGAGACATGGTAAGTGAAGTTATATTTACATTTGGCCGGCCAGTGTTTAGTTGTTACGCAATAGCGGCTACGCAGCTCCCGTCTGGGCCAACCATCCGCTGTCTCATCCTTCATGAAAAATAAATACATTAGTATCGCAACCAAAAAACATATAAATACAAGTATGTATAGGAATATTAGGATTAAACGGCCAGTAGTTGTGGTACTTCAAATACACATAATGGGTAACCAATACCTGTCTGATATTGACCTCTTCTGTGTAGACGCAGGGGCATTTAAAAATATTAATAAATAATTATTCAAAATGTGATTTGTTTTATTTTTTCATTTGTTTACTTTATGTGCAGTTTTTTTGTATGAGTTCTAGTATTTATATAGTTGAAAAATGTATTAATAAAAAAATTGTATGTACGTTAAAAGCCTCAGCCGTTTATTGTTTAGTAAAAAAGATATTTTTCTTCATATAAAATCAAAGGCGGAAATCAAGATAAAAAAAAACGTAAGTAAGTATATGGAAACATGTATGTAGTATCTGAAACTTGTATGCGTGTCTGCTTATGGGAATGCATGTAAAATGAAACTTAAATTAAATCCAAAATCCAAAACCTTCTTCTGAATACGGGGGATTTTCTTCAATGTTTTAGAAAGAAACAACAATCAAACACCAAACAACCAATATGCATATACTTGTGGTTTTGAAACAAAAAAAGGAAATACTGAGATACATTTAGGTGAAGGAAGTTATATAGATATCTGGCTTGTTTAAAGCAGGCATTACAAAGAATAAAATAAATGTAAAATATACTCCAAAGAAAAGTGAAGTGTTGAATAGAAGGCAGCTCCAACCAAATAATGAAACTATGTCTAAGAAGGCATTGCAATTAAAATAGATAAAACTAATGCCCCATCTCACCAACAGCTAGGTACATTTTAAATGTACGCCTTGTCTATAGCTCAGTGGGAAGAACGTTTGTGTTCAAAGTAAGAGGGCCAGGATTCCAACCCCACCAAGGGTATCAAATGCTTATTTTCAAACCAAAAATCACAGTACCAGCAAGGTTTACTCAGCTTTCACAATAAATGAGAAACCCCACTTTGTGTGAAGTGGTTGGGGTATGGCTGGGCCCACTTGCCTATGAAAATAAATTCTTAGTTGTGTTAGAAATTAGGATAGACTAGACACAAAGTTCTAGATTTAAAAAAAAACTTGGTAAGCACATGTCACAGGTCTATGTGGTTAGGGTCCTCAGCAACCGATAACAGAATATTAGTTAGCATACTCCCTAGCTGTGTGACATCATATTTTTTTGTTTATTTGAGTTGTGAGAACTCCATTATCTAGTAACTTCAATATATGAACTTGATCTTTGACTCCTCGAATTTGTTCAAAATACTACTTTAATTTACGTAAGGAGTCTTTGCAATTTGAGAGCCGTTGGTGAAATAGGGCATAAGGATAGTGCAGAAGTAGCAAGAAACAAGTTGCATCAGAAGTAAAGGAAAACCAAAGTAAAAGTGTAGACAGAAAAAAGTACATGGTTACACAAGAACAAACAGGGTGTGTTTCACTCAGAAATACTGGGAACTTATACGTAAGCTATCATGCGGGTCTGTGGGAAGGTAGGCGAGTCACCTGGTCGACACCAACTTTAGACAAAGTCCGGTCTATGTAATTTCTATCATGGATTTCACCATTCACGCTCCGGCGTGTTTTAACCATGGCTCCGATGTCTGAAAGACTTTCAAACCAAATCAACCCCAGAAAAACACGCAATCAAACCAAAACATTGACAAAATCAATACAGCTTCTTAAAATTACACATCATTCAAACACAATCCAGTTAAAAAAGTAGACTTTGATGTGTTTAAAAGTATAAAAAACATCGGCAGTGAAATATCGAACGCCATGTTTTAGAAAATGGAGATGAAATTGCGCCCGTCAACTTTTATACTCAAAATAGCACTCACCAATTGAAAATTTAAACTAGTTATAACATAATTTAATGTAGATATAATTAGAAGCCATACAAAAATTACAGACTACAGGGAAGTTTTGTTTAAAAAAAATCATAAGTACGGACTATACGCGCAAAGCCGTTCCACAACTGTCAAAAAATTCCATAACAAAGACGTTTCCGGTCATAGACAACAATATCTACGATGGGTATGTTGGGTTTTGGGGTTTTCAACTTTTTGCAAGTTTGTAGCACTGAAAGTGAACGAAAGGTAAAAGCGGGAAATTTGAAAATATTTGAAATGGAATAATGACTTAACTCGTAGCTCGTACATGTACGAGTAACTAATACGAAATATACGAGTATACGAGTTACTGAATTTTGTAATCATTTTAATATCGAATTTCAAGAACAAATATTAGACATTTTGTAAAAAAAATGATAAACGCTTATGTTGTGTATGCTATCTACTCTATAATAAATATAAGAAGAAAACATTAAAAAACAATGAAAATTACAGTTTTTTTAAATACGCCTAGGCTTTAGCAGATAAAAATAGCAACATTGGACTCAGTACAAATTTGAATTTAAAACTATTTCTCGGCGGGCAACGCCATTTTTGTATGGGACTACAGCCCTTAGCAACCAATATCATAAGAATAACTGTTGTCACGATTTTGTCCATATCAATTCATAAACGGACCTCATTAGCGACTTTTGAGTTAAGTAAAAATAGGTTGAAAAAGTATGTCAATATAATCTGTATGAATAATTTATATACCTACTGACATTTTTTTTTGCATCCATTTTTTTAATGTTCTGTTATTTTATATATTTAAATTTTGTTCATTATCTGTATTCCTGTTGGTATGAGGCTGACCACCCATACTCAAACAAATGGTTCACTTTGCCAATGTTACCCCTGTGTCAAGGAAGGTCGGCAGGACAACTCTCATATTATCGTGTTTCACGTATTACCAGGCCCGGATTAAGACCACTGGGGGCCCTGGTGCGGGAAAGTCATGAGAGACCCCAACTCCCTTTTCTCCTACTCCCACACCTTCATCCTCACCTATCATAAAAACGTATATAGACACCGAGAGTCTAATCTAATCTAAGTAGCAAAGATATGTTACATTGGAGATTCACATTACATGCATTTCCACAACCAGACACGTTCAAGTTCGCGCTTGCACGTGCCTCATGTGAACCTACAACATAAAAACCAAATCTCAAATGGACACACACCCTGCAACTCTTGCCGTCCTTCCCTGTAACAGGGGTGGTGAAAGTGAATCATTTGTACAACGAGAGTAAAAAAAGGTATAAGTTATTTAAGAATATTTTTGTGCAACATCTTGAGGGCCTCTAGGACGTGGGGGCCCTGGTTCGGCCGCACTGCTCGAATCGCCCTTAATCCGGGCCTGCGTATTACCTTACCTCAGATTGTGTAGAATGACAATTTTATTGAAAGGTCATCTTTGAACCAAATGGTGGAATAACAAACAAGCATGGAGGCTCGAATTGTTAAGTACACTTGGACCCGGTATTTTTAACGTTAGCAAATCGACTTTATACTGAATGAAAATAAAGTACTTATATATCAATCGTGTGGGTATAGTTGTTTTTCATCAGCTTAAGATCATAATTATGAGCTATGTAAGGTTGAAAATCTGAACCTAAATATGCTCACATATTATCAATATACTACTGTAAACTGTAACTCTGTCGCCATTGCGCTAGGGTTGGCCAGAGCCTCTGCAGAGCTGCCTCCATTTTTTCCTATCCTTACGTACCTCTTTCAATTCATTCATATCCATCACCTTTTTCATACATTTTCTTCTTTAACGCTCACTTTGTATATCCCATTCTTTCACAATCTCCTCAATCTGATACTACCTACATACTTGATTCTCATTCTTTGATTCATATTAGGTACATACATAGGTATGTAGGTACATATTTCCTCATTTCACTTCAGTTTCCGATATAATATCTGAAGTTTCTTGCCTCACGAGTTATTCGAATGAATAAATTACTCATCTCCACAAGAAAAGGAACACATTGTGGCGCTCCGAGATAAAACTTTTGCTCTACAGTTCACCCACAAGTTACGCAGGGTCGTATAAAGCGAGATGAACCGAGGGACGTATATCAAATTCGCACGAAAATGGCTTTAGAGTAGATACTATTGCGAATGTTTAATTGCGTGTCTGTGTGAGTTGTGTCTGTGGGAGTATGTTAAATCTCTAGATGTGGGTACATACTAATTGTATTTGTATGGTTTGTGCCACTTTTGCCAATGCCACCCCGTTTCAGAGAAAAGTGGCAGGAGACCTACATGTGCCTGTCTGTGGGCATGCATTTATGCATATCTTTGAAGCTTAGATTATAGATTATAGTGTATTAACACTGAGAAAATTAATGTTGATTGAATTCTATTCAACTTCATAGAACTTTAAAAATTATAATAAAACACAATTTTATTCATACTTTTAAAAGTTTGTGTATTGACACAGTGAAAATTCATTTTTATGAGGAATTATAAAAATGAAAAAAAAAATCAGTTTTATTTTCACAAATTGAGTATTTATTTCACCTCGAGTAGGTACTTTTTTTTTCTGTTTTGTTTTCTCAATTATATTAATTTAATTTTAATGAATAATTACTGACGTTTACGATCATGTCGATCACCTTCAGGATAAAAATTCACGTTAGGTGGCGGTTGAACCATAGATTTGATGTGTGTTTACGCCAGAATTAATAGGTCAGAAGAACTCACATTAAAACCTGTATTTTTTTCAGTAGCTGGGTGTTATAAAATTTTGATTCTTTTAAATGTGTTCAAATGCTTGTTTATGCCCTTGTTTTGCTGCTTTTCTTGAATTCTGATATACGCCACTTCAACAGTATCGCTTTATACAACACTCTATCACTTTCATGGGAATCGTGAAACCCTTGCACGACATTCAGATGATTCTTCGATGTGTTCAGAAATGTAATAATTAGAATTGTCATTTTGTTCGTGTTCAATAAACATTCAGCCGAGATATCTGTCGCGCTGCCAGCCGCGGTATCTTTACTTTGTATGGGATAGCGAATGGGGGGTAGGAGTGAGGCGTCCCCACACATTAACTTGCATACTTTCTTCCTTCAGGGGGGGGGGGTGGGGTGGGGTTAGGTGGTAGAAAGCGGGGGTGCTCTTCCTCCCCCGCTTCGTTTCTCCCTGTAATCCGGGGGAATACATTCTCGCGCACTCGTGCGGCCCGTTAATTACATTATGCGCATTGCCATGTCATTCTTCGGACGAGCGGCGAGAAAGAGTGAGAAAGAAGTCGAGGCGGGGGTGCGGTGGGGGTGGGGAGTGTTTGTCGGGGGTAGTTAGCGGGGGTTTTGGGGGGGGGGGGGTTGTATAGATAGATGTATTATTTATGCGCCGTACATTACATTGTCGGGGAAATGTTTTATTGTCTCTTTTTCTCGCTGCGAAGTGGGAGGCGGTAATTTCGTAGCGCTGACTTATCTGCTTCTTCCACCCACCCTATCCCCCTCCCCTCCCCACCACCATCCAGGTCTTTCTTCTTACAGTTAAGTCGTATAGGACCAAAGGTGGCAATCTTTATTAAAAAAAAACAGAATGATTTTTTTTTTAAACTGATTTAAAACTTTATTTGTTTTGTCCTGCATTGTGATTTTAATTTTGTTGAAATTTTAATTTTCTCCTGTAAGTTTGTTCAACTTGTATTTTTTTTTATCAAATATTTTTATACCTAAAAAAACGAGTAATAATTAGGGATGGGCCGAATGTGGTTTGAACCATGGAGGTGTATTAAAATACGAACTTCGGCCGAACATTCGATTAAAATACGAACTTCGGCCGAACATTCGATTAAAATACGAACTTCGGCCGAACATTCGATTAAAATACGAACTTCGGCCGAACATTCGATTAAAATAAAAAAAATCGGCCGAACTTCGGTTCGGTAAAAAAGTTACGTATTATAATTTCTAGTTACTGTTTGTTGGAAGAATACTAAGTTTATTTCATTTTTGTTTCAATCTGATATCTATGTAACGGAGTAGAAGAAAATTGATTTTTTATCAAATTGTTAATTCATTTGTTCCTACTAAAATAAATGACTATGAGTGAGTATATACCTAAAGGCCTTATTTTATTTTACGATTATAAAATATACTATGACATCCAATTATAATAGTCAAAATGGTGCAAGTAGGTATTTTATTTCACTTTTTCTTACACCGAATGTCTGGCTTTTGAACCGAATTTCGACCGAATGCCGAAGTTCGGTTCAAGCTGCCGAAATTTGGTTGAACCGAAGTTCGGCCCATCCCTAGTAATAATGTAAAGCGCCCTTGAAGTGATTTTTACAATACGGAACTAAAGAAAAATGTCCAATAAATGAAAAATAAATAAATAATATGTCATTTATGCACACACACAAGCAGAACCGAATGAGTTCGCGTTTACACATGCTGCATGTGAACTTACAAAATATAAGCACAAATCTCAAATGAATGTAAGCTCTGCAATTCTAGTCGACCCTATTTGAAAACAGGGTTGTTCCTTGACTTATAGGTTGGTATGCGGCTGACCACCCATGCTGTAAAAATGGTTCACTTTGCCAATGTCACCCCTGTCTCAGGGAAGGACGGCAAGAGTTGCAGGGTGTATGTCCATTTGAGATTTGGTTTTTATGTTGTAGGTTCACACGAGGCATGTGCAAGCGCGAACTTGTACGTGTCTGGTTGTGAGAATGCATGTAATGTGAATCTCCAATGTAACATATCTTTGCAACTTTGATTAGATTAGATTAGTGACATTGGCATAGTGAACCAGATAAAAAAAAATTATGTACTTACTAAAAATATATAGGCATTCTGAAGCAATGGTATCATAAGAGCTTATTAATGGAGGACGATAAAAAAGACGAGTTTTAAAAGAACAAACCAAAATAAACTTTTAAGAAGTTTTATGGAACTTGCACGAAAGTCAACGAGTATTTCAAAATTTGTTTTTCAAAAGTTGTAGAGGTGTTAGCCAATTTTCATAAACAATTTAAAATACTTTCAAATATGATTTTACTTCCTTTACCTACAGGTTGTTATGAGGCCGACCACCTAAATCTAAATCTAAGCTGCAAAGATATGTATAATTTGAGATTCATATTAAATGCATTCCCACAAGCAGACACGCATAATTTCGCGCTCACACATGCCGCATGTGGAGCTACAGTATAAAAAACCCAATCTCAAATGAACATAAGCCCTGCAACTCTTGCCTACCTTCTCTGAAACAGGGGTGACATTGGCAAAGTGAACCATTTATTTTACAGTATGGGCGGTCAGCCTCATACTAACCTATAAGTCAAGGAATACAAGCAATTAATTACATTTGATAATTAAACACTTAGATAATAAAACACCCATACTGTAAAATATGTTTCACTTTTCTAATGTCATCCCTGTTCAGGGATGGATGACAACACTTGCAGGGTTAGTGTTTTTTAATATTTGGAAGTATAATAATTAATCATTAAGCGCCTTTTTGTGATGTACATCACTACAAAGGAGCATGTGGGCTCTAGCGGGAAAACAAGAAAAATATAAATAGTAGTTATATTTTGTAAAACCCCCACTTCAACTTATGCAGTTGGCGCAAGGCCGGCCCCCTAACCTGTAAAAGTACATACGGTCACTCGCTACATGCGACGCCTTGGGGAGAATGCGGCTAGGAGTAACACTATATGTGTAGCTTAGCTGTGTTGCGTTTTGTTAATTGTTGTGAATATTCATGCGGCATGTTTAAAGGCGAACTTTTAAGCGGTTCTGCTTGTGGGCTTGCATTAAGTATGATTCATCAATTAACCAAACCTCAAATGAACATAATCCCTGTAAATCTTACCGCCCTTTCCTGAATCAGAGGTGATATCTGCTAAGTGAATCATATCACGATATGTTCCGGTTGATAGCTCAGTTGGTGGAGTGCTTGCATTCCATGCCGAGAGCTCGGGTTCGAATCCCCCCGAGGGTGTCAGAAATGATTTCCAGTTTCGGTGTTTATTTCAAACCCAAAATAAAACACTGGTAAGGTTTACTCAGCCTTCACAGGAAATGAGAACCAGCCCCTTTAAGAGCTGGGAAACCCCACTTCAACTTCAGTGGTTCGTGTAAGGCCGGCCTCCTTACATATAATCTATAATCTAAGTTGCAAAGATATATTACATTTAAGATTCATATTAAATGCATTCCCGTAAGCAGACACGTTTAAGTTCGCTCTTACACTTGCCGCATGTCACATGTGGACTTACAACATAAAAACCCAATCTCAAACGAACACAAGCCCTGCAACTATTGCCGACCGTCCCTGAAACAGGGGTGACATTGACAAAGTGAACCATTTTTTTTACAGTATGGGTGGTCGGTCAGCTTTGTACCAACCTATGATCCAAGGAATCCTCATACCAACCTATAAATCAAGGAACCTGTAAAAATAAATACGTTCCATTCGCCACATCGAGGAAAACGCGGAAAAGAGTTACACCATATGTGTAGCTTAGTATCGTCATACCAAACTATAAGGAACAATCTAAATCTCAAATAAGAACATTCTTGATGAACGCCGATCTTAGATACAAGTGACACTAAAAAAAGAATAATGTTTATACTGTAACTGTAACTCTGTCGCCATTCCGCTAGGGTGGTCAGAGCCTCTGCAGAGTTACCTCCATTTTTTTCTTATCCTGACATACCTCTTTCAATTCCTTAATATCCATCACCTTTTTCATGCATTTTCTTCTTTTACGCTCACTTTGTATATCCCATTCTTTCACAATCTCCTCAATCTGATCACTCCATACTTTTCGTGGTCGTCCCTTCCCTCTTTTTCCTTTCACGATACATTTGATACTGTATACATTTGACGATACATTTGATACTGTATACATTTGACGATACATTTGATACTGTATCCATTTGACGATACATTTGATACTGTATACATTTGACGATACATTTGATACTGTATAATTTGACGATACATTTGATACTGTATACATTTGACGATACATTTGATACTGTATACATTTGACGATACATTTGATACTGTATACATTTGACGATACATTTGATACTGTATAATTTGACGATACATTTGATACTGTATACATTTGACGATACATTTGATACTGTATACATTTGACGATACATTTGATACTGTATAATTTGACGATACATTTGATACTGTATACATTTGACGATACATTTGATACTGTATACATTTGACGATACATTTGATACTGTATACATTTGACGATACATTTGATACTGTATACATTTGACGATACATTTGATACTGTATACATTTGACGATACATTTGATACATACATTTGACGATACATTTGATACATACATTTGACGATAAAGTTTTAATTTTTCCCGCTGGTTGATTCACATTGTAGGTCAGGGGCTGTAGGTAGGCAGAGGCGTAGCGAAACTACTCAAGAAAAAAGGGGGGGTAACTTTTGCAACTTGTAGCAATTTTTTAAAGAAATTGAAAAAATATCTCAAGAGTTGTGAAGAGTCAAAGGCTGAAGTAAATACAGGATTTTATCGAAAATAAAATCATGGACTTGTAGGTTAGTATGAGGATGAACACCCATACTGTAAAAAATGGTCCACTCTGCCGATGTCAGCCCTGTTTCAGGAAAGGTCGGGAAGAGTTGCACGGTTTATATTGATTTGAGGTTTGGATTTTAATTTGTAAGCAGGTACACATGCAGCATTTGAACTTACATGTTTCTGTTTGTGGGAATGAATTTAAATTGAATTTAAATGTTAATATATTCATTAATATCCTTGGCGTATAGTTTGGTATGAGGCTGACCACCCATACTATAAAAATTGGTTCACTTTGCCAATGTCACCAATGTCATGGGAAGTTGCAGGATTTATGTTCTTTTGAGGTTTGGTTTTTTAATTGTAAATACACATGCATATCAATTTGTAAGCGCAATATAACACGTGACTGCTTGTGGGCATGCACTTAAGATGATTTTTAAATGTTAATATCCCCTTTGCAACTTAGATTATAGATACAACCGCCGGCCGTCTAAGCCTGAAACTTAGAAGAGATCTTAGAAGTTCGTCTTAGAAGACGAAAGATGTTTTTTAAGAGAAAATGTTGAAACAAGAAAACGGATAATTTCGTTAGAACATCTGACGTGGCCGTTTCTACAAAATAATAACAAAAATAATGTTGCTTCGCTCTTCTCTTCGTCGGTACATAAACTCTTTTCCCGAAGGCGATACATTGAAGTAGCGGCGTCCGCGTCTTCAGAAGGCTGACAACTCATTAGCGGCCGTCGAATAGAAATAACGTTTAATGAATATTGGAATTTAAAACACGTCCACCCCCCCAAGGGTTCCGCCTCCCCCCCTAGGGGGTGGTTGCCCCCCCCCCCCGCCATTTCTTAGCGAGCGCTCTGTCCCCTTCTCTGATGTTGTCCCCCTTTTTCTATCTTTCTTTACGTCCAACCTTTTAATGTGTATGTGCGCCGGATATCACACAGCGAGCTCATCTCAAATCTCAACCCTTTCCGATTGTTTTTTTTTTTTGTTTTGTTTGGTAAATATTTTTTACGGATAATGCGGTTATAATAATAATAATAATAATTGGACAATTTGTATACAGCGCCGTTTAGTGGCACTAGCCACCCCAAGGGCGCTTTTATGTGTTGAAGCTTCTGTTAAACAAATGTGTCTTAAGCAACTTCCTGAAACTGCCAACACTGGTCTCTGTTCTCAACTCCAGAGGTAGACTATTCCAGCAGGATGGACCAGCCGAACTAAAAGCCCTGTCTCCGAAACCAGTTCTGTTCCGTCGAAGAGGCAGTTGAAGCCTGTTTACGGCGTCACTCTGTGCAGAACGAAGAGTGCATCGTTTTCCACCTATCTGGTCGACTCTGCACAATTCACACAAGTACGATGGGGCAACTCCTCTGAGGGCATTAAAAACAGAAACACATATTTTGTACTCAATCCTCTCTGGGACTCGCAGCCAATGAAGGCGCCGCAACAGAGGAGAGACATGGTCAGTTTTTCGTCCTCCTAAAAGTAATTTGGCTGCAGCATTAAAGACGGATTGCAGTCTAGACTGCTGAAACCTTGGAAGACCCCAGAACAGACCATTGCAATAATCCAGTCTCGACACAACAAAGGACGCAATGAGAATCTTAGCAGCTTCGGATGTCAAACAGTTTCTGACCCATCTCAACTGCCTCAGGTGAAAAAAAAACAGGAGCTCACAGTCGAGCTTATTTGCGTACTCATGGAGAGAGTGTTGTCAAGATGGACCCCAAGAAACTTAATTGAGCTAGATGGATTATGGATCGTGTGTGTGGACCGGTCGATGGCTCAGTTGGTAGAGTGCTTGCATTCCATGTCGAGAGCTCGGGTTTGAATCCCAGCGAGGGTTTTAGAAATGATTTCCCGTATCGGTGTTTATTTCAAACCGACAAGGTTTACTCAGTCTTCGCAAGAAATGAGTACTAGCCCCTCGGGAGCTGGGAAACCCTCACCAATTGAAGTGGTTGGCGTAAAGCCAGGCCTCATGCCTGTAAAAATAAATAGGTTCCACTCGCCTCAAGCGACAGCTTCGGGGGAAACGCGGTAAGAAGTTGGTCTATTTGTGTAGCTTAAAAGCTTTTTTATGCGTTTTAATTTGTGAATGTTTCGCTTAAGTTTATGTATTGTAGACAATCGGAACAAACCAGACAAACCGTGTGAAATCTTTCATACATTTCAAACACTTCTAGATTCTTGATGCAGTTCCGAATAGAGAAAAAAAGGCCAGCTTTCTCAGTTGGGGTATCCGTACTCCCTATTTGGACATCCTGGGCCGCCAATTGACGAACCTCTTCAACCTCCTATCAATGCTGTCTTGCAACGTGACCTCCCCTAGGCCACTTTAAGCAGGCCATGCGTTATACGACATCGGTGACTCCAGTGCGTCTATAGATCTCTTGGTTGGAAACCCTGTCTTTTAGGCTGATTCCCAGCAACCTCTTTTCAATGGCTCTTTGGCACGTCCTCAATCTGTTGGTGCTATATTGAGTGAGCCTTTTTATTCTCAAGCCATAGGTGGATCTTTATTACATCTTCTCACATGCGCAGAACCAAATAGTCTTTATAGTGGAAATTCAGTATGATGAAAAATATTCACTCCTTTATCACACAGGGAAGAATTGAGGGAAGAGAAGCTCCAAGTCCACGGGGAAAATCTCGTTTGAAGAACCTTCGGCAGTGGTTTAACAGAAGCACAATACCTCTCTTTCGTGCAGCTGTATCGAAGGTGCAAATAACTATTATGATATCCAATCTACTCTGAAAACGGTACAAGAAGAAACGAAAATTGTGAGCGGTGAAAGAACGCCTGGTCCGTAGTCTAGTGGTTAAACGTTCAGACTTGGTAATCCTTCAGTATTCAGTAATTGGAAGGTCGTGGGTTTGATTCTCGGTGGAGCACACAAAATGTTTCATTTATTAGACTTTTTAAAGTTTGTGTATTCACACAGTGAAAATTCATTTTTATAAATAATTATAAAAAATTATAAAAAACACAGAGTTTTATTTTCACAAATTGAGTTTTTATTTCCACCTCAAGTACTTTCGACTTATTCACGTCATTATCAAGAGGATCCTCTTGATAATGACGTGAATAAGTCGAAAGTACTTGAGGTGGAAATAAAAACTCAATTTGTGAAAATAAAACTCTGTGTTTTTTATAATTTTTTATAATTATTTATGTTTCATTTATATTTTCAAATATGCTTTTCGATGGGTTGACCAATTCATGTTCCTTTACCAAAGACCGGTAATCAAAAGTCGAGACACAGCTTCCTTAGTTCCGTGCAGCCCTTGTCTTTGGATCCAGTGGTGGAGAGATTGCAAATGTGGAAAGAAGAATGCCCGGAGAGCTTTGTGCAGCCTGCAGAGAGCCTACCTCCAGGAAAGAATCTCGAGTGGACCGTGTGGAAATCTATGAACAGATTGAGGACCAATGTTGGAAGAGCCCGGGCCAACATGTTGACCTGGGGATTGCTGGGACGGGAGGACTCTACACTATGTGAGTGTAGAGCTCAGCAAACTATGGAGCACCTGCGGTGTTGTCCCTCCTGTCCGACAAGCTGCTCCATGGATGATCTCTTTGCGGGAAACCAAAGAGCTGTAGACATTCGTTACTGGGCCAATACGGTGTGAAGCTGACACGAAGAAGAAGATCCAGCAATTGGGTCTTGCTTGGGAATTTGTGCTTTCTATAGCAACGACCAAGCACAAGTCTTGTGTGATTCACACAAAAACAGCGCTCATCAAATGAATAATCTATTATATTAATATGATTTTGGTTCGTCGTGTCTGAGCTCTCGCCGTGACATGTTCTTATGAATTTATGATACGTGAATTTGCGTACGTGTGCATGTTTGTGTGCAGGAGGTGCCCCCGCCCCCTCCCCCGCCACACCCCCCCAGCTCTCTCCCCCACCCCCTTCTTCTTCTTATTATTCTTCTTAACTAAGAGCCGTACTTTAAGACGTCCGTATTGATCGGCGCCTTTTACACGGGTGTACACGTCCGTGTTGGTTTAGGGTGACCGGCAGGGGGAGGGGGGGGGGGGGAGGTAGCAGGAGGGGGGGAAAACCTCGTTATAGAATTTTAATTTTCCCGCTGCGGGAGGTGTGCGTGTGTGCGTGTATGTGTGTGTGTAAATGTGTCTGTTGGTATGAATGCGGTATTCTTATTTTTAAGATACGTGCCTTACATCCAGTTTACATGACTGTGACTTTGATGCCGTTCCGCTAAGCATGGCCGGAGACTTTCTTCTTTTTCTCGTCAGGTCGACAGCTCAGTTGGTAGAGTGCTTGCATTCCATGCTGAGAGCTCGGATTCAAATTCCCCCGAGGGTGTCAGAAATGATTTCCTGTTGCAACGTTTATTTTAAACCCACAATAAAAGCCGGCAGGGTTCACACACCCTTCACAAGAATTAATGAGAACCAGCCCCCTTTACTTCAACTGAAGTGGTTGGCGGCCGCCCTTCTTACCTGTAAAAATAAATAGGTTATACAATCCACACGTTATGTACGATGCCTTCGAGGAATACGCAATAAGAAGTTGTCCCATATGTACACCTAAGTTGTGTTCCGTCTCACATTGATTTATGAAAACTTCTCGGATTGATTCTCCTGAGCTTTTTAAAGTAGTTATATAAAATATAATCTGTGATCTGTAATCTAAGCTGCGATGCGAAGTTTTATTGTGATTTATATTTAATGCACACCCACAAGCTGACACGTACGAGTTGGCGCTTACACATGCTAGATATGAACGTACTTAGAAAATACAAATAATAAAATCTGTAATGAACATCAACCCTGTAGCTCTTGGCGCTGACATAGCAAAGTGAAGCAATTTTTACAGTATGGGTGGTCAGCCTCATACAGCGTTATGTTTATGAAATCTTCCCTGTATTTAAATACAAGATATAAGAATTAATAGTTAAAGTTAATATGAAAAAAAATAGGAATCGTGTAATATCACATAAGTACACGTAGGTATGATGTTTGCCTGCCGAAAAAAATAAAATAAATCCAAAATTTTGATGAGTTCCTTCGAAAAAGTTCATTTAAATATTCATTTGTTACACTGGCGAAAATTACTTAGAACTTTGAGTTTTCCTCGCTAGATGCTGCTTTTAAAAATGTATGGAGAAAATTCATGTTCCATTTCAGCAGGTAGGATATTCAATTCATTTTAAAAATGAGGTCTTAAAACACTTTGGAACTTTTTTCTCGACTAGCAATCGCAAGTCTTGTATGGGACTGCTGTCCTTAGCAACTTATGAAAACATATTTGTATGCCTTTTCCCTAGCAACCTGGCCGTGAGATTTCACGCAAACTATTTAAGCTATAAAAACTGTAAGTATTATTTATAAAAGCGGTCTTTAAATAAGTATATTCGAGTATTTGTATACCTACCTTAAAGGTAACTGTACTGTAACTCTGTCGCCATTCCGCTAGGGGTGGCCAGAGCGTCTGCAGAGTTGCCTCCATTTTTTCCTATCCTGACATACCTCTTTCAATTCCTTCATATCCATCACCTTTTTCATGCATTTCCTTCTTTACGCTCACTTTGTATATCCCATTCTTTCACAATCTCCACAATCTGATCACTTCATACTTTTCTCGGTCATCTTTTCCCTCTTTTTCCTTTCACACTTTCTTCGTATACATACTTTGTCAGTCTGTCATCATTCATTCTTTCCACATGTCCAAACCATCTCATCACATTCTTTTGTACTTTAACTTTCACATTCTCTTTCAAATTACATTATTTTTTTACCCATTCATTCCTAACTCTATCCCTCAAAGTTTTTCCTGTCATACTTCTCAAATGCTTCATTTCCACCGTACATACTTTACTCATTTCACTATCATTCACTGTCCAAAGGTAAAACTGAATAAGTGACGTATTAAGCTAACATGGGTTTCTCAGATAAATGCACCTTTTTCCTATTTTCTACGAGATATTCTACAGTTAAAAAGTTTCACATGAGCACTGACTTATAATATAACTTATATAATATTATAATAAGCTTAAAATAAAAAATAAATAAAAAAAAACAAAAAAAATAACTAGTTCACTTACCACGAGATGTTTCACACAATAAAAAGTTTTATCCACGATTTCTCAAATCAGTGAATCAGCAGCTATATTCAGTTTTAAATTTGAAGGTGGCTATATTAGTCTTGGACTTTCCTTGATCCAGCATCCTGAATAGTACCTCTACAACTTGTCAAGAGCGTGTTTTCATTATGTACAAGAAATAATGATCACTTAAGTCTCATGTTATATAATACAGTACCCTTAGTACGAGTTGCAAAACTTGAGTAATGTAAAGTTTACGGCAATTATTAAAGAGTGATTTCCCCCAAAATCTGCCGTTCTTGTTTGTTTGAACTTGATTTTCTTCATCACTATAACTATTTTGCTAAGACCATAAAGTGTAAGAAACAAAAACGGCAGATTTGGGGAGAAATCACTCTTTAATATTTTCCGTAAACTTTACTTTTCTCAAGTTTTGCAACTCGTACTAAGGGTACAGAACACCTTAAAAGTACTCGCTGGTAAAATCGTGTCTTTCCTCTTACGTATTCTTAAAACTCCGTCCAATGTTTATAATTTTTATTGTTCAAAATATGAAATAAAACGTACCTAACTGTAGCTCTGACGGTATTCCGCTAGATCTGGCCAGTACCTCAGCAGATGCATACATCATCATTTTGATTAAAAATCTGAATTATTGATAGTCATAATAAAAGGAGAGCCTGTATGAAGAAGGTTATCTACTTTTAGAAAGGGGTTGAAGACCCACCTGTTCGCGCGCTCATATGAGCAAGCGCCTTTGGGATGACCAAGAGTCATGAAAAGGCGCTATAAAAAATACTGTATTATTATTATTATTATTATGACTCTGGAGGAAATGAAAGAAGTGTGTAAGGACAGAAAGAAATGGCGGTTAATCTGTGATGTTGGCGGTTAGGGTTTTTTAAATTAAAATTTGTTTTCTGTTAGTTTTTTATGTCCATACATATTATAATTTAGTGATTTTAAAAATGTAATTTGTCATGTATGTTCCTTGACTTATACATAGGTTGGTATGCGGCTGACCACCCATACTGTACAAAATGGTTCACTTTGCCAATGTCACCCCTGTTTCAGGGAAGGACGACAAGAATTGCAGGGCTTATGTTCATTTGAGAATGGGTTTTTATATTGTAGGTCCACATGCGGCATGTGTTAGCGCGAAATTATACATGTCTGTTTGTGGGAATGCATTTAATATAAATCTTAAATGATATATATCTTTGCAGCTTAGATTAGATTAGATTAGATCTACGAGAGGAAACACTAATAAAGTGTGTAAAACCTGTAGTGTAGACGTTTTTCATGAGCACTTCCTTATACTTAGTTCACTTACCTACTATTAGACGAAGAACCCCATACAATGTTTTATCCACAATTTCTCTAATCAGTGAATCAGCGCTTATTTAGTCAATTTCCTCAATTTTCGTGCATATTTTTTTTCTGTCTCTGTAGATTCCATTTAGAAGAAGTAAAATCTCCTTTTTTGATCAACTTGTTTTGTGATTCGCTCACATTCTTCCACATTTTCATATACACACTAATTTTGACTGGCTAAAATTTATTTATTTTACTGTTACATCATAATTTATTTATTATTTATTTTACTGTTACAGCCTTTTTTGTATGTGTCACACCTCAAAGGCCCTCCCAATCACGCAACTAAGCTTCAAGTATAGTGTAACTTCTTGCCTGCGTTATCCCCGAAGGGATTATTTATTGATTTAAAAAATGTAATTTGTCGTGTATGTTCCTTGACTTATAGGTTGGTATGCGGCTGACCACCCATACTGTAAAAAAAAATGGTTCACTTTGCCAATGTCCCCCCTGTTTCAGGGAAGGACGACAAGAGTTGCAGGGTGTATGTCCATTTGAGATTTGGTTTTTATGTTGTAGGTTCACATGAGGCATGTGTAAGCGCGTACTTGTACGTGTCTGCTTGTGTGAATGCATATATGTGAATCTCCAATGTAACATATTAGCAACTTAGATTAGATTAGATCGCATGTGGCGATTCGGGCCCTATTTATTTTTTTACAGGTAAGGGGGCCGGCCTCACACCAACCACTTTCAGTTGAAGTGGGGGATTCCCAGCTTCCGTGGGAGCTGGTTCTCATTTCTTGTGATAGCTGAGTACACCTTGCCGTTATTGATTTTGGGTTTGAAATAGACAGCGAAACGGGAAATAATTTCTGACACCCTCAAAAAAATAAGTTTCAGTTCAGAATGATCTTGTGTTAAGGCATGTTGTGCCATGACGTTGGTACGGGACAGCGGTACATGAAAAAGATCATGCCGTCTTTCCCGGCCGTAGTCATCTGGCAAATAAAGCTTAAAACTCTCTGACAGGGTGGGGCTGTCAATTAAGCCGTTAATGATCTTGTAACAAAGCACCATAAGAGAACCGAATCTTTCAAGAAGAGAATCTTTCAAGGTGAAGGTTTACAAAATTGACGCCTCTACATACATTCAATGAAAAGGATTGTTGTATATTACAAACATATTCAAAGTACATAAGAATTAATGTACAATAGTGAAGAAATGTTCCGATTTCCAAAAATAATCGAGAAAGGGGTAAGACAGTAGGTACAATACATTGAGTCTTTCCTATGGAGAATATATGGAGATGTTTATGTTTGTTAAGAAAAGGAAATAAATGTATTGATATGTGTGTGCTCAGATGTGATGGAAGGTAAGACATTGCTCAGTGGAGCCTGGGAGAACTGCGGGCATGACGCAGCCCGATGTATTGTAAGCAGGGCTCCATGGTAGAACGACACAGTGACAAACGACGCATGATGGAACATCACAATGACAGTACATCATAGGACAAAACATTAAAATGAAGTAATTCTGTCATGTGATGTTTTTTCATGTGGTGTTTATGATATATTCTGTTTTCGGTATGTTAAGTTATGTCATGTGATGTTTTGACCTTGTGTTGTTTTGTCATAGTGATGTTTCATCATGTGATGTTCTGTCATGTGTCGTTTTGTCATGTCTCGTTCTATCATGTGTCGCTATGTCATGTGTCGTTTTGTCACTGTGTCCTTCTGTCATGTGTCCTTCTGTCATGTGTTCTTCTGTCATGTGTCGTTCTGTCATGTGTCCTTCTTTTATGTGTCGTTTTGTCATGTGTCGTTATGTCATGTGTCGTTTTGTCACTGTGCTGTTATGTCATGTGTTGTTTTGTCACTGTGCCCTTCTGTCATGCGTCCTTCTGTCATGTGTTCTTCTGTCATGTGTCTTTCTGTCATGTGTCGTTCTGTCATGTGTCGTTCTGTCATGTGTCCTTCTGTCATGTGTCGTTCTATCACGTGTTGCTATGTCATGTGTCGTTTTGTCACTGTGTCCTTCTGTCATGTGTCGTTCTGTCACGTGTTGCTATGTCATGTGTCGTTTTGTCATGTGTCGTTTTGTCACTGTGTCGTTCTGTCACTGTGCTGTTATGTCATGTGTCATTTTGTCACTGTGCTGTTATGTCATGTGCCATATTGTCGCTGTGCCGTTCTAGCCTGTCCCGTGTGCCAGTATGACGCAGCCCGACATATTGTGTGCGAGGACGCTCAGCTGCTTATGTAAGAACAAGTGACACACACAGAAGCTCCTTGCGCGACTACACTCCGTTCCAGTGAGAGAATAAGTTAAAAAATAAAATGATCATCAATGAGGTCCGCATGCGAATTGACATCACCGGTTTGCTAGGGGAAATGCATACAAATATATTTTGTCATTTCGATACCTTATAGGTAAGACTGAAAAAGTGACGTATTAGTTTAAAATAGTTTTCTCAGATTAATGTACCTGAAACCACCGGATTAAAGCACCTGAAAATTCTGTAGTTTGGAAATTTGTCAAATTCAAAAACCGACCTCATTGGGAAATTCACGGAAAATTGCTAGTCAAAGTATCTCCTCGGCCTGTAGACTCAACGGGCGTCAGTGAGCTAGCAATAAAATATGGCGGCACGTAAACAGCAGATCGTTATACGGTACAGTTTGTTTCGAAAACATACTAACAGCGATTAGATATTTACGTGCTGACATGTACTCGTATTATGGTTTCCGATCTTCAAAGGGATACTGTTAAATCTACTGACGCCTGACGAGTCTGCAATCCCAGAATTTTAATAGCTAGCCCAGCAGCAGTTTAGCGGTTATAAAGCAAATTTCATAAGGAAGGGAGGCAGATGCATGGAAAGGGGATAGATGCTTTGAAAGTAAGTAATGTCGATACAAGTGCTAACAAAACTGATCGCTAAATAGACTGGTTTTCATATCGGGCTTAAAAAATAGACATACACAAAACCGGAGAGAATTTTTGTTGTTGTGAAATGTGCGTAATACTTGCAATATATGTTACAGGATTCTCTGTTAGAACAAAGTGCACACTTCTTAATAAGATGTGGCATGGTTATCAGGAAGCTGGGTAGGCATCGGTTTTCCGGGTTATTGGTTGTATAAGTGTGCGGAGAACCAACCGTTGCCGCAGAACTCTGCAGCTGATATGCCGATATTTCTCCGGCGATTGATAGACAAACCAGACAGAATATGTTTGCTGGGAACTCTCTGTTAGAGTGGTCCAGACTGGTGGGTCCTCCAGCTTCGGAAGATTTCGGGTTGTGCCGAAAGAACACGACTACTTCCGCAGTCCTTCGGCTAACGATCGCGCCAACTTTGCAAGTCATCACGCACTGCCGTCACGGCAACGTCTTTTCAGTTTTTATTCATTTTATTTTTCAATATTTGTTACTGGATTCTCTGTTAGAACAGAGTGCACCCTTCTTAGTGAGATGTGGCATGGTTATCAGGCAGCTGGGTAGGCATCGGTTTTCCTGGTTATTGGTTGTATAAGTGTGCAGGGAGGGGGGGTTGCCAACCCTTGCCGCAGATCTCTGCAGCTGATATGCCGGGCGTCATGATATCCGCGTTAGACTGCCGGGGAGTTCCCGCACCACCCATGTGGTCCCCACAATTTACCTACTCCCAATAGAATACACGGTAAAGGAGGATACACAATTTAGTTACGCAACTAAAGAAATGACGTGCTGATTAAATAAGTGTTGATTCGTACTTGCTTTGGTTGTGTGTTAACGGAAAAAAAAACGAAAAAAAACTGCTAAAATTGAATAAGTCATTTTAGAGTTTTGTGTGTTCTGTTTTAATACATGAGTGTGTCTCTTGAACCTTAAGGATCAACTTGACTTTGACAATATGAATGAATGAATGATGAAAATGAAACATTTGAAATATGGTACAAGATTCGGAATACGAAATGAATACCCTAATTTAATTAAGATTAAGATTAAATGTAGGATGATACATTGTAAAACGGTTGTCTGGTTAAATTGCGTACCTCATTAAGTATCTTCTTTAATTATTTAACTTATCTTATTATTTTTATGTCATTACTTAATAAGCTAAGCTCATATCATCGTATTTTGTATCTTATCTCGATAAGCATCTAATATAATGAAAAATCTCATGTCATTGAGCATCTTCTCTCATTAAGTATCTTAGCTTTCCAGTTTAGTTTTTTTAAAGTTTCTTTATATTAATTTATCAGCTAATGTTCAATGTTGATAAATAAAAGATGAGGGTAGTTGATAAAAAAAAAACACTAACAATTTTTTTAACATAGTCGTTACGCAATTTAGAGAGACAACCCTTATGCGATGAATCAACCTACATTTAATCAGTAACTCAGGTTCAAAACTATTGTAAAGGGGTTTATTTTTCAATTCAAACACGCCAGTTAAATCACCACCACCTTGTCCAGTAAACCATAGAGTCGAACTTTTTTGTCAATAGTAAATTATTCACCTATTACGCATCCTCCCTAACACGTACACAAGTGGGTAGATTTTCAAGTCGGCGGCGCGAATGTTACGTAGAATAAGGAATAAGAAGTGTGTGGAGTGGTGAGAATACAGAGGCATGGAGTGAGGGATGAAGAATGGAGTGAGGAATGAAGAATGGTGTGATAAGTGAAGAGTGAAGAGTGTGGAGATGTGGGAGAACCCACTCTAGGGATGGGCGAAATATATCGGTATATAAAAAGTACCGATATTTTTTTCAAGTATCAAAATCGTATCAAAAACGATTTTTTTTGCAATGTGTTTTTGCCTCCCTCGCTTTAAAGATGGTTGTGTTTGAAAACAAACATTTTTACGTTACAAATCGCATGTTTTGCCCTCCCCCCCCCCTCTGTCGACAGTGTTTTTCAGATTGAAGTTTTTGAAGAAGTGAAGACTTCTATCCCCATCGTCCAGCAGTGGACAAAAAGTGGCTGATTGAGTAAAAAAAGTAAAAAAAATATTAAAATATCAATATTAGTTCCTCGATAGGTTCACTTTGCCAATGTCACCCCTGTTTCAGGGAATGTCGGCAAGAGTTGTAGGGCTTATGTTCATTTGAGGTTTGGATTTTATTTGTAAGTA
The DNA here is from genome assembly GCA_951799405.1 of Agapetus fuscipes. Taxonomy (NCBI): domain Eukaryota; kingdom Metazoa; phylum Arthropoda; class Insecta; order Trichoptera; family Glossosomatidae; genus Agapetus; species Agapetus fuscipes. Next base: position 10,540,432 of record OX637359.1, read on the forward strand.
CACAATCAGCATTTGTAAGCGCGAACTACACGTGTTTGTTTGTGGGCATACATCTGTTGAATGAATATATCCTTGCAACTTAGATTATAGATAGATATATTTCGATAGTGTTTGAAAACATCGATTCGATGTATATCGGTATTTTTTTCCATTTGCCCAACCCTAACCCACCAGACAGTTCGCGCTTTAATTCCGCAAATTATCTACAAGACGGAATGTGCAGCTTGGAGGGAAATGTGAAACGTGCTGTGGGTCGCTAATGTGATCATAGGAAGATTGTTTGTGATCACATTAGAGCGCTCACATGAATATGCCCTTAAAAACTTAATTAATAATATTGATTCTAAAAAAAAAAAAAAAAATAGAGTTTCAAGCTTGCACGGCCGGCTGATGATGCTGGAGAAATGTTATCCGGGAACGTCCAAAAGTTGATCCAGCCCTACAGCAACTGGGTTTTGCTTTAGAATTGGCGATTTGTAGCGACGACCAAGCTCATAAAAAGTCCGGTCAATATCTCAGTTTGTAGAATGCTTGCATTCCATGCCGAGAGCGATGGTTCGATCCCCACCGAGGTTGTCGGAAATGATTAGACACCGTTTCGGTGTCTAATTCAAAACCGGCAACGTGTACTCAGCTTCACAAGAAATGAGAACCAGCCCTCCCTTCAACTGAAAGTGGTTGGTGGAGGCCGGCCCCCTTACCTGGGAAAATAAATAGGTCCCGAATCGCCACATGCGACCGCTTCGGGGATAACGCAGGCAAGATGTTACACTATATGTGTAGTTTAGTTGCGTTACGTTTGACGAACGGTTTCGTAAGCAATGTTTACATCGTCCATACCAGCTGATTTATTTGGTGAGCGCTGTTTATGTGTGTATTACACCTCAAGAGCCCTCTGCAAGCATGGTCGTCGCTGTAAAAAGCGTCAATTCTCAAGCAAGACTCAGTTGCTGTAAGGCAGGATGGACCTTTTGATGACCGGTCTTTGGTAAAGGTTTACGAATTTTTCAACCCAGCGAAGAGCAAATTTGAAAATATAAATAGTATTTTTTTTATGCTCCGCCGGGATTCGAACCCACAACCTTCCATTTACGAGTCCGAAGTGTTACGACTGGACTACGGACCGGTTGTACACAAATTTACATTTTTTAAAAAACAAACACTGAATTCAGAAAAAACTGCTGTAAGGAAGACATTGTAAGATTCGGAAGACAGCAAAAACGTCATTGGTACGAAAAATATGTATGGAAAATGGGAAAATACATGATGATGATGATGATGGATGATTTGTTTCCTGTGGCGCCATTCAATGGTCCAGGACCATCTCAAGGGCGCCATGGCTTCTGGAGAAAAGCAGTGATGAAAAGCAGAGATGGCGTGATAGCTGGCTCGGGAGCTGGAAACTGCTTCAGGTGAAATGGTTGGCGTACTGCCATGCCACTTATCTGTAAAACTCAATGGATTCTACACGCCACATGCCATCTCTTTGGCGACGCCCTTGCAAGAATGACTACTATATGTGCAGCTTGGTTGCGTTGAAGATACTTAGACTGGTCGATTTTAGTTGCCCACATGGGTATAAAGCTTTGTAAGTACGCCCCTGACTATAAGAAATCGAACAAATTTTAACTTCAAAAAGGATAAATATTTTATTGATTGTAGAGGCATTAGCTTTGTCCAATGTCCAATCCATCCTGTCTGTTGACCATATTCCCAAGAAGCAATTCCTAAGAAATGATCCAGATGACACAAACTCCACACATGACCGTCCTGCACCCCCTCCCTCCCTCATACACTCACACAATGACACCCTCTAAGATTGATTCCGTTTCTAAACCATTTAGTGTGCATTTAGTATTAATTTAACCACCTGATGATGCGAACGGATGTTTGCGAAACCGGTTGTGGAATCAAAATATACTAAAAGTAATCGTAAACAAAGTTGTTTTTACTTTTTATCTTTAAGAATAATTATTCTTTGAAAAATTCAAGAGTTTGTATATTGACATTGCAAAGATTTATTTTAAATTAATAATGTAAAAATAAAACACGAAGTTTTTCTTCACGAGTTAATTTATTTCTTTGAGCGCTTTTGATGTTATCACATCAGTTGTCCTGTTGATAATGACGTGGTAACATTGAAAGCGCTCGAGGGAAAACATCAACTCGTGAAGAAATACTTTGTATTTTATTTGTACATTTTTAATATTCTTTGTTTTTCCGTTAGAAATATGCAAAATTTTAAGGCAAATTTTAAATATATTTAAGTAAAGGATTCATTGTTACTTTTTGTCATAAACATTTTTAAAACCTTCGTACATTTTATTTATTTTTAACCTTTGTAAAAATGTGAGACAATTTTCAAAATTCCCTCAAAAGTCCATCAAACATTAATTGCGTCATTATTCTGAGCGTCCATTAAAAAAGAATAAAATCAAAGAATGAATTTTCGCTTTGAAATAAAATGTTTACTACATAAAGAGCGTAGGTATTTAACCCTTTTGAAGTCGAAACTGAAATGTATATTTATTTTCTTTGAGGCACAAGAAAGGCTCCCGCTTTGGTTTCCACCGATAGGCGCACATAAAAATCACCCCACCCTCACTGACGGGTTACGAACCCTACTCCCTCGGCTCCGCAAGCGCCCGCCACACCCACTGGGCCACCTTTATGTCGTTTTTCACTCGCAGAGCTACGAATGAAAAGTTTGGCTTGGAGGGTAGTGGGAAAAGCGGCTGACTTATCGTGTTTTATTTAAACAATTATTTTTGTGTCTACAAAATTCAGGCATACGAATGGCCGGTTCGTAGTCTAGTGGTAACGCTTCGGACTCGTAAATTGAAGGTCGTAGGTTCGAGTCCCGGTGAAGCACAAAAAATATACCATTTATATTTTCAAAAATGCTCTCCGCTGGGTTGGAGAATTCATTGCCTTTACCAAAAACCGGCCACAAAATATCGATCCAGCTTTACAGCAATTGGGTCTCGCTTGAGGATTGGCATTTGGAACAACTCGCAACTAAGCTACACATAAAGTGTAAATTCTTGCATGCGTATCACCGAAGGGGTCGCATGTGGCGATTCGGGACCTATTTTTTTTTACGGGTAAAGGGGCCGGTGTCACGCCAACCACTGCAGTTGAATTGGGGTTTTACCAGCTTCCAAGGGGACTGGTTCTCATTTCTTAGGAGGCTAAATAAACTTTGCTAGTATTTGTTTTGGGTTTGAAATAAACACCGAAACGGGAAATCATTTTTGACACCTTTGATGGGGATCGAACCCTTGCTCTCGGCATGGAATGCAAGCATTCTACTAACCGAGGAATTGACCGGTATTTTTACTAGCTTGGTCGTCGCTGCAAAGCACCAATTATAAAGCAAGACCCAGTTGCTGTAACGCTGGATGTACCTTTTGTAACTGGCTTCGATAAAAGCAATGAATTTTCCAATCCAGCGAAGAGCATTTTTGAAAATATAAATGGCATATTTTGTTCTCCGCTGGAATGCAAACCCACGACATTATATTTACGAGTCCGATGCGTTACCACTATACTACGAATCGGTCTACACTAGGGAATGCAATCTCGTTCTCGCGAGATCGGGATCTCGCGAGATCTCGTCCATATTTTGCGAGACGAGTCTCGTTCAATTTTTGTACGAGATCTTGCGAGATTGCGAGATTGAGTGGCACAGTAAAATCGGTGTGTGTATCGTAGTGCGGTTGCGCGCGAACTGCTCTGCGCATGCTGTAGGCACTACTCGTGGCTACAAGAATCGTTGACACTGTTGACAGCATTGAAAAAGCCCAATCGTTCAACAAATTCTGCAAATTCATTGGAGATACTCATTAAAAAAAAGATGAATTTGTATGAAGCTGGAGGGGTTAAAGGTGAACTCCTTCAGTTTGTACACAACTGTTTGTCGACTGTGGTTCCGACTAGTGTAGAGGCAGAAAGAGCATTTTCGGCCGCGGGGTACTTGGCCTGTAAAATCAGGAGTCGTCTATCAGATGAAACCCTTGATATGCTGTGTTTTTTGAGAAGCCACTTTCAAAAATAACTTATCCTTTTAATAACACTGTTTAATAATACTTACATATCCTTAAAAATTACAAATGTTGCAGAAAGCTGAATAAGTGTTACATTTCGAATTTTTTAAAGTGTTTTTTTGTTTTGGTTTGAGATTTTTGTTCATAATACTGCAGAAGGCTGATTTAGTGCTATATTTTGAAGTTTTATCTTTATTTTTATTTTAAGTTTTTTGTTCATAATACTGCAGAAGGCTGATTTAGTGTTATATTTCGAAGTTTTTTTTATTTTTATTTTAAGTTTTTTGTTCATAATGCAGAAGGATGATTTTTGTTATATTTCGAAGTGTTCTTTTTGTTTTATTACATATGAGTTTTTTTGTTCTTTACACTGCAGAAGGCTGATCTTTGTTATATTTCTTTTGTTATATATATATATCTTATAAATTGAAAATCAATAAACGGAATTAATAGTATTAGCGAATGTTTTTAGTAAAAATACCCAATTGGGCGAGATCTCGGAAATCTCGTAATCTCGCGAGACTGGCCTTACGGTCTCGCGAGATCTCGGCTAGGTCTAAAATCTCGCGAGATTGCATTCCCTAGTCTACACCAACTGAATAAGTGACATATCAAGCTAATTTGGGTTTCTAAGATAAATGCACCTTTTCCCCAATTTTCTACGAGAGAAAACACTAAATACTTAAGTCTGAAAATCCTGCAGTTTACTAGTTCTTCATGAGCGCTTCCTTATAATTAGTTCACTTACTATTAAAGTTACACCCAATAAAATGTTTTATCCACGATTTATCAAATCAGTGGATCAGCAGCTGTATTCAGTTTTATTTTTAAGGTGGCGATATATTCTATAAACCCGGAAGATGCGCGTCATTTCCCATGTGAAACACACAATTACAGGCATGCATTATTTTCGTCGGTTTTTTTTTCGCGTGAATAGGGGAGTAACGAGCCGACCTCCCCTCCCCAGTTTCTTTAATTAATCTCAAGGAATCCCCCCCTCTGTTCCCCCACACGGGGGTGTTGTGGGGGGCGGGGGGAGCTTATTGTGCCGCCCAGAGATGGCGCAGGGGTGGCCGGCTTAACGGAAAGTGATACGCGGGCGAAAATAAAATAAAACGAAGGAGACAAATGTAGTATCGGTGTCGAGTAACAGCCTCAAAGTATACCTATTTCATTATCCCACAAGATCCTTGATAAATAGGTTGGTATCAAGCTGAGCACCATGCTGTGAAAACTTGGTTCACTTTTTCCAATGCCACCCTGGTTTCAGGGAAAAGCGGCAGAAGGTACAAAGTTTATGTCGATGTAAGGTTTTTTTTTTATTGTTAGTACAAGTTCGTGCTCAAGTTCGAATTAACGTGTGTCTGCTGGTGGCATACATTTAAGATGAATCTCAAATATAGGTAGGTATGGTGCAACTTAGATTGATGATTAGTGACTTTCATTCCCGCAATTTTTAAATTTTATAAATATGACTATCATTCTATAAAAAAATATTAGAATGAACAGTATGGTGAGCGCTGGTTATGCGTGAATCACACTTCAAGAGCCGTCTGCTAGCTAGGCCATTGCATTATAAAGCACTAATTTCTCAAGAAAGACCCATTAAGTAAGTCTTGACGAAACCTTTTCTGATCGATCATTTATAAAGCCTGCCCATTTGCTTTCTATATATATTTTTCCCCACCGAGGGTGTCAGAAATGATTTCAGTAGAAAACAGAAGTGTTTAGTTCAAGACCTAAATAAATACCGACAAGGTTTACTCAACCTTTACAAGAAATGAGAACCAGCCCCGTGGGAAGTTGGTAAACCCCCAATTCAACTGAAGTGGTTGGTGTGAGTCTGGCCTCCTTACCCGTAAAAATAATAATGTCCCGAATCGCCATATGCGACGACTTCAGGGGTAACGCAGGCAAAAATTACACTACATGTGTAGCTTAGTTGCGTTGTAGCGAGGGTCAAGGCAATCAACTTTATTTTGCTGTTTGTTCTCCGTATCTTGGCACACGTGTATTTATATTAAATTTTAATTTCTTCCTCAAGACATCTCGCTGTGTTTCAGTTTTGTTTTTAATCTCCTGTGACGTCATATCCCCCTCCCCCCCCCGCAACTGTGTGGAGTGTTCTGTATATCACAAGAATAAAACTTTGCGTTAACTCAACCATAGTGCTTACCAAAATATGTATCGAAACTGAAAGTGCGCCACTAGTGAGTGTCTTAGTTTCTATACAATATGGTCGGAAAGCTCAGTAAGGGTGTGTGTGTGTGGCTTGTGAGTTGCGACCCACTCCAAGTATTTTAAGATCGTGATCGGACCGGTCCGTAGTTCAGTGGTAACACTTCGGACTCTGAATAGGAAGGTTGTGGGTTCGATTCCCGGCGGAGCACAAAAATATACTATTTATATTTTCAAATTTGCTCTTTTGCTGTGTGCAGGGTGTAAGATAGGAAATGTCATGTAAAAGTTGCTCCCCATGCCTGCCTTCAACGCTCATAAAATTATGACGAAAAGTTTCAGGAAACGTGTATATTACAATTGCCCTTCAAATAGATCATGTGAACTTTGATATCGATCGGATTACAAATATCAATAAAAATCAGACCTGTTACTGCCTCCCTTACTTGTGGAAAAAATATTTAACATCCCCTAATGGCATAGTGAAACTCGCGGGAAAATCTATATGTATATCAGTGGCGAAGGGTGCCATACAAGCCGATTCCCATCGGTTTCCCGTTTAAAATGAGGCAAAAATGATAATAAAGTAGACTGCATGGTTTCAATGGGGGAAAAATACGTATTGTTTCTTTGGTTTTAAATGATTTTTTTTACTTTGTGCCGAAAAGGGAAGCCGATGGGAACCGGCTTGTATGGCACCTTTCGCCACTGATGATATATAATCAAACGGATGTATGTTTGTCCTGTATGGACTCCTAAACTACTAAACAGATTGCGATGAAACTTGCATGAATAATTCTTTACATGCCAACTTAGTCTTCTGTATAAAAAACTGGAGTGATAAAGGAAATATACCTAAGCTACTTTCACAAAATGATACGTAAAATTTTAGACTTTAAGAAGTGTGCAAATACGCAACATAGTGGATACACATCTACGAAGATACTGGCTACCCCTAACATAATGGCGGCATGATACAATTATAGTAACAAGGCGAGCCACCACAAGGGGTGGCAGGGTACAACTTGTTTAAGAATAAAATAAAAAAATAAAACATAAAAGTATGCCTGCTTTTCTCGTGGCATATTGCGTCATAGAAAATGGATTGTTCTGCTCAAGAAGAAAATGCAAAAGCAGTGAGCTTTCTTAGCCAGAACATTCTGTACTCCAAGTTAGCGTTAACAAAAAATATATTTCAAAACTCAAACAGCAACTCCATTAAACGTTTTAATGAAAGTATATTTTTATTAAAACGCTGCGGTTGAGTTTTTTCGAGAAGTTTTATACTTGGTGTTTGCTTTTTCTATTGTAGATACATACAGAGGGTGTGAGTGTGTTTGTAAAGGGTGGAAATTTCTTGTGTGTGTGTATGTGTGAAAGTATGTGTATGTGTGTGTGTTACGCAAATATCTCCTTTTTTGCGACTTGTTTGCTAACTTAATGTGTTCTGCAGAAAACTGTGAATCAGATATTGTAGACTACGCGCTTGGATCTGAATTATTGAAAAAGTAATGTGCAAAGGGAATGTGAAAGGTGAGCATGAATGAAGAGGATCGAGGAAAGAATGGATGGTTCAAATAAGTTACATTGTAAATTGCTGGAATATGCACAGTGAGAAAAAGAGAAGAACATGCATGAAGAGAGTGATGAATGTTGAGGAGATGAAAGATGTGTGTAAGGATAGAACAAAGTGGAGACACATCTGCGGAGGTAATGGGCACCCAAGAATACCAACAAAAGCAGGTAATATTGTAGAGATGATGATTGTTTTGTCATCGTTTTTTAGTAGAATAATCTTGATAGGGTTTGCTTCAATATTCAAAAGAGATACCGGTCCGTAGTCTAGTGGTAACGCTTTGGACTCGTAAGTGGAAGGTTTGAATCCCGTAAGAACACAAAAAATACACCATTTATATTTTCAAAAATGCTCTTCGATGGGATTGGAAATTCATTGCCTTTACCAAAAGCCGGTTACAAAAGGTCCATGCAGCCTTACAGCAACTGGGTTTGCTTGAAAATTGGCGCTTTGTAGCGACGATCTAGCTCCTAAAAAGTCCGGTCGATAGCTCAGTTGGTTGCACTTCATCCACTCAGCCTTCAAAAGAAATGAGATTCAGCTCCCCCAGGAGCTGGGAAACCCTCACTTCAACTGAAAGTGGTTAGTGTTAGGCTGGCCTCCGTACCCGTAAAAATAAATTGGTCCCAAATCGCCACATGCGATCTCTTCGGTTGTTTCGTTCATTTATAAACATAATTATTTTTATATTTTGTATTGTTTGTGTATTAACACTGTGAAAATTCATAATGTTTAGTTTACAATTTTTTTGATGGAATTCAAAGAAAACACTGTTTATTTTCACTCAAATATATTTAAAAAGATTAAAATCTTTAAATAAATTACAAACGCGTTTTCGACCTAGTAGGTCATCATCAGGTATCAATAGATATTATATAGATACATACCTGATGATGACCTACTAGGTCGAAAACGCGTTTGTAATTTATTTAAAGATTTTAATCTTTTTAAATATATTTGAGTGAAAATAAACAGTGTTTTCTTTGAATTCCTTCAAAAAAATTGTAAACTAAATAATTATTTTTTCTCAACTTGACCACATTTGGTGTTTTTTTTTTAAATCAATCTAATTTTTTGACTAATTTGTTGGTGTGAGGCTGACCCATCATGTTGTAAAACTCTGTTCAATTTGGCAATGCCATCCGCGGTCTCAGGGAAAGGCGTCAAGAGTTTCAAGATTTATGTTCATGTGGGGTTTGCGTATTTTTTTCCTGCACACCCGTTATCTCCTTATTTGTACAACCCCAAGTTAAGAGGTGTCACGCTTTGTTGTTTCCCCCGTCTTTGTATGAGAACTTTCTTTCACGCACTCGCGCCGCATTGTCCCTCCCCGCACCCGAGTACAAAACATTCAAGTCAACTCCCCTCGATTGCGTAAATCGAAAATGTATCAAATCTACGACAGCGCTACTAGTGAGTGATTTAGTTGTCATACATTTATTTGATTTACGCAATCGAGAGGAGTTTACTCAATGCTTTATACTCCGGGTAGAGCATTGAGTTACAATATAGAGGAGTAGAAACTAGCTTACGGTATTTAAAAAAAAAAAAAAAGATTTGTGGAAAGGAATGCAATCCACCAACCTATTTTGCCTGGCCAGTTATCTTCATGCGATAGCAGAAGCTTGTGTGCATGATTGTATTGATATATACTTTGAACAACAATTTAAAAATCATGTTCTTAGATGTCAAATCCTGTTTTTTCTTGCTTTCTCCATTATGTTTTTCGACACCGAATAGTTACACATGCCTTAAGCTTTAAACGACGATACCATGTTGAAAGCACCGGTTCTCATCAGATCACCGGAGTTAAGCAAAATTGGGCGTGGATAGTACTTGGATGGGTGACCGCTTAGGTACACCGTGTGTCGTTGGCATTTCTTGGGTCGGTCCGTAGTCCAGTGGCAACACTTCGGACTCGTAAATGCAAGGTTGTGAATTTGGATCCCGGCGGAGCACAAAAAATATACCATCTATATTTCCAAATATGCTCTTCGCTGAGTTGAAAAATTCATAAACCTTTACCAAAGACCGGTCACTAAAGGTCCATCCAGTCTTACAGCAACTTGATCTTGCTTGAGTATTGGCGCTTTGTAGCGACGACCAAGCTTGTAAACACCTCTGCGGCACTACAACAAGTGTCATAGACCCCTAGAGTCTCTAGAATCTAGGAAGTCTCCCGCACAGGATTTCTTAAAACAAACTAGTGCCTTTTACGTTTTTAAAAATTTACAAAACAACCCATCAAAAGATTTACAACGCGTACGCATAATGTTCGCGCAGGAATGAATATCAATGCCGCCAACATTTTGGAGATATTTATACTCGTATGTTTCATACAAGTTTTTTTGCATACAACTAAATGATATATAGTGAAGATCTTTATACTCTTTCTTACCATAAAGTAAGTTGAAACAGTATATAATGTCTGGTCTGAATTTAATATGATAACTAATATTAAAAGAAGAAGAAGACGATTCTGACGTCTAATATCATTTTGTCTAACAACTAAAAAGAAAAAAGAGGAAGAAGACTTGTCTGACGTCTTATGCCATTTTTTTAGTAGTAAAATTTTCTTGTGCTCTGACCATCCACCTGTCAACATGTATTTGCGGCAGTGAGCCAAAAAAATGGCGTGTTGAAAAAACATCGTGTTTCATTTCTGCGAGTTGTAGTCCTCTCCAGTTTTGCCCAGGATTCCTCTCTTCCCTATCATCCTTTCTTATTCCTACATCCGAACCATTTTTAGACCAATGTCTATTTTCGTTAAAATATTTTCTAGTCCACATATATCACAAGTCAATGGGGGTAGAGAGTGTATGGAGTTTATTAATGCCATAGACAATAGAGTGTAATTAAGAAACCCACTCTTGGAATATACTGCGTCACCTTGTGGGAGCGACACGTGAGGGGCTGTAAATAATCACATTCTGAGGATACATTGTTTATTGGAATATGCTGAGTGAATTGTAAAATCTATACGAATGTGTTGGGATGTTTCTGTACCTGAGAGCATAAACAACGGTAGTCACATTTAGTAAAATGTGCAGGAGACGAGTTTTAGTGAAAATGTGCACTTTTTTAAACCATCATAACTTCTAAACCAGACGAGATATTTTTGATCTGTAAAAACTATTTATCTTCTTTTATCGATATTTATTTAATGAGAAGTAATGTGAACAACGTTTCGGAACTTCCGTGGTTTATGCTAGCACTTTTATGTGCATCCCATATTTATTACACTTGATATCTCAGTAACTTTGAGTCCGAGGACTCCAATATTTTTACCACTTATAGAACAGCTAATTATAATAATTTCTGCATCATTAACTCAAAAACGCATAAAAGTGGACTTCCGTTGTTTATGCTCTAAGGTACAGGTTTTATTTGGTGTCGATAGCTCGGTTGGTAGAGTGCTTGCATTCCATGACGAGAGTTCAGGTTTGAATCCCACCGAGAGTGTCAGAAATGCTGACAAAATACCGACAATGTTTAATCAGCCTTCGCAAGATATGAGTACCAGCCCCTCGGGAGGTGGGAAACCCGCACTTCAACTGAAGTGGTAGGCGTAAGGCCAGTCTCCTTATCTGTAAAAATAAATAGTTTCCTCTCGCCACATACAACCCTTTCGGGAAGAACACGGGCAAGAAGATAACATATGTAGCTTAGATGCGTTTTTTAGTTGCGCTGTTTTTCTGTGAATCACAACACCTCAAGAGCCCTCTCCGAGCTTGGTTCGCAACGCAACTAAGCTACACACAGTGAAATTTCTTGCCGCGTTATCCCCGAAGCGGTCGCATGTGGCGAGTAGAACCTTATTTTATTTTTACAGGTAAGGGGGCCGGACTCACGCCAGCCACTTCAGTTGAAGTAGGCGTTTCCCAGCTCCCCAAGGTGGTGGGCCACATTTCTTGTAAAGGCTGAGTAAGCCTTGCTGGTATTTTTTTTTGAGTTTTGAAATAAACACCGAAACGGGAAATCATATCTGACACCCTCGATGGGTGGTGATCGAACCCTTTATCTCGGCACGGAATGCAATATTATTTGAACTGAGCCATCGACCGGACTTTTTATGAGCTTGTTCCTCGCTAAAAAGCGCCAATTTTCCCAGAAAACTCAGTTGCTGTAAGGTTAGATGGACTCGTCATATTTTAATTATAAATAGTATACATATTTGTTTTGCTCCGTTAGGATTTGAACCTACAACCTTCCATATGCGAGTCCGAAGCGTTATCACTAGACTACGGACCAGTCCTGAAATCAACTTAGACTTACCAGACCAACTTAGACTAACCGGACCAATTTAGACTAACCGGACCAACTTATACTAACCGGGCCAACTTGGACTAACCGGACCAACTTAGACTAACCGGAACAACTTAGCTTAAATTTTATAAATTGTTAAATAAACCTTGTATTTTCTTTACAATAAATCAACCAAAAAAAAATACATTACTACATAGCTTTCAAGCAACGTATCGAACAACAAAAAAATGTTCACACAATACAAGTAGGTACCTACTTGCATTTTAGTTAACTCAGCATTTCCACTGGCTACGATTTCAACATTTATTTTGTACATTCGCTGTAATACAGACATTTTCAAATTACGAGAATCATGCACTGTGGATCTGTTGAGTTTTTCTAATCCCAGCGTATTGTGTCGCTGGTCGGACCGTTATGGAACTCCTTTATTTAGTTGTTTGAGGTCTGTGACCAAAGGCGTGCATAACCAGACACTTCCGATCACGTAGAAAATCTGTACAGATACCTCAACATTCGACGGTATTTCGTTAGAAAATTGACTCGGTTAACGATGATGATGGATGATTTCTTTCCTCCTGTGGCGCCATTTAATGGTCCTGGACCATCTCAAGGGCGAATGAATCTTTCCTCTTCTTCTTTTCGTGCCACTTCTATCGAAGATCTTCGATCATCATGGCTATTTTGAATTTGGACGCTGCGGCTCGAAATAGGGGCTTGGTGCTTTTGCCGAGCCATTGTCAAAGGGTTTTCAGCCACGATGTCCTTCGGCGTCCCTGAGATCTTCTCCCCTCAATTTTACCCGGTATAACAAGATGAAGGAGACGGTACTTCTCATTTCTCAAAATGTGACCGAAGTACATCAGCTTTCTCTGCTTAATCGTTGCTAGAAGCTCCTTTGTAGTGCACATACGACTTCTTCATTGGTGACTCGATCACGCCAAGAGATCCGAAGCATTTTTCGGTAGACACACATCTTGAATGCTTCAATTCGTCTCTCCAGTGCCTGTGTGAGCGTCCATCCCTCCATACCATACAGAGCAATTGGGAAGACATACATACATAGCTCACGAATCTTTGTTTTTTATCTTTTTTTTTAATCAGTAGACTAATACAGTGTTTTGTTTTCAAATATACATTTTTTTTAATCTTCCATTCTTTGTAGATGCTCGAACCATCTGATTTTCGAAAATAATCCTAGTTCGACGAGTTTGAAACGTGATTTTGTGTAGCGATGTTATTTTGCGCGGGAAAAGTAAATTCCCCACTACCGCAACTTAATTATTTATTTATTTAAAAAGTGGGGAAACTCAGCGGGCCGAGACGACAACATTAATTGAAATTCGGATTACTTCACACCTTGTAAATTTTAATCGTATACAACCAAAGCCGGCAATCTAGAATTATATCCAAAAAATGATCTTAATATATAGAAAAAAAGAAAACGTGATTCTCTGTGTTTTTTTGTATGTAATCAATTTTCAAAATAATCCTACATTGCCGCGTTTGACTCTCGATGACTCAATTTTAACGGTTAGGGATTTTAAAGAAAATTCCGCCATCGCTTGATAATCAAAACCTGGTTTTGTTTTAATTCTAAATTTTGAAATTAAATGTTTCTTAATTATCTGAAAATAAATTATTCAAATCGATTTTTTCGCCTCAAATTTTTGTCACAGCTATTTCATAAGTTTTGATTTTTTTTCATCATCATCATCTATGGCATGAAAAGAACATGACAGAACAGCACAGTGACAAAACGACACATGATAGAACTCGTTCTTTGAACTTCGCCAGATAAAGGCAATCAGAAGATGTTTACCATCAGGGACAGTCAGGACCCTGGTTAATGCTTTTGTAATGTCTCGAGTTGACTATTGTTTTAACGTTGTATATAGGTCAGCCAAAAAAACAGTTCAGCCGGCTTCAATCTATGCTGAACTCTGCACCAAGATTCATATTCGGGATGTCAAAATTTACTCACATTACTCCATTGTTAAAAAAGTTGCATCGGCTTCGTTTTCCTGAGAGGGTGGTCTACCGTGTTTGTCTAATGGTTTACAAAGCTGTCAATGGTTCGGCTCCTTCATACTAGTCTGACATGTTCTCACCCGTTGAGATAGATTTTTTGGCGCCAGACACTCAGATCTGCGGGGTGTAGGGTGGTTGACTTAGTCCAGCCGTACCGTCAGATACGCACTTATTTTAGGGACCGTGCTTTCCGGTTTGCGGGCCCAATGGAGTGGAACAGACTACCACCTAATGTGAGGAAGGCAGAAACTGTTGGTATCTTTAAAGGAGCACTAAAGACGCATCTTTACAAAAAATCTAATCCGCGATTTGAGAGGGCTCTTGGGGTGTGACACACTCAAAAACGGCGCTCTTTAATTATGTGTAGCTTCTAAACAAACTATCCTTGTATAGATAACCTATACATACGAAATAGAGACAAGATACTTATTACTTCCTTGACTCATAGATTGCTATAAGGCTGGCCACCCATCTAATCTAATCTAATCTAAGCTGCAAGGATATATACCATTTAAGATTTATATTAAATGCATTCCCACAAGCAGACATGTATAATTTCGCGCTAACACATGCCGCATGTGGACCTACATTATATGAACCCATCTCAAATGAACATAAGCCCTACAACTCTTGCCGTCCTTCCCTGAGACAGGGATGACATTGGCAAAGTGAACCATTTTTTCACAGTATGGGTGGTCAGCCGCATACCAACCTATAAGTCAAGGAACATACATGACAAATTACATTTTTAAAATCACTAAATTATAATACATATGTATGGACATCAAAAACTAACAGAAAACAAATTTTAATTTAAAAAACCCTAGCCGCCAACATCACAGATTAACCGCCACTTCTTTCTGTCCTTACACACTTCTTTCATTTCCTCCAGAGTCATAACCTTCTTCATACAGGCTCTCCTTTTATTATGATACTGTTAAAAATGGTTCACTTTGCCAATGTCACCTCTGTGAAGGTTGGCAAAAGTTGCAGGGTTTATGTTCATCTGAGGTTTGGTTTTAATTTGTAAGTACGTATTCTTACTCGTGTCTGTTTGTGGGCATGCATTTGATATGAGTTTTGAATGTTAAAATATCTTTGCAACTTAGATTATATATTATAGACCATTTTAGCTCAGGCGATCTGTATTTATGTGTACCTTCTAAATAGATTATCCTTGTATATATAACCTATACGAATAGAGACAAGAGACATACCAGCTTGTACAAGTAGAGACATAAGACGCGCTTGCTTTGCTGTGAGGGCAGGACCGATCATGACATTTTGTGGTCTTGAGAGGCAGCGCAGTCGCCACCATCACGGCAGGGGCGGACATCGTGTGTGTGCAAGGCGCGATAACCTCTCTGTGCACGCAAACTATGTTACCTTTACACTGGCTGCGTTATTATGTACTAAACACGATTTCTATTAAAAGTTATGGTCGGACTTTGATGTAATAAGCTAAACATACCAGTGGCGAAGGGTACCATACAAGCCGGTTCCCATCGGCTTCCCTTTTAAAATGATGTAATAAAGTAGTTAAAAAATATAGGCACAAAGTAAAAAATACGTATTGTTTCTTTGGTTTTAAATGTATTTTTTTACTTTGTGCCTATATTTTTTAACTATTTTGTTATATCATTTTAAAAGGGAAGCCGATGGGAATCGGCTTGTATAGCACCCTTCGCCACTGAAACATACACAATTCCATAAACGCAACTCGCAACGCAACTAAGCTTCACATACAGGGTAACTTTTAGCCGCGTTATGATGATGATGATGCTAGATGATTTATTTCCTATGGCGCCATTTAATGGTCCAGGACCATATCAAGGGTGCCATTTTCCCCGAAGGATTTTGCATGTGGCGAATGGAATCACTTTATTTTTACAGGTATTTTTAAAGGTTTCCGTTCTCATTTCTTGTGAAGGCTGAGTAAACATTGCCGGTATTTTATTTTGGGGTTTAAAATAAACACCGAAACGGAAACAAAATTCTCACAACATCGGTGGGATTCGAACCCGGGCTTACGGAATGGAATGTAAACACTCTACCAACTGAGCTATCAACGGGACAAATATACAAATTCCCTGACTGATCTTCCTGAGATAGGCAATTTGAACCTTTTCTAATATTATGGGTGGTAAGCCTCATACCAACCTACAATTCAAGGAATGTTTTAGTTTATTTAATGTTAGGTGAGATGAATCAGTGAGGTAGATAGGAAAAAGGCTCTGCGCGAGTCGAAATCGTGATCCTTGGTTCGGAGAGAACACAGGCACCGACACACCGCGATCTTTATATGTGCCAGAACATGGGTTATGAAATATGAGGGAAGTGGAGGCAACACAAGAACGCCTTACATGTGGGAAATAGCTTATATGAAGCGTATTGATACGAACTATGAGTTTGTGTGTACATGTACCTAGGCACGTAGCTTGCTGGTGTGCGTAACTGGAACAGTGTCAAAAAGCTAGTCTAATGATAAAATGGATGATAGTAGACTGCTCTGGTATAATACATTATAAGAGTATTACTACGTGAACTTAAGCACGCTGGGTGGTGTGTGTGTGTGTGTGGAACAATCCACTATAGAAGAATCTGGAATACACGAGAAACGTCCATACGAACTGTATGAATATGAGCCGCAATTGTGTGGAGAGTCAGATTCGCTTGAAACATTGTGATGTGAAGCCACCTGTCATGGTCCTGACTTGCGACATGACCAGCCCAGCGCCACTTTAAGCAGGCCACTCACTGTATGACATCAGTGACACCAGTGCGTCTTCGGATCTCCTGGTTTGGAACCCTGTGTCTGAGGCTAATTTCCAGCATTCTCATTTCAATAGCACTTTCGCACGTCCACAGTCTGTCTGCGCTGTACTGAGTTAATCCTTTTGTTTCCAAGCCATAAGTGGATACTTGAAGCACGCATGACTCAACGACCCTGCGTTTCAGGTTAACAGGCATTTTCGTGTCGTTGAGGATGTAGCCTAGATTTTCCGAAAGTCAGTGCTATCCTTCTAGTGATTTCTGTTGCTTGATTTTGACCTGAATCGCCAGATAAACGTGTCTAAAAATGGTGTTAACGAAAGATACCGCAGACTTCTCGGCAAAATTTTAATGTAGTTTTCACACTTGCGTATCTTACCTGTTCACCACAGGCGCCACGGGTTGTTCTTGTGCAGTTTCTCTTTAATTAAAGTTGCACAAATGCACGTATTGCGTTATTGTCTGCCGGCGTATGAACAAATTAAGCGCTGATGAGGTTTGGGAAGCGTGCAGTGTGGTCGTACATCCATTACCTGTAGCTTAATTGACAAGTCGTCCCCTCTGTGCTTGTTTGTCTTATGCCCATCAAAGGTAATTTCACATGAGCAATGTTTGTATGCGTACCTACTGGACAAATGTTTCCATGAATCATGTCCATGTCCATGTTTATATTATTATTTATTGATTTAAAAAATGTAATTTGTGATGTATGTTCCTTGACTTATAGGTTGGTATGCGGCTGACCAGCCATACTATAAAAAATGGTTCACTTTGCCAATGTCACCCCTGTTTCAGGGAAGGACGGCAAGAGTTGCAGGGCTTATGTTCATTTGAGATTGGGTTTTTATATTGTAGGTCCACATGCGGCATGTGTTAGCGCGAAATTATATATGTCTGCTTGTGGGAATGCATTTAATATAAATCTTAAATGATATATATCTTTGCAGCTTAGATAAGATTACATTAGATTAGATTAGAATAATCATCATCATTGGCACGACAATCCGAGGTGGGTCTTGGCATCCCTCAGCAACCGCTGCCAGCGCTGTCTATCCAACGTCTTCCTCCTCCAGTCCCACATTCCCACTGCACGACAAACCGCCACCACTCCATCCAGCTATCTTGAACGTGGTCTTCCCACTGTCCGGCGTCCCTCGGGGTTCGTCATCACAATCGTCTTCTCCAGGCTCCGATGGTCCATTCGCTGAATGTGCCCCAGCCAATGCAGTCTGTTGGCCTTTATTGAGCGGACCACATCAGCGTCCTGGTACAGCTTATACAATTCGGAGTTATATCTTCTTCGCCATATGTTACTGGAAATTAATTGTAGATTGAAGCTGGCATAGTTGGCATAATAATAACTTTTTTTGGGCTGTTTAGCCGTGGTCTGGATGCTTTTATTCCTACACTAAGTCAAGGGCCAGCG